>OX377610.1:59406483-60630212 GCA_947397855.1 Thelaira solivaga | reverse complement strand
ATTTCAGATTTATATATATAGACAATTGGAATTCTTAAATTCCTAAAACATTCACTAAAAATCCCAAAACTGGGATTTTTTTTAGACTTTTTGTTTGCTTCATATTTTCACGAACATGTACGACCAAAAATGATAGCATGGTCCTACAAAACCATCATAAAGGGTGGTTAAATTTTAAGGGCCGATGTTGATTTTGAATCAAACACAAATTATTTAAGAAATTATTGTCATTTCTTTTTGTTATGATAATATGGTATATCATATATTATGTATGGAACAAAATATCGGCCAAATGGTCGCCGCGACCTCGGCGACACACCTCAATCCGATGGTTTAAATTTTCGATGACGCTAAGGCATAATTGAGGTTCTATGACGTTAATGTCAAATCACATGATCTTGGCGGCCAATTAATATCGCCATAACGTAAGATAACACGGCCATTGAATTTGTCGCGCAAAAAAGCCATTGTTTCGTTAGCTGTGTGGCAAGTGGCACCGTCCTGTTGAAACCACATATCGTCCACATCCATATCTTCTAATTCGGGCCATAAAAAGTTCGTTATCATCTTACGATAGCGAACACTATTCGCAGCAACTGACTGACCGGCCTCATTTTATAAAAAATACGGGCCGATGATGCCGCCAGCCCATAAGCCGCACCCAACAGACACTATTTGTGGGTGCATTGGTTTTTCGACATCACTCTTGGATTATCATTCGCCCAAATGCGGAAATTCTGCTTATTGACGAATTCACTGAGGTGAAAATGTGCCTCATCACTGAAGATGATTTTCTTCGAAAATTGATCATCCACTGTTGCCATTTCTTGTCATCATTCTGACCACATTGACGACGTTTGGAATGGTCAATACCCTTTAGTTCTTGAGTCGATTGCACCTTGTAAACGTGTTAATGCAAGTTTTTATGCATAATGTTCATCAACGACGAGCGTGAGAGGTGCCACACTATCGCGAACAACAGCAATATTTTCTGCAGTACGAGCTGGTGTTTTCACATCTCCTACATACCCGATTTGCTCAAATTTTTGCACGACTTTTCCATTTGGACGATTAAATTGACCGAAAAAATCACGAAGTGCACGATATACATTTTGATTTGAACGCCCATTTTCATAATAAGCCTGATTAACTTTAAGGCGTTGATCGATTGTGCATCTTTCCATGGTTTGAAATTGAGCAATGTCAATTGAAATGCAGAAAAAACTTGACGCTTAGGTGTGGTTCACATTCAACATCCTTTAACACCCTTTATTTCAAATTTAATAAGTACCTAAATATAATTATATTAATTATACGAGTATTTATTGGAAAAAACTATTGTAAAATAACATTAAATGAGAATTAATTTTTAATTTCCATTGCATTTAGACAAATATTTTTTACAGTCTTTTAAAAAATTGGTTCATAAGTTTTTATTGGATGCAAGAATAGATATGAGTTATTTCGTTTTTGCTGGAAATATAAATTTTCAAACAAAGAGAAACAGTTTCACAGAATCAAGATGTTAATATTTTATAGTCTTATACTCTTAATCCTATCCCACGATATCTATAAGAAATGTTCGTTCGAAATGCTATACTTAAAACAAAAACAAAAATGGTTGCTCTCGATATCGTGGGACATTCTGTTACTGTAAACCCAAAAACCTTTTTGCTTCTTAAAAAATATGTTCTGTTGAAATGTAAATAATAATTCCTCATTCTTTCGACTAAATAAATTATTAAAATCGCATTATTTATACTCGTATATAAAAGTTTCCAAAATATAGGGGTAGCTACTAAGTATTCATACATACACTCCGGTTCACTTATTTAAAGGCACTAAAAATTCTATATTCAGCAGCCTGTATCTTTTGCAATTTTTAACCGATTGCAAAATGGAAATGGAAGCTATACACCTTGAGATATCAAAAAAATCATGACAATAGTGATTTCTTTACTAAAGAACTTTTATTAAGCAATTTATCAAAAAAAGTCCAAAAATGTGCTATTTTTTTTTGGTTCACTTGAATAAAAGCACTTTAACTAATTTTAATAAAAAACAGTTTTTCTTGTTTTTTTTTTTTTTAATTTGTTTTACTCAATTTAAGAACTATTAGTAATGGGTACAACCCCCTTTGTTTTTAATAACTTCAAATATACGGGTTGGCCAGGGGGGTGGCCACTCAAGAATATTAACATTTTGGATTGCAATGAACTCCTTTACTACTCTGGCGTTGTGTATAGGGACATTATCCTGTTGCAATATCCAAGATATCGAACCAAATAGTTCGGAAAAGACGATTCCAATAACGTTTTATAGCTTGCACCAGTCATCTTTGCACTTTGAAATTCAAGATCGATGGTGCCATAGTACGTAATAGCATAACGCTGCCCTCTCGGCTGTGATGTCGGTTCAAAAATCGGTTTTCTTTCGCAGATCATGGAAATAATAGTTGTAGCCATCAGGCCCATCCAAATTAAACTTCTTCTCATCTGTAAATACAACGGTTCTCCAGTCATTTACATAACCTCTTTGCTGCCATGTAGTCTCTTGCGAATTGAAGCCGCTTTTCCTTACAAGGAGCATTAAGTGCGCCTTTTTTTGTAATTTCAGGTATTTAAGATACTCACAGCTCTTAATTACTCTACGTACTGATGACTTGCTCGCTTACACTCCAGCTTGAGCTTTTATTTTTGACAAGGATAAGTCACAGTTAGAAGCAATTCTGATGATTAATTTAAAATTTTTTCCATACCCCTCGGGGTCGTTGATGTAATTGCCGACAACTATTGCGCTTCATCCAATTTTTTTAGCTATTGCGCCGTTAGAATATTATTAATCGATTTTAGTTTTTTCCGATAGATTTAAAATTTTTTTTAGTCATTTTGATTCGTAAAATGATTAAGATGTAATAAATTGCAATAAACAAACGCTCCTTACAAAAAATCATCGCTTACTTTAAAAATAATAATAAAATTATAAAGTGCCTTCATTCAAGTGAACCAAAAAAAAAATTGCATATTTTTGGACTTTTTTTGATAAATTGCTTAAAAAAAGTTCTTTATTAAAGAAACCACTATTGTTATGATTTTTTTTAATTTCTCAAGGTGTCTAGCTTCCATTTCCATTTTAAAATTCTGCAATCAGTTAAAAATTGCAAAAGATACAGGCTGCTGAATATGGAATTTTTAGTGCCTTTAAAGGTACTGACTCACTATCCTACACGATCGTACGATTATGTCAAAATAATGTGTGACAGAATTCTATCCTACTTGAAGAAATCGCTTTAAAATGGCGGACTTTATGCCACACTATTATACAAAAAAAGATGCAAAAACATATGTTTACTCAGCTTAATACTTTTAAAAGTATTCATTTTCTTCTTCGGCGCAAAATATCTTTTTTACAAATATGTACAATGAAAAATAAACATAAATGGTTGCATAAACAAGACACAAGCTTGGTATTGTTGCTATTTTTCTGCCTTGAACATAGAAAATGCAACTCTGATCGCACAGATAAAATTCATTTTATGAAAATTTTCATAACATTAAAAAATCGGACAGACCTGTCAAAAAGTTTGCTTGTTCAATAGACACTATCATACTTTTTTAGCACACATGCGTTTTTAGACAGATCGTACGACTAAGTAGGATAGTGAGTCAGTACCTTAAATAAGTGAACCGGAGTATATATTACAACACTATTTTTGCTTGCAAGTTTTTATTGGCTAAATGTTCATTTACTTTTTCACATTAACTCTCTTTGCTGGTTTTTGCTAGTAAAGTAAATGCACATACCTTTTGTTTTGAATTTCTACTTCCGTACAAAACACAAGTTTATCAAAACTGTAAAAAAAATTCAAAACGTTCTGTTTTGCTTGTTCTGTTGAGTCATTTTTACACAGAACTGTCTAGTTTACTGTAAAAACGATACTAGAAATTGTGCTTTGTTTTAGTGTCCAGTAGTGTTTCGTGTATTTCTAATGGGCATATGCAGCTTTTTAGTATGTATGCAAAATCATTATATTTTACAGACATAAAAAGAGAGTCTGAAATATTTTTATTTCAGCTTTGCTGTTAAATATTTTTTTCCAATTACAATTTTTTCAAATAAACTCAATGAAATAATTTTATTTGGCTATCCATTTTCCTACCAAAGCCATTAATTTATTTTTAAGAGCCTTAAGTTCTTTGGAATCCAAATCTTCATTAATAGAAAATACATCACCACAATGGGAGCCACCTGTGAAAGCGAAAAAAGATATATAAAAATGAAGGAAAAAAATTTTTTTTAATGAAAATAAAATTTAACCTGGGACAACTGCCGCCACTTTTGGATCCTGTATACCCAAAACTCTCCAAGCATCTAAACCACCATGAGTCCAAAAAACATTCTTTACAGAAGGCTTAAGACCACCAAATTCTATAATATTTTTTTTAATTTTTTCTTCTATATAAGCTGGGGTAAATTCATTACCAAATGAATCTTTACAAACAGAATAAAAGAATTCCAAAGGAAATTTGCTACCAAAAGGTTGTTTCGTAGAGCTGGATGTTGGAAAATTACCCAATCCATTGCAAGTTTGATAAAGCCACTGACGCACTAAAAAGAAAATTTATATTTAGAGCGACTAGTGTGACAATACAAAAATTATAGTGTGGAATGCACACAGTAGCTTTAAAAAATGCTGTTTGTCATGGACTTGCATTTATTAATAGGAAAGGTTATTTGAAAACCTTTCAAAGCACTTTGTAAGTCCGTTTTAAAGAAATAAAACATTTCGAAACGCCTGACTTTTAAGTAATTAAGCCTGAATTCAAGGTCTTTAGTTAACCAACTTTTATGATTTAGTAACTTATATTTATTATTAATTAGATTAGATCTTTCATCTTGACTTTAATAGTTACTTACTTGGATCACTTTGATAAGCATGGTTTTTGCGTGGAATTAAGAATGCATCATAACCATATGGATAGGGACCCATAAACGCATCAACCATAAAACTACTAAAACCCTCTAAAGCACTGGGTTTTTTCATAATTTTATCACAGGCTTCCCCGATATCCTTATTACTTTGTATGTAAAAAATTAAAGGAAACATGTTATAAAATTTACGAAATATGTAACTCTTTTTTTAATAAAAAAGTTTTTTTTCTTACGGAGGTGAACGCAAGCCAGCTACTACTTCAGAAATCTGATAAAACATTGAATATACGTCCAATTTATTGGTTGCATTAAACTCGCCATGTATTTTTAATGGCTGTTTAACTTTTTCTTCGAATTTCTTCTCAATCGATGATTCCAGTTCTAAAATAGCTTTTTTAATACGGCTGTAACATTCTTCACCACCCACCTCCTTAATCATTCTACCCACTTCTTCTTTACTTTCTAAAAAAAAAAAAAAAAATTTCATAGAAAAAATGGCTGACATTTTTATTACTAAACTGCTCAACTCACCATAAAAATCTGGTTTAAGCAGCAATGGAGCACTGCCAGACCACACACCGGCTACTAATTTGGGATATTTCACTTTAAACCAAGTGACCAAAGCCCCGGAATATGAACAGCCAACCAAAATAATTTTAGAATTTTCTGCTCCTTTGATCGACTTTTTTAAATATCGTATTAAATGAGCCAAATCAGCCATGGCCTGTCTAGAGTCTAAATATTTCATATTTTCATTAGTCAATTCATTGACTGGCAAGCTTTTTCCATAGTAACGATGTTCTGTGAGAACTAAGTGACCTTGATATTTATTAGCCATATCGTGTATAAGATAACCATAATTAATTAAAGATGGTGAAGCAGAGCTTTCACCATTCACATATATGAAAATAGGTCCACCGGGCTTATAAAACCTCTTATTGGTAAAATATCGCTAAATAAAAAAGGAAGAAGTTAAAATAAACAAAATATTATTTCACAATTCACATTCATTCGCTAGAAATAAAACTTTAAAGCTCACCATTTTCCAGGTTATTGGTTTATTTTCATCAAAATGATCCAACTTCTGTTCAATCCAATTGGTTTTTATTGTAGAGCAATTGGCTTTTGAACAGAAGGATGCAAAAACCAAAATAGTAACTGCGAATAACCAAGACAATTGATACATTTTAACCTTCTCTAAAGACAATTTGTTACTGACTGATAGCAAAACCTTCATGCATACTCGTATATAAATAAAATTTAAAGTAAAAAAAGAGTTTTTATTTAATATCTTAATTATTAGACAAAATATGCAAAACAACAGCCAAATATTGATTTAGTATTCATTCACGGAATGTAATGTTGTTGTATTTATTTATTTGTTTTTGAATTTATACAGCTGAAAATTAAGAAAATAAATTTAATTAAAGCAAATAATATTCATAAGGAAAGAAAAAATTAAGGACATCGTTTTTTTTTTAACTTATATGTTGTTTTTGGAACACAAGCGATCAACTCTCTAAAAAATTAAAAAAAAAAATTATATGAAATTAATATTACAAAAATTGCAAAACATTTTTTAAACCAAACATAGCCGTTCAAATTACAGGCAAAAATCAAAAACTTCTCGGTTCCTATAAAATTTCTCTATCGGTAATTCGGTAAATAAAACAAACAAAGCATTCAAAAGACACACATACCTACACACGTATGTGTTTCGGTTTGTGTGCACACATGTGCAGCTTAAAAACTCATATAAAAAAATTAAAACAATAAAAATAAAAATTTTGGTTGTTTTTTTTTTTAATATTTTCAGCCATTTGTTAACCAAATTCTCTGATTTTTTGCGCAGATATTATGACTGGTTGTTTTGTAGTTAAAACAAAATACACAAAAAACCCACTCAGTCGTGGTTTTTGACTCATAGCTCCGTCATTTATGGACCGATTTAGCTGGATCTTAATAGCAACTGAAAGACAGAAATAACTGACAAATTGACATGCTAAGCTCTGTCTAGATATTTCAAAAATATAGACTTTATAGAGTGGTCCCTGTATGGTGTAGAAATTTCAAACAGAATCACAAATTTATACTATAACTATATCCTTCTTATTTACAGTGAAGTGATTTGATTCTCTTGTAACGTGAGCGTCATAAATGACCGGAAAAACTATGACAGATCTACTTACAAAACGTATGTACACCCAGAGTACTATGTAACATGTTTGTCACAAATACAATGACATGAAATATTAGGCCCATCTATCATATTGTTATGAAAAATCATACTGTTGTCTCACCGTTTTTAATTTTTTCATAAGAAACTGTACAAATTTGTGAATGTAATTTAAATGTAATTTTAGATTAATGTGCTGTTTTTATAAGACAATCAATTTGTCTGAAAATTTTATATGAAAAGTACTCAAAATATTGAGTGTTTTTTATACAAATTTTTTAGACAAATTGATCGCTTGTGTTACAAAAACAGCACATTAGTTTATGTTGGATCTATAGTATATAATATTTAAGAAAAAAGAAACATATTTTTATAAGACAATAAATATTTGTTAATTTAAGCACGATTCGTACATGAAACTTAGGTACGACAATGTCTGCTTTCAGGTATTCTACATTAGCCGCCTGGCACATTTTTTAAGTCTAATCATATAAAATTTATAAAGCATATTAAATCAAGATAGTTACTGATTAAAAATATTCTTTAATACAATATTTTTATTCAGGGCTGTCATAGAATCCAATCTTGTCCGTATTGGATGGAAAATCGACAAAAAAAAAATTAGTTTGGTGTCATAAAATCCAATGTTATCGGCTTCATTTTCGAACTTAAATTAGTGTCAGTTTTAGATGTCACAGAAACCAATTTTATCGATTTTGCTATCGGAATGAAACCAAGCAGTTGATAGTTGTCTCTATGTGTCATTTCAAATAAAGCAATTGACTACAAAAAGATGTTTTTTCATTAAATTTAAGTAAATTAATGTTTATTTTATAAAAATGAATATTTACGTCTCACTTTTTTATTTCTATTCTCTAAAAGGGGAAGCATAAAAATAACACCCAAAACTCGATAATAATGAATTTTACGTAAAAATATCCAGTTATTGCGAAGGGATTCACAAAGCGTGATCCGTTGAATATCTTTGGAAACAGTTGGCTAAAACCCTAAACAGCGCAGGTCCACCGCAAAAAGATGTTAACGAATGGAAAAAAGTAAGCAAACCGAAAGCGTCTTTATTTAACCGGTTACAATTTATGAATCTGCAAAGTAGTTTTATTTACATACATATGAACGAAAAATATAAACAAATTACTCGCTGAATCGTTTAGATTTTTCAAATCACTTAAATGACTTATGTCATTTTAATCGTTCATAGTTCATTTCGGTCACTGTACGATTATTTGTGACTTTAGTTCATCGTTCATTTCGTACACTGTGCGATGACTTTTGTTTTTCGTTCATCGTTCCTTTCGTAAGACAACAAACTTGTGACTTTCGTTCATAGTACCTTTTGTGCATTGTAATTATTATACACCGTACTGCCTTTGTAATGATATGTTTTATAATTACAACTGAGTATTGAATTTAATCGAATGCGATTTTAAATTAACTAGAAATTTTGTATGTTTAAGTCTTCAATAAAATTTTGCTATATTTTAACTAAATCAAATTTCAGATATTTTAATCCTAAACAGTAAAAGTCAAAACAAATAAACTGAAGAACTGCATGCTAAAAAGCTTAATTTCAAGATTTTAAATTTAAACCTTAATTTTTTTTTTAGCCATAGTGACTAAAGTACTTTTTGAATTATATTATAAAAAGAAAATAGAAAAGTAAATTTAAAAATTTTTCGAATTTTGTTTTGTTGTTTTGCTTTCTATTTTCTTAAAAAATTCCTATCAACTCCTGTTCAATATCATTTTACATAATAAAGAACCTTCATTGACAATCAAAAGTATAAGTGATAAAAATACAAAAGATCAAATGAACTAAATGAACGAACTATTCCTTTTTAATTTTTGAACTAGGAAGAGGGCTCACTAAAATGAACTACGGAGCACAAATCTAATATATAGAAAGAACTACTGATTCGAACATTCGTTTTATTTGTCTTCGAAAATAACAAAAACGACTTGATATCATGACACCAACCGACAATTAGCAAAACCGACTTGGATTCTATGACAGTCCTGATTATCTTGTCGAAAAAACTGGAAAAACTCTTAATATTTAGAACCAAGCATTTGTTTCCATGTGTGCACAAAATAAAGTCGACTACGCATGTTTTCATTTACACGCCAACTGAAAACTAAGTTTACGATCATACGTATAGCCAAACAGGTACTGCTAATGTGTTTCTGCAAACTATATTTACAGATGCAAAATAAGACTTAGTTTAAGAAATATGGTAGGGTTCAACAATACATAAAGTTCATCTATGATTAATACCATTCAAGATGTACGTAATAATTATTATTTAGTACATATGAAAATCTACATAAGCAGGCAACTTTGGTAATGAAGAAGAGAACAGTAATAGATATCGTACGAGCTATAGTTACAAGTAAGCTACATATTTCTGAAAACTATAACACGAAGGCTTTCTTGGCAATTGTTCCCGAATTACAATCTGTAGTTAGTAATTGCATAATAAAAATTAGTAATAGTAACTCATATTTAGACGAACAGCATGGACCTCCGAATTTGCTCTATATTCGTACGTAGTGACTTAACACAGTCATCATAACCAAGAATAATAGGTTACGTCATTCCGCTCATAAATTTTATATTTTCTGCGCATGTAACACAAATGACGCCACTCGATGTATTCCTATTGGCTAATAATTTACAGCTTAATAGTCTTGGGTAGTACACGAACGAACTATTCATATTGTACTATTCACTTATATGAACTGAACGAGCTAGTCGGTTTTTTGAATTCTTATAGTTCATTTGCTTGCTGATCATTTTAAATGAACGACTTATAAATGAACGAACGAATTAAACTTGAACGAAAACAATGACGAAGGAACGAAAGTTGCAAATTATTTTCTTTTACAAAAATGGCATTTAAAACAAATAAACTGAAGAAGAGAAAATGTATTATACGTGCTAAAAAGCTTAATTTTAAGATTTTAAAATTAAACCTTAATTTTTTTTAGTCATAGTGACTAAAGTACTTTTTGAATTATAATATTAAAAATGAAATTGAAAACTAAATTTAAAACTTTTTTGTTGTTTCGCTTTCTATTTTCGTAAAAAATTCGATATCATTTTACATAATAAAGAACGTTCAATGACAATCAAAAGTAAAAGCGATGAAGATACAAAAGATCAAATGAACTAAATGAACGAGCTATTCCTTTTTAATTTTTGAACTAAGAAGAGCGCTCACTAAAATGAACTACGGAGCACAAGTCTACAGCTTAATAAATAACTTTTTAGAAATTTATTATTTATTTTTTCTTCAAATATAATTGGACAAGCTATAATTGGACAATCTAAAATGAAATCACGCGCATAGCTTAATCTTGTATTTCTATAATTCTTTATCATAACCATATATGTATTTTACCACTCATTTAGCAGAACCGAAAGAGCCGAAGGCAAAACACCAAAACGAGCGACACCGAGTGACTTGGAGGTGTGACCCTGTAATCAATTTTATAAGAAACTTTACAAGCTTCATAATTCAAATAAATTGTGTTCTACACGAATCGGTTATTAATACAAAAGAAGCAGACCTTTGGTAAGGGCCTGAGTAATTTTCAAGCAGTAATGAATAGGAAAATACTCAATTATTGAGTTGATTGTTGGTGTTACAAACTCATAAATGGAATTAGGAGCAGGAACAAGTCACACCGTTACCACTGTTAGCAAATACCTATTTTGATACTACTCTCTTATTACAAATCGTCAATAAGTCTACTATTCATTAAGAATTCAATGACTTCCTGGGGTGATATGTCTACCATGTCAAATTATATCACTGCAGTGACCTCGGTACATGTACTATATTTTCGGTCTTCATTACATAAACTGCAGAAGTCGTATAGGTTAATCCTCATATTTACTAAATTTTCAATACTCTGCAGGTCCGGTAGGTCCTCCGAGAACGGAATAGCATAAATTGTGGTGGTTTAATGTATTAAAAAATTTAAGAAAAAAAAGGCGAGTATTTACAATTACTTTTACCGCATTAGCCAAGCTTTAAGAATCATTTTTTATTTAAATTAAGAAATATTCCAATACATATATTGAGTCTATATTAATTCTTAATTTTATTTAAAAATCTAACAGCTTATACGAAAATTAACCATGTTCATTGATTTTGCATTGATCAACAATATTAATTTGCAAACACAAACATTTTTGAAGTCCATTCACACTGTATGAAATAATAAATAATTCTGCCGACAATTCCAAAAATTTCATAAAACAATAAAATAAAACAAATAATGTTCTTAAATTACTTACAGTGGTGTGAATAAGTATTCATAAATTTTCACTCTTCTAATACCATCAACACATTTGTGTATACGAAATAAATTTTTTTTTATTTAATAAAATATATTTGACTATACATTTAAAGTATTTGATTTTAAACCGTTTTTTGTTAATATTTTTGCTCTCAAAATTAATGTTTCTTTTTAAAATATGTATGTATGGTTATACTATCGTCAGCTATATGTAAACACAAATTGAATTAAAAATTGAAAAATATGGAAATTTGCGAAATTATTATAGAAGAACTTAAGAAAAATGAATTTTTTTTGGTGTAATCTCGCATTTATTTATATTGACTTGGCTGGGAAATACATTTGTAAATTAGGCGGGTCGATTTAAAAATCGCACAAATTACAAGGAAAATCGTATTCTAGGGATCAAAATAAGAAACTTTGCCGAAGGAACCATACCTCTACAATGTATTTTGATGTCCCGACTTTTGATCCGAAGGGTGAAATTTTGAAAAATCTCACTTTGACCCATTTAGAGTGCCTCAATCGAGTCAAAATGTATGACCGACACCCACTAACTTTGGAAGGCCGACCCACCTATGCTAGTGGCACACCACCTGGAACCACCCCTAGGGGGCTACCCATACAAACATTTAAAATATCATCATTTTTGGCACTTAACAAGAAAAAATCAGCGAAATAGCTATGTTTTTTTATTTTTGGAGTTTATTTTTCTCTTTAGAAATTTATTTAGTCAAAATGAAATGAAAAAATTAACTTTACTTAGTAATAGAAAAGAAAATAAAAAAAATTATTGTTTGAAGTCTTTTTGCTAATTTGTTTAAAATACAAAACGGACAAAAAACGTGTTACGCAGTTTTATCTGAAATAACAATGATAATGTCTGTGCAAAAAATCAAAAAGATCGGTCCAGAAAAATCAAAATATAACCGAAATTTTAGATTTTCTTTAATTTTTGGTTTTTTTTTTTGCGTATTTTGTCTGAAGTACAAAACGGAGAAAAAAATGTATTGACATTTTTTAACGGAAATAGCATTTGCAATGTCTGGGCCAAAAACGAGAGCAATCGGTTTTGCAAATAGTAGAGAAATATCAAAAATACAATCAATACTAAATATTTAATCTGTCATGTGCGTAACACGAAACCTACAAAATTTTATGTGTGTATGTGTGTGGTTTTTATATCAACCCAACAAACCAAATGACTTGAGAAAAATATTAAAATAAACTTACAAGCATAAGCCTTATGATTGAAAAATGTTTTAGAAAATATTGAAAAACTATATCGTAACAATTGTAGAATAATAAAAGCGGCACCCTTATAATTAAGCTTATATGTATATATGTGCAAGCTTACTAAAGAGTGATTTTTTTGCTATTATCTTTTTGGCAACACTAGTTTTGACAGCTCACGCACGTTTTGTATCTTGTGTCACTGTCAAACATCTTCAGTTTGGTCTATAATTTAATCATAAATCGTCTTACAAACGAACAACGCTTGCAAATTATTGAATTTTATTACCAAAATGCGTGCTCTGTTAAGAAAGTTCATCGCGCGCTTCTTCCATTTTATGGTCAGTTTAATCGACCTACTGAGGCTTCTATTCGGGCTATTGTAACAAAATTTCGCACCAAATTTACATTGTTGGACATTAAACCACCAACACGCTTACGTAGAGTGCGAACTGAAGAAAATATCGCAGCCGTATCGGCCAGTGTTGGTGATGACCGTGAATTATCGATTCGGCGCCGTTCGCAGCAATTGGGCCTCTGTTACTCCACTACGTGGAAAATTTTGCGGAAGGATTTGGGTGTGAAGCCTTATAAGATACAACTGGTGCAAGAATTGAAGCCAAACGACCTACCACAACGCCAAATTTTTGGTGAATGGGCTCTTGAAAAGTTAGATGAAGATCCACTTTTTTATCGAAGAATTGTGTTCAGCGACGAGGCTCATTTCTGGTTGAATGGATACGTGAACAAGCAAAACTGCCGTATTTGGAGTGAAGAGCAGCCAGAAGCATTGCCAGAGCTACCAATGCATCCACAAAAAACAACCGTTTGGTGCGGATTATGGGCTGGCGGCATCATTGGGCCGTATTTCTTCAAAGATGATGCGAATCACAACGTTACTGTGAATGGTGAGCGCTACCGTGCGATGAAAACAAACTTTTTTTTGCCCAAAATGGAAGACTTGCATGACATGTGGTTTCAACAAGACGGTGCCACATGCCACACAGCACGCGAAACAATGGACCAATTAAGAGGCGAGTTCGGTGAATAGTTTATTTCACGCTTGGGACCAGTCAATTGGCCGCCCAGATCGTGCGATTTAACGCTTTTAGACTATTTTTTGTGGGGCTATGTTAAGGCTAATGTCTATAGGGACAAGCCCGCTTCGATTGACGCACTGGAAGCCAACATTGCCAACATTATTCGTGAGATACCGGCCGAAATGTTGGAAAGAGTATGCCAAAATTGGACTAAGCGGATGGACCATTTGAGGCGCAGCCGCGGCCAACATTTGCATGAAATAATCTTCAAACATTAAATTATATCGACCCAACTATCGATCCAAATAAATATTTCATGCATTTTTCTGAATTTTATGTGTTTTTTTTTTTTTAAATTTCCGATAGTTCTTATAAAATCACCTTTTATAAGCTTACTCTTATAAGTGTAAAATAAGCTTGAGAAAATAATGTTTTCTTAACCTTTATATAGAAAATTTAATTTTTTTTAGTTTGAAAATTGTGAAATAAGAATACATAGATTTAAATTAAATTTTAAAAATTTTTTTATTGTCATATGTATTGGTACAATTTGCTACGAAAAGAAATATCGTTCTGGTGTCCTTAATAAACTGGTCATCTCTAATTCGTATTGATACATCAGCATCTATCTATAAAATATAGAAATTTATTGATTTTTTTCTTTAGTAAAACTTAACTTACTTTTTATTACGCTTTTTGAGCTTAGATTTCGCACATTTTTGAGTCCATCATAGTTTTTCATTTAGTTTGTCTTTACCAATTACTTTCCTGAAAGCAGGAAATAAATAAATTTAATTACATGAATGTTTTTATATATAAAACGGATAGAAGTTACAAAAGAATCGAATTTTTCGCTATTTTCGTGCAACCACTCAATTGGCTTATAACTGAAATTGAATTGTATTTTAAAACATACTTTTCTTTTTAATTTATATATTACCTTCAGATTTTGTCAAATTTATTTATTTTATTGAATTTTTGATATTTGACACAACATACGAGTACATACTTTAGAAAATGTTGTGTGTGATAAACGTTTCTAAAGCGTTATTGAAAAATGTTTGAGAATTCTAATTTTATTAACATTATTTTAAATGATATAGAGAAAAGCTTACTATTTACTATTTTCAGAAGCTTATTCTCAAGTTATATTGTATTTCGATTGCTATGTGGTTTGTTGGAAAGTGGAGGCAAGTATACACGTGTTTTTTATTTACATTTGTGTTTTGTTAGACTTGAATATCAACACTTTTTTCATTTTGCTTTGTTTGTTTGCGAAATAATATTTTTGTTAACCTGGTATAATGCGTGACGTAAATAAATTGTGAAACTTTATGAGAAAATTTTATTGAAAAATGGTTTTGAATTGTAAAAAAAATTTTATTTATTAATTCTTATACGAAATTTTGTGAAATATTTTTAAAATTCTTATAAGAAAGTGCGAAGCAACTTTATTTAAAATTGCTTATAAGAAACGTGTTGATTCTGTGCCGCCAAAGATGTTCTATTCACATTTTTTTAAACATTGTGGAAAACAATTTTATTGCTTGCCCAATTATTTTCTAGTGCAGTGCATGTACTGAAGGCCCGGTGTAGGTATACTTTTCAGAGGTGGCTTAAAATCTTTTTTAGTTGGTACAGGGTGGGCTAAAAGAAACCAAGGGGTGTAAAAGTTTAATAACTTTTTTGTTTATTAATTTTTTTTTATTTTTTCTTTCAGATTATATAGACAACACTTGGAGAATTTATAATGGAGAGGTTCACAACTGAACAGAGAACCAGAACAATACAATTTTATTATTTAAACCAGAGATCAATCATAGCTTATCAATTTCAATAAAAATTGTTTCGAGGAAAGAATTAAAAAATGTATATGCTGCTTATTCAGTGGTCTCAGGAGACCACTTGGCTGCAAAATATATCTTAAAAGTCAAGTTGCGATTATAGCCTATAATGATAATTTAAAAAAGTACAATTATTTTGCTTATGTGAAAGTGGTACAAACAAAAGAGGATTCTTTTTGTTTGGACAGATTTCATACAAAAATAGAACTCCCACACCAAAAAAGAAAACCAAAGAAATAATTAAAAACAGTTCTGAAAGCACTAAGTTGCAACGTCAGAGACATACATACATTGTTTAATCGACTCCGCTACTTACAAGCATATAGGGTGGCACATCTAGGATGAACAAATTACAATGGAATGACAGGGTGGGCCAAAAGAAACCAGAAAAGGGGTGTAAAAGTTTAATAACTTTTTTGTTTATTATTATTTTTTTTATTTTTTCTTCCAGATTATATAGACAACACTTGGAGAATTTATAATGGAGAGGTTCACAACTGAACAGAGAACCAGAGAATTTTATTATTTTTTAAAAATATATATATTTGATTATAAGCAGAACTGTAGGTTCTGGGGTTCTCAAAATCCAAGAGTCATTCATCAACGCCAATTGCACCCCATCAGGTGTACAGTATGGTGTGGGATCACATCTGAAAATGTCATTGGACCCTACTTCTTCGAGAATGAAGATGGAAGTGCTGTAACCGTAAATGGAGAGCGGTATCGTTTTATGATAGAAAATTTTTTACGTCCTGCTCTTGAAAACAGACCTGGTATGTGGTTTCAGCAGGACGGAGCCACTGCCCATACTGCCCGAGACACAATGGCACTTTTAAGTCAAATTTTTGGAGAGCGAATAATTTCTCGAAATTCGGAAATTATTTGGCCAGCGCGATCGCCAGATTTGACAGCACCCGACTATTTTCTTTGGGGTTTTTTGAAGGAGCGAGTGTATGTGAACAAGCCAGAGACAATCCTTGAACTCAAGGCAAACATTGTTGCAGAAATTCGAACGCTACAGCCACAAGTTTTGAAAGATGTTATGGAAAATGCTCTAAAAAGAGCCCATCAGTGCGAAGCTGAAAACGGTGGTCATTTAAGAGACATCATTTTTCATACTTAGTGTAAAAAAATTTTGTATATTATATAATCTGAAAGAAAAAATAAAAAAAAGTTAATAAACAAAAAAGTTATTAAACTTTTACACCCCTTGGTTTCTTTTAGCCCACCCTGTACATTGCTGTAATGAGGTGCCTATTCGATACTGCAAAGCTTGTGGATGGTGCCGTTGACCCATTGTGACTTGCATGGCTTTTATAAGTAACTGTGGAGAACACATATCTGAGAAAGCTAAAACAAACACTTCTTTAAGTGTTGTTCGGTATGTGCTGTATGAAACGCATGTATTTACAAACTATTTTAAAATATATATTACGAGTACAAATGTATTATTTATTTATGTGAGAGAACTATTTGCAGGACACGTTTCTTAAATTGTTAAGGTTATCACAATAACTTCATCATATGCCCAAAAATAAAATATAACACAATGCACTGCAAAAATCCTGGCCACGTAATCACTTTCTCTTATGAAATTATTTAATTAAATTTGTTGCACTATTGTTATTATTTTATTTATTTATTTGTTTATAACATATTACATTATTTGTTATGTTGTTTATGTTGAAATATTTTTTTCATCCCTATTTTTTGTTTATTTCTTTTGTTTTTCTCTTTCTTCATTTTGACATTCGCTATCTAATTTTACACTATCAAAATATATGTGCGTATACTTCATACATATAATTATGCCATGGTTTTGAGTGTAATAAATATTACGAATACAGACATCTGTATGAAAGAAATTTTTTTGATTTTTGCTTTTATCATAAAAAAGTTGACGTGGACTTTAAAATAAAATTTATGAAAAAATTATATGAAAAATTTCGATAACGTTGACTTTAAAGTCTACGTTAACTTTTTTGGATAAGGGGGTTTGTCTTTAATTTGAAAAACTTTATTGATATTAAACATTTAATTAATTAAGTTTGGCTTAAGAAATGTTTGCAAATATTTCCAAAATTATATGTAATTTGCATTCCTATTAAATATCGTTCCCATAATTTATTTTTTTATTATTAAACAAATTTAATGCCTGCCGATATTTTATTGCTATTAAAAATGAGGTTCTAAGAAAGGGTTTTTTCTTACCCTCCAACCACACTAGGCAATATGCTTAGCAATTATTGCTGTAGCAACTGTCAAATTTGATTGCTATTAAATGTCAATGCTTAAGCTTCTATTTTGAGGTGGCGAACACGTATCTTAGAACATAAAATTAAAACATTAAATGAGAGGTGAAAATAAGAACATTAAACTATTTATTGCTTTAAAGCAATTAATAAATATTATTAATGTGGTGGATTTATGTCGTTGAAGAATTATTTAATTTTTTATTAGCTTGATTTTTTAAGCTTCACACGTTTTTAATATTTCACAAAAAATGACAATTCAATTTGACAGCATATCTCCAAGATAATTGCTGAGCAATATGTTATAACAACTAACCATATTCATGCGGTTCTCACGTAAATAAAGGGTGTTTTTTATAGACGTATAGAACTTTAAATTGCAATAAAACAACGATGGATTGTTCGATTGACATGAATTTTATTTATCCGAAAGATAATCTTGTGGCATTACATTTTAAATATGATTTCTGGCATATGACCGCCACGGCTGGCTCGGATGTAGTCCAATCTGGACGTCCAATTTTCGATGACTTTTTCCAACATTTGTGGCCGTCTTTCAATAAATCGATTGTGGCACAAGCTGTGTGACATGTTGCGCCGTCTTGTTGGATCCACAGCTCCTGGACATCATGGTTGTTCAATTTAGGAATGCAAAAGTTAGTAATCATTGCTCTATACCGATCACCATTGACTGTAACGTTCTGGCCATCATCGTTTTTGAAGAAGTACGGACCAATGATTCCAGCGGCCCATAAAGCGCACCAAACAATCAGTATTTCTGGATATAACGGTGTTTCGACATACACTTGAGGATTAGCTTCACTCCAAATGCGGCAGTTTTGTTTGTTGACGTAGCCATTCAACCAGAAGTGCGCTTCATCGCTAAACAAAATTCGCTTATGAAAATCAAAATTATGAACCATTATTTTCGAAATAAAATTGCACTATTTGCAAGCGTTGTTCAGGCGTGAGTCTATTCATGATGAATTGCCAAGCCAAACTGAGAATAAATCACTTGACATCTGTTAAATCAGTCGCTATCTTGAACAGTAATGCCAACTGAAAGTTATATATTTCTATAAAAAACAACCCAAGGATTCAGATAATTTTAACTATGCTAGTAGCTCTCTGAAAAAATATTTTTTATTTAAATAATTTTAATTCGGAAGTACCTTGTATACCCCCTATACTGTAGTAAACATTTTTTAAATATTCAACAAAGAAGAAAAAGGATTTTCAATAAAATCGCAAGGATTGACTAAAATAATTTTCTTTAATTTATTATTTTTTTTTTGTTGTTAATTTAATATTTTTTTTATTAATTCAAAAAGAATGGAAAATATTGTTAGGAAAATCACTCTATTGAATGACTTTGTTTTATTATTCATAAGAAATGGTATTTATGGATGCCTAAATGTAGCAATTCAGGGTTTATGTTAATTCATAGAATTTTATAGTGTAATACTTGTGTGTGAGATGTGTGTTATTTATATCTGTGTAAGTGTATAAGCTTTATGATAGCTATCAAGTTCTTGAATTTGCTAGATTAAGCATTTTCATTTACCTTGTTGTGCCAAACATGATACACCTAGAAGTATGCAGTAACTTCTAGAAGTTTATAGACGGTACTCGGCTAAACTAAAGATTTGAAATGACCGTTAGAGTTTGCTTAAGTGAAACAGTATATAAGGCAATGCTGAGATTGCCAGCTGGTTGAGACATTAGACTGTAAACAAGGTGTGCCAAAAACAATAAAGTGTCGTTGTGACGGTTATAAATAAAGGGTGTTTCTACAACAAACGTTGAGAAAAGAGAATTGAATTTTATTTTACAATACGAACCTTAATAAACTAAACGTAACAATATTATATTTGATCTACCGATAACTTTGACTTTCAATGGTAGAATAACATGCATTTTTATTTTTGTTTTCATGTTCGAACAAAATTGGGAAATACTAAAGATATTTACAAAGTAGTGAGTCTTGAACACAAACTGTAAGAAATTTACGTGTGAAAATTTTCGAGAAGAGACTGTCTTCAGCTCAGTTTGTACATCAATTTGTGAAAGGAGTTCATGAAAATGAATCGTTACTTAACAAAGCAACCCGTATACATTCTCATCCAGTGGGTTTAATCGAAAACATATTTGCTGTGGCTGAGAATGTGCAAGAACCTCCAGCAACATCAATCTTTCATCGTTCTCAGGAACTGAACATTTCTTGAGTTTTTCTGAAAAGAATCGCTATGAAGGCTTACAAAATTCAATTCGTCCAACAACTGAAACCTCGCTTCGTCTAATGGGCTGAAGATTTTTTGGCAGGAGATGAAGAATTTTATAGAAAAATTGTGTTTTCTTCTCGGTGACTATGTCAATAAGTAAAATTGCTGCTTATGTGGTTCAGAAAACCAACATGTGACTATTGAGGAGCCAGTGCATCCACAACGAGTCACTGTTTGAACTGGCAGCATCATTGGGCCATTTTTATTCAAAAAAGAGCAAGGAGCCTTTGTTACGGTCAACGGTGAGCACTACCGTGTCACGCTGAACGAATTTTTGTTTTTAAAAACTCATGTCACACAGTTAACGTAACCATCTACATTTTACGCACTGTTTTTGTAAATTGAATAATCAGAAGAAATTGTGATGTAAATTAGCCACCTCGGAGCTGTGATTTGAGCCCTTTAGATTATTTTCTGTACGGAGCCATTAAAGATAAATTTTACGCAAACCATCTAGAGACAATTGAATCGTTTTACTCACCTTACACTGTCTCACTTCTGTCTACTCTCCTATGATACTTTAAATATTGTATTGTCGGTTTTGCAATACTGCAAGATGTTACTGCAGTTTCTATGGGCATTACCAGCCTCTTTGATTTTTGTGCTATCTGGCATTATAAAAATTTTACTCTTTATTTACTATCACACTTGACTTTCTGAATTCCTGTAAATAGTGAAGTCCGTTTGTCCATGTAGTCGTTGAAATCAACTTTCTGAAGCGTTTAGTAAACGTACAGAAGAGTTTATCATACCAATATGTCAGTTCTTTCTGCTTTCAGTTACTATTGAAATTCAGGTGGATCGGTTCATAAATGATGGATGAATCAAAAATAGTGACTATCTCTATTTTTCTGAGTTTTTTTTTTTTTTTTTTTGCTTATTTTGTTAGAAATAAAAATCTTAATGTCTGTGCAAAAATACAACTGAAATTTTAAATTTTTATTAATTTCTGTTTTGTTTTTTATATAAATTTTTAATCTGTATATGCGTAATGTTTGTGCACACAAACACAAAACCAAGAAGTAGATTTTAACGCTTGTTTAGGCGAACGTTGTTGAAACAATTCCGCTACGGCTCTCGACGTTAAAACGTGATATTTTATTTTTGACATACGAAACAAATAAAACAAAGTTGCTTATTTTGTGGTAGTGATTTAATAATAAAAAATATTTCTTTTTCTTTATATTAAAAATAAAAATTTTGTTACGAACAATCATTCTGTTAAACCACTGTGTTATTCATAATAAATTGTATTTATGCATGTGTAAGTATAGCTATTTAGTATTTAATTTGATGCCTAGAATCTGTGATAGGAATGCTTGTGCGTGAGTTATAAAGTAAATATTAGTGCGTAAGTTTCATGTTAGTTTTAAGTGTTCTAGAATTAGCTAGAGTAAGAATATTCGTTTACCTTTTGGTTTTATAACTTGATACACCTAGAAATATACAGTAATATCTAGTTGTGTGTAGAAGGTTCTAGTTTAAACTGCTGTACTGCGAAATGACCATTACAGTGAAGCATTGTTACTACATAAATCTAGATGGCTCTAGTTTTAAGTGAAACAGTACATAAGGCAATGCTGAGATTACCAGAGAAGTTCAGTTCTAGTTGAGACATTAAACTGTAAACAAGGTGTGTTGTAAAACAATAAAGTGTCGTTGTGACGGTTATAAATAAAGTGTGTTTCTCCAATAAGTGTTGAGAAAAGTGAACTAATTGTGTTTTATTTTACAATAAAGAACCATAATAAACTATACGGTTTTCCGATAGGGTATAACGCAAGTTATATTATTAATCATACAAATAAATATAATATAATAGGAGATCAACCATTGCCTTTGTTTTGCAAATCAATTTGCAGTAAATTTAAATCTAATTGTTGTTTTTTTATTGCACAGAATTTGCCACAGAATTTTTGGTTTTCTCTATTGCACGATATAATCGTCGTAGGGAGCTTAGATTTTTTTTTTGACCGAAATGAGCTGATCTATTTTATCGTTCAGTTCATTTTTTTCTTTCACCATCTACATTTAAAATTTTTTCAATCAGTGTTGCAGTGTTCTCTGGTCTTACTCTTTTCGGTGTACTGCAAATCATTGGTATTTCTAGCCTTTTTTTTAGATCATCAGCATCATCAACTGTGCGTAGTGATATTCCCGTACATTTGCACAATGGATTCTTCGGTTTGCGTTAGCTGAAATTTATTGAATGGACCACCTCCAGTAGCACGAGATTCTGATTTATTGTGAGCCAGCTTCTTTTTAATTTTGGATTTCCATTCCGTCCATATCTTTGTTTTACATGAGAAAAGGTTTTTCTATATTTAAAACTGGACTGAAAAAATTTATAACCTACCTTTTTCCATCCATTGATATCCTTATTTGGCGGTCCAGTACTGTTAAGTGACTAAGCTAAACCCTGCCAAAGCGATTCAACTAACACCTTATCCCGTTTGGTAAATCCACCTGCCATATCGCTGTTTTCTTATATACATTTTAAAAAGATTCCATTTTGGGTATTATTTCTATGTTTTCCCCTCTTTTTGTGATAAGATAATAAAGTAAATATTAATGCTTTATTAATTATATTAATAAAATAAAAATTACTGATATTTTGATCCAAATTGTGCTTACCCGCCTAAACCAAACACACAAATCTGCTAATTGACAGCTGATCAGATTGTGTCTGATAAAAAACTGATCTGACACAATTCTTATTCGAACACAAAAACGATAACCATCTGTTTCTGTGATACAAAAATTAAATCTGTGTCGATTCCAATTCTGATTTTGACAACAAAAATAAGATTCTACAACCAACCTGATTATCTTTTTTTAAAAATGTGGAAAGTGAAAAATATGAATATTTGGATACTACAGTGAAACGTACACAGCCGTCTTTAATAAAAACCAATTATAAATTCGTTTGTTTATAAAAAAAATATTTACAAATAAATTTACAATATTAAAATAATCAAATATCTTTTTTACTTAGATAACCATTTTCTCACTAATTTAAAAATCTTTTTCTTAAAAGCTTTAAGATAAGGAGAGTCTGCTGGTCTATTCGAAAACATATCTTTACATTGCGAAAAACCTATGGAAAATTGAGACTAAGAATATTCAAAACGAAATTAAATTTCGAAATAATATATTTACTAACAAGGTATAACCATTCCATCGGCTTTGCCTACCGCTCTCCATAGATCCATAGTTCCCTGCGTAAAATAAACATTTTCCACACCAGGATTAAGACCACCAAACCTCTCATTAGTTTCCTTTACTTTTCGCACTATATATTCTTCAGTAAATTGACTCCCAAACGCATCAGCACATCTAGTAGCAAAGAAGCTTAGAGGATTTGTGGTACCAAAAGGTTGATTCGTAGAATTCGTTGTTAGAAACCAACCAAATTCATTGCACAACTGGTAAGTCCACGGACGGACTAATATTTTTTGAAAAATTATTTATTAATAACATAATCACATTCAAATTAAATATTTCAACTTACGGTAGGGAATTAAGGTTGAACTTTTAAAGAACTTCAGATCAAATGCGTATGAAACATTGCGGCAGCCATTCAATTTGTTAATTTTAGTTTTAAAGTAATAGACTAGACCCAACAAATCACTGCTTTCCTTCATAATATTTTTACAAGTCTTTCTAATATTTCTAGGACTAAGAAATTAAGTTCATTTAATTATTATTTTATTTTAATTTAGAAGAGTTCTTACCGTGCATCGAGCATGTCAGTAAATGCCAGAAAAATATTATGAAATAATGAGGATACATCTAGATCATTCTTTTCATCAAATTCTTTACATAATCCAAGCAATGCTTTGACTTCAGCTCCAAAGTTATCGTTAAAAAATGATTCCAATTTAGCAAAACCATTTTTAATACGATTATAACAAGCAGCACCACCAAACTGTTCAATTGTTTGTCCAAGAAGTTCTTTTCCTTCTGAAAAAATTAAATTAAATGACAAGAAATATGTTCAAATCTGCATACATTTGTACAAATTTCTATAAGTGTATTAGTTTGTCATTCCATTTGCAATTTGTTCATCCTAGATGTGCCACTCTATATGCTTGTAAGTAGCGGAGTCGATTAAACAATGTATGTATGTCTCTGACGTTGCAACTTAGTGCTTTCAGAACTGTTTTTAATTATTTCTTTGGTTTTCTTTTTTGGTGTGGGAGTTCTATTTTTGTATGAAATCTGTCCAAACAAAAAGAATCCTCTTTTGGTTGTACCACTTTCACATAAGCAAAATAATTGTACTTTTTTAAATTATCATTATAGGCTATAATCGCAACTTGACTTTTAAGATATATTTTGCAGCCAAGTTCCCAACTACAATCCCAGACTCCTTAAGAATCTCGTAATTGTTATGGGTCTCCTGAGACCACTGAATAAGCAGCGTATACATTTTTTAATTCTTTCCTCGAAACAATTTTTATTGAAATTGATAAGCTACGAATAAAATTGTACTCGTACATGCAGTTAAATTCTTAAAAAAAAAATGGGTTGGAATTTTTTAACGGACTATTTATTCTAATTCTAATTAACGTATATTTTATGTTAAAAATTTGAGAGAAATCCGTTCAAAAATAAAAATAAATTATTATTATATTGTCCGGTCCCACAAAGTATATGGTGACGTTTCTTGGAGTAAATATAAACGTCATTGCTACTAAATTTTAGAAATATCCGTCAGAAAACAAAAATATGTATAGCGAACAAACAAACAGAACAGTTGTATAGATTGTCTTTTGTAAGCTTTAAGGCTGAGTATTTACATTTTATCGCTCTTACAAATGAGAATGTCACAATTGACTTTTTTGTGATTGACGTTAATTTGAATTTCTTTCATATTCAAAGAAAATTAATTTTATTTTATTATTTCGACTTTTCATTGAAACTTTTTTTCATAATATGAATATTCGGCTAGTACAGCGAACGGTATATAAGACTCGACTCTGCTAAGTTAAACTTGTTAATAGAGAAATCAAACATTTCTTTTTTTTTCTTTTATATGATAGGATATTTCCTATTCAACAAAACACGGTATCATTTAAGAGAAAAAGGAAAAAATATTAAAAATTAAACTTTTGAGGCATCAAAGTTCATGGTTTTTAACTCACCATGAAAGTCTGCTTTAGCCAGCAAAGGAGCACTGGAAGCCCAAACACCAGTTGCCAATTCGGGATATAATTTTTTAAACCAAGTGGCCAAAGCTCCTGCATATGAGCAGCCAACCAAAATTACTTTAGAATTTTCCATCCCATCCAAGTTATCCTTCACATGCCGTATAAAGTTGGCTATATCAGCCAAGACTTGTTTTGTATTCAAATATTTTAATTCTTCAGTTGTCATGCTTCTAAACGGTTTACTTTTGCCATAGAACCGATGTTCAAGAGAAAACAAATAACCATTATGCTTTTCAGCAATATCTGCAATAAGTCTATTTTTGCTAATGAAAAAGAATGAAGTTGGTCCTTCACCACCAAGTGATATAAAAATTGGTCCACCAGGTTTGTAAAATCGATCATTTGAAAAATAACGCTAGATTAAAGAAAAATAAATTTAAATGTAGCTCTCAAGATGGAGACGTGCTATAGTTGTTGTCATAAAGACATAAATACATATAAGAACAAGTTAAATTCGGCTGTGCCGAGTTCTTTTTATATATTAAAGAAAAAATTATTGACATATATTGATTAAAATAATTTTATATGAATACATATCATTTTGTTAATCCTAAAATAATACTCGTAATTAATGACAGTTCCAGAATTTTAAATTAACGAGATCTAAGAAGAAACTCTTTCTGGGAATCTTATTTTTATTTAAAAGAAAATTAAATTTCTGTAATTACTCAATTTTTATATTAACAAGTTAAATATGGCTGTGTCGAGTCTTACTCGTATATACGATACCTTTTATATCAAAAAAATATAGAATTGAAACGGCTAGCTTATTAAACTTTAGGTTGTATTATAAAAATGTATTTGTTTATTATTGGTGTGAAATACCGATATAAAAATAATTTTTTATAATACCACCTCAAGCTTAATAAACTAGCCGTTTCAATAAAAAAATATTAACTAAGCTTACAAACAAAAAATTATATAAAAATAAGAAAAGAATGACAAGAATTAAAAAACAAGTTAAATTCGGCTGTGCCGAGTCTTATATACCCTAGCTTATATACCTAGCGAATTATTAATATTTTTCACTTTTCGCATTCTTCTAAAATATAAAAAAAAACACACACACAAAAAATTAAGTGAGTAAAGATTAATATGTCGAGTTAAATATGTTTTAGCGTTTTCAGTATTAATGGTATATTTATCAAATACGTCTTACGTCACTAAATATTTCAAAAATATTTTTAACAGCAGTTTAGCGGAGGTCGTCTAGATTGGGAACCTTCTGCCTAAATACTCAGAAGTTACTTTGGATTATTTTTAAATTTCCATATACCCAAGGGCTATTGCTCTGAGGGATTTTCGCAACTTTTGAACGAATCATAGAAGATTACGGTATGGGACACATATCATATTAAAGAGAAGGTCGTCTAAACTTGTAGTCTACCAGAAATTACTTTGGATTATTTAAAATTTTTTTTTTAATTTGCTTTGAAGGGTTTTGGTAATTTCCGTTATAAAATAAAAACTATGAAATTTTCCATAAATTGCACCCTAAATACAAAAGGGTCACAACTCAAAATTTTCCAAAACTGACTTTTCCATAAATTAATTCAGAGTACACAACTCTAACTACTGCAAAAATTTCTTTCACATCACTATCTTCTTTAACTGGAAAAATACAGTTATGTCTATTTTTATGTTAAGTGTGTTGCTTCTGCACGATGAACTAAAGTGAATTATTTTGAGTTGCGTTAATGTGCTCAAGAACAACTGATTACTTTTATTACACATAAAGAATTTTATTTTGAGTTCTGCCTCTATTACTGTAAAAAGTGATAAATTTCGTGGTATATTATTACCTTGAACATTACTCAGTTGAAGAGGCACAACTTGAGATAATATCACTAGTTAATCGAAAAAATTTCAGTTAAAGAGTCATAAATCAAAATTTTATTTTATTTTCGCAAAAACAATATAAAATTGAAAAAAGTATAGCAGAACCTTCTTCAATATTGAATTTTTTCATAATGGAACAATATTTTCTTTAAATATTACAATCATTTTTACACAAACAGTTTTTTGTCTCTCCTGAAAATTTTAGTATTTTGAGTTGTGACCCTTTTGTATTTAGGGTGCGAAATGTTAAATCACTTCTAGAAAGCTTAGAAATTACAAATTTCATTCCAGTTTGATTTTAGTAACTTTCTGTTGCAAAATCGGGAATGGTACCTCGGTAAAGTGGGGAATGGTAATTTCTATGCTTTCTGGTATTGTTTTAACATATACGGGAAATTTCGTAATTTTTATTTTATGATGCAAAACGGAAATTGATAAAATGAAAGTAATTTCTGAATATTTGGTTTGTAGGTTACAAATATAGATTATCTCCTCTAAACTATTGCTTCAAAAATTTGACGTAGACTTTAAAGTAAAATTTATGAAAAAATTATATGAAAAATTTCGATAACGTTGACTTTAAAGTCTACGTTAGTTTTTTTGGATAAGACAAATTTTTTTTATATGTTTTTGATATTTTAGATATTTTTCTGACACAGTGAATTTAACTTGTTCCTTTTTAAATTCAATCTTGTATTCGACATGATCAATCAGTTTTTAATCGTGATTCGAACATGATTTAATCAAATGTTGAGTACGATTTTTTGTGCGTTGAATAAATTCCACATACCGATTTCAGCTCTTCGGCATTATTTGTGTAATCAACATTTCTTACTGTATGTTTGTTAGTATTAAAGGCCAAATACATAAAAAACTATTTTCTTACCCAAAAAATTGCTAAGTATTTTTTTTACAATCTTCAAATAATTGGATTTTATCACTCACCATTCTAAAAATCCTGCTGTTACTGTTGTTAAAATGATCTACTTTTTGTTCGATCCATAAAATTTTCCAATGTCCTTTTCCTGCGACAAAACTGTTCGCTGTACAAACCAACACAGCAAATATCAAATATATTTTACACATTTTAACTGTCTAAGTTGAAAACTCCTGAAACACTAAAATATGCATAAGATGAATATGCTCGACGGTATAAACTATAGCTGTTATTTTTGAAAGAAGTATAAGTCCACTTTAAAAAAAAAAAGAGTTAGCAGTAATTTAAGTAAGAAGTTACCGCTAACTCACTCGTTTTAAATCTTATCAAATCGTTTTAAACAAACATGAGATTATAAAATAGAAAGCAAATGTGCACATACAGAGAAACACATCTATTCAAAATGATTTGTGTTTTAAAAATGTTTGCACTGAAGATGACTTTACCAGCATTAAACTCGTCGTCAAATTTTTATCAAATTAAAGTTATGAAAGATTTTATCTGTTTTGTTTATATAATTTTATTAAAGTACCTTTATTTCGAATTAGGAATTTAACGTAAATTTTAAAATTAAATATTCTGACAATTTATATACGTGTTTTTTTTAAAATCTATATAAATAAAAATCAAATGTCGTGCGTTGGCAATCGCATGAATTGAAAACAGCTACACCGATCTGGCAGCTTTTTTTAAATGTTCGCCATAACCCAATTTTTGGTACATTTATTTTTAAATGTTTGTAATAGTCCAATAAAGATTTTGTCAAGTAAAATTTTTTTTTGTGTAAACTTGGGACCATAATTTTCGAATTGTCCAAGGTGCAACATTTTCAAAATCGTTAGGGATGAGTGAACAATGATGCATAAAAATTTTTTGCCAACAGTAGACAAAACGATACAAGATTTGACAAACAATCAAAGAGTGTTTGGTGATGCGATAATTCTGTTTTGCAGGTGATTTTCTGAAAATATTGCCAATGATTCGGCGGCAAACCCCAGCCAATGAACTTAACACATGGGCTGAAAAGTCCCTGGCCTAACAAAGAAAACATATTTTTTTTTTTGGTTCAAAATTAGCTTTATTCATCAACGCAATCTCCATCAAGAGCAACGCAATCATTCCAGCGCCGCTCTAACATTTCAATACCACTTTTGTAGAACGATTTATCTTTTGCCTCAAAATAGGCCTCAGTTCAGCCATAACCTCTTCATTCGTACGAAATTTCTTACCGGCGAGCATTTTTTTCAGGTCTGCGATTAGCCAGTAGTCGCTGGGAGCCAAATCTGGCGAATACGGTGGATGTGGGAGCAATTCGAAGTTCCGGTTTGTTACGTTTAAACATGGCCAAACACTGCTCAGAATCATCAACGCGTTCTCGTTTTTGGTCAAAAGTGAGCAAACGCGACACCCACTTTGAACAGAGCTTTCTCATAGTCAAATGCTCATGCAATATAAAGCCAACTCAGTCAGATAACTCACTCAACTTCACTTTTCGATCACTCAAAACGATTTTGTGGATTTTTTTTATGTTTTCTGGTGTTACCGCCTCATTTGGAAGTCCATTGCGTTCTGCGTAATCGGTGTGTCTACGACCACGTTTGAAGTCAGCAAACCAACGTTTTATTGTGGTTTCTGATGGAGCGGAGTTCCCATAACACTTTTCAAGCCATTGCTTCCTTTGAACGGCATTTTTTCCCATCAACACGCAGTGTAAAATTAAAACACAAAATTGTTTTTGATCCATTGTTTTGAAAATAACAAAAGTAGCGTCACTCTTAGCACAATAACTTACAAACTAATGAATAGAATATCATGAAATTCTAACAGCTGTCTTTTGAAGGTTAGTATTAACTGAAAAAAAGGTGACTGCAATAAAACTAGCGCCATCTATGTGTTAGGCCCGGGACTTTTCAGTCCATGTGCTAATGTATGTTTGAAGTAATTTGTTTTGTGAAAACACATTAACTAACTGGGAATATGCTAATCGAGCAGCAGAGCAACTAATCTGGAGAAGTATTCTAAAAGCAATTGCTATACATTGGAAACGGTACTATCCCCTTTAACATTCAATTTCCCGTTGCCTTCTGCAAGTTTAGTTACCAAATCAAAATCCCAACTCAACCAAATCGTGCTGCCCAATATTGCAAAAGTCATGCTAGTTTGAGTGAACATCTTACAATCTCCAACTCAAAATCGGATCTGTAATAATAATGTTACGAAATATAAAATAATAACGTCTTTGTAATGGCTGTCGGCTTTCTGTGAAAACCGTGTTGCCAAATCTTGATATTCGATGCTGAGCAACCGCTATCGAAATTTTTTAATATAATCTATGTATATAAAAATGAATCCCTACATCCCTTGGTCCCGCCATCACGCGTGAACGGCTGGACCGATATCACAATATTTTTTTTTGTGGTGTGTGTTATTGTCAGGAGAAGGTTCTTATGACAGAAAATATTTAAAAAATTAGGCGGGAAATTAGAAAATTTAAGAATCGTTATTTAAAACCACTTTTTACATTTTAAAAGTATTAAATAAATAAAATTCATGTTCTGTACATATGGTATTCCACCCGGCAGGTGGCGCTACAGTCGGTATCTGGCTTATTTGTGTACCACGTCTTTTTACCCGATCATATACTCTACGATTACGATCGATTATAAATACAAACATTTTGAGGCAAGATAACGTTTGCGTGGTCATCTAGTATTTCATATTAAAAGATTTATTTTTCCATTAACTTCATTGGACTTGCAATTAACATCAGTATCTCAAGGCCAGTCATTGGCCGTTTGCCAAATTAACCTTAAAAATCAATGTTTTCCTTATAATCAATTGTATGTCGCCTGTGCCCGTGTCGGAACGCCATCAGTATTAAATTTTTGCCAGACAACAAAAAAAATGTCCATCGGAATGTAAACTTAATATTCATTTTAATTTCAAATGTAAATAAAACATATGAGAAATGACTATTCAAAAAAATAGGTATTTTTTTAACTAATGGGTGTAAATTTTTTAATTTAACCCTGCATAACCAATGTTAACACAGTTTATTTTTATACCCTTCACTGTAAGTAAGAAGGATATATATAACTTTGTGATTACGTTTGTAATTTCTACAGCCTACATGGGACACCCTATAAAGTATATATATTCTGGATCCTTATAAGTAGCGGAATCGATTTAGCGATGTCCGTCTGTCCGTCTGTCTGTCCGTGTAGTCGTTGAAATCAACTTTCAGAAGAATCTAGACAACATAAAGAAAATTATAGTATACCAAACGGTCAGTTGTTGCTGTAAGACTATTTCTATTGAAATTCAGCCAGATCGGTCCATAAATGACGGAGCTATGAGTCAAAAACCAAAACTACCTCTATTTTTGATCATTTTTTGAGTGGGTTTTTTGCCTATTTTGTCTAAACGAAAACACGGACAAAAAAACGTGGTATACAGTTTTGTTTGAAGTATAAGTCATAATACCTCTGCTAAAAATGAATGCAATCGGTCCATAAATGGCCGAGGAATATCAAAAATGAACCGAAATTTTTGATTTTCATAAATTATGGCTTTGTTTTTATGCGATTTTTATATAAACTGAAAAAAAGTAGTACGCAGTTTCTTTAAACATCACATTCATAGTATCCTAACCAAAAGTCAGCTGGATGGGTCCATAAATTGCGGAGCTATGAGTCAAAAATTGCGATTACCTCTATATTTAAATATTTTTGGTGCGTTTTTTGCGTAATTTGTCTAAACTACAAGACGGACAAACAAACTTGGTACAAAGTTTTATTACAAATAATAATTGTAATATCTGTGCAAAAAACAAGAAAAATCGGTCTACAAATGGATCGGAAAAATCAAAAAATACAACCGAAATTTTAGATTTTCATTAAGTTTTGCTTTGTTTTTTGCGTTTTTTATCTAAAGTATAAACAAATTAGTAAACGGTTTTTTCAGATATCATATTCATAGCATATGGATCAAAATGCAGCTAAATCGGTCCATAAATGGCTGAGCTATGACTCCAAAATTGCGACTACCTCTATTTTTTTACCATTTTTGGTGAGTATTTTTGCGTATTTTGTCTAAATTACAAGACGGAAAATAAAACGTAATGTCTGTGCAAAAAATCAGATAGATCGGACCAAAAAAATCAAAAACACAACCGGCATTTCACATTTTCATTAATTTTTGTTTTGTTTTTGCTTTGTTTTTTTTTTTTTTGTTCAAATTTTTTAGCTGTCATGTGCGTAATGCTTTGTACACACGAAAAATAAAAGAGTGTATGGGTGTATGCGTGGTTTTTATTGCCTTGAGTACAATAGAACGAATACAGACATCTTTATGAAAGAGAGTGCATTAGATCTTTCTCGATAATTAAGTATTTAATTTAATATGTTTGTTTGGCTTAAAAATTTGCAAAATTAAATGAAAATAATTTTTTTTGTTTTCTATTTAATATCTCTCTTAGAATTTCTTTTTTTATTAATTTAAAAATTGAGTGCCTGAGAGACATTTTATTGCTTTTAAAAATGAGGTTCTCAGAAAGGATTGTTTCTTAAAACTCGTTAATTTTAGTCGTATTATAAAAACTTTTTTTATAGATATTTCGCTCCAATAATAAAAAAATAAATTTTTTCATATTTAACGGAAACTGCCAAAATCCTTGAGAAAAACACTACTGGAGTAAATGAAAATTTCAAAAAAATTTTAAATATTTAAAGTAATATCTGAATATTTGGTTGGTAGGTTACAAATATATATGATCTTCGCTAAACTGTTGATAAATATGCCATTAATACGGAAAATATATTTACAAATACTAAAAAACGTATGGGGTACGTTAAAATATATTTAACGCGGCATATTTATCTTCACTCATTTAATTTTTTCTATGGGTTTGCTATTAATAAAGAATGTGGAAAGTGAAAAATATTAATATTTCGCTAACACAGTGAAGGGTATATAAGACTCGGCACTGCCGAATTTAACTTGTTTCATTTAACCCTGCATAACCCATGTTAGCCGTTTCGACTAACACAGTTTATTTTTTTATCGTAACTTTTATATCCCGTTACCTGTCGTTGTGTCCATACATATGGAAGTATCTGAGAGATAACCTGTTACAGCTAATGCTGGTGAAGGCGGGTGGGTGCCTTATGTGTTTTAGTAAATAGTTTTCGCAAAAGTTACGTAGTCGAAACGACGAACATTAGACTTAGTGTAACTATTTTTTTCATAATTTTATCGACTTTAAATTTATTGTTTTACTCGATTTTTATACTTTTATATACGATTCATGACCTAAGCAAGAGAGATAACCTGTTACAAGTTATATTTTTAGCAAAAAAGGTAAATAATTATTACACTTCTACCAATTTTAGTCGTTTCGACTACTATTATTTTCTTCTTTTATGGTAACTTTTATATCTCGTTATCTCTTATTGATCTTTTAATTATAAAAGCAGTTAATTTAGTTTAAAAGTATTAAAACCTATACAATTTTGCTTTTAAATAATTTTTGAGTACTTGGTGCACTCCCGGTTTCTTAGATGCAATTTAAGTCGAATTAACTAACATTGGTATAAACGTATTATTCAGGGTTAAAATAACAATCCAACGTATATTTTAAAAAAGTTCTAAAATGTGTTTCGATTAGCCATTGAATAAAATATCTGCGCAGTCATCTTCTTCGAAAAAGCGAATTTCAATCGGAATGTCAAAAATAAAATAGTGTAATGGTAAACGGTGTTGAGTGAAAGAATCTGGGTTAAAAATTTTACAAGCAATCCGAAATTTTAATTTTTTAAAATACTTCATAAGACGACAGACTTTGCTTTTAACAGAATTATATTTTCAATATAAAAAGACACAACTGTGTTAAATTTATTAAAGATAAGTAATTAAAAGTACAAAAACACGTGTATATTAATCTTTATTTGTGCTTAATTCCATAAATTATTACACGTGTATATTATTTTGACATCTCACACACATTATTTTGCATGTTGTTTCTGTGTGAACATATGTAACAACTGCTTTACCCTTCAGCACCGCTCATTTTTGTGATTCTACTTTATCTAATAAATAATGTAATCGTAAAAGAAGATATTTAATTTTATTTTGTTTGTTACAGAAATCAAATCAAATATATTGTAGTCTAACTTGAGCTTTATTGGATATCTTTCTTAGAATTGTTTAATGTGTGCTCGAAGAATGTGTACAGACATTTTTTTTGCCTGTAAAAATAAAGATTTTATGAAATTAAATAATTATTTCAGCATTTTGTTTTTTTAATAAAATTAATTCTCATATTAAAAATTTTAAAATTGGCTATTACAGTGAAGGGTATACAAAACTCAGCACTGCCAAATTTAACTTGGTTAATCTTTACACGAAAAATATATAATATTTGATTAAGATAAAATCTAATTAATTAGGGGCTTGTATACGGGTATTTCGTATAAAGTATAAATGCGAGCATAACTTACAAAATAAATTACGTTAAAAGCTTCTAGTGTCTCATTAGTTTTCAATTAAGCAAAATGGTTAAAATGTGTAAAGTGTATTTGATATTTGCTGTGTTAGCTACTACAGCCAATATTTTTGTAACAGGAGCACCAAAACAACGAATACGGAATTTTTGGATTGAACAAAAATTAGATCAATTTAACAACAGTGACAACAGAATATTTCGAATTGTAAGTATTAAAATAAGTTTACGGTAATGATTTACAAAATTTTTTGAGTTATTTAGTTCTTAGTAATTTTATAATAGAAAAAAACAAATGGTTAAGTCGTTTAATTCGTTTCTTAGAAAATTCTTAAGGTAAGCTAAACTACCTATTGTTGCACTGATTTATTAAAAGAATATTTTTTACAGTTATCAACTTATCGGTTTTTTACAATCAAAATTGTACGTATATCAAGTTATGTATAGATTATCCAACACTTAATTTATAGCTATCATAAGCAAAAGCTTGAAATAGAAATTATGAAAAAGTTTCCACAGACATTTGTTAAAATAAATAGCTACTTTCTTTCTCTTGAAATGCCAGTCGTAGCCTATAAAATTCCAGCTTTATCTTTGAGTAAGGCATTGTTCACACAAAATTCCCCTGCTTTACAAAATCCCCCTGCTTTACAAAATCATTTAAGAAAAACCTTAAATTTAAATTTGGAAAAAAAAATTTTTTCTAAATATATCTCCGTTATTCTGTAAAATCCGACATGGTCAGGTGCAATAATTACAAAAACAAATAAAAATGGATTTAAAAAAGCTGTCAAGTCAACGTGTAAGATGCCAATTCAAAATAGAAATACACAAAAATGGATTGTTCAAAAACTGCGAAGAAATCAGGTCGATGTAGTGGAAAAATACATGAACGCTCCACAGCTTTCAGCCAATTGAACAATACTGGGCTATTGTCAAAGCCAATTAAAAAAAACCGTACTGTTCTTGTATCATAAAAACTTTTAGTGCCACTATTACAACTAAACGATAACTAAAAGTAGGGTGTTATCGAACAGATACATACTTTTTGGTTATTACAAACATACTTTAAGTAAAAAGTGTATGATAAGCTAAAGATAGGTTTGTGTTGCTCATAACTTTTAACGTGAACTTCAAGAATTGAAAGTTGCCATATTTTTGATTTTAGATATGGCAACCTCAGCATCCATAGACATTGAATAATTTTTTTATAAATACACAAATATTAAACAACACAATTACACAATAAAATAACAAATATTGGAATAAAATTTTAAAAGTAAAGAATTTCTTAGTTATTTGAAAAATAATAATCAAAAAAAGTTGTGCCATTGGCAGTATGTATTTACAGCAACAAAAATAATCGATATTCACAGTAGTGGTGCCACATAATTTTATTGAGAACTTGTAATAATGGAAAAAAGTTATTCATCACCTTATCAGTTACTTTAACTGAAGTTAATTATAGCTATCTGAGACCTTACAAGTAAGTTGTAATAATGGCCCTTAGTTTATTAAGGTTCGTATTGTAAAATAAAACACAAGTAGAACACTTTTCTCAACACTTATTGTAGAAATACACTTCTACTTCAACCGTCACAAACGACAGTTTATTGTTTTTTTAACACACCTCATTTACTGTTTAACGTCTGAACTTAAACTCCCTTCGTGGCAATCTCAGCATTGCTTTATATACCGTTTGACATAAATCTAGAACCTTCTAGACCGTAACGGTCATTTCAAAGCTAGCCAAGTCTACAACACATGATACTTATACACTAACAAAAATATATATAAATACTACACATATTACTTTGTAACTCACACACAAGTATTGCATTCACAGATTGTGCTCATTAACTTAAACACAATTTAAATACAATTTCTTATAAATAATAACAGCATGATTTTTTGGTAACATAATTTTTTTAACAAATATGCAGCGCAGGTATATAAAAAGGTTAATGGCATCCATTAAAGCAAAAAATGCAGTAATTTATAAGAGGAAATGAATTGCAATTTTTTTAAAGCAATAAATAGCTATGGACTTATGCATAATAATTTTTCAAAAGCTTTTTCCTTCAAGTATTTATATATTAAATTGATATACGAGCGGATTTTGTATGAGTAATACGATCTATATTAATATGATATCTTTTTAATAATATTATTAATTAAAAAAAGTATATGAAATTTATTTTCGGTTACAAGTTAAATAACTAAGCAATTTAACTTTAAACATTTTATATAAAGCGTTACCATTCAAATGATCGATTTTATAAACCTGGTGGACCATTATTCATTGTGATTGGTGGAGCCTGGCCTATTAAGTTTTCATCTATTGATGAAGGCTCTCATATTTATAACTTGGCTGGAGAACATAATGCTTATTTGTTTTCTCTTGAACATCGATTCTATGGCAAAAGTAAGCCAGTTAGAAACATGACGACTGAACAACTAAAATATTTGAATACAAAACAAGTCTTGGCTGATATAGCTAACTTTATACGGACTATGAAGGATAACTTGGATGGGATGGAAAATTCTAAAGTAATTTTGGTTGGCTGCTCATATGCAGGAGCTGTGGCCACTTGGTTTAAAAAATTATATCCCGAATTGGCAACTGGTGTTTGGGCTTCTAGTGCTCCTTTGCTGGCTAAAGCAGACTTTCATGGTGAGTTAAGAAACGACAAGTTTTATGCCTTAATATTGCACGCTTTTATTATTTTTATTTATTTATTTAACTTTTTTTTTTGTAAAAATCGTAATAACTTTATATGCAAACAAATTTGGGCTGACTGAATTAATTTTTTATTTTTTTTGGATGAAACTAAAAAAATAATTAATACAGTCTTTTTTTAATACTATTGTTACGTTTTTACACTATCATAAAAAAGTTTATTTCATTAAGGTTCGTATCATCACTACATAGTATAAAACAAAGTCGCTTTCTCTGTCCCTATATCCCTATGTATGCTTAAATTTTTAAAACTACGCTACGGATTTTGATTCGGTTTTTTTTTAATAGATAGAGTGATTGATGAGGAAGGTTTATATGTATAATCTTGGAAGTTTAACGTCACAAATCCGCCCAGCAGGTAGCGCTTTAGTCGGTATCTGGATTATTTGCCTACTACCTGTTTTAACCCCGTGTTGCACGGTTCTTTACTCTATGAGTACGATTTCTTAGTGTAAGAAGATCGAATATATAAAAATATTAAGGCAGGACAACGTTTGCCGGGTCAACTAGTTGTAAAATAAAACACAAATAATACAATATTCTCAACACTTTTATTTTAACCGTCACAAGCCACACTTTGTTGTTTGTGACACACCGTGTTTACTGTTTAGCGTCTCAACTTAAAATATACCACGTGGATTTACATACAGTTTCACCTAAATCTAGAACCTTCTGGATTTATCAAGTAATTAAACCAAGCCGTAACGGTAACAATACCAAGCTTTAACGGTCATTTAAAATCTAGCCAACTCTAGAACAGATGAAAACTATACACTAATCCAGATGAAAATACTACACATCTTACTTTATAACTCACACACAAGGATACCATTGACAAATTCCACGCATTAACTTAAACAACAAATTGCTGTGTGTACGTACAGAAATACAATTTCTTATGAGCAATAACACAGTTGTTCATAACAATATTTTTGACGTAACCCTCAAATTTCACAACATTTCACAATTAAAATACAACTGAATTCTTGAACTAATAAAACAAATGCGATTCAATACACGAGTATGCAATAACGCGTCAACGTAAACGTAAACGTAATACAAGCAAATATTTAAAGAAAATTAAAGTAGACTTGAAATCAATTTTGTGACAAATTTGTATGAAAAACTTGTCATAAGTTTTACTTAAAGGCGTTATTAATCATTTTGAATGCCAGCCAAAGTATTTAAAAAAACATATTTTTAAATGAGAACATGGATGAAAGTTTGTTTGGTGATGAATTAATTTTTTTCAGAGGAGACGGAATTGATAGGACAAACGATTGAAGAGTGGGGTGGTGCTGCCTGCTACAATCGTATTAAAAATAGTGTTGCTAAATTGGAATCACTGTTTAACGATAACTATAGAGCTGAAGTCAAAGTATTGCTTGGATTATGTGAAGAGTTTAATGAAGAGAATGATCTAGATGTGTCCTCATTATTTCATACTATTTTTCTGGCATTTACTGGCATGGTCGATACACGGTAAGAACTCTTCTAAATTAAAATAAAATAATAATTAAATGAACTTAATTTCTTAGTCCTAGAAATATTAGAAAGACTTGTAAAAATATTATGAAGGAAAGCAGTGATTTGTTGGGTCTAGTCTATTACTTTAAAACTAAAATTAACAAATTGAATGGCTGCCGCAATGTTTCATACGCATTTGATCTGAAGTTCTTTAAAAGTTCAACCTTAATTCCCTACCGTAAGTTGAAATATTTAATTTGAATGTGATTATGTTATTAATAAATAATTTTTCAAAAAATATTAGTCCGTCCGTGGACTTACCAGTTGTGCAATGAATTTGGTTGGTTTCCAACAACGAATTCGACGAATCAACCTTTTGGTACCACAAATCCTCTAAGCTTCTTTGCTACTAGATGTGCTGATGCGTTTGGTAGTCAATTTACTGAAGAATATATAGTGCAAAAAGTAAAGGAAACTAATGAGAGGTTTGGTGGCCGTAATCCTGGTGTTAAAAATATTTATTTTACTCAGTTTGCAAAGGATCCCTTTAAAATGTTAGGCATATACAATAAAAAAATTATACCTGGTTCGTATAACTGACGTTTCGTAAAGTGTAAATGTGTATTCATTTATTTTTTGCTAATTTTGTTTACTTTTCCTGCAGATTGCAACTATTGTACTGATTTACTTTCCATCCAACCCAGAGACTCCGCTACTCTAATATCTGCTAAGGAAACAATTGCCGCTCGAATTAAAAGATGGTTGTCTTAATGTAAAAGGTGTTTTTTACAAAATCTATCAGATAAGTTAAATTAAGCTGTACCAAGTCTTATATACCCTTCACTGCAGATTTTTAACCCTTTAATACTGATGTACGTGAAATTTACCTGTAGGTGTGTTTTAACTAATTGTGGCTATACACGCGTACTGCAACTATTTAAATTCACTATAACAACAGCTCTTAAGTAATAAAATAGCAAAAAATATAACATATTTAGTCATAAATTTAAATTTACGTCATTATCATTTATGTATTAGAAAATAACGTCAGTATTAGAATGGCAAATATTGATTACATTAATTTTCTATAAATATGTATATATTTTTTTGTTAATCCTAAAATAAATAATTAGTTTCAGTTAAAGAAATTCAAATTATAGACATTCACAAATAAATTGGATGTGGTAATCAATTTTTAATAAAACCTTGCTGTGCTCCCATGTTACTTAGATGAAGTTTTATTGAATAAGAAAAAGTAGATAAAGTACAAAGTTTATAAAAACTAATGACGGCTACACATAAGATCAGTTGTACAATATCGTAGTTATATAAAATAATAAGAGTGTTACTAACAAACAATCACCAACACCCCTTCTCAATGTAGTGAGAAATAAACAAACAATATATTTAATTGGCACTTGCGTAAGCCAATTAACGTTCTCAAATTATTAATTTTTATCTTGAGCAATGGTTTGGTAAGAATGTCTGCCAACCTTGATTCCGTAGGGCAATAGTCGTAAAAAATATTTCCTGATTTCCATAAATCACGAACAAAGTAGAACTTGATGTCAATATGTTTACTTCTAGGGCATATTTTTTCTTCTTGTAGTATTTTAAGATAGCTTTGGTTATCGTCAAAAATAACTGGGTGTCCAACCTCTATTTCGAATTCTTTCATCAGTTACGTTTGTTTGTTTTCGGCTAGCATAACTAATAACGCTTGTAGATTTGCGATCTTTTATGTCTCCTGCCCAGTCGCAGTTAGCAAAACCTTTCAGTGTTAATGCATACTTAGATCCAACACACAATTTAAGATGCTTTGACCCTTTAAGCTATTTTAAAACTAGAGATAAAATAGAAATTGCTGCCGCAATATCAGGACGAGTATTGTTAAATATGTAAAATAAAGATCCAATTGCTTTTCGATATAAGTTGTTGTTTTCAAGAAAATTATCTGAATTTATTTTTAAATAACCAGGGTCCATAGTTACATTTAATATTTTTGTATTTTTTAAGACTAAATTCTGCCAATAACTTATCAATGTATTTTTCTTGAGATATGTAATATAAGCTATTGTCGCGGGTTACTTCAATGCCCAAATAGAGCTTTAAACCTCCCAAATCCGTATATAATATTTTCAATTTCATCGTCATTCTTAGAGGCTACGATTACGTCGTCTACATAAATCAAAATATATGTGATCGAATCACCACTGCCTCTCATGTATAACAAGGCTCAGCCTTTCCCCTTCTGAATCCAGTATCAATTAGGAGCTGATTGATACGACGATTCCAGCATCGAGAGGATTGCTTAAGACCATAAATGCTATGATTCAACTTACAAACAAGATTTTCATTACCTGTCACAAAGAATCCTTCAGGCTGTTTCAAGTATAGTTCCAAGTCTAGATCACTATATAGAAACGTTGTTTTAATGTCAACGTGACGGACATTCTTCTTCTAAAAGTTGTTTGCTTTACAAGGGGGGCGAACATTTCGTCGAAGTTTTTGCCATATTTTTGTGAATTTCCCTACTAATCTGGCTCTATATTTTTTATCACCGTTAACAGTTTGCTTGGTTTTCTACACCCATTTACAGCCAATGAATTTTCCACCGCTGGGTAGTTGTAGTAAGTCCCATGTTCTGTTATCTTGTAATGCTCCAATTTCCTCGTTCATAGCTCTAACCTACTTTTCTCTGTCTGCTATAGATAAAACCTCGTCATAGGCAAATGGATCATTTTCGACGCAAACTTTGTACCCATATTTCTTTGGGAGTATACCTTTATTAAGTCTTGAAGAAATTCTAGGAACAGTATCAATATCATCAGGTAAATTCTCCGAATCTGATGATGAGTGAAATTCTTCAGCATATTCAAAAATATAAAAACTTTCAGAGCCAACATCTCCAGCGCTACTTTTTTCTATTTTCTGAGATGCAATTTCGAAATCAACATTTGAGCTTGAAAAAACGTTAACCATATTATCTTCATTTTCATATTTTTCAATTATATTTATTAGTATTGATGCAATTTTGAGATTCTATAAATGCCACACTACGACTTATGATTATTGCATTTGTATCAATGTTTAACAAACGAAAAGCCTTAGAGTCATCAGCATACCCAACCATATTGCACTTAATAGCTACCTCATCCAATTTCCTACATTTCTGTTTGTCGACATGGACATATACAATTGAACCAAAATTTTAAGAAATTTCAAGAAAGATATCCAATAAGAATAAAAAAAAAATTTTATTATTTTTTAAAGCAAACATATTTAATATATTTAATATCAAAAGTAAAAATTAACATACAATAAGATATCTATATTCGTAGTTTTATTATACATAAGTTGTTTTTCCCAGAAATTCTCGATAATCTCCAATACCGAAATCTCGGGAAACTGTTGCGGGAATTCCCGAGATTTATCTTACGTGAAAAATATACTACTTTGCAGCATTAGTGTATTAACAATTATTTAGCACCTGTTTTAATTTGTTTATCGAATTTTATTTATTTAATTTTTGCAAGGTTAATAGTTCGTGCTAAATATATAAATATATTGAATACTTTAAATCTTTTAATAAGTATATCATTTTACAATAGATTAAACAATGAAAATGATTGGTGTATTACTGAGTACACACTTGTAAACATGTTTACGGAACACGTTTTTCGCTCAGGTTCCACTGGAAACAGCAAGTAAACCACAAATGCAACATCTGTTCTGTATTTTGTATTATAGCATCAACATCATGGGTGAAACACATTTGAAAAAATGAGCGGTGAGTTAAGTTAAATAGCAGCAATTATTTTAATTTAATACTGATAACTTTTTATATAAATTAATAAAATTTACCCAACCCTCATTTCCTTCTCAATCGCCATTTTTCTTTTTCTTTACTTCAATTAATTTTTCAGCGGTCGACAAATTCCTACATGTTTACAGCTTGCTTGTTTTCGATGAACTAAACGAGTAAAAACAGTAAACAACGATACAGACTATGGAACCAACATCAATGCAATCAGAAAATATCAAAAAATTTTGGAAACCTCGAAGGGAACACAAAAATAAACTATGAACACGACTACACACTATGGAACGAAATACGAAACATGTCATGTTTACGAAACATCTCATGTTTACGGATCATGTTTTACAAGGTACACTTATATATTAGAGCGGATTTTCTTATAAATTAGCGATTAATTTATGAAATAAGATTGTAAACTGAGTTACTTACTTTAAAAGACGTAAAGCTAAACGAACGATAGCCCAAAATATAGTGGGCCACTTTTTCTGTAGAAAATGAGGGGCTACTTTCTTTTGCTTTCAAAATTGTGCGCCTGGCTGTTACTTTAATATTCTCACAACAAATAAGTTTATAATTTCTCATACGAGTTGAACAATTGAAACTGAATCTAATAGTGTAAATTCATATCGTATAAAATATGTTTGCACTTTTAGTTTTATAACTTACTAAATGAAATATACAAATTCATATCAGATATAAATAGATTTCCAACCTCATAGTTTCTAATCAAATCTTTTGCTTGTTTTTGATTTGCTGAAAAATTTGATTATATAAGGGTATCTCTAACCTTGAGCAAGCAAAGTTCACTGAATTTTGTAAGATAAAATTTCAAATTTTAATTATTAAATTGTAAACAATTGTGGTTTTAACTCATACATTTTTCAATTAGTTAGGTTTGTTCTTTGCTACTTAAAGCGTACTCAACATGTTTTATTTCAAAACTAATAGATGGCACCATTTAGTTTGGGCCGAATTAAGGCACTCGTGCTCGAGTAAACTTTCGTGACGGATAAAATTTCTTTACATATGAAATGTTTATTTTTATAAGTTTATATGAGCTGTTGTTTTTGAAAGTATAAGTCCACTTTTAACTCTACACGCACTTTCTTCGTCGAATCGACGAAGATTGTTTTCAGATTCTCATTTAATTGGTATATTACTCACGAAAGCTTGCTCATTTTTCTTGTAGCTTTAGTTATTGCCTAGCTGCTGAAGTTTTAAAACATAGAGCTGCATAACTTGTGTGTAAGTGAGATTTTTTATACCCCTCACTGTAAGTAAGAAGTGGACACCCTTAAAGTACATATATCCTGGATAATTATTAAAAGCGGAGTCGATTTAGCGATGTCCGTCTGTCTGGCTCTCCGTCAAGTCGTTGAAATCAACTTTCTGAAGTACAGAAAAGTTTATTACACCAATTCCTCAGCTGTTTTTGTCAAATTATTGCTTTTTAAATTCAGCCAGCACCTATTTCTATTTTTGACCATTTTTTGAGTGGGTTTTTTGCGTATTTTGTCTAAACAAAGAAACGGACAAAAAACTTGGTATGCAGTTTTGTTTTTAAATGGCAATCATAATATATGTGCAAAAAATGAGAGCCATAGGTTCACAAATAGCCGAGGCATATCAATAATACAACCGAAATTTTAAATTTTCATTAATTTCTGCTTTGTTTTTTTGCGTATTTTGTCTAAACTAAAAACAAAATAGTACACAGCTTTTTTAGATATCACATTAATAGTATCTGGATCAGAACTCAGCTGGATCGGTTCATAAACGGTGGAGCTATAAATTAAAAATCGAGACTACCTCTATCTTTTAACCGTTTTTGATGGGATTTTGAAGTATTTGCCAAAAAAAAAAAAACTGAAAAAAAAACGTGGTACACAGTCATAATGTCTATGCAAAAAACCAAAAAGATCGGTCCACAAAAAATTTTCATTTAATTTTGCTTCGTGTTTTTGCGTAATTTGTCTAAACTACAAAACGGGAAAAAAGTATTAACAGTTTTAACAGAAATAGCATTCGTCAGCAAATGGCAGAGAACCGATTTTCACATTTTCATTAATATTTGTTTTGCTTTCTTTTTTTTAAAGGAAATTTTGAGGCTGTAATGTGTAATGCTTTGTACACACAAGCACGAAACCTGAAAAAGTGTATATGGTGTGTATGTAATCTTAATGCCTTTAGTGTAATAGCATTAGGAACACAGGCATCTTTATGAAAGAGAATTTTTTCGATTTTTGTCGTTAATTAAATATGTTTGGCTTAAAAATGTTTGCAAAAAAAAAATATATATAATTTGCATTCCTATTTAATTTCTTTTTTTATTAATTTAAAAATTGAGTGGCTGCAGACATTTTATTGCTTTTAAAAATGAGGTTCTCAGAAAGGATTGAAATTAATTATTTATTTAGGATTAATAAAAAATAGGTATTGCAAGAAAACTATTTTTTATCAATATTTGTTGTCCTTATTTTTATTTTTATATAATTTTTTATTTGTAAGTTTATGTGACTTTTGTTATTGAAAGGCTAGTTTATTAAGTTGAGGTCGTATTATACAAATTTACTTTTTTATCCATATTTCGCTCCAATAATAAATAAATAAATTTTTATATTTAATATGACCTTAAACTTAATAAATTAGGTGTTTCAATTATATAATTTTTTGAAGTGAGTGAAGATAAAAATTGTGAGTTATACATACAGTTACTCACAGAAATATTTTGCTTTTGTAAAAAAAGTAAAATATAAAAAAAAAATGCTGCATAAAAATATGTTTTAAAAAGAAAATGTATGTTTTATTAAATATTAATCTCTTAGAGAAATCAACGTATTTATGCACATTTGTATCTATGTATGTACTTATATTTCCTTTAAACATATTTATAAGTATGCCATTAATACTGAAAATATATTTGCAAACACTAAAAAACGTAAGTGGTTAAGTTAAAACATATTGTAAATCAACGTCGTGATCTAAATTTTTTGTGCCGAAGTGTAATCGAGCCATTTGAGGTATTTAAACTCTTCATATAATAACAAATGAAATTATAGATGAAGTAGTCAAATGGACAAATGAGCACAGAATTAGGTGTCAAAAAGACATCGTCTCAAGAAATACATGCATTATTGGTTATGCTGCTCTGAAGGATAATCATTTTTTCGCTAATGAATTTTTTGATAACCGCTATGTCGGACTGAAATAGATTTAAAACTTTAATGTGAAGAAAGCGTTTTGATGACAAATGTATTCGTTTAAAGATAGTTTCGGATAAATTCGCAAAGTATGGGAATTGTTTATTGCAAAGCGCCGTGTACATGTACCTTTACAATGTATCTCCCTAATAAGCCATATAAGTATGGTTTTAAAATTTTTATGATGTGCGACAGTGGTACCAAATATATGCTTAATGCAATGCCATATTTAGGTAAAGGCACAAGCAACACCGATTTGCCGCTCGGAGAATTTTACGTCAAAGAATTGACCTAAGCTATTCATGGTACAAATCGAAATATTACTGTCGACAATTGGTTTACTTCAGTACAGCTTTGCTAAAAAACATTTTTAAAAGAACCGTGCAAGCTTACATTGGTAGGAACTGTATGATCAAATAAAAAAGAGATTAAGCCAGAGATGAGAAACTTTAAAGGGCGCAAATCTGGTACTTCAGCCTTCTGCTACGACAATGAATTAAATTTAGTTTCAAACAAGCCAAAGCTAATTAAATTTATATACCTGCTCTCTTCATGCAAGGAAAAAGGGACAGGCAAACCTCGAATAGTAGAGTTTTACAATTCTACAAAATTCGACCAAATGTGCAGTACTATGAGCTGCTCCATGTGCTTGTTTCTTCGGCATACTGAATATATAATTTACAAATAGCTACGTTATTTATATTTCTAGCATGTTTCAACTGGGATTAGACTTTATGAAGACATTGCATTCTAGGTTAGTTCAACAAACGTTAAGAAACAGACTAGAAGTGCAAACTTTAAAATCGTCCACTAGGCAAAATATTTTGTATTCTATAAAAAGTGCTAATGAAGTTAAAGCAGACAATAGTACAAAGTCAAAAACAAGCGTCAAAAGAAAAATTTTTGCATTTTTCCCATATAAAAACGACGAATGACAAAATGCATGTGCAATATGCAAAAAACACATCTGTGGAGAACATAAAATTAATATTTGTGCCTCTTGCAATAAATAACATGCAAATCAAACAAGACTGCCGTGAATTTTTAGTTGTAAGTATACTCGTATACTTTAAGAATACCTAAAATACCTGAACACTTTGTGATGGGAAATACTGTCTTTTGAAACTTTTAAATTTTTTTTGAATGGCAAAAAATTGAAATATATTTTTTATTTCTTGTAATAATGTAATTAAAATAAAATAATATTGATTCTAAAAAAATATATATTTTTTTTTATATTCTGTTGGATCTGGGGCTGATTAAAAATAAATTCGACGAAGAAAGTACTTAGTGTATTAAAAAAAGAAAGTGCTTCTAGGGTTAAAAAGAAATTGCTAGCGTTAATTTGAATAAGATAGACACCATTTTACTAATATTACTACTGAATTACTTTTTCTTATATAACGATCAAAAATAACAGTTCATTTAATAAAAACGTTTAAATTATTTAAGTGACAAAAATGAATTAAACAAAATAGTGAATAAATGTATTAAACAAAAGACAATGGGCCATAATCATAGTCACAAAAAAAGTAGACTTTCATTAAAAGCCAATTTTTAATCGTAAGAATTATATGAATTTAAAGTCGTTTTTAAAAAGATGCCGACTTCAGTGTGACTATGATTATGGCCTAATATTTTCAAAGCATATTAAATATGTTAATTAGAAACAATCACGTTGTAACAAGCGCACTTGTTTTCAACAGATTACTGTATTTGATAGCTGACGTATCGGAATTTTTATAAAAATTTCAAAATTTTGTTCCATATATTTAGGCGAAATTGTAAAACAGTGAAACTTTGCAAAGAAATTCAAAAGCATTGTTCACACAAAATCCGGCCACATAATATATACTTAAAGGAAAAAGCTATTACAAAACTATTGTTCATAAATACATATTGATTTATTGCTTTCTCAGAAATATTAAAAAATTAATTACAATTCATTTCCCCTTATGAATTTCCGTGTTTTTGAATTAATGGTACCCATTACTTTCTGCACAACATTCTGATCTGCCTGCTCTGCATATTTGTTCCAAATTTTCAACATATTTTTGGCGCCAGTAACAACAATACCACTTATCTTTAATTTGGCTTTGACAATAGTCCAGTATAGTTCAATTGGATGAAGCTGCAGACAATTAGAAGGATTCATGTTTTTACCACTATATCGACCTGATGTTTTTGATACCACTTCATCGCAGTTTTTGAATAATGACAAGACGTTAAATCAGGCAAAAATTTTACTGGGGACTGGTGCTCTTTAATTAGAGGCAGCAATCGTTTCTGCAGACACTCTTGGATATAAATTTATGCTGTCATTGTTGAATAGACGACAAACGGCGTATTTTTTAGAGCACAACTGCAAATTGCTTGACAAATCATGATTGTTTTTACTAAATTTATCCATTTTCGTGCATTTGTACAAATTGGGCTAAAAGAAATCATCATATTGGAAGATGCTCTTATTATTGCAATGGCGGACAATGTCAAATCTGTTTTGACATTTGTGAACTAGACAGATGTAGAATACAAATGAACAAGCTATGGAGCGAATAATCGAAGTGGACGATTTTTCGACCAAAATCATAATGAGCGACGAGGCTCATTTCCACCTCAGCGGGTACGTGAACAAGCAAAACTATCGCTTCTGGGGCACTGCATGGTGTGCTGTTCAAGCTGGAGGAGTTATCGGGAAATGTTAACCGCGTTTTTTCTGCCGCAATTGAACGAATTAGGACTGGAGGACATGTGGTTATACACAGGACGGAGCAACGGCACACATTTCATTTTCATTTGGAAAAAAAATGAGAGTCAAACAACATCGGATGACTTCTTTTGGCCCACTTTGTATTTGGAATCGGCATCTCCACGTTGCGCGCCAACATTTTTAACCTGGCAGCTATTTTAAGTCCACTTTTACATAGGTTTCATCGTCCATAATCAGGCAGTTGTTGAATTTTGTTAGCACTTGACCGTAAAGAATGCGTGCATGTTTTATTGTAATAGCATTCTGCCTTTCACTCCGGTTTGGATATTTTATTGAACGATAATTTCTGTAGCCAACATCCAGACAAATTTTTCTTACGGTACTTATATTTACCAGTGTTATTTTTTTTGCACGATCATTGTCAGAGAGACCCGGGGTTTGCTGTATTGAACGTATTATACATTTTGTAAGCTCCGGGTTTCTTTTAGCTACTTTGTTCTTTTCTTTTTGCTTGCGATCTGTTTTGGTTATATCTCTTTAAAACCTCATTACAGTACTTTTTAGAAGCTGCAGTTTTTCTTTTCCAATCATTGCACCTGACCATGTCGGATTTTCTTGATATTTGTGCACAATTTTTTTTCTATTTCGATTTTCCATGACGCTTACAAATAAACTAATACTGAAAAAATTTTTTCTACAAAATAATGGTGAATATTTTTAAAACAAAAATTTTCTATTTAAATTCAAGTATTGCCACAAGGTTTTTCTAAAATGCCGGATTTTTTGTGAACAATGTTTTATACAGCGAAGTATTCTGTCAAAAGTCTCTATACAACGAAATATAACATTTTAAGTATGTATGTCGTTAAAGTCTCGTTATCAAAAACCTCTATATTTTCATTTTTTATTTACCTCATAAATAGTGCATTTTTATTTCATAGCATTTCAGATAAAAAAACAACAACTGAAAGTATATCGAATTTTTTTTCATATTACTTCAAATTTCTTTATACGAAGCTTTTACTGATAAGTTTATATTACGAGAGAATAGATATAACTAAGCGTTTTTGGATCCCATTCAGTTCAGTTGTATCGAAGTTTCACTGTATTTTTATACCCTTCACTATAAGTGAGAAGGATATGCAGACATATATAAATTTGTGATTCCGTTTTTAATTTCTACACCGTTTTTCTACACCGGATTCTTATAAATTACGGATTCGACTTAGCGATGTCCATCAGTCTGTTTATGTAGTCGTAGAAATCAGCTTTCTTAAGTCTGTAGGCAACATACAGAAGAGTTGAGCATGTCAATCTATCAGTTGATTCTGTCTATTAGTTGCTACTGAAATTAAACCCGATCAGTCTATAAATGGTGGAGTTGTGAGTCAAAAACTGCATCTACCTCAATTTTTGACCATTTTCTGAGTGGGTTCTTTTGCGTATGTCGTCCAAATTACAAAACGAACAAAAAACCGTGGTACGCAGTTTTGTCAGAAATAATAGTCATAATTATTTGTACAAAAAATCAAAGCAATCGGTATGCAAATGACCGAGAAAAATAAAATATACAACCGAAATTTTAGATTTTAATTGTTTTCTTTTGTTCACGGAAAGTTTTTGGCTGTATATGTGTGTAATATTTATGCACACAAACACTATATTATTATGTGTGTGTATCTTTTAAATGGCCTCTGTGTAATACGAATACAGAAACCTTATTGAAAGAACATTTTTGACTTTTGCCGTTAATTTTAAATTATTTGTTTGATACTATTTTTTTTTTTGCGCGGTCTCGGCCGGCCCATCCAAATGTAAACCATTCACTATTTACTTTACAAAGTGGCTCATGTTTTTTTAAATATTATTATCAAAGATTAACGGCCAGGCTCCCTATGAAGAAAATTATCGTTCACTTCGACTTCAGACGACAAACAGCTGATTTGCGGCTCCCTAAAAAATTTTTACAAGCAAATTCTTATGAAAAGATAATCGAACAATAATGTAAGCATTTCTGTACGAAATTGCGGCTCACTAAAAATATTCTTTCTCTTTGTACGAATACTAATGCCAAAATCACTCACTTGTTTTCTTGTTGTCGCTTGGCTATTTTTTCTTATAAAATTAACACGAAATGCTTTTTTAACAATCAACATGAAATTTTCTTTTTAATTTTTTGTGAATGTATGTGCCTGTGTTTTATATTTTTCTTTCTGCTCTATTTCGTTGAGAGTTTAAGTAGTGTATCATGTAGTGTTTTTTTAAAGTACATTTCTAGTTTACAGCGGGGTTTCTTTGAAACTGGCGATTAATTTATGAAACTGTTGTTGTGACAACATAGTATATTGAAGGTTTGCGGTAAACAACGTAAGGCCAGGCGAACGATAAGTCAAAAGTTAGTGAGCCCCGTTTTCAGTCGAAAATGAGTGACTGGTTTTCTTTCGCCTTCACTTCGCATCGAAATAGGGAGCCCAGCAGTAAATATTTTATTAAATGTATTTGGTTTAAAAAATGTTTATAGACATGTTAAATTAAATTAAATTTATTTTAAATATTTTAAAAATTGTTCATTTCTAGTAAAGAACATATTAAAATTGAGTACTTCAGATTACACATGGCGTGTGTATAGACCTGTTTTTTCAACAGAAACACACTTGTCATCTCGAATCATAGAAATACAAGATTACGTCATAAAGTTGAAATTTTCTGCGCATGTAACACATATGATGTCACTCGATATATTTCTCTTGGTTAATAATTTACCGCTAAATAAGAGAGAGTGAGAGAAATGTATTATTTTTTCTTCAAACAATGGACAATTTACGTCATCTACGGGAAATCATGCACATGGCATAATATTGTATTTCTATCATTCTTTATCAATCATATACTCTCTGTACAGTGGGTATATTTGTACTACTATATATAAAAAGTAATTATTCACAAAAATAAATAAATAAATAAATTAAATGTTTATTGGTCTAAAACATAATAAAGGGTTAAATAGGGTAAATATTTCTAAGTTCTACATATAACAGTAGTCGTCGTTTTCTTTTTATACCCTTCACTGTAAGTGAGGCGGATATATTGTTGTGGGGAGAAAAAGCATACAGGAGTGAGTGTCAGACTTAATAAAAATGTAGAAATTTTTTGTAGTAATTGTATTCTTTGTATTTTTTTATATACGAGTATATAGTCAGATATATTGGCAGACTCATCTGCCTTTCCTATATGAAAAGATTTTACTTGCAACCACCACGTATATACTCGTATGTATGAATTCTAGTATATGTATGTTTTCGTGCTGGAAATTATTGAACAATTAGGGAATATGGTTATTAGATACGAGTGCGTGCGGGTAGGAATTTTTCTGAAATACGCCTGCAAATAAATTAAATTGAATATACGAGTAAATTTGTAATTTCTTAAGCGCTTATTTACGCACGCTGATATGAAATGAAAATATTAAATATCAGAATACAGACTTTCAAGTTGGCACCACTGTAGTGTTGGTGTTACATAATAATAAAATGTAGAAATAAGTAAAAGACAATTCCATTGAACATTTGATATTAAATAAGTTAAATTCGGCTGTGCCAAGTCTTGTACACCCTTCACTGTGTAAGCCAAATATTAATAAATATTTTTCACTGTCTTCTAAAATATCAAAACCATATAAAAAATTAAGTGAAGATAAATATGCAGCGTTAAATATGTTTTAACGAACTTTTACGTTTTTTAGCATTTGTAAATATATTTTCAGTATTAATGGTATATTTATCAAATAGGCCTTACGTCATTAAATATTTCTACATATATTTTTAGTGTTTGTATTGTTTTTGAAATTTTCACATACGCCAGTGCATAAATACGTTGACTTCTCATAAAGACTACGGGATGGGATAAATATCATTTTAAAAGGGAGACTGTCTAGATTTGTAATCTATAGCCCATATACTCGGAAGTTACTTTGAACTATTTATATATTATTTTTTAAGTACTGGGGTAACTCTTGTTCTCAAGGATTTTGACAGTTTCCGTTTTGCATCATAAAATAAAAACTACGAAATTTTAAGAAATGTTTAAGCACTTCCAAAAAGCTTAGAGCCTACTAAATTCCTTTTTGATTTTGGTAATTTACATGGGCAAAATCAGGAATGGTACTACGGCAAAATGGGGAATGGTGAAAATCCCTCAAAGTAACAGCTCTGGGGTATAAGAAAATTTCAAAATAAAATTTAAAATACTCCAAAGTAACTTCTGAGTAATTATGTGTTAGATTACAAATGTAGCCGACCTCCCCTTTAAAATGATATGTGTTCCATCCCGAAATATTCCATGGTTCGTGCGGAAGTTGCTAAAATACCTCAGAGCAACAGCACTGCGGTATATGAAAATTAAAAAAAAAATTTTTAAATAATAAAAGGTAATTTCTGAGTATTTGGACGATAGATTACAAATTTATACGAAATCTTCTTTAATATTATTTGTATCCCATCCCGTAATGTTCTATAATTCGTTGGCAAATTGATAAAGTCTCTTAGAGAAATCAACGTATTTATGCACATTTGTGTCTTAGTATGTCAAAAATACTGAAAAGATATTTACAAATACTAAAAAACGTAAGGAGTTACGTGAGAACATATTTAAATAAACGCATATTTATCTTTACTCACTTCAAAAAATTATGTAATTGAAATGCATACTTTGTCCAGCTTGACGTCGAATTAAATATAAAAATTAATTTATTTATTATTGGAGCGAAATATCGATAAAAAAATTTTTTTTTATAATACGCGACCTCAACTTAATAAGCTAGCCTTTCAATAAAAAAGTCACATAAGCTTACAAATAAAAAATTATATAGAAATAAAAAAAGATGTTTCTGGGAATGTCAATTTTTTACTAATCCTAAAATAAATAATTAATTTCAGTTCAAGAGTTCTAAGAAACCATTCTTTCTGAGAACCTCATTTTTAAAAGTAATAAAATGTCTCAATTTTTATATTAATAAAAAAGAATTCTAAGAAAGATATCCAATAGGAATATAAATTATATATAATTTAATTTAATTTCGCAAACATTTTTAAAAAAATTTAAAAATTGAAAGAAATTCTCTTTCGTTAAGATGTTTGTATTTAAAATGCTATTACACTCAAGGTTTTTAGGTTTCGTGTTTGTGTGTACAAATCATTGCTCACATGAGAGGTTAAAAATTTCCATAAAAAACAAAGCAAAACATGAATGAAATAGTGAAATATCGGTTATATTTTTTATTTTTTTCTGAAATTTGCTGACCGATTGCTCTCCTTTTTCGCAGAGATATTGCGAATACTATTTCTATAAAAATTGTTAAAACATTTTTTTCGTTTTGTATTAAGGGCCAATGTTTATTTTGAATAAAACACAAATTATTTAGGAAACTATTGTCATTTCTTTTTATAATGATAACATAGTATGGTTCAATTATGTATGGAACAAAATATCGGCCAAATAGTCGCCGCAACCTCGGCGGCACACCTCCATATGATGGTCCAAATTTTCGGTGACGCTGAGGCATAATTGAGGTTCTATGCCGTTAATCTGCCGAATTATCTCATCCTTTAGCTCTTGAATTGTTGCTGGCTTATCGACGTACACCATGGCTGTATGACATGTGGCGCCGTCTTGTTGAAGCCACAAGCCCTCCACATTCATTTCTTCTTCAATTCTAGGCAAGAAAAAACTGGTTATCATATCACGATACCGAACACCATTAATTGTTTGCGCTTGACCTGCCTCATTTTCATAAAAAAGGTCCAATGATTTCTCCAGCTCAAAAAACCATACCACACAGTGACACGTTGAGGATGCATTTGCTTCTCGTGAATCACTCGAGGATTTTCCTCACCCCAAATGCGACAATTCTGCCTATTGACGAAGCCATCAAGATGGAAATGGGCCTCGTCACTGAAGATGATTTTATCGGCAAAATCAGCATTTTCATGTTGTCTCTCCAATACCCAATTAACGAACTCCCTTCGCTGTCCATGGTCAGCTGGCTTCAGTTCCTGAGTCAATTGAACTTTGTATGCATGAAGATGCAAATCTTTTGTCAAAATTCGCTGCATAGTGGATTTGGAGACACCAATTTGCTGAGCTCGGTGTCTAATTGAGATGGATGGAGATTGAGCGACATCATCACGTACAGCTGCGACATTTTCGGTCGATCAACCTGGTCGAAGGCGCGTTGTTGTCTTTACATCAGTAACAGACTTAGTTTCGGCAAATTTATCCATTAATCTCTTTACAGTTGACTCTTTTGGAGCATTATTGTGACCCCAAATTGATCGCAATTTGCGAACTGTAGCCGCAAAACTTTCACCATTTTGGTAAAACAATTTCACTAACCTCGTACCTTCTACTAGCAAACAATAACAATTGTTCAAATGTCAAACAATGACACTTCGAATGGCGCCAAATCTTGCGTTTTTTAGTTGGAAACCCTTTATATGATGTATAAAAAAACTGGGTGCTAGTTTTTTCTAGTTTTGACAAAATACGCAAAAAAAAACAAAGCAAAACTTAATGAAAATCTAAAATTTCAGTAGTATTTTTGATTTTTCTGCTCCATTTGTAGACTGATCCTTTTGATTTTTTGCACAGACACTACGACTATTATTTGTGATAAAACGGCGTACCAGTTTTTTTTCCTTTTTGCTTTTTAGACAAATACGCAAAAAATAGAAGTAGTCACTATTTTTGACTCATAGATCCGCCATTTATCGACCGATCTATCTGAGTTTTGGGTCAAATACTATTAATATGATATGTAAGAAAACTGTGTACCAATTTTTTTTAGTTTAAATAAAATACGCAAAAAAACAAAGCAGAAATGAATGAAAATATAAAATTTCGGTTGTATTTTTGATATTCATCGACCATTTGAAGACCGATGGCTCTCATTTTTCGCACATATATTACGACCGAACACCACGTTTTTTTTCCGTTTCGTTGTTTCGACAAAATACGCAAAAAACTCTTTAAGAAATGGTCAAAAATGGAGGTAGTTGCAGTTTTTGGCTCATATGAACCATTTATGAACCGATCTGGCTGAATTTCAATAGCAATAATTCTGCAGAAACAACTGACAGATTGGTATGCTATGCTTTTCTGTATGTTGTCTAGGCACTTCTGAAAGTTGATTTCAAAGACTACACTATTCATAAGCATTCAGAATATATATACTTTATAAGGTGTCCCATATACGGTGTAGAAACTACAAACGGAATCACAAAGTTATATATACCCTTCTTACTTACAGTGAAGGGTATAAATTATAAAATGAGCCTTTTGGTACTCCACTAACACAGTAGCCTGTTATATGTTGGTTTAATATAAAATAAAAGGCAAACAACAATATCCAAAATTTTTTCTTTTCTTATGAATATTATTTGTTAAAATTAATTTTATTTTCTTAATTTTCAGCTGTCTAAATTCAAAAACAGATAATGCAGCAGTTCATTCTGCGCACATGTATACTAAATCAATATTTGTTGTTGCCTAACAATTAAGAAATTAACTAAAAACACTTTTTTTATTCAAATTTTGTTTATATAAGTTAATAATTGACATGTTTATTTTAATAAAAGTTCAATTCCCCTGTCGCAATCCAATTGCTAACACATTTCCGCTGGTTCCAAATTTAAATATTTACCTTTCTCACAATATTTGCTAAAAGTGTTGATAACATGTCTGCATTGCATTCAATGTGATGGTTGCTACTCGATAGGTATATTAAGTAGTTAGTAAGTACAAATTTCAATTTTTATTAAGTAACGGTCCGAATAAGAAGACATAATCTTTCTGCAACAATATAATTCAAAAATAAAAGACATAGAGAAGACATAGTCTTCTCTTTTAATTAAATAAATATATTTTTTATAATAAAACAAAGTTAATTAAATAAAGATATAGAAGACGTAGTCTTCTCTTTAAAAAAAAAACGAATTTAACAAATACGATCCTTAGAGGGCGCGTATTATATTAATTTATACGAGTACGCATGAAGGTTTGGCTTTCAGTCGGTAAAAAATTTTCTTTAGAGAAGTTTAAAATGTATCAATTGTCTGAAATATTAGCAGTTACTATTTTGATTGCTGCTTCCTTTTATTCAAAAGCTAATTGCTCCACAATAAAAACCAATTGGATTGAACAGAAGTTGAATCATTTTGGTAAAAATGAATCAAATACCTGGAAAATGGTACTTAACTAATACTAGAGACATATAAAACAATTTTCTTGTGCTTTTGATTTATTCTCAAATATTTAATTTAGCGTTATTTCACTAATGATAAATTCTACGAACACGATGGTCCAATTTTAATTTTTGTGGGTGGAGAATGGGCTGCCTCAAGTAAAGAAATTGATTATGGTTTTTTTATTTATGAATTAGCTAAAATATACAAAGGCTATTTAGTGTGTACGGAACATCGTTACTATGGGGAAAGTAAACCGGTCGATGAAATGACACTCGAGAATATGAAATATTTAGAGTCTCAACAAGCCTTGGCAGATTTAGCTCATGTGATAAAAACTTTGAAAGACTCCCTCGAAGGAGCAAAAAATTCTAAAGTTATTTTGGTTGGCTCTTCCTATTCCGGGGCTTTGGCCACATGGTTTAAAAAGTTATATCCCAAATTGGCAAATGGTGTTTGGGCCTCCAGTGCTCCTTTGCTGGCTAAAGCAGATAATAAAGGTGAGTTTATTATTCTAGGCTGTTTTTTGATTGTTTCCAATTATTTTAAACTCTGCTTTGATACACTCTAAAACATGTTGCGTAAAGTCCAGGTTCTAGTTATTTGGGATCTCGACTTTAAGTAAAAATATATAAGAATATCAATATATAAGAATATCAATGCTGAGGTTTTTAAGTTTGCTAAAAGCGATTATTTGATCAAATGAAATTAGGAATTGAAGTTTTTATTCAGAGTGTCTTTCTACACATAAAATGTAAGTTTTGGGTATCCCCAAGCGATAATTTTATCTAATGGGGCCTTGTCACTCATTATAACTTTCAACACGTTAAAGAAAAATTGTTGGGTATCCCAAAAAGGATAGCTTTTTTACATGACTTTCTGTACGTTAAATTAGAGATTTTTGGTGTACGAACAATAAATTTACCTGTCTTCCTATAGGTCAAACTTTAGTTTTTCAGTATCCTAGCAGAGATAATTTTATCTGATGAATTTGATTTTCAGTCAAAAGTTATGTTCTCAAGAACCTTGATATTCGACTACTCTAATGTCTAAATGTCATTAAGAAGTGCATGCTTTATGATATTTAATTGGAAACAACTTCTAAGAAACAAAATTTAATCTTATCTTATTTGCGCTTAATTCCAAATTTTAAAATTTTCCATGAGAATACGAGTATCATGGAAAATAATGCATTTTGCACACCAAAATAATTGGGAATTAAGCACAAATAAAGATTAAATTTTGTTAAACTTTATTATTTCAAATAATTTAATATGTTTTACTAAATCGAGGTACAATTTATTACTTTTATGCAGAATTTAAAGTGTTGTTGGGGCAAGCGTATAAAAAAGTGGGAGGTAAAGACTGCTATGATCGCATTAAAAATGGAATTTTAGTATTGGAATCAATGTTTGACAATAAAAATGGCAAAGAAGTCGAGCGATTGTTAAAAATATGTCTACCGTTTAACCATGATAAATTGGATACTGGTGCACTATTTTATCAAATATCTGAATCATTTGCCAAGTTACTCGATAAACCTCCGTAAGTACAATGTATCACTAAAAATAATAAATTTTCCAAGACCCTTTAATTTACTTTTCTTCAAAGTTATAAAAAAATCAAAGATACTTGTGCTACAATTATGAAGGAATCAAGCGATGTGAAAGGTGTAGCCAAATACGTTGTAGAGACTTTTGGCGATTGTAATCACGCTTCGTATGCTTCATACTTAAAACATTTTACGGATACCTCCTTTAGGAAGCGAAATTGTGAGTGAAAAATCCTTCAAACTCTAATCAGTAATTTAATTTTTTTTTTTGCCAGTACGTCAATGGTTTTATCAACTCTGTAACGAATTTGGTTGGTTTCAAACGTCAACAGACACGGAAAACATATTTGGTTCCAGATTTCCTGTGACTTTTTTCTATTCTATCTGTACAGATGTATATGGTGAAAAATTTACACAAAAATATATAGAAACACAAATTCAACAGACTAATAAGAATTATGGTGGTCTTAGCCCCGATTTGAAAAATATTTATTTTACTCATGGTGGCCTAGATCCTTGGAGTGCTCTTGGTAATCGAAATCCAAGAATGAGTACTATTATACCAGGTTGGTTAAAAAAAATCATGTGTTACGTTAACTTTGGTTACCGAAAATAAATTCAGCTGCAGTATTATCAAAGAATTTTGGTCGTTATAAGTAAAAAAGCCGAATTTTCATCTAGTAACAATTTGATTTTTGGTGTTTATTTAATTTTTTTTATTTCTCTTCATCTGCTTGTGTGTGTAGATAGCGCCCACGTTAGTGACGTATTCTATATTGGCATTGATGACTCGCCTGAGATGATAGCTTCCAAAGAAAAGTTGATAGACATAGTTGGAGAATGGCTGGCATAATCATTATTTTGTTTTACACAGCGAACGCTTAAGACAGGATTTTTGGAAATTCGAATATTAAGGGTGTAAAATCGAACTTCTTATATCTCCGGAATTACTATAGGTAGAGCCAAAGTTAAAACTACAAAATATTCTACTAAAAAAAATAAGCGGATGAGTATTGGGTACTTTTTCGATATTTGTACATTTGTGGCATAAAATTTATTTTTCAAAGTAACAATCACAGCAACAAAAATTAAATTGTATTCTTCTCTTCTTAAAAATTTCTCCAATGCATATTGATTTTTTTTTAAATTCGAGCAAATAAGGGGTAAAATATGTGCCCCTTTTTATTACTATTTCTAAATATGTACCATAATGTAATTTGATGCATCAAATAAACATTTTATTACTAATTTGTAGCACCCAATAAAAGTTAATGGTAGAAAAAAAGTAGCAAAAGAAAGATTTGTACTTTATATTTAAACAAGTTTAATGGTATTTTTAATTTTATGTGCAAACCTAGGGTTTTCACAGTAGAATTAAACGGTTCTTAACAAAATAAAAAATCATTAAGCGGACAAAATGGTACTTTTTATTGATTTTAATTGTACTTTTTGATATTTGAGTATTAACAGTCCTAGAACTACGAGACTAGGCTCAGACGGTTCAGGTCAAATTGCAAAATCATTAAGGCATAAAATTGTACTTTTTATACATTTTAATAGTACTTTTTAATTTTTTTAGTGTAAGCAAACCTAGCAGTACGATATTGGGCTCAAATCGTCCCAAGCAATGTGAAAAATCATAAAGAAGACAAATGGTACTTTTCATATTTTTTTTTGTACTTTTTGGTATTTTATTATTAAGGAATGTAAAAGCACAAGATTTGACTCAAATGATCTGGAGTAAGGTGGAAAACCATGAATTGGAAAATAAAGTACTTTTTATTGGTACTTTTTCAGTTTTTCATGCTAACAACACTAGAACTATGGGATTGGGGTCTAACGCGCTTAAGCAAAGTAAAATATTATTAACAGGCAAAACAGTGCTTTTCACTGATTTAAGTGGTACTTTTTGATTTTTTAATATTAACGAACTTAAAACTATTAGACTGAGCTTAAACGGCTTAGGACAAGGTGAAAAATAATTAAGAGAAGAAAACTGTACTTTTTATTTATATACTATAATGGTATTTTTTGAAAATCAATAAATTGACAAAAGGGCTTTTTTCTATATTTCAATGATACCTTTTTATGTAATTTGTATTAAAAAATTTAGAACTGAGATTAAATAGTCTACAAAGAAATACGAAAATATAATACCGACTTCGCTGACGAAGTAGCGAGTTAAATGCTAGTAGATGATAATAGTTTAGCAATGTCTACAGGAAATGGAGTGGCTGCATAAACGGAAAATTCGCATTCATTAGTCATGGAATGTCAGGTTTATTTCGTCAATGATTCACAAAGCAGTGTAAATCTAATATTAGAACATCAGTAAATTCACTTTACTGTAAAAATATCAATTACATGCAAGCATACATAAAATATTAACTTTTGATTTTTGTTATAGGTAGTTGATTGCTTGGAAATTAAAAATGGTGCACTTGTGTATGTATAAAAAAACTGTCAAATGAAACTCATTATGTGTCGTCTGAATGACAAGTTACACAATCGAGGTTCAGAGAGCGAATCCAATGTTGAAACTTATCGTGTGAACATGCTATAAGATTTCTGTATTTGTAGTTCTATTAGTATTACACTGGCCATCACTACGATACAGAATACACACATTTGTATAAGACCAACAGCCTGGTATTATATTTGTGTACATATGCAATATGCATATTTACGAGTATAACTTACAAATTTCCATAAAAAAAACAAATTTGTGAAAATCTAAAATTTCGGTTTTATTTTTCTCGGCCAGTTATGAACCGATTGTTTCGATTTTTTCACAGACATTCTGTTCGTTATTTCTGATAAAACTATTTGAAATTTTAGAAAAAAACGCAAAATATGCACTCAGTAATATGTTAACAAAAATTGAGGTATTTGCTCTTCTGAGCTCATAGCTCAGTCATTTAGGGATAGATTGGGCTAAATCACAATAGCAAACTGAGGACAGGAACTTCCAACAAATTGACATACTAAACTTTTCTGTACGTTTTTTAAGGACTTCAAAAAGTGGATTTCAACATCCACACGGATAGACGGCGTAGAAATTACACACGTAATGACAAACTTATAGCTTTTTCCCTTTTTGTGAAGGGTATGAACAAAATGTTTTATTTATCCAGCAAACTTAGTCTCGTTTTTATTAAAATATAAAATGTTTCAGGTAATAATATTTGGGATATGTGTGAATTTGTATTTGAATTTTTCTTATATTTGAATCCTATAAATTCAGTTTCAATTTTCAGGTTTGCTTTGTAGACCAAAAGTTTGTAATCCAAAGTTGACACTGAGTTTTTACAATGAGATAGTAAGCTTAAGCTGCCTTTAATTCAATTCGTGTTGAACTTGCATCTATAGTATTTTTCCAAGCTAAGCGTCTGTTCAGATATATCACCGAGAAACCAGAGGTATCAGAGTGCAAAAATAGTATGGATTTTTTTTATTTTTTTGCACATACCTCAAATTCTTATTTTGTTTTGCTCGGGTATATCTAAAAAAATGTTTACTTTCATTGTGTAAATAAACATGAAAAATGGTGTTTATTATCACTTTTATGTTAAATTAAATACTGCATAACAAAAAACTTATATAAAGGGTGTCCCAACAAGAACGCAAGATTTAAATTTTAAATAAATGACTGATGCAGCAATTGAATTGTTTCTCTGGCTTTATGACATGTGGCGCCGTCTTGTTGAAACCACAAGGCCTCCACATTTCTTCAATTCTAGGCAAGAAAAAACTGGTTATCATTTCACGATACCGAACACCATTGACTGTTTTGCGCTTGACCTGCCTCATTTTCATAAAAAAGGTCCAATGATTTCTCCAGCTCAAAAAACCATACCACACAGTGACACGTTGAGGATGCATTTGCTTCTCGTGAATCACTCGAGGATTTTCCTCACACCAAATGCGAAAATTCTGCCTATTGACGAAGCCATCAAGATGGAAATGGGCCTCGTCACTGAAGATGATTTTATCGGCAAAATCAGCATTTGCATGTTGTCTCTCCAATACCCAATTAACGAACTTCCTTCGCTGTCAGTGGTCATTTTTTACTAACCTCGTACCTTCTACTAGCAAACAATAACAATTGTTCAAATGTCAAACAATGACACTTCGAATGGCGCCAAATTTAAATCTTGGCTTCTTGTTCGGCATGTGAATTTTAATTAAAGAAATAACTTTTTAATTAATGTTTTTAAAAAAAAATTTTTTTTTATTATCTTTTATTTGTAATAAAAAAACTCTATATCTGTCTCTATCGAAATTCTAAAGGTACAACTCTGGCTTAAGGGTTGATATACTCTAAGTTTTTTGAGCTGACACTGCTGACGTATAACTTTGTTATAATTGATAGTGGTAGTAAGAGTTATATGGACGCATTTATCTGCTTTCACCTTAATCCATTCTCCATTTGCTTAGACTTGTCTGGAGCTGTATTACTTGGTTCAGTAAGTCATGGTATGTATTTTTTGACATTTTAATTGGGTAATTTTTTTGCCTTCACAAAGGGAACAATGGAGCCACAATGATTTCTTTATGTTACATTTAAAAGTGATGTGCTTTTAGCTTTTAGTGTTTCTGCAGACAATTGCATTAACATCACTTGTAGCGGGAGAATACTTTATTATTAAATATTAATTCTATTGAAATATTTTATAATTTTCTTGATTTTAATGTTTATTTTATGTAAATATTTTTTTTTTTTGCAAGAGTGCACTTATTTAAATTTCATATACTTATACGTTTGATATTAATTGTCACTGAATTAAATATTGTGCTTTTTGTAATGTTATTATTTTTGTATTTTTGAAATTACCTGATTTTATTGTACCATGTTCTTAACTAATTTTCTCATCACGCTCATTGCTTAGAATTGTTTTACTTTTACCTATATAATTATATATGTATATTGGTTATCGTTCTATTTATTTTCTTTCCATTTTTAATGTAATGTTAATTTCTCTTATATACGAGTATGTAAAATTCTGTCGAGTGATGAGAAAACCGAAAACATTTTAATTAAAAATTAAAATCAAATATCGTTATAACTGGCATAGAAGATTTGTTTCTGAAATAATTCAAATTTTAAAATATTTTTTAGATCTTTATATATACAACGTATTTACTTAAGCTTGTACTCAAAAAAGTCGATTTTGTGACAAATTTGTACTTGAAGTCTTAAGCTTGCATAATAACTGAGTAAGTTTTAAACGTTTTATAAAATACCGTGTAAAAACGTCTCCAAACTTTAAAAATGGTGAAAAAAATAAAAAAACAATTTAGCCAAATATTAATATCTTTCGCTTTCCACATTCTTCTATAATATCAAGACCATAGAAAAAATTAAATGAGTGAAGATAAATATGCGTGTTAAATATGCTTTAACTTACCTCATTACGTTTTTTAGTATTTGTAAATATATTTTCAGTATTAATGGCATATTTATCAAATACGTCTTACATCATTAAATATTAAATATTTTTGGTAGTAGTTTGGCGGAGATCATCTATATTTGTAACCTACCAACCAAATATTCAGATATTACTTTGGATCATTTAAAAAATTTTTTTTAAATTTCCATATACATCAGTGCTGTTTTAGCAACTTCCGGAAGAACCATACATAATTTCAGGATAAGACACACATCATTCATTTTAAAAGGGAGATCGTCTACATTTGTAAATACTCAGAAGTTACTTTGGATAATTAAAATTTTTTTTTTTTTAAATTTCCAAATCACCAGTATTGTTATTGGCAGTTTATGTTTTGAATCATAAAATAAAAACTACGAATGTTTCCGAATATGTTAAAACACTTCCAGAAAGTTTGATTTTGGTAATTTTCCTGGACAAATCGGGAATGGTACTTCGACAAAGTGGGGAATGATAAAAATCCCTCAGAGTACTGGGGTATGAGGAAATTTAAAAAGTTTTTTTTAAATAATCCAAAGATATTTTAGAGTACTTGGGCGATAGATTACAAATCTAGACAGTCTCCCTTTTATCCCATCCCGTAGTCTTTATGAGAACTCAACGTATTTATGCACTGGCGTATGTGAAAATTTCAAAAACAATACAAACACTAAAAATATATGTAGAAATATTTAATGACGTAAGGCGTATTTGATAAATATACCATTAATACTGAAAATATATTTACAAATGCTAAAAAACGTAAAAGTTCGTTAAAACATATTTAACGCTGCATATTTATCTGCACTTAAATTTTTATATGGTTTTGATATTTTAGAAGACTGTGGAAATGAAAAATTTTAATATTTGGCTAACACAGTGAAGGGTGTACAAGACTCGGCATAGCCGAATTTAACTTGTTTCTAATTTGATTTGCCTATTTTTAGGAGCAAATATTTATTACATCTAACTTATTACTTAATTGTTTTATTTGTTTCTTTCTTTTGATTTTTCAGATCCTTTGGATGTATCGGGATATATATGAATATATATATATATAATTTTTAAAAATTTGTTCACTTTTCTCTTAGGTGTATTCGAAATGATGTTTTTTTGATTTACTGTTAATTATCCCTGTTCCCTGAGATAGTTTATATAAAAGCCTGTTACCTAGTTCATGTTTCTTGATATATTATTACGTGGATGCTACTTCCTTTTATCCTTTTTTCTCTGCTTCCCTCAATTCAGTTAAGTTATATTCTCACTTACGTTTTCTCTTTTATTTAACTTTGACTTTTTTTGGCATTATTTGAAATTTACTAAGAATCTGTTTGATCTTGGTAACTTGATATTGCTAATTAATGATCTTTCCAGCTACAATTTTACCTTCCATATTTTCCATTGTCCTTATCGTCTCTATACATACACAAACAAATCAAGTCCCGTCGTCTATACGGTTCGTTTGTAGCGTTTTCTGGTCCTATATTTTGCGGCTTAATTTTTTTTTGTCTTTTGTCTCTATTGTGTTTAACTCAAATTTATTGTTTTTATATGAGTTTAAATTTTGAATGATATTAGGGTATATGCCAATACTATTCATTTGTCGCCTGGCAATGCTGTTTCCTTTATGCAACATTTCAGTGTGAGCAACTGTAACATGTTTAATTAGATTTTTTTTTTTCGAGTTTCAAGATATAATTTTGTTAATTTTATTTATATTTTCTTTTCACATCCTGTAAAAAAAAATTGTCTAAAATAATAATGTGTAATCATAAGTAACATTGACAAGGGCAGAAAAGCAAGGAAATCATTTAGCTTCAACAAAAACTATTAAGCACGAACTGGTATAATTAATTGGTCTCCACATACAGCCATTTAAATGACATTTGAATTTCATAATCAGAAAAATATGAGTATTATCATTGTATAATAATTATAATTATACAAAGTTAGTGTAAAATTAGATAGCGAATGTCAAAATGAAGAAAGGGAACATAGCATAATACTATTATTTCGTAAACAAACAAAGCCAAATGAAAAAAAAAAATTTGGTATTCAAGTCTAAAAAACACAAATGTAAACAAAAAACCCATGTAGAGTTGCTTTCACTTAATATAATTACACAAATTTTGTATGACGGAAAGACCAGGACCACCCACAGCAATTTTAGTTGGGCAATTCTTCACTAAATCTCTTTTAAAATTGCCGCTGTGTCTATAAACAACAATTTTATTTCGGAAATTTTTGCATTCTTATTCATTCATACATTCAGCATCCAAGCTACCTGTCTTCTTTTTTTTACAGCTTTAAAAGATACAAAGAGAGAACAAAAGGGAATTATGGAGTACGAGCAAGTTTGTGCCCCTTTCCATTATTTTTATGTATCTTCTATGAAAACCAAAAGAGATTAAAGTAAAAAACAAAAATAAAATATTTTATTATAAAAAATAAAGAAATTCAAGTAAATATGATGAAAGACATTTTTTATGAAGACGTTTATTGTAAACTTGATATTCATATCGCGAATGAGTATGATAAACCAAACAGTGTCTTAGATTTCCAGATAGTCTCACTATGCAGTGAACTACTTTTTTGAGGTTTGGTAATTGTAGTGGGCGCTCTACTAATAACGATGTTGGCACTTGGACTTTATTTATTAGTGGATAGTTCTGTAGAGAACATGTAGTTGGGACTAGGGCTTAGTTGTTTCATTTGTTGATACCAGCATACATTTGTAGTTTCCGTGCATTAACTATCATATTGCCGAGCAAACAATGACCATCACCATTTCTTTGATCTTACAGAAATTCATTAGTTGGATAAAGCATTGTCCTGTAGGTCAACTCCTCCCATATGTTTATTGTGCTGCGCTATAGCAGCATAATTGATTTATTCTCTCTCTCTCAGTGACAAGCACATTATCCCTCTAGCGTATAACAAGCACTTCGTTTGTACGATATTAGACATCTGCACAAATGTATTTGGATTTGCGTAGTACTTAGTATGTACTCTGCAGCAAGTCCATCTATTTGCAAATACAAACAAAAATGAGTTCACATTTCAAGAACAACAAAGTTCACGAATGACTACTTACTTGTGCTTGTTTGCTTTTTGTGTTTGTATATATTCGTACAGGGTGGGCCAAAAGAAACCAAGGGGTGTAAAAGTTTAATAACTTTTTTGTTTATTAATTTTAAAAAAAGATTTACAGTTATATCCAAGAATTAAAACCTGCAGATCATCGGCAACGTCTAAATTTTGCAGTTAAATTTCAAGAGTTGGCCAGAAATGAAATCAAGCTTATTGAAAATTTGATTATGAGTGATGAAGCTCATTTTCATTTGAATGCCTTTGTTAACAAGCAGAACTGTAGGTTCTGGGGTTCTGAAAATCCAAGAGCCATTCATCAACCCCAATTGCACCCCATCAGGTGTACAGTATGGTGTGGGATCACATCTGAAAATGTCATTGGGCCCTACTTCTTCGAGAATGAAGATGGAAGTGCTGTAACCGTAAATGGAGAGCGGTATCGTTTTATGATAGAAAATTTTTTACGTCCTGCTCTTGAAAACAGACCTGATATTTGGTTTCAGCAGGACGGAGCCACTGCCCATACTGCCCGAGACACAATGGCACTTTTAAGTCAAATTTTTGGAGAGCGAATAATTTCTCGAAATTCGGAAATTATTTGGCCAGCGCGATCGCCAGATTTGACAGCACCCGACTATTTTCTTTGGGGTTTTTTGAAGGAGCGAGTGTATGTGAACAAGCCAGAGACAATCCTTGAACTCAAGGCAAACGTTGTTGCAGAAATTCGAACGCTACAGCCACAAGTTTTGAAAGATGTTATGGAAAATGCTCTAAAAAGAGCCCATCAGTGCGAAGCTGAAAACGGTAGTCATTTAAGAGACATCATTTTTCATACTTAGTGTAAAAAAATTTCCATTTTGTATATTATATAATCTGAAAGAAAAAATAAAAAAAAGTTAATAAACAAAAAAGTTATTAAACTTTTACACCCCTTGGTTTCTTTTGGCCCACCCTGTATTTGCTTATACAGTACACGACAATGCTCACAAATCATTTGTAGAAATCGCAAAATACATCAAATTCTTCAAATGGATTTGGTACTTGTAAGCTATAACTCATAACTACAGGCATTAACACAGTGTATCTCTATACATCTTTATGAAAGAAGTATGTAGAGAGAGCGAGAGAGGGAATTTAAATGAGAATGATTGTTTTTCATTATTTGTCGAGACTGTTGTTGCCAGATCTAAGGTAATGATGTTCCTTAAAGTCGCCACGGTTCATGTAAATACACATTACATGTTTACATGCATGTGAAGTTACATTTCTTTTTTTTTTATATAAAAGTGTAATTTATATTATATTTAAATATAATTTATTATTCATAACCTCATATTTTATAGGCTTATAATATACAAAAGAGAGTTATTAATAGTTGTCGATTTTTGTTGAATGATTTGTGTTAAAAAGTGTGGTAGCTCCAGCGAAGTATTTGGTGTTCCGCATATACAGTACTCATTTTTGTAGTACCTTTTTCGCTGAGTTATTTGCTTTTTCTTGTTTCTATTTTCGGAACAAGGTTTTTGCAAATGCTTACGGATAAGAACTTGAAAATCAATACTTCACTACTCTTCACTATTTGAGCTCTGTAATCAAGTACCTACTTGTATTTACTTTTGGCAAATGTATTTACAAAAAAGTTATTTGTTGCAGATGTCTAGTTTTTATTGTCAAAAAGAGCTACACTGTCACCTTTGGTAATGTAAATATTTTTTTATTTTAAACATTTATTTAAAGACACCAATTACCTGCAGCAAAATATCTTTAAATGATAGGATATACATATTGTTACGAAAATCACTCTATTGAATGACTGTGTTTTATTATTCATAAGAAATTGTATTTATGGATGTGTAAATGTAGCAATTCAGTGTTTATGTTACTTCCTAGAATTTTATAGTGTAATTAATGTTTGTGTGCGAGCTGTGTGTTATTTATATCTGTGATAGTGTATAAGCTGTATGATAGCTTTAGTTCTAGAATTTGCTAGATTAAGCATTTTCATTTACCTTGTTGTTCTATACTTGATACACCTAGAAGTATACAGTAGCTTGTAGATAGTTCTCGGCTAAACTAAAGTTTTGTTTGTTGAAGCAAACAATATATAAAGCAATGCTGAGATTGCCAGACGAGTTCAGTTGAGTTCAGTTCTGGTTGAGACTCTAAACAAGGTGTGTCAAGACAATAAAGTGTCGTTGTGACGGTTATAAATAAAGTGTGTTTCTACAACACGTGCTAAGAAAAGAAAACTTATTGTGTTGTTATTTTAGAATAAAGGACCCTAATAAACTAAACGTTTTTTTAAAGGGTAAAAACGTAACAATATATAAAATGAAAACGGATTTTCACAGCTTGAGTATAGTGTTAGCTCTTAACTCAACGGCCTTATCATAATTAGATGATGATCCACCATAAAATTTTATATTGAATCCATTTGACAAAGTCAGACATCATGCTTTGAATCCAAAACGAATTAGTTTCCTTTTATAAATATCTTGCATGAATGTCTTCCAATATAAGATACCATCAATAAAGAGATTGTGAGAAAGAACCAAAAACTGTACAAAACGCTTGTCGCACAAATCTAGAAGTGGTGTTACTTTTACTAACTTATCTCTTAGTATTATTTACTAAATGAACAAATCGTTTTCTCATTACAGCATCATTTTGGAAGTGATTTGCATTTTTCTATAAGTTGACAATTTTGCTATGTTTTTGCCCAATGTCAAAATTTTATTTATATCAGAATTTTAATCAAAATAAATAAAATTTTTAAGTATACACAATTAAACGAATGAAAAGGACAATTCAAAATTAGGTGTAAGTTATAAAATTTCTTTTCGGATATAACTAAAATTCTATAAATTCTTAAAAATTTGCATTTTTTAGAGGTTAGTGGAAATGCTCCCAAAATTTTAAAGGATGACGAAAAAGAAATATCCTTCAAATTGTTTTCTTAAAAGACATTAGGTTAAATTATAAAATAAAGAAATTTAAAAATTTTTGTATGCGAAGATTTTTATACTTGTCTTCAATACCGGTAAGGGAAATTACCACCTGGGCAATAATTATTGGGTTAATTAAAAATTAAAATTTGAAGCTTTTATGTTTATATTTTGTGAATGTGTGTGTTTGTGTTGTATATTTTTCTTTCTGCTTCCTTTCGTTTACAGTTCAATTCGTGTATCATGTTGCGTTTTTTAAAGCACATATATAGTTTACAGCGGAGTGATTAATTTATGTAACTGTTGATGTGACAACATGGTATATTGAGAAGGCTTGCGGTAAACAACGTAAGGCCAAACGAGCGATAAGTCAAAAGTTAGTGAGCCCCGTTTTCTTTCGCTTTCGCTTTGCATCGAAATAGGGAGCCTTACAGCTCCCTGCTACATACAACATTGTCTTCTGCAGCCTTCTTTTGAAATTCTCGTAGCTAAAGTTTAATCTCCATCGCTAAAAATTTTCAGGCAAATATTTTAGAGATTTTGCTAAAATAGTATTCTGTAACTCTAATTCCTTAGCTAAAATGTAATATTTTCGCCGTAGCTAATTTTCTATCATTACTCCATTCCTTTCTTACCATTTGATTAACTGTTGTTGAAAAGAGACATGTATATTGTGTTATTTTTTGATATTGTATATTAGGCTGACTTTCAAAACGTTATAAGACACCATTTACACAGGGAAAGTTTACTTTGACAAATTTTGTTGAATTCTCTTTTAAACTTTCTTTGGTGTTTACACAGGGAAAGTTTTGTTTCTCAAATTTTGTTTTGTTTTCAAATAAAAAGTTGCAGCTAACTTCAGTTATATAAACTACGAACAAAGAACAAAACGAATTTGCGAGTACAAGAAAGTCTGTACTGCCTCCCGTTCTCTTCACCCCTATCTCCTATAAACTCAAGACTTTGCAAAGTAAACTTTCCCTGTGTAAATGGTGTCTAAGACAATGTTTCCATACAATTCTAATACGGTATTTAAACTTTTTATAAATACAGAGTTGCGACACAATGCAAAAGTAAAAGCATCAACTGTGAAACTGATGCGCCGATTGCTATTTTGCGGCGTTTCTTATACTTGTCTACGACGTTTTGAAATGTGATGCATCGTCAATGTTTTGTACTTCGGCGTTATGAAATACGATGCTTTGTTCGAATACAAAGCAGTTGACGTTTTGGTAGTCAGCCTTAGTGTTGATATAAGATATAATTTGTTCTCTTTAAAACAAACATTTTTTAAGGAAAATATTTACTTAAAAAAATTTTTTTTCACAGATGATAGAAAACTGAATTCGAAGAAAAAAATATTAAATATATTTTCTCGGGGAAAGTCGTATTTTTCGAGTTATGAGCCTCCAAAGTTTTTATAGGTTCTATAAAAAATAGGTGATTTTTCAAAAAATATAATGCATATGATAAAAAATTTAATTATAAAAAGAAAAAATTAAGTACGATTTTTCGTTAAAACCTATATTTTATGAGTTATGGGTCTTTGAAGTTTTTAATTTGTCGTGAGTGGACAAATTAAATTTAACTCTTATTAATTATATTTTACCGCTTTTAATAATAACTATTTATATTTTTGCAAACATGAATTTTAATTATAATAAATTGTAATTATAAATTTTAATGATATTTTTTTCATAATAATTTTTAAGCGATGGCATCACTTAAGAATTTATTTATTTTGTAAACAATGATTCTTTAAAAGCGTAATTGGTTATGTTTGTAAACTTAAAACTAAGAAATGAAGTTTTGTCAGAAATTAACAATGCTCATTTTTACCTCTTGACTATTGCTAGTCCTCTTGAGTCTAAGCTCCGTTAAAAATATATTTTTTTTAAATAGATTTCATATAAAATTACTCAAAAGGAGGTATTTATGACGAACCTTAAGTTTTACAAAACCAGTCATTTCATTTATTATTATTATATATGGTAATTATATATATTTTTATAGCAGTTATATATTATTAATATTTTTAGCGTCTAAAAAATTTTGTTGCTAAAAATTTGTAAATGAATGCTTATTTGGTGTCAAAGAATACAAAATTGCGCCGATTTCAAGTTTTTAGAGAAAGCTAAATTTAGCATTACACGTTACAAAATTCCATTTGTAGCTAAAAATTGACTTTTTGGCTTTTTAGCGATGGAAATTTAACTTTAGCGATTTACAGAATAAGGCAGCAGGTTTTTCATTTGAATAGTAAATTTATTTTTCTATTCACATTCAACAAATTGTTCCGTTATTTCAGCTGAATTTTCTCAACCAACTCAAAATAAAAAAGTAAATGCCTTAATTATTTATTTATTTTTAATTTAAGTGAGACAAACAATGACAGAAATACTCTAATTTTTTTTATAAATTTTTGTTATATTCGGTGTAAGTAAATAATTTAAGTTTGTTTGTTTGTTTAATTAGTTTTGTATTGCTGAATCTCTCAACCCCCCAGCCACACTAGCAATATGTTTGGCAATTATTGTCGTGGCAACTGTCAATTTGACAGCATATCTCGAAGATAATTGCTGAGCAATATGTTATAACAACTATTGCTCAACGAATGTTTCAACATATATTCATGCGGTCCACACGTTAATATTTTTGATGTTGGCAATATAATTTGAGAATTGCCACATCAATAATTGCCAAACATATTGCTCGTGTGGTTGGGGGATAAGATATGTGTACACGTCTTCGCCACCTCATAGAAGGTTAGACATTGACATTTAACGGTAAAAATATTTGACAGTTGCCACGACAATAATTGCCAAACATATTGCTCGTGTGGTTGGGGGGTTAATTATTAATATGGAAATTAATTTGTATTGCTGTATTTAATTTAAAAAGCAGTATAAATTTGTGTGTTTTTCGTTTTATTTTATTAAAAACACGTAATATAAATAACAAACAAGCTTTCGAATTTAATCTTAAACACAGCAATACAAATTAATTTCTATATCAACATATTAGAAATAAAATTATCTATTATTTTAAAATTCCTACAGCTTGGCGGGTGATGAATGCCGGCTGTAGGAATAGCTTAATTATAATCGCTCGTGGGAGCAATTATAATCAAGTGCGGATTTGAGTTTAGTTATTTTCTCTATAAATAAAGTCAGCCTTATATTTACTTTAGTTTTCCTTTTGCATTAATTTAATTAAATATAAATTCAATTTTCTTTTCTTTAACTTTAGTAAAAATTCAATTTTCCTTTAATTTAAAATTTGAAGGTAAATTCACTTAGGCCACAGAATAAAACTTTTTGACGTCTCGTTAATAAATGGATGCTAAAAATTTATGTGTGTTAATTCCGGGTTGCCAGATGATGGGTTGAAAAAAGCGTTGTAGTTAAATTCCACCACACATTGCTATTTTAGCGTTTATTTTCCTTTAATCTTAACTGAATGCTTGGACACAGCATTTGTTTGGACGATATTCGAATGTTGGTTTTGTTATTTACTCGTATAGTACGTTTTTTAATAAAATAAAACTGAAAACACACACATTTATACTGTTTTTTAATGATTTGTAAGAAAAAAGTATTTTTGCCCGAAAAAAGTTTTTTCTCAGAAATTTTAAGCTTTACCCCCCATTTCCAAATGCAAGTAATTGCTTGCAAGTTGAGTATACGTATTAACTACGAAAACGCCGAAAAAGTTGTCGAAAGTCTTGCAATTTGTATGAGAGTCTACATAGAACAGTGCAAGTTCATATTTAAAATATCGGCAACGGCTTCACTTCTTGATATAGAGAATAAAAATATATGAACGAAGTGTTGCCGCGTGAGATACACCGTGAATACCAGCTAAAAATTTTGTTGTTAATACTTTTTTTAAGTTAAAAATATGAAATTGATAATTAAATTTAACTTTTAAATGTGTTGCTGGATCATTATGTTCTTTTTTTATTTATTAATTTTGTTAAATATGCTAAATATCAATTACTAACGTAACTTCTACATTTCCACAGACTAATTCATTAATTTAAAACTCATACTCGGTAGCACTGTTTCTCATTTGTCAATTTACTTGCTTTAAGTGTCAAAAATTTACTTACAAGAGAATTTAGTTGCCAGTTCAGCTGCAAGTTCGAAAAATATGAGTGGGTTAGAAAAAAAGTGAGAGTGTATTGCACTTACATGTGGAAACGGGGGGTTAAAAAAAATATGACAGCACTGGTGTCCGTACTTGATTGAAGCCTGAAATTATGCTTTGAAATATTTTATTTATCACTTTCGTTGGCGTCTCTGCTAATAATGCTAACTAGAACTTGCGCCACTTTATAAAGTAGTGGATGGCTGTACTTATTTGGATGGGATTTTTAACAATTGAAATTCTATTTGTAAACGCATTTCTCTAAAAATTGGTACTTACGTTCTCTAAGGATACCAACTCACGTAGTAAAGGACTGGGCCGGGCGAAGCCGGGCAAAAACAGTATTATAAAGTAAAATTTATACAATGATGTCCTTAATTTTTTCTTTCTTTTTGAGTATTATTCGTTATAATTATATTTATTTTCTTTATTTATTTTCAGCTGTTTAAATTCAAAAATAAATAAATAAATATAACAGCATTACATGCTGTGTATGTGTACTAAATTAATATTTGATTTAAGTTTGTCTAACAAGAAGTTAAATAAGAAGCTAAGATATTAAATTAAGACCCTTTTTATTTAAATTTTCAGTCAGTAACAAATTTTCTGTAGAGAAGTTTAAAATGTATCAATTGTCTTGCATATTCACAATTATTATTTTGGGGTTTTCATCCTTCTGTTCAAAAGTTAATTGCTCCTCAATAAAAACCAATTGGATAGAACAGAAGTTGGATCACTTTGACAAAAATGAAAAAAAAACCTGGAAAATGGTAAATTTTAAAGTCTAATTTCTAGGGAATAATTGTTTTTATAATTTTTTCTTATGAGTTTTATACCTAAAAATGTAAATATTCCATGTGTACAAAATAATTTTTATTTTATTGATATTAAAGCCTGATTTTCTGCAATTTTTATCACCAACAGCAATTTTATCGTATGAAAAATTTGACTTTTCCTTAAAAATTACGTGTAGAAAAACGTACCAAGCTTAAGAAGAGGAACATAAAATTAAATTTTGATTTTGTTAAATTCTTCTTTTTCAATTTTTTTATTTACCAACAACGTGTTTTATCAGCCCGGTAGAGCCATTTTTATATATGTGAATGGTGAAAGCTCTGCTTCACCATATCTAATTAATTATGGCTATCATATATTCGATATGGCTGGTAAATATAAAGGTTACTTGGTTCTCGCTGAACATCGTTACTATGGCCAAAGTAAGCCAGTCAACGAATTGACTAACGACAATATGAAATATTTAGACCCTAGACAGGCTATGGCTGATTTGGCTCATTTGATACGACATTTAAAAAATTCGATTAAAGGAGCAGAATATTCTAAAGTTATTTTAGTTGGCTGTTCATATTCCGGAACATTGGTCACTTGGTTTAAAGTAATATATCCAGAATTAATAGCCGGTGTCTGGTCCAGCAGTGCTCCATTGCTGATAAAATCAGATTTTTATGGTGATTTGAGTAATTTAGTGTTAATAATTTCAACCCTTTTTTTCTATGAAATATTTTTTCTTTCAGAAAGTAAAGAAGAAGTGGGTAGAATGGTTAAGAAGCTGGGTGGTAGACAATGTTACAGACGTATCAAAAGAGCCATTAACAAACTGGAGGCATTGATTGACAATGAACGTGAAGACGAAGTTAAGGATTTATTACGAATATATGGAAAGTTTAATGTAAGCAACACATTGGACGTATCTTCATTGTTTTATCAACTTTCTGAAGTAGTAGCTGTCTTGCGTTCACCTCCGTAAGAAACATTTTTTATTTAAAAAATATTTACAGATTTTATGAATTTTAGAGTTTGTTTTCTTTAATTTTGAAATATAAAGTTATAACGATATTGAAGTGGCCTGTGATAAAATTATGCGAAAACCTAAAAATTTAGAGGGTTTTACTAGTTATATAGTGGACGCGTTTATGGGTTCCTATCCATATGATTATGAATCATTTTTAAGTCCACGCAGAGATCATACTTACCACAAAGATCCAAGTAAGTAACTATTAAGGCCAGATTCAAAACTTAGTCTAATTAATAACATTAGCCACTAAATCATAGACGTTGGTTAGCTAAAGAGCATGAATTACTTAAAGTCAAGAGTTCGAAATGTTTTATTTATTGAAAACAGACCTTCCCTCTTAAAAATGCAAGTGGATAACAAATAATATTTCTTTAAGCTACTGTATTCATTCTATTTACACTATAATTTTTCGTAATGTCACACTAGGTGCTCTAAATATAAATTTTCTTTTTAGTGCGTCAGTGGCTTTATCAAACTTGCAATGGATTGGGTAGTTTTCCAACGTCCTCCTCTAGAGCACATCCTTTTGGTAGCAAATTTCCCTTGGAATTCTTTTATTCTGTTTGTAAAGATTCATTTGGCAGTAAATTTACTCCAAATTATATAGAAGCAAAAATTCGCCAAAATTATATTCAATTCAAAGGTAGAAATCCTGATGTAAAGAATGTTTTCTGGACTTATGGTGGCTTAGATCCTTGGAAAGTTTTGGGTGTACAGGATCCAGAAGTAGCTGCTGTTACCCCTGGTTAACTTTTCTTTTCATTGAAGAATTTTCATTATTATTTTTAAATATTCCCTTTCGCTTTTACAGGTGGCACCCACTGTGGTGATATATTTTCAATTAATGATGATTTGGATTCCAAAGAACTTAAGGCTGTAAAAGAGAAAATAATGACTCTGGTAGGTGAATGGTTGGCAGAAAAAAATTATTTTATTGAATTTATTTAAGAAAATAGTGATTGAAAAGCAACATTTAACCAAAAACTTTAAATAAAAATATTTCAGACATTTATGACATTTGCTAATACAAACTATTAAAGACAATATTAGACAAGTTCAATGCTCAATGCTTTATACATTTTTAATGGGTTTAAAAAAAAATTTTTAGTTTTCAAAATTTTTTTTTTACAAAACTTTCTGAGAACCCCTAAACTAAAAGAATAATAAAAAAATTACAAAATAATTTAAAGGTTTTGTCCTTATAATTTTTTTTTTTGTAATTTAAGTAATAGAACTAGTTCTCGAGTTATTGCAAATTATGTAGTGAAATCTCGTTTTTTGCATGTATAAAAGAGTGAATTTCAAGAAGCAAGATTTATTGGACACAAAATAGTTGCTGACTAATATGAAGAAAACAGAATTTTAACTGACAGCTCAATTTTCTCTTGCTTTATTTTCAATTTTTGTGTGTGGATTTGTTTCATTTTGTTTGTGTATAAAATTCGGAAGACTGAAAAATAAAAGTTAAGATGTGAAAATTACCAATATAGGCAATTTAAGTTTGGTTAAAAAACAGTGATAAAATCAAGGAAAATTATAGTTTTATATAAAACTCCATGAGTTAAAACCAAATTACGTAAATACAAGAGTTTATGTTGCTTTGCAAATTTTAAAGATGACGCCCACTGTCACGAACTTGGCTATGAAAGGGTAAAACCGATGTTGTACTCCTATCCAAAAAAAGTTGACGTAGAATTTAAATTAAAATTTTTGAAAAAATTATATGAAAAATTTCGATAACGTTGACTTTAAAGTCTACGTTAATTTTTTTTTGGATAAGGGGGTTAATCTTTTTTTAATTTTTCTATAGAAAAAACTTCTATTAAATTATATATAAAATATTATGCAAAAATATTAAGTAGTTTTAGTTATTGTACCTCAAAGTTAAGGTTTCTGTGCACCAAAGTATTTAAAATTTTACGTGCATTTCTTATAGTTGAAATTCAAGCAAATTTTGGAAACGGCTAATATATTTATAGTAGAATTTTAAGAGAGGTATGTAAACTTAAATGTAACACTATTTTCGTTTAAATATATTAATGCGACATACCGTTAGCGCAAAAGACAACTCCTTAGAAAAAGTAGATTTTGTTATACATAAAAATAAACTGTATAACAAATTTTTTTCGTATTTCTTAAAATTTCTTTATACCAAGGTTTTACTGATACGTATTTAACCCAAGAATAACACAAGATTCTTGTTTTATTTACATATGTTCTGACTAAATAAATTTCTAAAGAGAAAAATACACTCCAAAAATAAAAACAACAGCCATTTCGCTGATTTTTTCTTGTAAAGTACCAAAAATTGTGTTTTTTGGAAATGTTAGTATAGTGTGCCACTGGCATAGGTGGGTCGGCTTTCCAAAATTATTGGGGTCGGTCATACATTTTGACTCGATTGAGACACTCTAAATGGGTCAAAGTGAGATTTTTCAAAATTTGACCTTTTAGGTCAAAAGTCGGGACATTAAAATACATTTTAAAGGTATGGTTCCTTCGCCAAAGTTTCTTATTTTGATCCCTAGAATACGATTTTCCTTGTAATTTGTGCGATTTTTAAATCGACCCGCCCTAATGCACATATATATTCAAGTTAATACATTTGCTCACACAATTTCGCAATTAATTAAAGTCAATACACTTGCTTACACAACATAATTTTAAAGTCAGTGCACTAAATTGTATAAGGACACACTTAATACATTTAGGCCAATAAAATATGAACGGAAAATATTGAATTAATTGCACTTAAAGAAGTGCAACAATAAACAAAACATATTAACAAAAAATAAAATATTAAATTATAGACGAGTAAGCGTAATTGTGTTAACCCCAATTTTAGAATAAGTTATTGTATAAAAGGGAAAGAATTTAATAAAGGTTCAGTTGATATTTGGTATTAAAAACAGATCGGCGTTTTTATTTCTTCGTTCCCGTAACTTTCATATACATACTTATATTTGCCAATAATGCGAATATGAAACAAGTAATTTAGAATTTTGAATTCATTTTAGTGTTTACCATTATTTCAATTAACTTCTTTTATTAGTTTACCTAATTTTATTCTAAAGCGTGATCCATTTCGAGGTTCATTACTTTTTTAAAGAAAAAAATACAGAAAATTCAAATTTAATGGAGAATGTTTATTATCATTTGAAAGAACATTCTTAAGCATTTATTTTTTGAAGATTATGTCTATCAAATGTTGGCCGTTGCTACGTCGCAGATGGTCCATCCGTTGAGTCCAATTTTCGATGACTCGTTCTAGCATTTCGACTGGTAACTGGCGAATGACACACGTGATGTTTTCCTCCAAGGCCTGAATCGAAACGAGTTTGTCCGCATAAACTTTAGACTTTACATATCCCCACAGGAAAAAGTCTAACGGTATGATATCACACGATCTTGGTGGCCAATCGACCGACCCAAAACGTAAAATTATGTGCTCACCGAAATGTTCTCTCAATAAATCCATTGATTGATGCAATGTGTGGGAAGTGGCGCCGTCTTGCTGAAACCAAATATCGCCGAGATCACGAGCTTCAATTTCAGGCATCAAATAGTCGGTTATCGTGGCACGATAACGGTCGCAATGGACGGTTACGGTCTTCGTGTTCACTCTCAGCTACGTAGTACGCAGTTTTTTCAGAAATAACAGTCAGAATGAGAGCAATTGGTCCACAAATGGCCGACAAAAATGAAAAATACAATCGGAATTTTAAATTTTCAATAATTTTTTTAATTTGTTTTTTAAGGGATTTTTTAAGCTGTGCATGAGCGTAATGTTTTTTTTAAAAACGTCTTAATATTTATTTTCTTTCATTTCTCTATTGCTGTCCTTCTTTACTTCCTCTTATACAGGTATCACAAATAGACCACATCAGAGGAACCTAGCTTCAATTTTTGTTATTTGGGCGCCATGTGAAACCTAACCTAACCTATGCCAGATAACAGCAAGCCTCTTGTAATTAAAATGTATAATTATCAATTAGAGACGTCTATTACACTACACGATATTTATATTGTCCTTTATGGTATAAATAATTTTATATAAGTAGAATGTGACGAGTTGATGGCTTGTGTTATAATAAGAGCTCATTAAGAAGAATGTGGAAAGCGAAAAATATGAATATTTAGCTAACGCACTGAAGGGCATATAAGACTAGTCACAGCCGAATTTAACTTCTTTTTATTTAAAAATTTTATTGTAAGTACCTATTTCTTTCTTAAAATGTTATCATAATTTATAATTGCATACAAATAAATGTGATTGGCCACAAGGGGGAAAATATATAAAACCCCTCATAGATTTGAATACATTTTTTTTGTAATAAAAGGCCATTTTTGCATGATTTAGTTCTTTTTTGTGTGTTTGTTCCAACTCATTTGTTTATGTGAGATCTCTCTCACTCTCTCTCTCTCTCTCGCTATGTGATAAACAATTATGTATGTGCTTTCTCTCTCCCTCTCTGTCTCACAGAGAGCTTTAGTATACTAAAAAGCAGAGCTACAACTCATTCCTATAGGTACATTTTTTTTGTTGTTTTGTTATATTCTGAAATAGAGACATTTTTGGGAAATTTTGTTGTTTTTTTTATACAATAGCTACATTATTAGTGTGTTTAATAAACAGTTACTTTTTAGTAAATTAAGCCAAAAACAAATATATGAGTTTCCATAATTTGTCATTACAAGAGAATTTAATTGGTGGACAAGTGTAAAAATGGATGATGAGTTAAGAAAGTTAAAATGACACAATAGAGAAATGACTTTGAATTACAGAATGTAATTATAAATAATAATTGTGTAACTAAATACTCGTATAAGATTATAGATTTTTAAATGACAGAAGTGCACACGAACAATTTAAGTTTTAATTTAATTTTTTCTTAAAAAATATATCAAGATCGATATCGTGCGGTTCCATGGATTAATGGGGATGAAAACTACTGAAATGTCGTTTTCAAAAGTACATGGTTGATTCTGATATTGCGGACTAATTTCGGCATACTTGTTGGCATTGAATGATTTCAAGGGAATGACGAATATCTAAAAAACTCTTTTATATTACAGTTTAAATGCTTCCCTTTAAAAAATTGGCATAAATCGGAAGTTGATATTTTAAATAAACTTAAAATTTATAAAATATTTTGAAGGTTTTTTTTTAAGCATCGGTGAACGACGAACTTAAATATGAAAACTCATTACGAAAGACAAAACACTATTGACTTCATTTTAAAAATATTGTTAGCAAAAATGCTGTCACGTATACGAAGTAAATACCTGTTTAAAGAAAATTATTTTCAGCAATAATTGAATTATTAATTTTTTAGTTTTGTTAAATATTTAAAAAGAATGGGCAATATTAAAAATATGAATATATATCTAACACAGTAAAGGGTATATAATATTCGGCACAGCCGAATTTAACTTGTTTTTTTTTTTTAATTTCTATATACCTACTCATATATGCTATTACTCTGAGGGATTTTCGCAGTTTATGGACGAAGATTACAGAATGGGACACATATCAATTTAAAGAGAAGATCGTCTAGCTTTGTAATCTGCTACCCAAAGACTCAAACATTACTTTCGCATTATTTAAAAATTTTTTTTTAAATTTCCATATACTGCAGTACTGTTGTTCTGAAGGATTTTGGCAATTTCCGTTTTGCATCATAAAATAAAAACTACGAAATTTCCCGTAAATGTTAAAACACTTCCAGAAAGCGTAGAAATTACACATTTCATTCCAAATTGGTTTTAGTAATTTCCTGTTGCAAAATCGGGAATGGTACCTCGCCAAAATGAGGAAAGATAAAAACCTCTCGGAGCAAGAGTACTGAGGGAATTTCAAAAAATTTTTTAAGTAATCCTTATGTTTTGATAAAATACTCAAAAATACAAAGTAGAAATGAATGAAAGTCTAAAATTTCGATTGTATTTTTGATATTTCTCGACCACTTGTGGACTGATGCCTCTAATTTTTTGTACAGACTTTATGGCTGTTATTTCTGATAAAACTGCATAAAAAAGTTTTTTTTGTCCGTTTTGTAGTTTAGACAAATTACGCAAAAAATGCTAAAAAATGGTCGAAAAATAGAGGTAGTTGCACTTCAGAGCTCATATCTCAACCATTTAATGCCCAATTAATGCAACAGGAATTTTCAACAAACTGACATGCTAATCTTTAGGGACTTTAGAAAGTTGATTTCAACATACACACGGACAGACAGACAGACGGACATCGCTAAATCGACTCCGCTACTTATAAGGATCCAGAATATATATACTTTATAGGGTGTTCCATGCACAGTGTAGAAATTAAACACAAAATGACTTCAATTTTTTGTGAAGAGTATAAAAAAGCTTAAGCACCGCAATTTGTTCAATTTTAAGACCACCTTCGTACATAATACAAGTGTGTCCAAGTGTTTGTTTGTAGTAAGTAGTGTAACTGTTAAATACATTTTTCTTTTCGAGGTTTATTATACTTTTGAGAATAGAAGAAAATTCGAAACCAAATAAATAGAAAATGCTGATAAAAAAAATTGCAGGTTGAAAAAAAAATTATAGAGTTCTAATATTTGACAGCATGATTTATAACACACAAGAGAAATATTATTCATGGTTTCACATACGAGTATCTAAGTATAATAAGTTGTACAGAATATTAGATAATTATTATAAAAATATTCTTGTTATGAAATATGGACCTTAATAGCAACAAATCACAGATCTAGTGGGCAACTTAAAAAATTCTACACTTTTTTCAAATCTCGTAATCCGTATGAGCGCCAAAATTATCGTAAATAAACACAAATTTTTTTAATACAAGTAAAATTAAATTAAATTAACACTGCTTTTTTCTAAATGTAGACACAGCCCCAAAAAATGCAGCACATTTAACGACACTAAATTACGGATGTAATAATGCAAACGCTGCTTAATAAGTTGGCTTTTTTTGGCAAAAATAACAAAAAAATCTCAATTAAATGTAAGTAACGTTATGCCTTATATCCCCAAGACAAGCCTGTTACGTAAAGATTTTATGTCACATTTTTGTATCCATAAAGCAAAATACATATGTCTTTAAGTAACGTTCAGTAAATAAATAAAGTTTTTATGTTATGTTTCTGTTTTCGGCAACAGCTTTTTATTAAAATGTAAGCAGCTGATAGAAGTAGCCTCTTTCGATCTAATCAGCAACAATTTCTATATAAATCTGTTTTATCCACAACTCCACTACACACAATACGCTATTGAAAAAAGAGGAATGAAAAGCTTTTTTCTAAAGAGTGATTTTTTTTGCTATTATCTTTTTGGCAACACTAGTTTTGACAGCTCACGCACGTTTTGTATCTTGTGTCACTGTCAAACATCTTCAGTTTGGTCTATAATTTAATCATGAATCGTCTTACAAACGAACAACGCTTGCAAATTATTGAATTTTATTACCAAAATGCGTGCTCTGTTAAGAAAGTTCATCGCGCGCTTCTTCCATTTTATGGTCAGTTTAATCGACCTACTGAGGCTTCTATTCGGGCTATTGTAACAAAATTTCGCACCAAATTTACATTGTTGGACATTAAACCACCAACACGCTTACGTAGAGTGCGAACTGAAGAAAATATCGCAGCCGTATCGGCCAGTGTTGGTGATGACCGTGAATTATCGATTCGGCGCCGTTCGCAGCAATTTGGCCTCTGTTACTCCACTACGTGGAAAATTTTGCGGAAGGATTTGGGTGTGAAGCCTTATAAGATACAACTGGTGCAAGAATTGAAGCCAAACGACCTACCACAACGCCAAATTTTTGGTGAATGGGCTCTTGAAAAGTTAGATGAAGATTCACTTTTTTATCGAAGAATTGTGTTCAGCGACGAGGCTCATTTCTGGTTGAATGGATACGTGAACAAGCAAAACTGCCGTATTTGGAGTGAAGAGCAGCCAGAAGCATTGCAAGAGCTACCAATGCATCCACAAAAAACAACCGTTTGGTGCGGATTATGGGCTGGCGGCATCATTGGGCCGTATTTCTTCAAAGATGATGCGAATCACAACGTTACTGTGAATGGTGAGCGCTACCGTGCGATGATAACAAACTTTTTTTTGCCCAAAATGGAAGAGCTTGACTTGCATGACATGTGGTTTCAACAAGACGGTGCCACATGCCACACAGCACGCGAAACAATGGACCAATTGAGAGGCGAGTTCGGTGAACAGTTTATTTCACGCTTGGGACCAGTCAATTGGCCGCCCAGATCGTGCGATTTAACGCCTCTAGACTATTTTTTGTGGGGCTATGTTAAGGCTAATGTCTATAGGGACAAGCCCGCTTCGATTGACGCACTGGAAGCCAACATTGCCAACATTATTCGTGAGATACCGGCCGAAATGTTAGAAAGAGTATGCCAAAATTGGACTAAATGGATGGACCATTTGAGGCGCAGCCGCGGCCAACATTTGCATGAAATAATCTTCAAACATTAAATTATATCGACCCAACTATCGATCCAAATAAATATTTCATGCATTTTTCTGAATTTTATGTGTTTTTTTTTTTTTAAATTTCCGATAGTTCTTATAAAATCACCTTTTATAACCATGATTTCAAGTGTAGCAACTTCCTGAAATTCGTTTTACAAGGTAGTATAAAGTCGCAAGGAGTACTGCATGTGCATTTATAATATGTCAGTGTGGCTAATGTACTGTGTGTCTCTTAAAGTTTAAAAATTTATTTTCTTGTCACTGATATAAGAGTGAGTATATGGCCTGTTGCCTCATCATATCGTTATCGTCATCATAATCATAATCATTGTCATCGTCATGCATTATTTTTAGTTCATTGTCTCGCATTGCACTAGAAATTGAAACGAACAAAGAGAACATAAACAGCATGTAGCATTTTGTATGTAAGTTTTCTCTGTAAGTGTTTGCTTAGTCACCCACATACATACATCATTCAAACACCTATGTCTACAAATGTATTTGTGTTTGTATGACACAACCCATCTGTTATTTAGTGCATGTCATAGAAGTTAATAAAGTTTAGTGTTTGTTTTACTTTAATCCGCCAACCATTAGTGTTCATTTTTTTCTTAACAAATAAAGAAGAAAACCAAGTTTAATTACGCTGTGTCGAGTTTAATATGCCCTTCACTGAAGTAACCAAATATTCATATTTTTAAATTCGCACATTCTTGTTAAATATTAACAAGTTAAGTTTGGCTGAGCCTAGTCTTATATGCCCTTCAGTGGGTTAGCTATGTAAATATTCATATTTTTCACTTTCCACATTCTTCTTAATGAGCTGTTTTTATAAGACAAACGATCAATTCGTCAGAAAAATTTGTATGAAAAAGACTTACGGCCAGGCTCCCTATGAAGAAAATTATCGTTCACTTCGACTTCAGACGACAAACAGCTGATATGCGGCTCCCTAAAAAGTTTTTACAAGGAAACTGTTGTTGTGACAACATAGTATATTGCGAAAGTTTGCGGTAAACAACGTAAGGCCCAGCGAACGATAAGTCAAAAGTTAGTGAGCCCCGTTTTCTTTCGCCTAGGGAGCCTAGCAGTTAATATTTTGAGTACTTTTTAATATAAAATTTCCAGATGAATATTATAAACACAGCACTTAAAAATAAAAAACAAACGAAACAAAAATTATATAGGGTCCGCCAAATAAATTTTTTTTTAAATGCTTCGGCTGTGTGGCACGTAGCGCGGTCCTGTTGAAACCAAATGTTGCCAATATCATCCTCTTCAGTTTTTGTGAACAAAAATTCGTTCAACATGGCCCGATAACGATCGCCATTGACTAACGGCCACCCCTTGGTCATGTTCGAAGAAAAATGGCCCAATTATGCCCCTGGACCAAAATCCGCACCAAACAGTAACTCTTTTTGGGTGCGTCGGCTTTTCAATGCATGCGTGCGGGCTTACTGTGCCCCAAATGCGACAGTTTTGCTTGTTTACATACCCGCCAAGATCAAAATGAGCTTCATCTGAAAAGATGATCGGCATCTTCTGTAAGTCGATTGCAGGCCCACTTAGCGAAGCGAAAAAACAACCATATTCTTTCAGCGGAAGGATAAAACTAATTATCTGTCAAATCAGACATGAGCTAAGTATTACCATTCACGAAATAAGCACTAGTTGAAAAAAAAACGTTCGATGGCGGACCCTATATAATGGAAATGGCTAGTTTATTAAGCTTGAGGTCATATTGAGTATAAAAATTTATTTATTATTTGAGGGATATATAAAAATAAATTTTTATAATGCGATCTCAATCTAATAAGCTAGCCTTTTCAGAAAAAAAAAAAGTTAAATAAATTTACAAATAATAAATTATATAGGAATTAAAAAGTAATGAAAAATATTGTAAATAAAATTTTTCTTTGAAAAACTATTTTTTTATTAATCCTAAATTAATAATTAATTTCGGTTCAAGAAACTAAAATGTACTAGTTATTAAAACATAATTTCTGAGAACCTTGTTTTTAAAAGCAATAAAATAAAATGTCTGCTGGCACTCAGCTTTTAAACTAATAAAAAAAATCCAAACAAGTTAAATTCGGCTGTGCCGAATATTATATACCCTTTACTGTGTTAGATATATATTCATATTTTTAATATTGCCCATTCTTTTTAAATATTTAACAAAACTAAAAAATTAATAATTCAATTATTGCTGAAAATAATTTTCTTTAAACAGGTATTTACTTCGTATACGTGACAGCATTTTTGCTAACAATATTTTTAAAATGAAGTCAATAGTGTTTTGTCTTTCGTAATGAGTTTTCATATTTAAGTTCGTCGTTCACCGATGCTTAAAAAAAACCTTCAAAATATTTTATAATTTTTTAAGTTTATTTATGCCAATTTTTTAAAGGGAAGCATTTAAACTGTAATATAAAAGAGTTTTTTAGATATTCGTCATTCCCTTGAAATCATACAATGCCAACAAGTATGCCGAAATTAGTCCGCAATATCAGAATCAACCATGTACTTTTGAAAACGACATTTCAGTAGTTTTCATCCCCATTAATCCATGGAACCGCACGATATCGATCTTGATATATTTTTTAAGAAAAAATTAAATTAAAACTTAAATTGTTCGTGTGCACTTCTGTCATTTAAAAATCTATAATCTTATACGAGTATTTAGTTACACAATTATTATTTATAATTACATTCTGTAATTCAAAGTCATTTCTCTATTGTGTCATTTTAACTTTCTTAACTCATCATCCATTTTTACACTTGTCCACCAATTAAATTCTCTTGTAATGACAAATTATGGAAACTCATATATTTGTTTTTGGCTTAATTTACTAAAAAGTAACTGTTTATTAAACACACTAATAATGTAGCTATTGTATAAAAAAAACAACAAAATTTCCCAAAAATGTCTCTATTTCAGAATATAACAAAACAACAAAAAAAATGTACCTATAGGAATGAGTTGTAGCTCTGCTTTTTAGTATACTAAAGCTCTCTGTGAGACAGAGAGGGAGAGAGAAAGCACATACATAATTGTTTATCACATAGCGAGAGAGAGAGAGAGAGTGAGAGAGATCTCACATAAACAAATGAGTTGGAACAAACACACAAAAAAGAACTAAATCATGCAAAAATGGCCTTTTATTACAAAAAAAATGTATTCAAATCTATGAGGGGTTTTATATATTTTCCCCCTTGTGGCCAATCACATTTATTTGTATGCAATTATAAATTATGATAACATTTTAAGAAAGAAATAGGTACTTACAATAAAATTTTTAAATAAAAAGAAGTTAAATTCGGCTGTGACTAGTCTTATATGACCTTCAGTACGTTAGCTAAATATTCATATTTTTCGCTTTCCACATTCTTCTTAATGAGCTCTTATTATAACACAAGCCATCAACTCCTCAAAAAAATTTCAATGAAAAAGACTCAGTATTTTGAGTACTTTTTACTATAAAATTTCCAGACGGCTTGATTGCTTGAGTTATAAACAGCACATAAATATCATATTAAATATAAAAATTTATTTATTATTGGAGCGATATAAAAAAAATAAATTTTTATATTATACGACCTCAGCTCAACAAACTAGAATATTAATAAAAAAAAAAAACAATCGTATAAACTTAAGATTCAAAAATTATAAAAAAATATTATAAGAAATGACAAATATTGATAAAAATAACTTGTTTTAAATTTTTTTATTAATGGTAAATAAATAATTAATTTCAGTTTAGGAAACTAAAATTAACGAGTTTTAAGAAACAATCCTTTCTGAGAACCTCATTTTTAAATGAAATAAAACGTCTGCAACCACTTTTTTAATTAATAAAAAATAGAAATTCTAAGCAAGATATTAAATACGCATACAAATTATATATTATTTAATTTAATTTTGGAAACTTTTGTAAAAAATTTTTAAGCCAAACATTTAATTAACGACAAAAATGGAAAAAATTTTCTTCCATAAAGATGTCTGCATTCGTAATGCTATTACACTAAAAGCATTAAAAAAGACACACACACAGAGCTCTCGCCTTTCGCACAGACATTACAAATGCTATTTCTGTTTGAAAAAATGTCAATACATTTTTTCTCCATTTTGTACTTAAGCATACTACGCAAAAAAACACCAAGCAAAAATGAATGAAAATCCGAAATATCGACTGTTAAAACTGTGTAATACATTTTTTGGTACGTTGTGTATTTTAGACAAAAAACGCATCAAAAATGGTCAAAAAACAGATGTAGTCGCTATTTTTGACTCATAGCTCCGTCATTTATGGTCCTATGCGGCTGAGTTTTTATTTATTTATTTATTTATTCATTTCATCTACAGAATAAAATTCTTACAGATTTCTATGTACCTAATTACAATATTTAAATAAAATAGGGCTGTCATAGAATCCAATGTTGTCGGTATTGGATTTGAAACCGACAAAAAATTACTTTGGTGTCATGAAATCCAATGTTGTCGGTTTCATTTTCGAACTAGAATTAATGTCGGTTTTAGGTGTCACAGAAACCAATGTTATCGGTTTTGCTATAGGATTGAAACCAATCAGTTGGCAGTTGTTGGTTTGTTTAATTTCAAATAAAACAAGTGACTAAAACGGAGTTTTGTCATTAAAAATTCACATGCAGCTAGAAATTTAATAAAAATTTAAGTAAATCAATATTAATTCTACAAAAATTAATTTTTACTCATAATTTTTTTTCTCTACCAAAAAAATAAAATTGCACTTAAAACTCAATAATTATGCATTTTATAGAAAAATATCCTGTCATTGCTAAGGGATTTACAAAACTTGATAAACCATCTATGTGATCTCTTTGACAACAGACTTAAATGGAAAGCTTCTTTATGAATATTCTTTTTACTTTCTGTGAGCGTTCTTCTTCTAATAATAAAAATCCTACAACGGCAAAGTCATTTTATTTCACTGACACTAATTATATATTTTATATTAAACATTTTTAATAAAAAAACACGTTTTTATTTTTATTTAAACGAAAACACTAAGATTTATCAAAATTGTTATCAAACATTTACATAAACAATTTTATACAAATAAACTAATGTATAGAACAACTGATTCGAGAATCGGTATTATTTATCTTCAAAAATAACAAAAAACGACTTGGTTTCATGACACCAAATGAAACCAATATTGGTTTACAAAACCGACTTGGATTCTATGACAGCCCTGAAAAGTAACTTAAATAAACTATAAATTAAATTAAAATTTAAAATGGGCTTAAAGCTATTACATAGCTGCAAACACCGTGTGATAGGCTCATTTAAGGAGTAATTTGATTTATGTATACCTTCCTCAAACATGCGATTATTTCGCACGACTCTTGGAGGGCAATATAATGAAAAAAATCTATTATTTCAGGACAGTTTATATTCAGAAATATATATATAACATTAAAGCCAAATAAGATCTCCGATCGCTTAACAACTGAAGACCAAGTAATTTTCTTCTGATGTTGTACGATGGTAGTTCATAAGGCCATATTAACTTTAAAGCAGTTCTGGTAAACAGTTTTTGAACACGCTCAATATTATCTGAATGGAATGCATAATACGGATTCCATACAGTCGAACAGTATTCAAGAACACTCCTTACTAAAGATATATACAATGATTTCAAAGTGTAAGCATCTCTAAACTCGACAGAATTTCTCTGATAAAACCTAACATACTGCAAAGCTTTAGAAACTATATAATCAACGTGACTAGAAAAGCTCAATTTATGGTAAAAAATAACTCCTAAATTTTTTACTTCAAGTACACGTTTAAGTAAGGAACTACAAATAGTATAATCAAAAATAATAATGTTTAAAATATGAGAATATGATACTATACAACATTTAGATATGTTAATCTTTATTTGGTTTACAGAACACCAATCTGACAGCTTATCCAAATCAGCTTGCAACTTTACGTAATCATAAGAATGACAAATTTTAGTAAACAATTTTAAATCGTCGGCAAATAATAGACATTTTTCAAAATCAAATAATAGTGTCAACTAGTTGATAAATATTATGAAAAGTAATGGACCTATATGTGTTCCCAGATATACCAGAATAGGCATTAATTGAAGAAGAGGAGAATGTATTCCCAATTTTTACTCTAAACTTTCTGTCAGAGAGAAAACTTTTGCAAAATTTTAAAACATTTATGGCTAAACCTAATTTCATTAGTTTTTGTAGCAAAAGATCATGACTAACGGTATCGAAAGCCTTAGCAAAATCTGTGTAAATAACATCGCATTGAGCTCTGTGCTCCATAGATTTTACCATGTCACGAGTTAATAGTAATAAATTTGTGTTAGTGGACCTGCCTGGAACAAAGCCGTGTTGACGAGAAGAAATATAGGTTTGAACATGAATAAAGTTTTTCTTTTAAGATTTTATCAAAAATCTTAGCAAAGGAGCATTGATAAAAAATAAGTCTATAATTGGCAACTTGGTTTAGACAATATACGTAAAAAAACAAAGCAAAAAGTAATGAAAACCTAAAATTTCGGTTGTACTTTTGATATTCCTTGCCCATTTGTGGACCGATTGCTCTGATTTGCTGCACAGACATTAAAGTATCATTTCTGATAAAACTGCATATAAAGTTTTTTTGTCCATTATGTGGTTTACACAAATTGCGCATATAACGCTATGAAAATGGTATAAAATAGAGGTTGTTGCACTTCAGAGATCATATCTCAGCCATTTATGGCTTAATTAGGCTGAATTTCAATAGCAAACTGGCAACAGGAACTTTCAACAAACTGACATACATTCTCTAAAGACTTCAGAAAGTTGATTTGAACATACACACACGCAAAGAAAAAAGATGGTTGAATATGGTCACCGCAACCATAGTGTGTTCTTCACAAAAATGTTATTATTAATTTGAAGCATCTAAACATTATTCTGATCACGATAAACATGTTTCAAGTTATTTTTAATCATATTATGTTTAGTGTCTTAGATCAACCATATAATTATCATATTATGTTTAATAAAATTTTACTTGAAATCATAAATATGTTCATAGCAAACATAATAATGATAAAAATGTGGTTGAATGTAAATTATTTTCTATTTTGTCTCTTTCGCAATCATGTAAATAAAGTGAGTATAAAAGAAAAACTTAATCGTTCAAACTCAACTGAGCTTTGTAGCTGAAGTGGTTGAGTGGCGAGTTAATGCTTCTTAACTAAGTGTTCGCAAGTTCGAGCCCTGGTAGAGACAACCAAAATTTAAAAAAATAAATTTAAACCCGATGTATTATGTAATATATAAATAACAATAATGTAAATAAATACAAATTGATAGAAAAGAAAAATCAATGGAATAAAAAATACTTTATTTATACAAACAAAAAATTTAAATTAAAATTTTTTTAAAAATCATATTAAAATATGTATTTATTAAAAAAAAATTAAAAAAAATTTCTTGCCTTGACCGGGGGTTGAACCGCAACATCTGCAGTTGAAAGCTATTTTTAATATCTTTGATTTAAAAATATATATGGTTAGAAGCAATCATAAATCTAACCATACTATGTTTCCACCAGAATATGGTTGCCTCAACCATATTTTTTCTTTGCGTGCACGGACAGGCGGACACCGCTAATTCAACTCCGCCATTTATAAGGAACCAGAACATATATACTTTACAGGGTGTCTCATATACGGTGTAGAAATTATACACGTAATGACAAATTTATACCCTTTTCACTTTTTTGTGAAGGGTAAAAAAAATTAATAAAGAAGATTTCCAATGAAAAAAACTAATTCGGCTGTGCCGAGTCTTATAAGTTAATTTTATTCGCTGTTCCAGTGGAATAATTATTTTATTTTATCACTTTCTAAATTTACCTTAGAAAATAATTAATTTTTATTGTTTGCAAAAGTTTATTTTTAGTTAAATGTTACAAAAGTTATTTATTTTTGGAAGTCTTTTAATTAAAGGGCCCTATACACGACAACAGCATTGCACCTGCATGCTGATTGCATCAAGTGATTCCAATCTATTATACCAGAATGCTGGCACAATTTTCATTTTTTTTGTAAATCGTTTCTAAACGAGATCGAAATGAATGACGATACAGTTTGCCCGGAAAACATTTATTTTTTAAAAACTTTTTCCTTATTTAATTTTGCTACCATTATTTTTTAGATCACGATTTTATTTTCCATAGGCAACGGCATGGATTCATATAAATCGAGGAATTCCTCAGAAAAAATTTTTTCCTCGCGTTCATTATCATGTTACCACGTAAAAAATTTATTTTATTGTTAATTTCAAAATAAAGTTTTTTCAAGCTCGAGGTCAAACTTTATTTTGAAATTAACAATATTAACAAAAAAGGTCGAATAAATATTATTAAAATTAAATAAAATTTGTTTTAAATGAGTTAAATTCTAATACACTATACCAGCATGCTGGTGCTATCACAAAAATATCAAACTCATTTTGATTTGCACCAGCATCTAGTACAATGACACAACAACCCATTACTTGATTGCGCAAGCATATTGTAGTCGTGTATGGGCCCTTTAACTTGATTGTTGCTAAATTAATTACGTAATTTATTTATTTTATTTTATTAATTTTAAAATTTATTTTAGGAAATATTTAATTCTATTGCTTGCGAAATTTTAATTATTTTTATTTTAATATAAGTACATTTTAATCTTAAGAATGAGTAATAAAACTTTGTGTTTTTCAACTATTTACGTAGAACTTTTCAATGTAAGTTTCATTCAATCTCGTTCTACTGATTCATTCATTCTCATTTATTTCACTTCTGCAATCTATATTCTAAAAAATATTAATATATTGCTTAAAGCTAACGACAGGTAATTTCATAGAAAAATATTTTTTTTATTTTTAAGACGAAATTCAAACATACTTTTAGTTTTTGTACATTCTTTTTATTTAAATATACTCGTATATTAAATAAAATATAATTAAAATTTTTATGGAAATCACAAATATTAATAAAAATGATTCTCTTGAAATAAATAAAATATATAATAAATAACGACATTTAGGATAAAATACGTTCGGGGATCCTTATTTTTTCAACCAATACAGTCAGTAGATACTCAATTTTTATATATAAAAAAAGGAAATTCTCTCTCTACCGGAAACGAACAATTTTTAAAATATTTTTAAATGTTTTACATAAAAATATTTTATACGATTAGGTGGTTCGTTCTTATAAATAGCACAGCATGTAAGAATGCAAAATAAATTAAATTAGTGCCCCTATTATGGTTCACAACTCAGATCAGTTGAATTGTAATTGAAACAACTGCTATTATTTTTTTTTGTTTTTGTCATCTGCACTAACACAGAGTTATAACAGGTTATAGCATCAAAATTACAACTCAAGCTGGATTGAGTTGTAAACCATAATGATGGAATTAATTTAATTCAAAATGTTTTTTAATTAAATTAAATATTTAATATCACATAAAGCATTTCAAATTAGCGACAAAAGTCAAAAACTTTCTTTTAATAAGATTTCTGTATTCGTAATGCTATTGCAGTCAAGGCATTTAAAAGACATACACATTCACTTACGCAAGATTTTATTGATTGCCTAGTTTCGTGTTTGTGTAAACAAATATTAAGCACAAATTTCCATAAAAAACAACGCAAAAATTAAATAACATCTAAAATATCAATTTTATTTTTGATTTTCTCGACTATTTCTGCACATATTGCAATCATTTTTTCAGAGATATTACGACTGCAATTCGTGACAAAACTTTATACCACGTTTAGTAGTTTAGACAAAATACGCAAAAAAACTCACTCAGAAAATGGTAAAAAAATATAAGTAGTCCTGTTTTTGATTAATAGCTCCGCCATTTATCAACCGATCGGGCTGAATTTTAATAGCAATTAAAAGACAGAAACAACTGACAGATTGGTTTTCTAACGTCTCCTGTAAATGTTTTAGGGACTTAAAAAATTTAATTTCAACAACAGCACGGACAGTCAGACAGACGGATATCGCTTTTCTACTCCATTTTTCATAATAACTCGGAATATATAGTATATAAATATACTACATTTAAGTGTAGAAATTAAAAAGGGTATCACAAACTTGTATGTAAATGCTGGTCTAACTTTTAGTAAAGTGCTTACAAATAAGTAAATGTCTATCATCCAGCATCATACGAGTATTATAATTCCGCAACTTTATTTGTTTTTCAGCATGACTAAATTTATGTTTGATTGAAAAATTAATGAGGCAATAAGAGAGAATCCCTGTAAACTTGATTTGGTACATGTTATTTCTATTGCTGAAGTGGTTTGTTGTAAATGTTACGATCTCAGTAACAACAACACTAACAATTGACACACTAATTTAAAATTTATGGTTTTAAAATGAGCTACAGATAATTTATATAGAAACATTCTTTAAACACAAACCTTATTTTTATATATTCATTTAATATACCGAAAGTAGGCTTTAGTCGCTTAGTGGTCAGGACTAATAAATGTGATATGATAAAAAAGCAACTGTCAGAAATCCAGTTTCGCTACGTGCATTTCACTGCTTCTTTTATGTAGATTACTAGATGATCTCTTGAGCTAGTTATTGAAAAAACTAAGGGCCATTATTACAAGTTACCGATTGTTAAAGCTAAGATTTTATAGTCAAATATCAAGCTTTTGGTTGTACGCAAAGAAAAAATATGGTTTATACGCAAAGAAAAAAATGGTTAAATATGGTCACCGCAAACATAGTGTGCTCTTCACAAAAATATTATTATTAATTTGAAGCATCTAAACATTATTCTGATCGCGATAAACATGTTTCTAGTTATTTTTAACCATATTATGTTTAGTGTCTTAGATCAACCATATAATTATCATATTATGTCTAATAAAATTTTACTTGAAATCATAAATATGTTCATAGCAAACATAATAATGATAAAAATATGGTTGAATGTAAATCGCTTTCTATTTTGTCTCTTCCGCAACCATATAAATAAAGTGAGTATAAAACAAAAACTTAATCGTTCAAGCTCAACTGAGCTTTGTGGCTGAAGTGCTTGAGTGGCGAGCTAATGCTTCTTAACTAAGTGTTCGCAAGTTCGAGCCCTGGTAAAGTCAACTAAAATTTAAAAAAATAAATTTAAACTCGATGTTTTATGTAATATGTAAATAATAATACTGTAAATTAATAGAAATTGATAGAAAAGAAAAATAATGGAATAAAAAAAACTTTATTTATACAAAAAATTTTAAATTAAAATTTTTTTTTAAATCATATTAAAATATGTATGCATTAAAAAAAATAAAAAAAATTTGTTTGCCTTGACCGGGGTTGAACCGCAACATCTGCAGTTCAAAGCTATTTTTAATATCTTTGATTAAAAAATATATATGGTTAGATGCAATCATTAATCTAACCATACTATGTTTCCACCAGAATATGGTTGCCTCAACCATATTTTTTCTTTGCGTGTAGGAAACCATATTCTGGTGGAAACATAGAATGGTTAGATGTATGATTGCATCTAAATATATATATTTAAAATACCTCTAAACTACAGATGTTGCAGTTTAATTTTTTTTATATTTAACATAAATTTTTTATATAATTTTTTTTTTATATTATTAGTAAATAATTATAATAATAATTACAAATTTATTATTAATAAATAATTTCACTGAAGGAGACCTTTAAAAAAAGGCGAAATATTGGAAAATTAAAACAAAAACAATTTTTATTGAGATCTTAAGCTTCAATAATATTTACAAGATCGAATAATTTACTAAATTATTATAAATTTTTTTTAAATAAATTTTTTATATAAATTTTTTTGTATAAATAAAATCCTTTTATTCTATTGATTTTTTCGTTTCTATTAATTTATATTTATTTATTACATTTTCTCTACCGAGTTTCGGTTAAGAAGCATTCATTCGCCACTCGGCAAAAAAGCTCAGTTGAATTTGAACGATTAAATTTTTGTTTTATATGCACTCACTTTATTTATATGGTTGCGGAAGAGAGAAAAAAGTTTATAAAAAAAATTATGATAATGATGTAGTTGACATATGACGATATGGTTAAAAATAACTAGAAACATGTTTATCGTGATCGTAATAATGCTTAGATGCTTCAAAATATTTTTGCATAGAACAAACTATGTTTGCGGTGATCATATTTATCTACCTTTTTTCTTTCCGTATGTGCATTAAATTAAAAATATCGTTAAGTTAAGTTTCAAATAGTGTTAAGTATCAAATTTGGCTTCGAAGTTTTAGATAAAAACCGGTTATTTGCACCACAATACCCTAACATACAGTTTTGACAGTACATACTTATATTTTGTTTCGAAATAGATATTTTAAACAAAATATTTAATTGAAGTATACCCAGAGAAAAAAATGACACCATCCGTTGTCAAAATGATTACAAACGCTATCGATATTGTATTAACCACTCACTTGAACTACGAATTATTGACAACATATCGTTACAAAATTGACAACGAATGGAGTCTGATTGTCGAAATGACACCATAACGGTGATAAGCCGATACCATCTGCATTGCAATTCAGTAACTTTTATTACGAACAATCGTATCGAACACACAAGTATAACAATATTTTCTCGACTTCGGTGTTCAGTAACTTTCCTACAAAAATATTCGGTACGATAGAAATAGTTATTTGGGATGGTTATTTTTGTGCTGTTAGCTTCGTCGCAAACTGTATTGTGTGTCGAAAATAGATTTTAAGTATTTCATTTACCAAGAGAAAAAAAACAAATAAAGAATTATATATTTTATATTACACTTATCTACCTTAATATGTAATAATTACAAATATTATTAAAAAAAATAAAATACTCGTAGTTACACAGAAAAGTACCTTCACAACACAAATTCATTTTGTTTTTTTTTTATTCTTCTTTGTGGTTTTTGCTGATTTTGTACACAGCATTACCATATAAAAATAGATTAAATAAATGAATAGAAAAAACAGCTGTTTACCATCGATATAAATCAGTTACAGAATCACAATATCGAAACTGCAACCGAATAAATTCGTCGCTACATATTTCCAATACTCACAACGTAAAAAAATACTGTCTCGCAGTACTGTAGTTATTGTTATTACTGAGGCCCAGTGCCCAGTTACAATAAGAGGCTCCTTACGATTGTCGTGATTGTTGCGGGACTCATAATGCATTGATAGCACTGCGTCTCGCTACCACTATGCAATTCTACAGAATATATTCCGACGCTTTTTCCTCTGTTGACAGAAATGATAATAGTTGTTCTGTAACATGCCGATTTCACTCATGTGGAACAAATAAGCTTTAGTTTTATGGTAAGTATTCAATCTTAAATTTCTACTGTAATATTCCACCATTTTGCGTTAACTGCAAAGAAAAAGGTCACACTTCCAACTATAGAGGATGTTCTGTTTATAAGAAATATGTTTCTTTAATAAAAAAATCAAACCAAGCCACACAAAATATAAAGGTTGTTGCTGCTGGCAATGTTGCAAAAGCATGTGTTCAGACAAATAATACTAATGAGAATATATCATTTGCCAGTTTATTTAATACAATTCCAATACAGAGCAAGCCGACAAAACCAGCAATAATACAAGAGTTTCTCAAAGTGGCAAAGATTTTATGCGAATTAAATCCTTTAAGTTTAGAAGATAAAATATCTAATTTTATGAGGGTATACAAATCCTTGGAAAAGGATCAAGCTAGGAATGAGTGCATGAAGCTAGTGAAAGATATTCAAAGTATATATGGTCCGTAATTCTCTCAATTTAGTCACATTTAATGTTGGTTCTTTAATACACATAAGTAGGAGAATCGAACTTAGTATACTATTGAATCAATTTAGTATTGATATTGCCTTTTTACAAGAAACTCATTTGAATTTGAATACTAATGTTTATCTTGATAATTACAATGTTTTAAGAGAGGATAACTCAGTAGGTGTGAGTATTGCTATTAGAAACAATCTCATTTATTCGAAAGTGAATATTACTGGTTTGAAATTTCCAAATTTGTTTATTGAAATAAAAGTTTCAATTAATGGTGTAGTTAAAAAATTTATTTGTGGTTCTATTTACTTTAAATCAAATTATAATCGTAATGATATTTACAGAGGTCTTTCTCTGATTTTAAATTTTGGTAGAAGTTATAATGGTCTTATATTAGGTGGTGACCTGAATGCAAAACACACTACTTGGGGTGATATATTAAATAATTTTAATGGTGAAATACTTGAGTCTTGGCTTCAAGATGAATCTATTACAGTTACGAGAATTTGTGATACATACCCTACTTTCCCAGGAGCATCTTCTCATTTGGACCATTATATAATAAGAAATGACATTTTAGATAATTTACATTCTAATTATAGAACTTCTACTCTTCCCACTTTTTCCGATCATATTCCATTGAGGCTGGAAATCAACGTTCCAGATTTTAATTTTATTTTAAAAACACCCAAAAATTACGTGTCATACAAAGACACAAATTGGAATGAATTTAAATATGATATTATTTATGCGATATTAGATCACTTTCCACCAAGCACTAGGAATTTATCTAATGTTGAAATAGATGATTTTATAAAAAAATTCAATTCTTCTATTAATTTAGTAACTCAAATCCATTCAAAAAAAATTGAAAGTGGAATTAAAAAATTTATTCCTTCAGACAAAGTTAAAAACTTACTTAAAATTAAATATAATTGGCAGAAAGAACTGAAGATTATATTTACCAGAACATTAAATAGAAGAGATCCCCAATATGTACTAATATCTAAGCAGATTAATTTGATTAAAAATTTTATTATGAAGGAACAGATTGAACTGGAACAGGCCAATTTGTTAAAAATGAAGTTAAAAAAAATTAGACCAGGACCATGGGCCTACAAAAAAATTTTTGAAATTACTGGTAATAGGAGACATTCTTATCTAAAAAATGTTTCTGTTGGCGGAAATAAAATTACTGAAACAAACCAAAAATTGTGTGTGTTAAGGGAGCATTTTACAACTATTTTCCAAAGCTCTCCTCCAAATAGAGATGTTATGGAAATAGATGAAACAATAAATGATACAATTGAGCAAGTTTCAATTGATTTTGAATTTAATAATGATGCTACATCATTGAATAATCTAAGAATAGCAAATTTTACAAATATAGATTCTGTTTTAGATATTTCTAATAAAATAAATAATAAAAAATCGTTTGGATTGGATAATATATCTAATTTTATTATAAAAAAAACTTCCTACTAAGGCTTTTGAGTATTTGACTATAATATTTAATAATTGCTTAAACAATTCATATTTTCCAGTGGAATGGAAAAAAGCTAAGCTTGTTCCAATTCCAAAACAAAAAAACTGTGATGATATAAATAGCTTAAGAACTATCTCAATGCTTTCTAACGTAGGGAAATTATTTGAGAGAATTATTCGCGAGAAAATGGATAGAGACATACACAGTGAATACATTCCACAAAAACAATTTGGCTTTAAGAGGGGTAACTCTACTGTACATGCTCTTATAAAATTTCATACGGATGTTATACAGAATTTGAGGAAGGGAAAGTGCACTGTAGCTGTTTCGCTTGACATTGAAAAAGCTTTTGATAAGACATATCGTAATGGCATTTTATATAAAATGATTAGAATAGGCTTTAATCCATCAATTATAAAACTATTTAAAAGTTATTTTGAGGAAAGGCGATTTTGCATACAAGTTGATAATGTGTTGGCAGATCAGGTAATAACTTCTTGTGGTGTTCCGCAAGGTTCAATGTTGGCACCTCACTTGTACAATGTTTTCATACATGATTTTCCAAATGAATTTCATAGCTCAAAAGCTATACTATACGCGGATGACTCTTTACTATATGCACATGCTAAATCTCCTACGGATGCACTTCAATTGGTTTCATCACATTTAAAAATGACGGGAAAATTTTACTCCAGCTGGGGAATTAAAATTAATTCTGTAAAAAGTAATGCCATATGTTTACGGAATGCCTCTGGAAAATGTAAATATACTGTTGTCCCAGAAAGTAAAAATTTGAAATTGTCTCTTAATGGTAATGATATCATATTTAAGGACAATTTGAAATATCTTGGAATATATTTCAATAAGCTTTTAAAATTCAACAGACATGTATCATACAATTTAAAAAAAGCTAATATGGTAAAAGGTGCTTTTGGAAAGCTTTTTATTAGTAAATCGCTACCAATAGAGACTAAATTGCTTTTGTATAAAGTTAGTATTCGACCAATTCTTCTTTATGCATTTCCAATATGGTTTAGTATTACGAAAACCATGATGATAAGAATGGAAGTTTTCGAACGTCACATTCTCAGGAAATGCATAGAGAAAAATTATAAATCATACAATAAGAGATTTTCAAACAAATATATATATGAGAAGGCTAATGTACATCCCATTTCATTTTATGCCCTAGAGTTAATGAAAAATTTCGTAAATAGGCTATTTAATTTTGAGGGCAGTGAAATGCAAGATTTATTATCTAGCGAAAAAAACTTCAGTTGGTCAAACACTCAGTATATATCCGCTATTGGCATTTTAAATGAACAGGTCAATAGTTTTCCTGGTCAAAACTTTTATTCACATACTACTCCCGGCATTCATAGGGGGTAATTTTTTATTATTTTCTTTTATTTAATTTTATTCATTTATCAATTTTTTTTTTTTTTTTTTTTTTTCAGTTTAGCGTTGAATTTCATATTTTGTTTATTATTTATATATTTATAGTTGTTTAAGATTTAGTTGTAAGATTTAAGTTGTTAGTTTTAAGTTAAATTTTTTTTTTTTTATAGATAGATATATATACTCTATCGTTTAAGTTAAGCGCCGGGAGCAAGCAGTGATTTTCAAATGTTTAAAGTATTTATATTGTACACAATTTAATTTTCTATATTGATAAGCCAGAAGCATAATCAAATGTATATTTAGGTAATTAAAATAATACTTTATAGTTTTAAATTTTCGAAAAAATTTATGTTAGTATAAATCTTGTTATATGAAAAAAAAGAAGTCTCAATAAAACTTTACTACTACTACTACTACTTAAATTTCTACTGATTTTCAGTTTCAATAAATTCTTTACAAGTGTTAGATAAGTTTGTATAATTTTAGGTAAATTTGTAAAATGTTGTAGGTAAAGCTAAGATATAAATAGAAGTAAATATTTTTGAGTTTTCTAGGTATATAACTGGTTAGTATTTTATACAAAGTACAGGTAAGTATTTAATTATAAGTTTTCTTATTTAAGACTTACATTTAGGTAAGCATTTATATCAAGCTTTACGTAAACTTTACATTAGCGTATAATGCCCAGTATTTGACTTCGGATTTAAGTGTCATTTGAACATTAAGTTCCATTTGGATACAAAATTGAGTTTCTAACTATAAACTTAAATCATACTTAAGTGGCCAATCTTGGGCATTTTAAGTCCACTTAAGTTGCACATATTAAACATATGATTTTGACAGTTGTTTTGTGTATCTCGTACAAAAAAGGTTATTGTGTTTAATTTAATAAATATAAAAAAAAACAATAAGTAATAATAATGTTTTCAATTATGCTGCTGTACTTTTTTACAGCAGACAATAAAAAGTCAACTTCTGCTGAAACAAAATTTTCAGTTCTTTTCATTTGATTTAATCTTGTTTTTTTCTATTTTCAAAATATTTTATTCCGTTTTTATTATCACTTTTTTTTGCTTTGACACAGCTGTTTTTTTGGATAATGATCATTAATTTTTAATAATTCATGATGCTGCCACATTTTTGTCGCAAATAAGACTGAAAAACTGAAACTGTATTTATGTACAACTTAAGTTCAAAACGACTAACGACTAATTCTTGATTTAAATACGAAGTCAAAAACTGGGGGTAAGATTATTTTGGTTTAACTTGAACAATTATTTTATCCACTTTTCCAAGAAGTATTGTAACACAGGCTGATTTCTTGTGGTGAGTAATTTTTGACGTTGCATTGTATTGACAATATTTCTTTTCTCTTTTACAACTTGATAATTTTATTCTATAAAATTAACTTTATGATCATTTAAACACTGAGTCTACAATGTGTTGTCACAAGTTTAACAAAGAATTTGATGACATTTCTGCTGAGGTTCAAAACAACTTCTACTTTAATACGGTCAGGGTTAATGAGTCTCCTTGACTCTCCAGCAGTTTTATAAATTTCGTTTCTCCTCCTTGTGTAGTAAGGCATGCATGTAGTTGTCAATCAAACCGTAGAAGGGTTCTGAAAGGGGTATCAGCTAAAAATGAAAGCTGTTTTTCTCATACAATCCCATTTTGATTAATCAATAGTGTTACTTAAGTCGACTTAAGCAATTTTCCATATTAACGCAGTATTGTTAGTTAAACGTAAATCATATTTACTCTGTTTTATTAAATAACTTGTATTCATGCTGTTAATTTACTTTCAAACGCCTGCAATTATTTTGTCGAAAACTACATTGAACTGGTAAAAACTTCTGACGACTCTAACACATTTTCTTCAATTTAATTTCTAGTTCGTTATGTCAACAATGATAAATAGTTAAATATGGAAATAATAATTAGCTCATTAAACATTTAAATTAAAAATAAGTTGTATCCAAATATTTATATTTTTAAATTAACACATTCTTGTTAAATATTAATTAAAAATGGCAATATACTCGTAGATAAAAATATATTTTTTTTTAAATTTGATTAATTAATTAATTTTAGGTAACCAAATTCTAATTAACGACAAAAAAAATAATCCGCCCAGGCATCCCTCTTTTTATAGGAATACCATTTTTATATTACAATGGCCATACACACTCAAGTTCAATAAAAGTTAAATGCTGAAGTTCGGCAAATTAAAATATATATTTTTTTATTTTTAGGAAAATATATAATTAATTTCAGTTCAAGAAATATATACGAGTATAATTAAATATTGAATATCAATACAGAATTCAAATTAACGGCAAAAATTAAAAAATTCTCTTCCATTTAGATGTCTGTATTTGTAATACTATTTATTACACTCAAAGCATTTAAAAGGCACACATGCGTAAAGACGTTTGTAGGTTTCGTGTATAAGCATTGCGGTTGTAGAGCTTAAGGTGCTAAAGGGTGGTTAAATTTTAAGCGCCGAAATTGAATGTGAATCACACCTAAATGTCAAGTTTTTTTCTGCATTTCATTTGATATTCTCAATTTCAGACTAACTCAATTTGAACCATGGAAAGATGCACAATCAAGCAACGCGTTAAAGTTATTCAGGCATATTATGAAAATGAAAATCAATTTTCGAAGAAAATCATCTTCAGTGATGCGGCACATTTTCACCTCAGTGGATTCGTCAATAAGCAGAATTGCCGCATTTGGGCGAAAGATTGATTGTCGAAAAACCAATGCACAAACAAATAGTGACTGTTTGGTGCGGTTTATGGGCATCATCGGGCCGTATTTTTTTACAAAATGAGGCCGGTTAGGCAGTTACTGTGAATGGTGTTCGCTATCGTGAGATGATAACGAGCTTTTTATGGTCAGAATTAGAAGATATGGATGTGGACGATATATGGTTTCAACAAGACGGTGCCACTTGCCACGCAGCTAACGAAACAAAGGCTCTTTTGCGCGACAAATTCACTGGCCGTGTTATCTCACATAATGGCGATGTCAATTGGCCGCCAAGATCATGTGATTTGACACCGTTGGACTTCTTTCTTTGAGGATATTTAAAAGAAAAAGTGTACATCAATAAGTCAAAAGCTAAAGGATGAGATAGTTCGGCACATTAACGGCATAGAACCTCAATTGTGCCTCAGCGTCATCGAAAATTTGGACCATCGGATGGAGGTGTGCCGATATTTTGTTCCATACATAATTGAGCCATACCATTTTATCATAATAAAAAGAAATGACAATAATTTCGGAAGTAATTTGTGTTTTATTCAAAATCAACATCGGCCCTTAAAATTTAACCACCCTTTAATAGACGACATGACATGTTTTTTACACTGTATTTGTCAATGTGAAACAAAAACATGTTGTGTGTGCCCTCAGAAATATTGCTTCTGTAAAAAAAATGAAGAAAACTTCTGACGTGCTCTATTTTGTCATGTACAGTCATGTGTTTTAAATGTCTACGCTTTGTGGAAATATTTGTCGCAGTATAATAAATTGCTGTATTATTAGCCGTCTGAATAAAAAATTTTACAACAAAAATATATCAATTTTTTTTATCTAGTTTTGCTTTTGTAATAATTTTGGATCAAAAATATATTTTTTTTGCACAAGCTTATCATTTTGTAGCTTAAAAAGAAAAAAATTAGTTGTCTCGGCACCACTAAAATACCGCGATGAAAAATATTTGCGGCGGCTATAAGCCATTTCTTAAACAAACTACGTGGATTTTTATACAGTAAAAAAAGAAGCACAGAAATAACACTACACTGTGAAATTCGCTTATTTTTTAATTCCAGTTTATTTTATTTCAATAAAAAATAAATTCTTAAAAAAAAACCAATCAATTTCACAAAATTTTAATATTTTTGAGTTGATCAGCTGTTACGAGTATAAAAAAACATCTCTTCTATTAGTACCTTTAAATATTTCCATAAAAAACAAAGTAAAAATGAAAATCTAAAATATCGGTTATATTTTTGATTTTTATCGGCCATTTGTGGACCGACTCTTCTGATTTTCTGCACATAAATTATGACTGTCATTGCTAATAAAACTACGTACCGTGATTTTGGATAAATACGCAAAATTTTCACTCAGAAAACCGTCAAAAATAGAGGTAGTTTTTACAAAGATATTATAACTGTTGTTTCCGACAAAACTGTGTACCATCTGTTCTGTACTTTAAACAAAATTATTAAAAATTTTTTTTACAAAAATTAAGGTTTCTAACTCGTATCTGCAATTTATCAAGCATTCGGGTTCTTTTGTAGGTAGTGTAGGGGCTTAAAAAATTTGTTTTCAACGATAGACTTTGCTATTTATTATAACCCTGAAAATATTTATGTGCTTTATAGAGTAGCTCATGAACAGTGTAGAAATTACAAGCTTACTTACAATGAAGGGTATCAAAAAAATGTGAAATTTATGTACATAATTATAAAAAATATATTAATTAATTAACACATTAAATATAAAATATTTTTTTTAATTCTCTTACAATTTCTGCTTTTATTATTGTAATTGGCTTTTATAACTTTAACAATCTTATAATAATTTGTTATTAATTAATTAATTAATGCCAGCACCCCTCTTATGGAACGATCGCTTTCTTAAAAATTATTTTTTCTTCATCGGCACGGCACCATTTCTGCAACCAACTTGGGATACTGTATATTTAATATTATTAAGTATTTAAACCGAGTACATATTTAAGATGAATATGAGACTTTAGCAAGTACAATCTCTGTAGATTCAATTTATTAATAAAAATTAAACTTTGTATATTGAACATTTTACAATATTACCACACTTGAAATGTATCATGTAAATAGAACCATCGTTCAGACCAGCACAAAGTTGTATTACAATTTCATATGATTCATCACTTTACACTATACTCATTTGTGTAACTATTTAGTTTGTTGTCCTTTTAATGGATGCAAATATTTTCTAGTCCAGCGTCGCTTATGCATTGATATCATACGAGTAAATCTAATAAAAGGAGGTAATAATTCACTTTAATGACCTGCCTATAAAAATACACTTAAAACAAGAAAAACTAAAAATGTAATAAAAATTAAATGAGTAAACTGAATAAACGTACTGGCTGACCTTTTCAATGAATAAACAAATTACATTATGGCATTATGGAGGTTATAAAATTACAAATTGTTAGTAATAAAATAAAAAGCCCACATAAAATTTTTTATAATGCTGCTCTCAGTATGTTCAAAAGCATCTGCCGATTAACAAATTTAGATAAAATCTGAGGAAGCTTACAGAAGCAGATGTGGCAGTTATTTGCTAAAAAAAAAAAAATTAAATAACAGAGTATATTCGGCCATGGCAAAAATATATAAAATTTTAAGTTGTTGTGGCGGGGGTTTTAGCACTATCAACTGACACATTATTTATGCCCCTTTTATGGATTACAACTCAATTGTGTTTCAGTTGAAATGTTGTATTTTGATGTTATAAATTACAACTTAAACTGTCAAAAAAATTTTTAGTTGTATTTATATCAGAGAACCGAATGAGTGCCTTATTTCTTGCCTTTGAATCCAATCATAAAAAATGAGTATATTGTTGTCAATTCACATAATTTCCCACAAACAATACATGCCAACAATCGAAACAAGTTAGTGTAATGAATATTATGCTTTCCGTTGCCTATTTTCTATTAATTGTTAAAAAAATTCACAAAAGGCAATGAATACAAAACGAATGTTATGAATAGTTATTATGTTGTTTGAATAAAATTCAAATGTGTTCCTTAAAACATACCCATACATAAACATATATTTTTTCATGAAACTGAAAATTTTATTCTAGAATATTTTGATTCTAGTGTCTATATGATTTATCGCGTATTTTTTATAAATTTAGCATTGTTTTAATGTTGACACTTCCTGAAGAGAAATGGGTGTCATTTTGAATTAAAAAAAAAACTTTTATATTTTACTTGTTGTATTTTTATTGGAATTTATGTTTCCTAAAATTTCTAAAGACTTCACTCTACGGAACCCTAACATCAATTTTTATTTAAAATTTTTATGGAAAAACCAACTCTGGCTGACTTTGTGCTTTCTGTGCTTGCTTGTTAAGTAAGTTTGATTGTCTTTCCACTTCAACTTACCTTTCTTTTTCACTTTAATTAATGTTTTCTATACAATTTGAAACAATTTTCTTGTTCGAAATATATTTTGTTTAAATTTTATTTTATTTTATATTTTAACTTTATTTATTTCACAAAAAATGTTTGTTTAATTTTTAATAGTTAAATTGTTTTAATTAATTTTTCATTATCCTTAAGAGTGTGTGCCTTTATTTATATTTATATTTTTTACTTTTAATTTAATTGAGCATTTTATTTAATTTAATTTCTTTCATTTTTTTGTGTTGATTTAATTCTTTTATTTTAGTTAATTAAATTTATTTTTTTATAATTTACAAAGTTTTAATTTTTCTCTTTTGCTTATAAATAGTTTGGTTTATTTACTTACTCTTACCTTGTTTTATTTTTCTGTTTTTAATTTAAATTTACGATACTTTTTTTTTACAAATTTCACATTAAATACAAAATTTCAATGATTTGCTCCGGTTTTATTTTTTTTATGATTTCATTATTATTTTGTAAATATTTTTTTAGTAAATTACAAAATTATTATTATTTTTTTAATAAAAATTAGAAAAAAATTAATTGATGTAATATAAATTTGGCCATTTTTACTATATTTGGAATAATTAAAAATAAATATATATTTAACAAATTCTTGCAAATATTAAAAAATATATTTCTGTTTTTTTTTTTCATACAGAATTGAAATTACTTAAAATAAATGTATTTCATGCAGAAATAAAGGGAAATAAAATATTAATGACCAGGAAATATATTAAATTAATTGCCCCTTAAGATATGTGCCAATTTATAAGAAAATCTATAGCCATTATCGTCTATTTTTATTTTACACAAAAAAGTTTCCTCCAATAAAACAGAGATATATGGTTCAAGCTAGAGCCGCCTATATGCGTAGTAGCCAACATTTCTTGAGAATGAATTTGTATATTTTTTTTCAAAAGCAGAATGTTTTTTTAAATAAAATTATGTTTCCTCAAAATATCAACGGTTCTTTCAGTTAGTCTATAATTCAGATTCATATGTTTTCCCTTTCTTTTATGAGAGTAAAAAATTCAGCAACCTTGTCTTGAAAAATTAGTTTTAAAAAAAATTTTATTTTTAAAAACAACTTAATTGCATTTAAATTACAGAGCTGGGACTTCAATACACTTTTGAAAATTGTTATTTATTTGACACTGTACTGCAGCAATGTTTTTTGTGCGTTATAGCCAAATTTTTAAGATTTTGTTTATATTAAATTTTTAAGGAGTTTTTTTTTTAATATTTTATTTTTTAATATTCTTGAGAAAACTTTTTACATATCTTTTAAACTATTAGACTGGTAAAAAATTTATAAAACATAATCTAAAGATACTTACGTATTTTTCACAAATATTTATATCAGAGAGCATTATTGCAAACTATATGGCCTAACCATTTAATTTTTCTATTTAACAGTATATCTCAAGAATTACGGGTAGGTTTTAAAAAGCAATTCATAATAATTAGAGCTTACTGTCATAGGTATTCCAATTGACCATGAAGCCTCAGGCACCAAGACCAAGAAAACTTCAATTTGTGGGCCTGTGTATCAATCCCGGCTACAAAGCAAAGACAAACACTAACGTTCTACAACGATTTCCACTTATTTATACCCTTCACAAAAAGTGAAAATAATATATATAAGTTGGTTACTCCGTGTATAATTTCTATACCATACATATGACACAGGCTCTTTGCATATGCAGAGCATTAGTCTTGGGTAGTACACGAACGAACTATTCCCATTGTACTATTCACTTATTTGAACTGAACGAACTATAGTTCATTTGCTTGCTCTTCATTTGAAGTGAACTACCTATAAATGAACGAACTAACTAAACGAAAGCAAAGACGAAGGAACCAAGGTTGCCAATTATTTTCTTTTACAAAAATGTTATTTAAAACAAATAAACTGAAAAAAAGAAAATGTATTATGCATGCTAAAAAAATTCAATTTTAAGCTTTTTTAAAATTAAACCTTAGTTTTTTTTTAGCCATATTTATTAAGTAATTTTTAAATTAAATTATTAAAACTAAAATTAAAAATTTTTCGAATCTTGCTTTGTTGTTTTTCTTTCTATTTTCCTAAAAAATTCCTTTTAACTCCCATTCGATATCATTTTACTTAATAAAGAACGTTCAATGACAATCAAAAGGATAAGTGATAAAGATACAAAAGATAAAATGAACTAAGTGAACGAACTATTCCTTTTTAATTTTTGAACTAAGAGGAGCGCTCACTGAAATGAACTATGGAGTACAAGTCTACAGATTATATTGATATTGTAATTGCTGCCTTTGCAAGCATTGAAAAAGGGTCACAAAAATGGGTGTGGCAGTTAATGAAGCAAAAACAAAGTTAACGGTTTCAACGAACAGAAAATCCACTAGATTAGATGGAACCGTGAGTGTTGGTAACAATACCATCAATAAAAGCAATAACATTAACCTAAAAATACGAAGAAGAATTATACTACCAAATAGGTGATACTTTGGGTTAAGCAGGTAATAGCACTCTGAATCATGTTGTGCGCATGAAAAAATGTGTTTTGGCGAGAAAATTTTTCGATTATGCAAGAGGGGGTGTCTGAAGCTCAGCTGGAGAGATTAGATCCAACAACATCTTACCGATCTGAACGTCACAAATTGGTAAAAATGCGCAGAAGATCGAAGCGCATGGACAGCCATTCTGACATCGGTTAAAGACCTAAATAGGTGATAAGAAGCAAATTAAGAGGAAGAAGATGGTATGTGCCACCCTTTAGTATATATATTCTGGATCCTATTTATATAAAATAGTCGATTAAGCGATAACTATCTAACCGTCTGCCTGTGTAGTTGTTGAAATCAGCTTTCTAAAGTCCCTAGTCAACGAACAGTAAACGTTAGTATACCAATCTATTTACAGTGACGGGTTTAAAAACTGTTTATATTAGTTTTTTTATTTAAATTTAGAACAGGTGATGCTTTTTTTTAATAAGTTTTTTCTTCAGCAAAATTAATTAGTGGACAAAAGTTAATTCAATATGCAAAGTGCCGAAATGCTCAGTATCAGTTTTGTTTTGTCTGGCGTGTCCGAAATTACCCTTTCAGTAAAAGTTAACTTAACTTAAATTTGCTTTGATTGTGATTGGACGCCTACAACAATTAAAAAATTGAAAACAACACGATAGTACATTTTTTAAGATAAAAAATTGTTAAGGGAATTGTATTTTGTGTTTGTAGTTTGTTGGTACATGTTATATATTAAAAAAAAAAAAAAAAAAAAAAAAAACAAAAACACTGATCAGTGATCAGCTCTTTTGTCTTAAAAACTTTGAAATTTACTAGTTTTGAGGTGCGATTACCTGTTTTTTATTCATTAGGAAAACAATTTTGATTTTTCTAAAAATTTTTTCTTGTATGAAAAATTTATTTTAGAATCCATTTCAAATTGAATTTACAAATTGTCTTTATTAATCCATTTCATAATTATAAATAAAAATATTTAATTAATTTTTAAAAAAATCTTTAATAAAAATTTAGTAAAAACAGTAAAACAAAATTAACTGCCAAATTTATAAAGAAAATGTTTTTTTTTTTATTTATAAAAAGCTTATTTAATTTGTTAAATGAACTTTTATTTAACTAGAAATAATTTTTTTTAACATAAATTTAATTCTTAAAGAAAAATTGGCAGGACTAAAAATTTCTTTGTTTTTGTTATCGTTTTTTTTTTAGTTTATTTTTAAATAAATGACCACAAAAGTTGAGTTGATTGTTGTTGCTGTTGTGCCATTGGCGTTGTTGTTTCTTTGGCGATGTGGAAAATAGAGCGCGGGTTTACGTGTGTGTGTGTGTACGCACATGAGTATATGTATGTATGTGTTGAGCGGGTTTTTTCCTTACAAAACATTATTTGTGTTGTTTTTACATTTTAAAATGCACAACTGCTTCTGTTTTTACTTCTTTAAATAAAACAGGATGTTGTTGATGTTGTTAAATTTTTATTACTGTAGCTTGGCTAACATTTTGTAAATGTTGTTGACAAATAGTGTCTCATTTGATGTTTAATTTTACAATTTTCATTTTTTTAGGCCAGTGTTCACGAGTAAGAGTGTGTGTGTGCATTGGTGTTTGTGTTTGTTTGAGTGTACGAGTACACGTGTCGCTTGTTTTATATTTCTAGGCTTTAATTTATTTCCTAAAAATAAAATAAAATTTTTTTGTTTTTCTTAATGAATGTGAGGTGTTTAGTTTTATTGTTGTTGTAGTTGTTTTAGTTAAATGATTTTAGCATCGACATTTTTGTAAAGAAATCTTTTAGTTTTGTCTTTTCTTAGCTATTATTCCATGTAAATCCGGCAAATCCAAATAAATAATAGTTGGTTTTTGGCTTTTCCTCATTGAAAAAAATTTACAAAGAGATTTTGTAGTTGTTGTTTTTTTAATTTTTTTAAATTTGAAAATTTGCAATAAAATTTCCAACAAACAATTGTTTTTAAACACACGCAGTGTCCTCTCCTCTCAAAGGTTCTTTGGACTGAAAAAAAAGAAAATGGAAAAAGCAAGGACAATTAATGGAACGTCATCATAATAGTTTCTTTTTTATTAAAAATATATTTTGTAACTGAATACTTAAAATGAAATAAGAATTTGTAAATAAATAAAATTAATTAAAAACTACAAACAGATTAGAAACCAAATTAAAAACATTAATTCAAGATGATGCTAATGAATAAAAAAAAATAAGAAACCCTCAATTGAAAAGAAAAAAGAATCAGCTTTCAGCTTTCAGACATCAGTTATCATTTCACAAAAAAACTTCCTTTAAAAATCTCTATTTAATTTTTGTTTCATTTTGTATTTTTTTTTTTCTTTAACGACATATAAATACTACATGCAGGAGCATGATTTTTATTTTATTAAACAATTCAACTGTAAACTAGCGAACAAAAGTTTAAGTGCTTACTTGTTTATCTCTCTCTTGCTGTCTCATATTAATTTGCATATTTTTCATAAAACCACAATTAATTAAATAATTCCATCGTATTAATTTTTTTTCATCCTACGCTATTTAAAAGTATCCCTTTTAAAAGTAAAGTAGAACAAACATTTTTTTGTTAATTAATTTTTTTGTAAAAAAAATAAAATATTTATTTATAAGTATTTTTAAATTAGCACATTCTTGTTAAATATTAAAAAAAATATTTATTAACATAATTATCTTTGAATTTTTTTTATTCCTCACTGTAAGTACAAAGGCTATAAATATATATAAAAGAGAAATATCTTCTGTAACAAGCTTTCTGACCGAAAAGTTAGAAGCAAAATCTTTCTAAAGGAAGTAATAGTATGAAATCTCTTTAACTGCTAACTGCTGGCATTTCGTTGACTCATTTTAATATTTCCATCACAAATTAAATTTTATTATAACAGGGGCAATGACGTCAACTTAACTGTTGTCCTTTCAGTCTTGGCTAAATCTTTCTAAAATTCATATTTTCATAAAGAAAGAAATGTTGCAGTTTAATGCAAAACTCATCTTGGGAAATGCGGAAGGCTCTTCTTTGAACTCAGATCTTTTTCTAGAGAAATTGCTGTAAATTGTTGTACCAAGTTGGAAAATTTTTAACCCTAACCAATCACTGTCAGACTATATACAGCTTCACGCACAACTTAACTGTCACATTCCCAAATAAAGTTAATTGGGAACAGAACACAGCCAAGCCCGCAGTCAAGTCATATGTATGGTACACAGATGGCTGAAAGTGTTGATCAAAATCCCAGGAAAAACCGAATACCTCGATAGCCGAAATACCTCGATAGTTTAAGCTAGAAGATCTTGAAAGAGACACGTATAACACCTTCATTCACTCAAATAACAAAGCGGCATTATAAGCAGTCAGTGTTTTTGAAGTAAGATCAAAACTGTTCTGGGATTGTCTAACACTTCTGAGAAGACTAGCATCCAACAAAAGGGTTCACCTAGAATTGGTCGCAGCTCATAGTGGATATGTAGGTAACGAGAAGGCGAAGAGGTGAGGCTAGTGACTTCGTTGGCCCAGGACCAATTCGGACTGCTTTGGAATCCTATCAATGTCAAAATTAAGGAGATACTAAAAAGAAAATGGTAAAAATATTGTTTGGAGACAAGCAATATCAGGGCAGCGAAACCATCCATGCCATTCCATTCTCGTAAGAAAACAAATGGCTTATTGGGCTTAACTCGGTCAAGAATTTGAATTTTTACGGGATTCATGACTGTGCACTGTTTATGTAACGAAGATAGCACATATTGTGCCTTGTAATGATATAATTTGGAGCCGTTTTCGTTACTTAGGGCATAAAACCGTCTGAGATGGCCGTCAAATAACCGAAGAAAGTCTTTGAATTATTAATGAATACTAGACTTAAGGAAGATTTGTAACATTAGAGTAGTATTGCAATAGATCTATTTTCGCTGCATTGACCAGGTGACTCTTCTAATTTTAATGGTTATGTTAATGCTTTGTGGACCTTGAGGATTTACAATCCTGGTTGTCAACAAAAACCGCAAAAAAATATTGATCTATAAAATGTACACTGTCTGATCTCAGTGTCTTGTATTATACACTTGGTTACAATTTGGGTTATACTTCGAAGCAGCATAATAAAGCTTCAACTCTACTCAGATTTTACAAACATTGCACTTATTAAGCATTTAGTCGCTTTTTGCTTGTATGCTAGCCCTTTTGAAAGTTCATTGATTTTGCTTTTGCAACAATGTCACATGTTCCTCAACGCAACTGTAGTAAGACGGGAAACTCATGAATTTGTAGGAGAGAGAGGAAACTAAAGGTAAGATGTAAAAACTTCTTTTCTCTGCCATAAATTCAAGAGTTGCGCAACTAAAATTGTGGTGTCTGTTCCCCATCTAATGATGAAAAAATTTAATTTTCAAGAGGTCTTAAAATTGTAAATTAGCTTCGTAAAGGTTATACTGTAATACAAGTATTAAGATTTGTCATAAATTTGTGTAAAACGGCGAAAATAAAATAGTATAACCGCAACCTATATAACAGAGATATACAAAAGAGAAATTTGAGAAACGAACCGTAATCCTAATTGTTTTAATCATGATGTCTTAGAGGTCAAAAGCAACTCTAAATACTTTTATGATTAATGCAAGTTATTCTTACAGTCATCTGTTTGACATTTGAATATCAAATAACCGCAATTAAGAGATTATATGCACAATGCTTTTCACTTTGATTTGCTCTTATAAAGCACTGGATTGTCGTTGTCTAAAAAAAAATTACTTACTTTTCTTGATTACACAGCTAAATTTTAAAATTTACTTCTCACAGAAAACTAATCCAGAGTCTGAACACTATTGGAACCATTCTAATGTTTACAATTTTAAACTGTGTTTTAATGCAATTAATTAAAATTATTAAATATGAAAAAATCTATAATAAATTCAATTACAAAAAAAAAAAGCAGCAACAACTGCGATAAAATGTGATCAAAATATAAATATTTTATTAAATATTTAAATAAAATTTCTTTGAATAATAAATTAATAATTATGCCGAATGATTTTTGCACATGAAAAAAACTTTACTTTTTAAAAGTAACAAATAAATATTTTCAATTTGTTAAAATTTATTTATGAACTTACCACTGCTTAATTTAAATGGAATCACTCTCTCTTTGTGTTCATTTTTTCATAGAGGTTTTTTAATTATTTCAACAACTCATTATTATTTAACAATAAATTTGTATAAAATATTAAACAAAAAAAAAAAAAATAGAGAAAAAGTAATTAAAGAGAAATGCAATTTTAAATTAATTAATACACACGTAGTTTTCGTATATGCTATTAAAAAAAAGAGATAATTTATGGATTGAAACTGTTTTCATTATCCAATTAAAATTAAAAAAAAAAAATGTAAACTTGGGAAAAGCACAAGTAGTTAAAATAATTTTTTTTATTAATTTTATAAAATAAAATATTAAACTTTGGTTTAAAAGTAAAGGAGCGGCGTAGCTGGTGTAATAAATCATTGCACCCAATCCTTTTCTCCTCTTCGACAATATTCATGTCAAAAACTTTTTATACTGTTTGTTAGTATTAAGTATTTAGACAGCGTACATAGTAAAAATAGAATGAGACAGATAGAGTGCGTATGCAAGTCTCGTATTCCTTTTCACTGTATAGGCTATTTGAAAACTGTTATCAATGTCATGTGTATGGCTATTTTTTCTTTGAGATCTAGCTTTCGGATTATATTTATTGGCAACCATATGGCATCTTTTTGGATAATACCTCAGTGCTAGGAGATGGTTTTACTTATGGCTTATGATCGCCATGCAAACAAACTACCCAATAATTACTTTATTCAGTTGTGTTCTACCAATCGAGTAGTAACAATTTCCGACAAAAAAAAATATTGAAAGTTTGCTAAATTCCACAAAATGTTTTTAATAGTTTTTCCTATTGTTAGTGAACATGATTTGAAATGTATTCTGTTTATATAACACGAATTTATGTGTTGTTTTTATACCACAAGCGATCAGCTCGTCTGGAAATTTTATATAGAAAGTACTCAAAATATTGAGTGTTTTTCATACAAGTTTTTTGGACGAGTTGATCGCTTGTGTTACAAAAACAACATAAGTTTCAAATTATGAGTAAATTAGCAGGTCATTTGTAGCGTTTTTAGCGTTTGGCACCAATAATAAAATGTCATACCTAAATAAAATCATTAAGATTCTGTATTAAACACACAGTGACGCTAACTTATATTATTTCAAAATAGCAATAAAATCGCTTTAGCTAAAATGTGAATGAAAATAGCAAGTAAGGCCATTAGAATAGACTAAGTTTTCCTAAATTAAGTTCAGAGTTTTAAATTGGTCTCTCAAAAAAATTTAAAGTGTGACATACTCGCATTTCCCTTATTACCACAAAAATTATATGAATATAAAAATTTTGTACAAATAAAAAACGCTTAACGCTTAATATTATATATAAAGCAAAATATGTCTTATATTTTCCCTTTTTTGTAGGTTAATTTCCTAAACGCTTTTTGTTTTATTTACAGCGTCACAATGTCGCACGCACAATGATAACGTTGAAATTCCAAAAGTCATATGTTTTACAACTGAATCGCAAATGAACGTAATATACACCCCGACTGCATGTGCAATAAGCTTAAGGAGCTTTTGCACTGCAATACTGAGTAAAACGACTTGTAAAAATTTTAAATCAAATGACAGTCGTATGGCTCGTTTAAATTTTTTACTGTACCAGGGCTACAATTTTGCATACGAACAAAGAAATAACAAAAACAGCTGACAAAATCCGATGAAAATATTAACTCTGTAAAACCTGCATTAGGAATTATTACAGTGGCACAAAATATTAACGCGTGGACGCTCTAAATATGTTTGTTGACCAAAATTTAGCTGCTGAGCAAAAATTTAACTGTCATTTGCTTGAAATTTGGTATGCATAGCGCATAAACGTAAAAACTAGCAAGAAATATGTTTAATTTAAGTTTTTTATTTATACTACAGAAAATAATTTTTATCATTTGTATCACTGCAAAAAATATGATACGATACATGTTCTGTACCTCTTCAGCAACTGAAGATACTTGAACAATAATATAAAAAAATTTACCAATGGAGGCGAATGTACAATTTGAATGGGAATTAGAATTACAAATCCTGCACCAATAAATAAAAATGCACCAACAAACTAAAAAAGAATGAATTTGGCTTTAAAAATTTTGATAATTTGAAAGAAAATGATGAGCGAAGTCGCTAATGCGACCAACTGTATAGACTCGTCTTGGTACCCTTGTGAAATATCAACACGTCGTTTCTGCCTTCTGAAACATGTAAAAAAAACATGAACAAAAACTTGTTCTTGCTGTTTATTTTGCAAGCTCATCACATAAGCCCGTTTAGGAAAATAGCCATACCTCGGGATTATATTTTGTGTCATTCGTAAGTGATTTGTTTATACTTGGGTTCCGGTTCACAATTTTGCACCCACAAAAGCTTGAACAGTATGCGCGCCGGTTACTTTAATTACTATTATTATTGTTTTCATTATTATTTGTTATTATTAATAGTTCTTTTTCTTGTTTGTTGTCTTTTTAAGGAACCTTAAAGTAACGATTTTGTTATTTTTATTTATATTTAATTAACCCTAGACTTAATTTCTTATTGAGCTTAAAACTATTAAAAAAAATTTCTTTAATTTATAATCATTAATTTATAATCACTAATTTAATTTTATTTAATTTTTCTTTTTTAATGATGTTGCTAATAAACTTTTCTTTTTAATTTTAAATAATTTTTTGTTAATATAATTAACAAAATTAAATTTTCCATAACTTATAACGTGATGTTTTGTGTCCCTCAAGATGCATTGTGATTTAAATAGCACAATTAATATCGCACGTATACCGGTGCCCATATACAAAAAAGTAATTAACGTAGACTTTAAGTAGAGTAGAAAACAATTGGACAAAACTTATAACTTCGAAACAAATTTTTCTGAAAAATTTATCGTAAATATTTACAGCACAAAGAACTTTAAATACGATAACTCCGTGACTTTTTTAGTAACTTTAAATGCAACTGGGGTGGCAATTGAGCAAGCGGCGTCATTTAGTTTGTGCCTGACAGCCTTTAGAAGCAACAACCTTATGAATTTTAATACAAATAGAAAAATATGAAGAAATGGCTGGGTGGTATGAAATTTGGGCCGAATGAAGAGGACAAACGCTTATTTTGAGGGCCGTAAGGAAACTTATTATTTGAATAAAACATTTTAAAAACTTTATACTAAATGTATTGATCTAAAATGAATTTATGTTGAAAAATTAAACGCTTATTTGCCCAAAAAAATATATATTCAAACAACCTCGTAGTAAAACATAAAAGGAGTATCACATCAATATTTGTGCAAATTTACATTTTGCAAATATGCTGATCATATTGAACTAGATCGTGAGCGTCCTTTTTAAATTTCACAAATTTCTGACTGCAAACATCATAATAAATATTACCAGATCACAAAATTTCAGAAAAAATCTGGAACCTTTAACTTTATCTGTCAATTGTTTATGTTTTTATTATTTTCGGCTTATTGACATTTGAGCAAATATGCACAGCAAATTGCATTTTATAAAATATTCCATATTAGTACTTATTGTAAGTAAACAATTTATTCATATTTTCCATAAGATTTTCATAAAATATAATGGATTTAACACACCAATATAATAATATTTGAAATTAAGCACCAAAAAAGAATAATTTTTGATAAATAAAGTTGTATATATTAATATTCGGGGATTATCGTTCACAACATGTTGTCTTATGTGTTGTAAAAACATATAAAAATAGACAACTGTGCTTATTAGGTGTTGTCTCATTGTTGCAATTAGTTTTTTTTTGTCGGTTTAAAAATAAAAATGCAGAACAATTTTTAAGTAAATTGTAAGGAATGTATTTTCAGTGGATTTTTTTCAAGATTTTTATTATTTTATTTAAAATGCAACAAACAGTTGGCTGAAAAACTGTATCATAGCATTGCCCCTACTTTTTTATAACTACCATCAGGAAAAAAAAACTCCGGATTAATGGTTTTAAAAAAGTAGTCTGTTTCACCAGCAGTACCATTCTTGTTCATGTCGAACAATTTAAAAATTTAATTCCAAAAAATGTTTGCTAACATTGCATTTGGCAGTTCTGATGGGTTGGAACTGTTCTGAATTTTTTTGCGAATTCGTGCCATGTCTGTTTTCTTAGTACTCATTATCGAAACACGTTAATCTCCAAGTTTTTTTGTTTTATTTAACTTTAACAAAATAGATTTATTTTAGTGCACTTCGCTTTTCTTTTTTAAAATGTTGATTTCTTTCAATTTCACAATTTTTTGCATGCACGCTTGTATTTTTAAGAAAAAAATCTACTAATAATAATATACAACTGTGTGACGTACACAACAACTAGATGTTGTGAACCATAATCGAATATTCAATTAATGTTTTGTTGTAAGCGAGACAACACAACATTTTTGTGTTGTGAACCATAAGCGGGGCCTTAATTTTTTTTAATGGAAAGTTCAATACATTTGAATATGATTTTGATGAAATGGCCAGAACGTGTTTTGTTGACGAAGCGTTTTCTGAATACCCAATTTGTGAAATATTAATAATCGATAAATTTAAAGCGGTGATATTCTCTTCAGACAGAATTTCCTACGAAGTGTTAGTGCTGTGGTATCATCTAAAATACGCGATTAATCCAAGTAATTTGGCATAATTTGCTATCGTTGTGCATTCATGATTATTTGTCATGATTATTGATCATTAATGTTTAAAAAATGAGCGCAGTAATCGTTTGACAGTTTACAGTTTTGTAAATTCTCTCAGGCTTAAAAAAGGTACCCTCTACTATTTAAAGTCTATAACTGTTGACAAGCCTTTTACACTCTATTACCACATTTAAAAAAATTGATATTCGCAATGTGTTTGTTCAACTATATCTCTGATTGATATATCTAGCGTAACTTAAGTAAAACTAAGTCCACACTGAGCCAAAAATCGTGTTGCAAAATCAGCAGCGTATGTGCTCATTTTGACAACATTCCGTTATCTATGTTTTCAATTTTTTAACAAACTGAAACGGTTGGTTGTCAACTTAGAAAAAAGTTAGAAATTTACTTTTTTGACAACGTATGTTGTTAACGAACGTTGTGGAATTAACAACAATATGTTGTAAAATTTCCAACTAATTAATAAACGTAGTCAAATTGCAACGCATATTATCACTTGGACAACCGTATGATATCATTACGACACCAAATTGTATCAATTTGATACCAGATGCTGTCGATTTATCACCGGTACGGTGTTATTTAAACACCAGCATGGTGTCATTTAAACACCAGTATGGTGTCAATTTGACACCATTCGTTGTCAATTTTGAAAGGAAATGTTGTCAATAATGAGTTGTTAAAATGACACCATGCGCTGTCAAAGTGAGCACAAACGTGGTTGATACACTATTGAAACCGTTTGCGGTAATTTTAACAACGGATGGTGTCATTTTTTTCTGGATGCATCTGGACTACGAGATTTGTGACAATTCTATGATTGTTTTATATGTTTTTTGTGCTACAAAGCACATATTTCAGGTATTAGTGCTCCTATAGGCAGTTGTTAAGAAGAGTTTTAGGTCTACATCAATTTTCATTTTGTATATGTGAGTAAATTTTTAAATTTTATATGCTAAATCATCTATGAGCGAAAATTATTTTAAAAAAATTTTAATAATCGAGTGTTTTTCACTAAAATTTTCCAGGCGATTCGGTTGGCTTTGCACTTGTTTGTAATTCAAGTAACCAAATTCTGTGTAGATAATTCATATGAAAGGCATTTGTTTTATATATTGGTTGCTTTTGTATTGCCGCCGATCAAGATGTTTAAAAAAAGTGTGTAAAAAGCCCTACTTAAAAATTTTTTTGAAAATTGAGTGGCTCAACAAAATAATTTTTGGTTTTTAAATCCGAAAATTAATAGGCTCGAACTCAGTATTTATCTTAAATTAACTATTAATTTTTGTTTAGGCAATGGAAACAATATTGATTAAAGATATTAAGTCCAAGTCTTACAATAAAAAACTGTAAACATAAAATAAATCTGGAAATGTTTGTTAATGTTAAAAAATTTAATTTTTTCTGTTTTCATTTTTGTGTTATGAAATTTTTTTTTTAAATGTTTTAATTATAAATTTCTCTTAAGACTAAAATACACTTAATTAAACTTAAAACTAAATTATACATGGAATTTAGATAAAATGATAAAAAAAAATTAAAATAAAAGTTTTGAATTTCTTGTTTACTTTTTTTTTAACAGTTCAATACTGAGCAAATAGTCTTCTTTGTGAACAATGCAGCTAAAATAAGGAAAAGAATATGAAGAAAAAAAGACGAAAAAAGAATACATAGTTTGGCATAAAATTGTGATTTTTGATTTTTTTTTATAAATGATTTTGGAAATTATAATTTTTTTGTGGTAAAAAAAAGTCTTAACAGCTACTGGTTGTTTGATATTATTAGTTTTGGTGTTAAAAAAAAAGAAACTAAAAATTTATTTACTTGTGCTTATGATTTGTTAATGGTTTTATATACATAAACTTTTGAAGGAGTTTAGTTTTTCTTTTTGTTGTTGTTAGTCAAATTATAAATAATAACTACTGAGTGTATTTAAAACTAATTAAAATTTACTATTTATATTTAACTATTTATAGGGGTTTAATTTAATTTTGCGTTGAATGTAACAGAAATTGTTAATTGTTTGTTAATGTTTCTAGAATTTCATATAATTAAAATCATTTATCAAATGCGGGCTTACCTCTTCATCAACCGTACTGGGATACATGCGGACTGGTAAATTTTTCTCCAAACTGAAGTGATCTTCAGTTGTTTTGCGATAGACAGGATTTTCAAAATTCATAGAATTAATAGAACGCCTGCTGCAATAGCGATAACCGCTATAAAGAAGCTATAAAAAGAGAACAAACAAACAAATTGTAAATAAAACAAAAAATTATAATTTTCTGAGAAAATAGTTTTTCAAGTTAAACCAACTTCAAAGTAGTGCTTATCAAATTTTACAAGTTTTCTGGTTTTTGTTTCAAGGCATTTATTTCTTGTTATCAGAAAATTGTTTTTAAAAGCAATTTCAATTACGAATGTCAAAATTATCTTTAAAAAAATTAGATCTTTAATTGCAAGAGATGAATGAGTACGAAAAGAGTTTTATGTAACTCCACTATCTTTTTGTAAAGCAAAAAGTGCATACGAAGTTTTTTTTTTATTCTTTAGAAAGTTTATTGAAATGTTAAGAATTAAAAAAAAATTTATGTATAAAAATTTTTGTGCTCAAATTTTTTTTTGTTTTTTTGAAGTTTATTGTTTTTTTAAATTCAATAAATATCCTTTCAATGTGCTTATAAAAGCACAAAAGAACAATGAAAACAATTTTGACAATGATATCTTACACAAAAATTTAAACAATAACAACCTGATTACTTGGAATGACCTTATATAGTTGGGAAATGGTAAATTATATTTACAAAAATTAAATTGTAAAAAAAGTTTAAGATTTTATTTTTTTATTAATATAGTGTCCTTAACCATATTTTTTCTTTGCCTGTGGCCACCGGAATACTCTTTGCCAAGCGCATTGTGGACGGCTACTTTTAGACACAGAATCAATTTATTGAACCGACGACGAAACGTCGTCGCTATAACAATAAAAAAATCGTCTATAAATTGCACCACTTTATGATTGCTTTTCAAGGATAAACTGAATAATTTTATAGCATTGTTTATGATGGTTGCCAGAGTATACCACACAGAATTACAGTTCATTTGACACTAATCCTTTCATAAAACACCCTATATCACAATAATCATTTAACTTACCACTCCTAATACAAGTGATGTACCCAATAAGCTTCCTATCACAATTAAAGCAATATAACCGGAATCAGGCTGTGTTGTTGTTGTTATCAGGCTGCCATCATTGTTATGGGTGCCATTTCCGGTAGGATGCTTGTTAACTATTTATTAAAATTAACAAAAAAATAATAAAACAAATTATTTATGATGTATTTTAAATATGAAATATTTAAATTTAGTAAAATTTTTTTTGACCGCCACCAAATTACAAAATAAAAATTAAATTATATTAAAGAAATAACATTTCAATTTTAGTTTATAAAAAATTATTAACTACCAGAGATACCAACACCAACAAATTTTATATATTATCTATTTTGTAATGCAACAAAAAAATGTTTAATACAATTGTCTATCAAAAGTACCAAACGCAAAGAAATATTGAAGCTTCTTACTGGTATTTAGTTGTTAAAAAGCTACACAATATTGTATTTGATATGTTTTATAGGTTGTATTAAACACTGTAAAGTATACATTTCTTTAAAAGATAAAAAACTGTAACAAAAAAATTTAAAGTGAATTAAAAACTAATTAAGTGTCAAAGCCGAAATGCACACTGTTTCCTTTACACAGTAAACATTATTTATGTTAAGAAAAAAGTGGAATGGGTCATTCAGGAAGAAAAAAAAAATATAATAAACTTGTAAACATGGATGTCAGTGGAAAAAAGGTTTATGGATACTTATCTGTAAAAAAAAATAAATAAATAAAGAAAAAAAAATTCGTTCGTATATTTTTCTATAGATATTGAAAACAAAATATTGAAATTTTTTTATCATTTTATAAAAACAAGGAATGACACTCAGAGACTTGAGCAAGACATACAGGAAACCCTAGTTAAGGCAATAAAATCCCAGTTGTTGTGTACAACAATACTACTTTGGATACAACCTAATGGCTGGGCAACTTTCTGACAAATAGTACAAAACCATTTTAAATAAAAATATTGAAGAATATTATTACGCATATGGCTCAGCAAAAGTAAATAGAAAAAAAATTTTTAAATTGAATTTTGTAGTAAAGACGTGCACGAGTATACCTACAAGTATTGTCAAAACAAATATACCAAATAAGTATTTGCTACTGCTGGTGTAAGGGAGAGAATGAGTATAACAAATACGGTGTGGATTTGTTTTTGCACACTAATACAAGGACCACACACAACAAGTTTAGTTGGGCAATTCTTTCTCAATTCCCCTGTGTCTACACACAGCAATTTGGTTTCAGTAATTTTAGCATTCTTATTGCGTCATTCATTCAGCTACCTGCTTTCTTTTTTTAAATCTTTATAAAAGATATGAAGGGAGAACAAAAAGGAATTGCCGAGTACGAGCAAGTTTGTACCCCTTTTCCATTCCTCTCTCTCCTACAAAATCAAGAATTGGCTAACTAAACTTGCTGTGTGTGGTCCTGGTCTAAGTCAACTCATACACATATTCAGAGTTATAAATAATTTTGCAGCGAGTGAGGAATTTATTTGTTTCTCTGCTTCAAATAACTGTTGTACTACAAATGTTTTCAAATAATTTGTTGTATAAACAGATATTTACGGCTCGGCTCCATAACAACGAACGACAACTTCGTTCGTACATTTGTTGAAAAAAAATATATGAAAATTTGTTTTTGTTTTCAATACAAATGTACGAACGAAGCATGTATGTATGTTTGCTTTCAATATACAATAAGTAACTTATAGTATTTGCCATAACATCTATTTTATTTGTTTGAGCAAATGGAAATAATAGGAATGTGTTACTTTAATTTTCTCTATACTTACTCACATTCAATTTAGCAAAGAGAATAACAATACAAACTCATACTATAAACGCTACAAAACTCACTAATACGTACTGAAAGCAGAAAAACACAGAAACTGGTGCATTTGAATGTAACTGTGCACGTCTTTATTTTGTAGTCGAGTTATTATACCGTGTTGCCGGTACATCTTTTCTGAAACCAAAACTCAACTTCATAAAATTAACTTATAAACTTTAAATTGTCGAGTACTTTCTACTGCAGTCTTACCAACGGTTGCCGCAATGGTGCTGGCATTATAAAAATTTTAAGTCTCAATTTTGGTTTTTAAATTACAGTCCTCTGTTGCAATAGGTAAAGAATTCAATTTTATATTATATGTCTTTAATATTAAGAGAAACTTCCATTTAAAGCAATCAATATCAACTGACATTTCCTGGACTGTTATTTTTTTTTTTAAAGAAATATTCAAATAACTTTCCATTTATACACATTCTTTATGAAACTTAATGCTTAAACATATTCGAGACAGCAGGCTATTATTGACTACACGACTGCAAATGACGTTGGCTACAATTGTCGCCGTGAAGCCAGCTGCTTAATTATTTTAGAAGCGGCAGCAGAAAATGTAGCAGCTGATCTGTAATTTGGACATTTTGATATAGAATAAATTTATAATACTTTTTGTTATATTTGTGCGAAAAATTAAATAAGTTTTGTAACAACCATCACTAAAATAGTGCTTTGGCTTCACCAAAACAAGTTAAACGCCAGCTAAAACAATAATTAATAATTGTATTTAGAAATACAAATTTCGGTGATGCCACGTTAAATTTTTTTATATGTGTAAAAATAAAATTATTTATTCAAGCGTTTGGGAGTTTAGTCTTTTTGAAAAAACCCACAAACAAACATAAACACACATTCATTTGTATAGATAAAAAACAATTCAATTCATTTCTTAAAACCTCTTGATTGTCAAATAAAATTAAATATTTTCAAACGATCATTTTAAATATTTTTTTTTATAATGGCAGCATTACTTTGTTAGCCATGTAGTCATGCTAATTATGATAGGTGGTGTTTGATGCATAACTTATAAAAATATACAACAGAGAGAAAGAGAAGGCAAATCGAAACAGAAGACAAAACTTACAATCTATCCTAAATTTCAGCGGCAAGCGCGTTTTTTAACGACCAGATTTATGTTAAAGCGTCATCTCTGAATAAGAGCACTAGCAGTGCGTATTCTGTTTGATAAAACCGACTAAAGACAAACAAAAATAGAGTTAAAAACGCTAATTTAAAAAAACTAGCTAAAATGTCATTACTGGTCAAAAAAAAACGAAACAAAATTAAAAAAAAACTATTATTTTGCAGCGAACTTCAGCATAACACGTGCTGTCAAAATTGGACTCTCCAGTTGCTCAGCATTGCCGCCGCGCTTTTTTGTGGGCTTCATACTTTTTGTAAGCGCATGATAGTATTTGACAGATAAAAAATGCTTATCGCACCAATTTAGGTATAACTGTTAAATAAAGCCATGGAACAACTATACGCGGTAAAGCTTTTAAGACAGATGTAAATTTTTGTGTTCTCCTCGTTTTTGGCTTCGATAGCTGTAAATTTTTTTTTACTTCTTGAGTGTGTAACCGCATCTACCTTGAATTTCTTTATTTTTATTTCACACATACGAAAGCGTTCAGTGTTTTTTGTACAAAATGCTTTATCGTGTATAATCATAATCATCCTTGTAAAAGAAATAACATTTAAATTAATCTCCTCATTCTGCAGCTGATTTTATTTAATGTCAAAACTGTTAAGGCATAATAACGATGATGAAACTGACTGTAGCGAAGAGAAAGGAAGAAAGTAAAAAAAAAAATTATAGTCAAGACTATTTAGCACTAAGAACAAACTATTACATTTCCCATAATTCGTTAGCGATTACTGTCAAAAGAATTAGATAAGGTAAGTAAATAGACAAAATCATACTGACAGACTTGTTATTGAAATGTCTTTTTTCCATTTTTATTAAATTTTTATAAAGCAATAAACAGGTTAAAAAATAAATAAAATAAAAATATTAGCAACAACTTAAAAAATAATTTAAAGGAAGTTAATAGAAAATAGTGGAATAAGAAACGGAATTTGGCTGATCTACAGCGTAAGTACGCATTCAAAACAATATTACATTATTCGCTGTTTTGCATTGCAAAATTGTTGGCTTAAAACAAATGCAAAATTATATTAATCGGACACAATAAACTAAATCCTTAAATTAGAAAAAATGTAGAAAATGCAGAAAAATAACATTTAATAAGAAACAAATGCAATTTATAAAATTATTGAAAAGTAGAATGTTTTATTAACTTGAAAATGTTCTTGTATTTTCCATTCAGCAAAAAGTCTTGGCAAATGACTGTCAGTCATTGTTCATTTAATAAGCTAATTTTTTCTTTTACTAAATTCACTATGAAGAACACGAAAATAATAAAATAAAACTAAATTTGACATTTCTTTGTTTCAGTGGTTGACAAATTCCATCATTTAGAGGTAGACAGTTGAGCAGCGCGTTAAGATTGTTGAAGCCTTTTTTAAAAATGGTCGTTCAAATCAAAATGCACTTCGTATATTTCGTAATTTTTTTGGTCGACGAAATGTGTCCATAATCGAGAGAATTGTGCTGAAATTTCAGAAAACCAGTTCGTTCTGCGCAAAACATTGCTGATATTCGCAATAGTGTGTAGAAGAAGTTACCGTAAATGGTGTTCGTTACCACGAGATGCTAACGGACTTATTGTGGCCTGAAATTGCACATATGAACTTGGACGATATGTGGTTCCAACAGTATGGTGCCACTTGCTTCACAGCCAACGAAACAATGGCTATTTTGCGCGAAAAATTCAATGGCCGTGTTATCTCATGTCGTGCCGATATTAATTTGCTTCTTGGGGGGACTTCTTTCTTTGGGGATATTTACTAGAAAAAATTTACATCAACAATTCAAGAACAATTCAAGAGCTAAAGGGTGAGATTATTCGGCACATTACTGACATTGAACCTCAATTATGTCTCTTATGGGCCATCGGATAGAGGTTTGAAACTGAAGCCGTGTCGATCATTTGTCCTATATTTTGTTTCACACATAATTGTCATAAATAGATTCTTCTATCATAATAAAAAATATTAAAATAGTTTTTTGAAAACTTCTTGTTTTATTTACATTTCCAATCGTGCGTTTTGTTTGACCACCCTATTAAGGCGACTGGAAGTTTATAGCAAAAAAGAAGTTTCCGATAAAATAAAATTTTAAAGAGCTGTTTGCTATTACTTGTCTAGTAACACACATTTAATGCATATTGAAAGTCCAATAATTATTGAAGTTCGGGCAGAAAAATTGTAGGCCTCAATTCCAAATTGTTATTTAACGAAATTATTATTTTAATAAACTTTTAATTAAATCAATTCAAATTGTGGTGTTTTTTTCTATTTTTTTAAACAATAATGGTGCATTTATTCTGCGACATTATATATTATTATCTAAATATGTTGCAAATATAAAACATTTTACATGTTTCACACTCTCTTCTGTTTATAGGTAAGCAGGGACCAGCATCATCACATCATCAAGATTTTTTGAACCTGGCAACAAGGAAATTGAAAAAGAAAGACGGTCGTTAGCCCTTCAATCAAAGTAGTTTAAACGACTTAGTAAAGGATTTTAATCTATTGAAATGGTGTTCCGAAATTTTTTAAAGAAAAAAATTTACTCAAAAGAAAATTTGTTTTTTTGTTGGGAATCATCAATCACTATTGTTGTCTAATTTAAAACAAGTAGGTATCAAACTGCGCTGTTTATATTGTCATTTGGACGGATTTTCTGAAAACTTTAAAGATTACAGTGAAGAGCAACATAACAGCTTCCATCAAGATATTCGTACAAGTTAAGAACGTTATCAAGGAAAGTGGGCTACTTTGTAGAGCCAACTCTTAATAAAAGCCTATTTTTTTGTGACTATGATTATGATCCATTGAACTTAACGACATTCGCTAAAAAATCCATTATGGGATCTTTGGAAGCAATAAAATGTCAGCAGGCACTTAATTTTTATAAAGGGTCTTTTTTATAGACGTATAGAATTTTAAATTGCAATAAAACAACGATGGATTATTCGATTGACATGAATTTTATTTATCCGAAAGATAATCTTGTGGCATTACATTTTAAATATGGTTTCTGGCATATGACCGCCACGGCTCGCTCGGATGTAGTCCAATCTGGACGTCCAATTTTCGATGACTTTTTCCAACAGTTGTGGCCGTATATCGGCAATAACACGGCGAATGTTGTCTTCCAAATGGTCAAGCGTTTGTGGCTTATCCGCATAGACCAATGACTTTACATAGCCCCACAGAAAGTAGTCTAGCGGTGTTAAATCACAAGATCTTGGAGGCCAATTCACAGGTCCAAAACGTGAAATTAGGCGGTCACCAAACGTGTCTTTCAATAAATCGATTGTGCCACGAGCTGTGTGACATGTTGCGCCATCTTGTTGGAACCACAGCTCCTGGACATCATGGTTGTTCAATTCAGGAATGAAAAAGTTAGTAATCATGGCTCTATACCGATCACCATTGACTGTAACGTTCTGGCTATCATCGTTTTTGAAGAAGTACGGACCAATGATTCCACCAGCCCATAAAGCGCACCAAACCGTCCGTTTTTCTAGATGTAATGGTGTTTCGACATACACTTGAGGATTAGCTTCACTCCAAATGCGGCAGTTTTCCAGAAGTGCCATTCAACCAGAAGTGCACTTCATCGCTAAACAAAATTCGCTTATGAAAATCGGGAACAACGGCAATCTCGTTCGAAATAAAATTGCACTATTTGCAAGCGTTGTTCAGGCGTGAGTCTATTCATGATGAATTGCCAAACCAAACTGAAAATAAATCACTTGACAGCTGTTAAATCGGTCGCCATCTTGAACAGTAATGCTAACTTAAAGTTCTATACGTCTATAAAAAACACCCTTTATATGTGGAAAGGTTTTAAGAATGATATCCGATAAAAATGCAAAATAAATTTAATTTAATTTAATTAAATATTGAATATCAAATAAACAAATTCAAATTAACGACAAAAACCAAAAATTATGTTTCTATAAAATTTCTGTTTTCGTAGTTCTATTTAGCGGCCCATACACAAGTACAACATACATGCGCATTGCACAAACAAGTGATTGAGCTAATAAGCTCGCACCGCATAACACACCATCAAGCTGGTACAATATTCATTTCACTGAACAAATTTTACTGAAAGTGTAGCTGCGATTAGCTGCAAAATTATTAACTAATCAGTCTGAATTTCAATAGCAACCTGAAGCAATAAATGACAGATTGGTATACAAAACATTTTTGTACGCTATCAAAGGACTTCATAAAGTTGATTTCAACGGCGGACAGGCAGACGTCTGTCTGTCTCTAATCGAGTCCGTTACTTATAAGGATCCAGAAAATAGTATATATTTTATAGGTGTTACTTTTTTTGATATTTTTTTTGCAAGATTCTGAAATGTGTTTGCCAAAACCTAATCATTTCTCTGTTAGCCTTTCTGAATCCATATTATTTTATACCTTTTACTTAAGTTGTATTGTTAGGAATTTGTAACAATTTTTACTGGAAAGAGTTCATTAACTTAAAATGAGAGAGTGCCAAAAGAGAGTAAAAAAATTCTTGCAAATTCTTACTGGTAAAATTTTTATTTGCCAGTATTTTTCAAACAGCTGTTTTGTCTTTATTTTTACATATTAAAGAAGTTTAAAATAAAAATATTTTATAAAATTTAAGAAATTGTAAGTAAATAAAAACTTTTAAGACTATAAAAAGTATTAAAACAATTAGAAATCAATTTTAATTTAATTTAGTATCTGAAGAAAAAGAATGAGGACTTACCACGTCGCGATTAGGGTTAGAGTGGACTGTGGTTAGCTGCTGCGTGGAAATCCTAGGTTTATTTTCTTCGGTATTATTTGTATAATTTATAAGGCAAACTATACAAATTAGGGGGTTGAATTAAGTAGATTTAAGAATGTGTGATATGAGATTTATTAGTGCAGGTGAGATGTTCACCGTTTGGATGATAGTTTGTAAGTAAGTATAATTTGTTTTTCATTTGACAATTCTTTCTTTTCTTTTTTCGTTAAATTAATAATTCACAATAATGTAGATAATTTAAATACAAATTCCCAGTATAAATAAATTACTTTTTATAAATTCATATTGAAAACCGTTAAATACAAATATTAATACATATGTTTGTTTAAAATTTTGATTTTAAACAGTATCAATAGCATCAAAGTAAAATATGGAAAGAACAGAATCTGGTACATCAAGGTTAGGTTATACCTAATAAATACCTAAATACTTTTATATAAGAACACAACTTCAGCTTGAAAGTTTTAACTGGTAAAGTGTACTTTTACTTTTTAACAGTTTTATTTATTTTATTTATTTATTTTATTATTTGAGAGCTTTTTTAAAAAAATTGTTTTTTACTCACACACAGAAATTTTAGTTGGGCAATTATTTATTAAATCTCTTTTAAAATTGTAACTGTGTCTATACACAGCAATTTTGTTTCGGCAATTTTTGCATTCTTATTCATTCATTTAAACAGCATTCAAGCTACCTGTCTTCTTTTTTTTACAGCTTTAAAAGATTCAAAGAGAGAACAAAATGAAATTACGGACTACAAAATCAAGAATTTCCCAACTAAAACTGCTGTGTGTGGTCCTGGTTCTAGTAAAGTAAATGACATTTTGCTGTTACTCATATAAAGAAAATAACCTTGCTTGTGAGAAAGTAATTTTGATTAAAGATTTATGATAGAGACAAAAATATTATTAATAAATTAACAAGTTGTGGAATTAGAGCTTTTTTTCCTCGTTTTATTATGGTTGAATAAATAACATAAAATAATTTTTTAATTGGGGTCTTTCTGTTTCCATGTAGCGACAAGAAGTTGGTTTTCTGTAAACTTTCCTTTTAATTAAATTTTATTTAAACATACAAGCACGCACACACCCATATACAGAGCCTAACAAATAAATAATTTCATTTTGAATAAGTTTTTATTACTCAGCATAAAACATAAACAAGATCTACAAAAAAGGGGTCTATTTTGGTATTTTTTCATCTTTTTTATGACTTTAAGTAAATAACTTTTTTGGTGTATTTTTGTTGCTGCTACTTAAACAAATTACATTTTAAATAGTCCTTTTATGTTAGCCACACAAATATTAAAAAATAACCCAGCAAAAGTTTTATTTTAGAAAAAACTATCTGGCTGTTCAGCGATATCACTTTTGTTTTGAAAACGAAAAAAAAAAAATTTTTTTTCGCACATTGTTTTTGCTTTTAATACAAATTTGCTTTGCTTTCGTTCGCTTTGGTTTTCTTGTGACATCGCGGAACATGCCATAAAATTTTAAAATTATAAAAAAAATTAGGACCCAGTGTTGCTTTTGTTATTTTACATCATAAATTCCCACTAAAATTTTTTAATTTTTAATGAGGCAATTTTGTTATTTTTTACTTTATTCTTTTCTTTAAAAAATAAAATATGATTTTAGCTTGGACATTATAAAAATTAATTTTAATTAAAAAAAGGAAAAGAAGAAAAAGAATTTAAAGTAAGAGCTTTGCTGGTTTTCTTCCTCTACTTCTTTTTATCGCTAACAAAACACAACAAAGTAAAGTTTAATATTTTCCCTTTTCAGTATAAATAATTACTACCGGTTTTGTTTTACTTTATTAAAAAACAAACTTATAATTGTTTTTTTTTTCAGTTAACTTTTTTCTGTGTTTTTTAAAGCCAACATAAAAAAGCCTTTGCTTTCAATTAAAAAAACACTTTGTTTTGCTTTTAAAGTTAAATTAAATTTTGTAAAATAAATTTATGAGTTACATACTTTGCGGATTTGTGGGTTTAATATGATTACTTAAATTAATTTTATTTTTTTATTTATAAAAATAAACGAAAAGCCACAAACAACAAAGTTCTGCTATTAAAATTGAATTTTATTAGGTTTTTTATTGATGAACAAACAAACAAACAATAAAAAAAGGAGAAAAATACCTTAAAGACTTTAAGCTGTAAAAACCAGAAAAGCTCATGAAATAACTTGAAACCATTAAAGAATTGAAGTTTGTTGCATGAGTGTGTTTTGTTTCAAAACGAAATTTTCCATTTATTTTATTTAAGCCATTATAAAAACTGACAAAGAAACACGGATAACTTAAATATTAAATCAATAGCTTTTCAATTTTATATCATCCACTTCCTGTTATTGATTGGAATATACAACTTGAGAGAGCAAAAAATAAACATAAAAAGAAACTACAGCATTAAAAACAAAATTGAGAACATAAAAAGAAAGTATTCAACGCACGACTTTATATTTATACATACACACATACACACACACACACTCCCAGTGAGAGCGAACGAGAGCCAGATAGAGGCATATATACTTAGTCCAGCGGGCATTTTAAAAGGCCTTCTTTTGCATTCCATCTTCATAACTCTTTTATACACAATGCCTTTGCAGAGAAAAAACTTCCAAGCTACCCTCTGCTGACAGGACTTCTAGAGCTCTTTTTTAACATGTATGATTAAAAGCCTATTCAAAGTTGACTATTTGGAGGCTTTGCTTTAGTTTAACCTTAGTCGAACGCAGGAATATTACAACGTTGAAAGACAGTATAGGTACAATTGTCCCTTCATATAGTTATCAACAGAACTATGACTTTTTTGTAGTGAAGCTCTTTTAAATATATCAAACAGCTAAAAAACACTCAGTATTAAATAAACAAAATGAATTGTTTGTACATTGTAGTAAAATTTTAAAATTTCAAATCAACTTCAAAACGAATGTACTTTAAATTTGCGTATTATATAGCGGCCGTAGCTGAGAGTGTACACGAAGACCGTAACCGTCAATGGCGACCGTTATTGTGCCATGATAACCGACTATTTGATGCCTGATATTGAAGCTCGTGATCTCGGCGACATTTGGTTTCAGCAAGACGGCGCCACTTCCGACACATCGCATCAATCAATGGATTTATTGAGAGAACATTTCGGTGAGCACATAATTTTACGTTTTGGGCCGGTCGATTGACCACCAAGCTCATGTGATATCACACCGTTAGACTTTTTCCTGTGAGGATATGTAAAGTCTAAAGTTTATGCGGACAAACCTGCTTCGATTCAGGCCTTGGAGGAAAACATCACGTGTGTCATTCGCCAGTTACCAGTCGAAATGCTCGAACGAGTCATCGACCATCTGCGACGTAGCAACGGCCAACATTTGATAGACATAATCTTCAAAAAATAAATGCCAAAGAATGTTCTTTCAAATGATAATAAACATTCTCCATTAAATTTGAATTTTCTGTGTTTTTTTCTATAAAAAAGTAGGGAACCTCGAAATGGATCACGCTTTATATAGAGTTACCACAAGAAATTATGTGTACATACAATGTAATTCGTTTATCGTTGAATAATGTAAACCAACGTGTACATGAGTTTTTATTTCTTTTTTACTTTTTCTCCACAAGTTATTTGCGAAGGTACAATTGTACCTGTATAGTCGTTTAGGGGTAAAAAATTATAAAGCGGCTAAATCATGGGTTAGGAATCAAGATAGTATTTTCAAATTTGAAAAATTAATTTTTTATTTAAAATTTGAAGATGTCCCAAAATCTCACGTTTCTATTGTTTATATAAAAAAAAAGAATTTTTACATCTTGAAAACGCAAAAGGTTCCATTGTACTTGTTCCCTTCGACAAAGTTAATACTAAATCAGTCTTCATCAAATCTTAAAACTAACGATATTCAATTAAATTCTTCCAATGGATAAAAATTATGGTTTTCCAAGATACTGGGTCTACTCACTCAAAGGTCCCAAGGAAACAATATTTCTTCTTCTCAAGAGAATGTAGCTGAGTGTCTTCTTATCTCAACTTTCATCAACATCATGTTTAAGTCTTTACGATCTTAAGGTTTTTTATTTAGTTGGAATTTTATTTAAATGTTTTTACATTTTTCTTGGTTTGATGGTAATGCAGTGAGTGCATCATAATGGGATCCTATAGCAAATAGTAGATTTTAGAATGGCTGTACAAGTTAATAATCAACTCTCAGTATCGAATTGCGTAAAATTTACCAATTTAGCTTTAATATGAATCTTACAAATAAGTCGCCTGACACATTGGTTAAACACCGATATAAACTTCATAATGTGTTATGGGGAACACGACCAATCACCTTTTTTAAGAACAAACTTTGGACAGGATAAATATTGTTTCAACAAATGTATTCTCCATGTCGTTCTTAAAAAGCAAACTTTGGTGGCCCTTAAGAAGGCCTATTGATTTTCGGCTTGGCTAGACTGTGTTATAAGATTACGCCTTGCGCATGATTCCCGTTAGATGACATATTTTGTCCACTGTTTGAACAAAAAATAATAAATTTCTCTACTGTTATGTTTACTTATTTTTTTATTAGCCAACTCATCGCGTGCGAGATGGCGTAATCTGGTGACTACCATTCTTGAGTGTAGTGTACGCTTACACATACAGATAGATAAACTTTTAATTTATTACCATCTTACAGCCTTAAGGAGATCAACCAACAACAACAACCAATCCATTGAAAAGAAAAGAAAAGAAATCAAAAATTTATACACATCATGTGTGTTCTGTGTTGCCTTTAAAACTCAACTAAATGTATTCATGAATACAAATATTTTCATTTTGCTGGTACAGTTTTTTATTAAATTAGAGACGTGAGCGTGAGCAATGTATGTATTGTAAAACGAGCACAACATTCTCAAAAAAAATTTATTTAAATAAAAAAAATTTCAAAGAAATAAAGAAAAACATTTACACAAAATTAAACATTTTAGCTAAAAAGAATATCATATTCATTACATTTTTAATCGAACCAATTAAATAATTAATTAATAAAATAGTTTTTGTATAATATCAGTTGAAAAATTTTCATGCAATTAAAAATTTGATGAATCTGACAATTTTTCAGTTAAAATGTTAAGCTTCAGCATAATTTATTTTTTGTGAATGGGTGTTTCAGTAAAAGTGCCCTTTTTAAGTTTAGTGTAATTTGTTTTGGTCATAGCGGCAACTCCGAAATTTTGTAATGGAGCAAAGAGAAGTCAATGCCAATTTTTTGAAAAATTTTTCAGAAAATCTTCATGCAATCCATGAGAAATAAATTCATGAATAAAGAGAAATTGTCTGGTTATGGATTTTAGTCTGGCCTTACTTTTTTAAAGATGAGGTTGAAATTACGGTGTCGTAAATGGCATTAGTTACATACGGAGTTCTTTAAACATCAATCTTTTGTTTGGTATGATTGCGCCACCTGTCACACAATGGCTGAAACAATCGATTTATTGCAGCATGAAAAGAAAAATGTACTCTTATTGAGACGCCCTACATAATAAATTTATTTTAACAAGTAAATATTTACACTAGACCCAATGCAACAAAAAAGGCCTTTTAAGTAACAGTACTCTCAGGCGCTTAGTAATTAAAGACTTTCCCTCTTATTCAAAAAAGTTAACGCAGACTTTAAAGTAAGCGTTATTGAAATTTCATATAATTTTCCACTTCAATTTTGTTTTAGATAAAAGGGTTTGTTTCTTTCAATTTCTTTTAAATAAGAAACAAAAAAATTTTTTATGTACTAAAATTCTTTTTATACCCTTCACTGTAGGTATTCCGTTTGTAATTTCTACACCGTACATGTGTCACCCTATAAAATATATATATTTTGCATTGTTATAATTAGCAGATTCGATTTAGTAATGTCTGTCTGCTTAGTCGTTGAAATCAATTTTCTGCAGGCCATAGGCAACGTACAGACATGCTTAGTATACCAATCTGTCAGTTATTGCTGTCTTCAAACTGCTATTAAAATTCAGCCTGATCGGTTTATAAATGGTAGAACTATAATTCAAAACTGCGTCCGCGTCTATTTGTGGTTATTTTTTTGGGCGTAAGTACAGAGCGAAAAAGAATCGTGGTATGCAGTTTTGTCAGAAATGACAGTCATAATGTCTGTACATAAAATCAAAAATACAAATTAAATTTTAGTTTTTCATTAATTTATGTTTGTTTTTTATGGACATTTTTTAAATGTATATGTGTGTAAGGTGTGTGTTTATACCAGAGTGCGTAAAGAAACGAAACGAAACGAAACGAATGCAAACGTTTTATTTTACAGTTTTCCATAATAATACTCTGAAAAACTACAAAACTAAACGTTTGCATTTGTTTCGTTTCGTTTCTTTGCAGACTATGACACATATTGCTATTAAAGAAAGTAAACATACTCGTACATGTGCATAAAATGTGTTCGTGCACACACAAAACCAGGCAATTAGTCTTATACAAACGTGTGCATGTTGTGTGGGATAAAATTACGAATACTGCATTTGTTTTGTGTTAAAGAAGAATATGCTACTGCAACGGATTGTGTGTAAGATTCGGCACAGCAGAGCTGTGAAAAAACCTTAGCTTGTCAATTTCTGAATAGTGTTTTACAGTAGCTGTACTAATTATTAAGCGTTTGTCCTGTGGGAAGTGTGACAATAAAAAACTAAAGCTGAAAGCAAGTATATCACAATTCACTTGAATCATACGTGACACATAAAAGTCGCATCACGCGTTCTTTTCTAATTTAAATAAAACTAAAAAATGAGGAAGCGTTACACATAAATTTAAAAAAGAAAAACAAATTTAAAAAGATTTTCTTACACTTGACAAGAAACAATCAGAAACACATTTTGTACGTCAATATTTAGCAGCATTGAAACAAAAGAGAAAACCAAAAATAACAGATGCTTAAAACTATGAAGTTATTTAGAGGCCATAGTTTTTTTAAGGAAAATGTATCGTTCTCTAAATATATATTACTAAATAAACAAATTCAATAAGAAATAATAATAGCAAACGAGAAATAATTGAAGAAGGCAAGAGGAACTAATGCAGTTTTTGCTGGGTTTTACTCTGACTCTTTTCTTTAAACATTTTTTATTCTACGTTAAAATTGAAATTAATTTGAAGTTCATTGGCATTAGAATTAGTAATGAGGGACGGCAAAAAGTCACCTAGTCACTGCGGCCTAAATAGACCTATTGCGACCTCCTGGTAGTACTATTTGGTTTAGGATTTTCTGAGGCAACTTAATAACAAGAAAATACCAAAATTGTAATTTCCTTTTATAAATGATTTTATTTTGTAACTTTTTTTTTCAATTTGCTGGAACTAGACATACATTTTTAACCCTGATATTGCATGAATATTAAGCCAAACAAAAACAGGATTTATTCAACATAAAAGTGAAAACAAACAAAATAAAATACACACTCTCATATAAAATAAGGGAGCTAGTGCATATAAATAAATTATCATGCCTGCGTGTTTGTGTGTGCAATTTGGCTGAGAGAGTGTGTGTGTTTTATTGGAAAATATGTTGGTAATGAATTTTCTTTTTTTTTCACATTTATTTTTGCTATATAAGAAGTCTGTTAAATATTTTCTTGCTACCAAATATAAACGAGCGGCTTATAAATGGCTTTAAAAAAGAAAAGTGTTTAAATAAAGAGTGATTTTTTTGCTATTATCTTTTTGGCAACACTAGTTTTGACAGCTCACTCACGTTTTGTATCTTGTGTCACTGTCAAACATCTTCAGTTTGGTCTATAATTTAATCATGAATCGTCTTACAAACGAACAACGCTTGCAAATTATTGAATTTTATTACCAAAATGCGTGCTCTGTTAAGAAAGTTCATCGCGCGCTTCTTCCATTTTATGGTCAGTTTAATCGACCTACTGAGGCTTCTATTCGGGCTATTGTAACAAAATTTCGCACCAAATTTACATTGTTGGACATTAAACCACCAACACGCTTACCTAGAGTGCGAACTGAAGAAAATATCGCAGCCGTATCGGCCAGTGTTGGTGATGACCGTGAATTATCGATTCGGCGCCGTTCGCAGCAATTGGGCCTCTGTTACTCCACTACGTGGAAAATTTTGCTGAAGGATTTGGGTGTGAAGCCTTATAAGATACAACTGGTGCAAGAATTGAAGCCAAACGACCTACCACAACGCCAAATTTTTGGTGAATGGGCTCTTGAAAAGTTAGATGAAGATCCACTTTTTTATCGAAGAATTGTGTTCAGCGACGAGGCTCATTTCTGGTTGAATGGATACGTGAACAAGCAAAACTGCCGTATTTGGAGTGAAGAGCAGCCAGAAGCATTGCAAGAGCTACCAATGCATCCACAAAAAACAACCGTTTGGTGCGGATTATGGGCTGGCGGCATCATTGGGCCGTATTTCTTCCCAAAATGGAAGAGCTTGACTTGCATGACATGTGGTTTCAACAAGACGGTGCCACATGCCACACAGCACGCGAAACAATGGACCAATTGAGAGGCGAGTTCGGTGAACAGTTTATTTCACGCTTGGGACCAGTCAATTGGCCGCCCAGATCGTGCGATTTAACGCCTCTAGACTATTTTTTGTGGGGCTATGTTAAGGCTAATGTCTATAGGGACAAGCCCGCTTCGATTGACGCACTGGAAGCCAACATTGCCAACATTATTCGTGAGATACCGGCCGAAATGTTGGAAAGAGTATGCCAAAATTGGACTAAGCGGATGGACCATTTGAGGCGCAGCCGCGGCCAACATTTGCATGAAATAATCTTCAAACATTAAATTATATCGACCCAACTATCGATCCAAATAAATATTTCATGCATTTTTCTGAATTTTATGTGTTTTTTTTTTTTTAATATCCGATAGTTCTTATAAAATCACCTTTTATATTTATATATTTACATGCACTCTCATTGATTTGTGTTTGTATTAAATCCCATAAAACACTTACATTCATTAAAAACTAAAGTAACTTTTTACTTTAGAGGCGGGAGAGTAAGTGTTTTTTTAATGTTATCATCTTCCTTCCTTTTTAAGGTTTTTACAAAAGAATTATTCTCTATCTCTCTCTTCCTGCAAAATATATTTAAATACATTTCAAAGCTCAATTTAAAATTAGCCAGCCAAATACATTTGATTACAAACTCCCGGTTTCACCCAGCCCGGTTTTTTCTTACATGAGTCGGTATCCTTAGAGTATAGGAATCGTATGTACCAATTTTGTGTAATCGTTAAAACACCAATCCAAATAAATACATTCATTCACTACTTTATAAAGCGACTCATGGCTTTGCTAGTTTTTTAGTAGAGGCGACAACTAAAGTGATATATAAAATATTTCAAAGCATAATTTCAAGCTTAAAGTAAGTACGGAAACACTGTGGTGAGTGAAAATCGTTGAAAAGTGGACGTGTCAAATTTCAGACAAATTTATATAGATTTAATTCCAATTGATAAATTTGTAGATTTTATAAATTTTATAGCATATTTTTGGGAAAATTTACTAATATGTACGTGTGGTGTGTTGATGTATGTATGTAATCATAGCATCGAAGTTATATTTAATATTATTAATGCTATTATTGTATCTTTGTTCACATTTATTTGCTTATTTAGTGTTTTCATTTTTCTATAAAGTAAATGCCATTAAACCAAGTGCGTTATAGCTTAATTAAGTTTTTTTTTTTTTTCTATAAATAAAATAATATTTTTTAACAAAAACAGCTTAAATTTAATATTCCATTTAAATCTTTTGTTATAATTATATTTGTGCAATGAAATTGTTAATGCCGGCTTGTGTTCCACAATACTAAAAATATATGATAATATTTAAGCATATTATTTTAAAAACAAACCAGCTTTGCTTTTGTGAGCTTAAAAAATAAATATATAGCGTTTAATTTAAAAGAAATTAATTAATATTTTTATAAAACTTTAATAAAATTAACTCAAAAAATTACTGAAAAGGGGTTATTAATGTTTCAAAGCTTTGGTTTATTGATTTAATAAAATATGCAATTGGTGGTTTCAGTATTTTTTTTTCCAGGTAGGTATAAAGATATTTTAGAACCTTCTAAATTGTATAGCTTGAAAATTCCTCAGACAAAAAGTTTGTTCTTAAGAGAAAATTCCCCAAAACATAAGATTGCTTGTGATACAAAGGAAAGCAATTTTATTCAAACTTTTCGAAAATTTCTACTCACAATTAGAATTTTCGTACTGCTGCTTCTGTTATCGTTTTTGAAATTTTGCGAATTTTCAACTCGTGCTGCAGTCAACTTCAATAGTTAGTGAAGGCAAGTTTAAGGCTTACACTAGATCAACGAAAGAACTAACTACAGAGTTTAATTAACTTGTTGTGTTTCGAGTTGTAGTTTCATTTATCTGAGTCAATAAGGGTGCTGTTGCAAAATATGAAAACCTTAGTAGTGGACTACATCTTACTGAGTTTTCATAATATTTTATGATCTGCTTATTTAACTTGCTGTTTTAGTTACTACAGTAACCGCTTCGGTACAAGAAGTTCATTAATGAATTTGGTTGGTTGGTTGAAGAGCCCGTAACAAAAAAAGGCATAAATTGGATGTAGCGGTCAGCGTTGTTATTTTAGCCTTTTTAAGGCTAGATTTAGACTTTTTTGAAAAATGAAAACAAATCATACAGAAACAAACTGAGACTGAAACCAAATTAGCTAAACTAATATTTTCGATAAAACTTTAATACGTAAATTGACAAATTAATCGAACGAAGGTAATTTCATAAGTAGAGAAAATTATTTGGCTTCTAACTTGTAAAGTAAAAATTCACTTTATTCCTAATTGATTAATTAAATTGTTGCATTTAGTTAACTATTACTGGAGTTTAGTAATGCTGAGGTTACTCGCTTTTGAGTAAGACAACCCAAGCGAAATATCAAAATAGAAATCGCATTAAAAATCAAAAAACAAATTATTGCTAAAAGGAATTTTAAATATTATTTTTTAACATTGAAGTTGAAAAATAATTGAATTTGATTTATAAGTACGAGTATTTAAAGCCATGTAGAAAACGACATTATTTTGTAGTTTTTGATGTCATGTTTTTTTTTTGTTGCTTATTTTTATAAAAAATTATACTGAAGATTACATTAAATTAAAAAGAATTAAGAAATTTTTGAATTTTAAGCTGTAGCTTTTTAACATTTTTAGCATATTTTTTTCGGCTTGGTTTAGTTTTTTCTAGCGTTTTTTAGGGAAATATAGCTTATATTTTTCTAGCTCCTGGCAACGCTTGTAACGATAACGCTGCGTAACAGTATATGAAACGAGAACCACCCCATTGAAATGTCTAATATCCTAAAAAATAGCAGACCACTTATAGTGAAGATTAACAACTACATTCTTCCCAACGGGTGCCCGATTGCGTATATTGTGACGACTGAAAATTAAGCCACATAAGCTGAGAGGAGAGAAACGGCGGCTGCACTGGCATGTGACCAGTAATCACATCTATACTCTTGTACACAACTTTCCTATTCCTTCTTAGCAACTGAGAAGGTTTGATTAATTTCACGTTTGCTAAATTATTTTTAATACTTGATTTTGACTTTCAATAGATTAATACAAATTTAAGCTTAACATTTACTCTCATTTAAAGCCATGTGTGTCTGTTATTAGTAAAGCTTTTCATGGCTCAAAATTAAGCCTAACACTAACGTTCTAAAATGATAAACAGGCCATAACAAGTAAAGTTAAAGACAGTTAAAGAGAAAAATTATTTATTTTGTACTTAAATATTAAATAAAAAAACTTGACTCCTTAATGAGCTGAATTAACACACAGAAATATTCTAATAAAACTTTATAACAAAAAAATAATAATTAATGTGTACACCTACACATACACACACACTACTTAAAAATGTTTTGTTTGTTATTTATGAAGTAATAAGCCAAAGAATATAAACCAAAACTACATTTATGACTTATAAATATGTTTCCTCTTGTTTTGTTCTATTATTACAGATGCACAAACACATACAAGCCATAAATACACATGTACAATGTGCATTTATACCATTATGTACAAATATTTAACCCTCTGAGAAGCATACACTGCCCTACAAAGAACATTTTAAGTTTCCATTTTCAAAAATATTTAAAGAATAATTTTTTTAACATTTAAATTTTTAAACAAAAGGCTCACAAAGGCATTTATATGAGCTTCTACTGTCCTTTTTGAAGGCACTTGTACAAGCTAGTCTAGTCTTTTATTAACGATGTAGATGAAATTTTTCGCAAATTAACGATTTTTATGGAAAATAATTTTTAATTTGCATACAAATTCCCTGATTTCGACTGGGGCGATTTGGCCTCAAATTGCAAACCAAAAGATTATAGCTAGAAATCTGCTTTTAGCTTAAAATTTAAAGGTAATTTTTATGTAATCTAAAAATTTTTTCCAACAAATTAATTTTAATTTATAAAATTTAGCTTTTAAAAGTTTCTTATTTTTTAAAACTCGAAGGCATTTAAAGGAGTAAAATGACCAGTAACATGTACATTTTAGATAACATACATATTTTGTGTATATTTTAAGGTGGTTCCATTAATTTCAATAACAAATAAGGCGATTATGCACAGCAATTGAATTAAATAGAAATGAATATTAATCGAAGAGAAAGAATTCATTTTAATTTAATTTTATTCCACACTAGCTTTCTTGCTCATCCCCTCTGTGTAGGAATTCTTAGACTAAATAGAAAACAAAAACAAATTTTCGTACATTGTTTTTGTTTTTAATACAAATATGCTTTGCTTTCGTTCGCTTAGGTTTTCTTGTGACATCGCTGAACAGGCCATAACAGTCATATATGATCAATAATGTAATTTTTCGTATAGAAAAAAATTATAAAATTTAAAAAATTTTCCTGTGAGGAGCTGCCTTAATTTCCATTAACGAAAAAGTCAAAAGCCACAATTATGTAGCAAAACCAACAAACACAACAAAAGAATAGAAAATGTATGAAATTTTGGTCATTTTGGCTTTTTTTCTCTATTCTGTGTTCATAATTTATTTTTATTTTTTGCTCTCTCAAATAAATATTTTTCAAAATAAAACAACCCATAGAAAACTCATAAAAGTTCATTATAATTTTAAATGTGTAGATTTTTATGTTTCTTAAATTTATGACTGTTAGGAGATATAAAAGAGGAGAATACAGGCTCGTTTAAATAAATAAATCCTTCACAAAAAATTATCAACATAAAAAAAAACATTAAAATCGTAGCAGATTTTAGTGACTTCTTTTTTTATTACTTTTTTATCTTTATTTATTTACCCATTTATAAAAAAGGGACTCTATTTGAATCTTAATTTTTATATATGTATTTTCCTATCATTGACTTTACGGACGAGTAAGCAATAAAACTGTTGTTTACAAGAAAAGCTTAGTTCCTTGATTTATTTTGAATTAAAAAATTATTAAACATGATAATTTCTAAAATAATAAAATTTATTTCATAAAATAGGCCCATTTTTGCAAACTGCCTAGAACATTATGCTACAAAAGTTGAAAAAAAAATTATTCAGGGGGCCGAATGTACAGGGTGGGCCAAAAGAAACAAAGGGGTGTAAAAGTTTAATAACTTTTTTGTTTATTAATTTTTTTTTTATTTTTTCTTTCAGATTATATAGACAACACTTGGAGAATTTATAATGGAGAGGTTCACAACTGAACAGAGAACCAGAACAATAGAATTTTATTATTTAAACCAGAGATCAATTATTTTAACGCAGAATTTCGCCCTCTGAAGCGATGATTCGTTGCTTAGTTAATCGTCATCACCAACATGGCAGCGTAAGAGATTTGCTTCGAACCGGTAGACCACGTTTAAGTCGCACTGCGGAAAATATTGAACGAGTACAGCAAAGTGTTAACGAAGCACCAGAAACATCTGGCAGAAGGCGTTCTGCTCAGCTAGAAATGTCTCGTACGTCATACGGCGCATTTTAAAAAAAGGTGCAATTGGTCCAAGAATTAAAACCCGCAGATCATCGGCAACGTCTAAATTTTGCAGTTAAATTTCAAGAGTTGGCCAGAAATGAAATCAACTTTATTGAAAATTTGATTATGAGTGATGAAGCTCATTTTTATTTGAATGGCTTTGTTAACAAGCAGAACTGTAGGTTCTGGGGTTCTCAAAATCCAAGAGCCATTCATCAACGCCAATTGCACCCCATCAGATGTACAGTATGGTGTGGGATCACATCTGAAAATGTCATTGGGCCCTACTTCTTCGAGAATGAAGATGGAAGTGCTGTAACCGTAAATGGAGAGCGGTATCGTTTTATGATAGAAAATTTTTTACGTCCTGCTCTTGAAAACAGACCTGGTATGTGGTTCAGCAGGACGGAGCCACTGCCCATACTGCCCGAGACACAATGGCACTTTTAAGTCAAATTTTTGGAGAGCGAATAATTTCTTGAAATTCGGAAATTATTTGGCCAGCGCGATCGCCAGATTTGACAGCACCCGACTATTTTCTTTGGGGTTTTTTGAAATAGCGAGTGTATGTGAGCAAGCCAGAGACAATTCTTGAACTCAAGGCAAACATTGTTGCAGAAATTCGAACGCTACAGCCACAAGTTTTGAAAGATGTTATGGAAAATGCTCTAAAAAGAGCCCATCAGTGCGAAGCTGAAAACGGTGGTCATTTAAGAGACATCATTTTTCATACTTAGTGTAAAAAAACTTCCATTTTGTATATTATATAATCTGAAAGAAAAAATAAAAAAAAGTTAATAAACAAAAAAGTTATTAAACTTTTACACCCCTTGGTTTCTTTTGGCCCACCCTGTATTAATTTTGTTTTGTTGGAGTTCATAGCGGAAATATCTTACGTTTTTTTAGGTTACTTCGCTAAAAAAAAGTGCGGATACCCCCTTCATAGGGGACATCTGTGGGGTGACGAAAAACTTCCATAGTGCCCCTCTACGCAAAGAAGAGAAACGAAGTCTACAGGACTGCTGGAGGGCCGAAGTGGGCATGCGGCAGTCAAATCGACTCCATTAACCCCGAGCGCATCAGAGCAAATGTTGTTTTGAACCTCAGCAGAAATGACATTAAAATTTACGTTGAGCTACTTACGGGCCATTGTAGAAACATCGGTGTGGTACAAGACGACTCCTGTCATTTCTATCGGGAAGGACAGAAAGCGTCGAAACATAACGAATACTGAATGAATGGTTTGAATGTTTTACATACATATAAAAAGCAATTAATAAAAATTATGAATGTATAACAAGCAACAACATTCCTTATTATTTTTGAATGAATATATAGCAAAAGCAATGAATATATGAATGACTATAAAAACGAATCTTTTCATTCCTTTCTCTCGTTCCTAACTACAATCCGAGCCTCCTTACGAGTTTCGTAAATGTTGTAGGACTAATCTTGACTAGATCTTCTGAGACCAATGCCCCACTACCTAATCAGTTTATTCTGAGTCTTGACGCTGGGCATTTGCACATAACATTTTTCGGCTTTTCTCGTTGTTTTTGACTCCAACTTCCAATCTGAGTGCCGCTACAAAGGAACGAGTGGAAGTAAAGCAAAACTAACATTTTGAAACAAATTTCATACACGATAAGCAGTAATATTTTGTAGAGCGGTATAGCTAAGATCAGTTAAAATATAATTAGCAGTTACACGCTGTAAAGCTTCTAACAAAAAGCAAAGCTTTGATTATTTAGATTCTCACATGTTTATTTGTATGTGTGTACAGGTTTTCACTTATTGCAGCGGCATGTTATGACCTTTTTAAATGAAAAAATTTATACAACATTTTCGGCAGTGTTGGTTTTAACGGAATTTTTTTTATTTATCTAGCGAAAATATCTTTAATATATCCTTAATGGCATATAATTGGTTATAGTTTATGTAGTACAAAATTTCGTTATAGCCAGTGATTACTTTTTAAACGACAGTACTGGCTCATATAACTTTATTTTTTATAGTTTTTTTTTTTTTATATTCGAATTTATTCCAGTTTTGCCAGTCAAGTGTCAAAATTTATGTGTGCTAAATTGCTTACATATTTAAATAAGAAACTTTTTTAATAAAAAAAAAAAAAAAAAAAATAAATAAAATTCGAACCAAATACGTGCACAGCCATATACTACACACATACATTTTCATTAATAGTTCTATACAAATGCATGTGTAATAAAATAATGTATTCCCTATAGCATCCAAACTTCCATTTATTTTGCAGTTTTTACACTCATTTTTTTCGGCGTCTGTTTTTTCTGCAATATTTGCTTTAAAAAAATGAGAAAAACTTTATAAATAATAGTGCATAAAAATGTTTTTATTATTATTATTATTTTCTGTTTGTGTGCAAATGTCTGCATATGTGTGCTTGTGTGATTTTATTTAATGATTTTTTATTGTGTATTTGTTTGCTTGTGTAATAGCAGATGCATAGCCTTGTGTGTTTCTTCTAGGGTTTTTTTTACACACACTTAAACACTTTTAACTACAAATGTTTTACTGTATGCACATATATACTTGTATATGTACGTATTTGTAATTTACATTGCTATATGACATATGTCAGAAATTTAATCCTTTAAAACGCCTTAAAGTAGATTTTGTAATTTTAAAATTATACATGTTTGGCAAAGATAATTAAAAGGGATATTGTGTTCAGACCACAATTACATAATTTTTTTTAATAATCCTGTTGATAAAAATAATAAAAGGGTTGGGTAAAATTTGCAATGAATGTAAGTGGAAAAAATTTAAATTTCATAAGCAATTTTTAATTGAGTTTTAAAATTTAAAAGGAAGCCTGGCACACAAAATAATTTATGCACTGCCAGAAGATGAATATTTAGAAAAATTTTTTTTGGTAATTAAAAAAAAATTTTAAGCTAAGAGTTCGAGTTGGGACCACAACAACATAAACAAATTTTAAATGGACTTCAGGTATTATGCCGTTTGATGACACAAGTGTACAAGGTCTTATGTCAGAGCAACTGAAAACTATTTCGTAAGTATTTCGGAGCGCTGACTAGTACACTTGGTTTTTTGAATTTGACTTTCATTTCGTAAATTTATGTGAGATTAACTTCAAACATTTGCTGTATTCAGTTATAAAGAAAACTTAAAATTCTGCATTAAAATTTCTTTTAAGTCGTACCTACAAGAGTCTCAGTAAAAAACATTTTTTTTTTAAATTTAGTGAAATTTTTCTTGTTTTATTTATTTCATTATTTGTTATTAGAAATTAATTGTAAGATTAAATTTTTTAACGAGCACGGGTGAGTGACTTTCACCATTTACTACAAGGATCTAGGCAGGAATCGAATCTGTAATTATTCCGAATATTAAAAATGAAGCGCTAATTATATGAAAGAACAATGTGTTATAGGTATTATGATGAGTTATGTTGAGGAAGCTCACAAAACTTCAAAGAAGTTTCAGTCGAGAAAGTGCAACTAATGCGTCAAAAAACTTGGTCGATTTTGGACAGTAAGGTTCCTATGCGTCAATATACCGGTCGGTTTTTTGAAAACATTGCTGCTGTAAATAATAGTGTCGCCAAAAGCCCACAACATCAATTCGGTAGTGACTGTGAACGGAATTCTTTACAGGAACATGATAAGGGAGTTTTTGTGGCCTCAACTGAACTGCATGAATCTGAACGATTTATTGCAGAATGTAATGAAAAAAGTTAATCTTACTGGGACTTCGTTTCTTATTTATCTTACTAGTTTAAAAGATCATAGAATTTTGATACGTTTAATATTAAAAAAAATTATTTAAAAGAATCATGTTAAAAGCCAGATATTTTTTAAGTAATTTTAAAACAATGTAGGCATGACTTAAAGGAAATTTTGTTGCAGAATTTCGAATTTTCTTTTATATTTTTCCTTCATGCCTCGGACACCAGAGGCATTTTTTTAAAATACTGCAAATTTCATCAGTGCTCCAAAATATTTTGGGTAAAGTTGTCTGTTGCTCTGGTCTAAGGCTGATTTAAATTTTTAAACTTAAGTTGGAACACATTTTGACACTTTTTAAAAATTTCACACTAACATTTTCAAAAAAGAAATTTTATAAAAATTTATATGATCATTTTAAAATATAATAAAAGTTGCTTTTAGCTAAATTTAAACAAGCTAAATACGGCTGTGATAAGTCCTATATACCCTTCACTGTATTATCGTAATACTCGTATTTTTCAGTTTCTACATTCATCTTAAAGTACAAAAAAATTATATAATTGAAACGGCTAGTTTATTAAGCTTGAGGTCGTATTATAAAAATTTATTTATTTATTATTTGAGCGAAATATCTATTTAAAAATAAATTACTAGAATACTTCCTCAATCTTAATAAATCAACCATTTCAATAAAAGAAGATCAAATAAATTTACAAATACAAAATTATATAAAAATAAAAAAAATAAATGAAAATATTGAATAAAAAAATATGTCTTTGAATACATATTTTTTATTAATCGTAATTTCAGTTGAAGAAAATAAAATTAACGAGTTCTAAGAAAAAATCCTTTCTGAGAACTTTATTTTTAAAAGCAATAAAAGGACTGCAGACAATCAATTTTTAAATTAATAAAAAAAGAAATTCTAAGAAAGATATTGAATAGGAATGCAAATTATATATAATTTAATATACTTTTGCAAATATTTTTAAAAAACATATTTAATTAAATATTTAATATCAATAAAGAACTTCAAGTTAACACCAAAAAAAAAAAAAAAATCTTCTTTTTATAAGATTTCTGTATTCGTAGTTCTATTACACTGTTTTGCCTATGCAGTGTCATAGCTGCGGCACAGAATACACATACATACACACGTTTCTATAAGACCTACTGGCTGCTCATACATTCCTCAACTAGACTGTCTGGAGCTCTAGCAAAACCTTACTGCAATTAATAGTCTAGGTTGAGGTCCTCGCTATGCTGCACGTCCATTCGACAATCCATCTGCACTCTGCTTTAAAATAAAGTTTCGACAGAAAATTTGCTTAAACAAAATATTTTTTATGAAGTTGGTAGCTAAAGTGCAAGAAACTTACCATATTAAGAAAATATTTAAAATAATTTTGGTAATAAAAAATTGTTTTTCAGAATTAGTGAAATCACTAAAATAAAAATTATCTCAACTACTCGTAAATTGAGCTCTATTTTCTTTTCTTTTTTGGCTGCTTTACTTTATTACACCAAATATATATCCCATAATTTAATAGGATATTGCACCCATCCACTTAATTTGATTAAAAATTCTTGTATAAAAATTTTTTCAAATATATTTTTTCTCTTTTTCAATTTAACACATCAATCATCATCACCTTCCAACAAAGTGGAGTAGTAATCGTACATTCGAGCAGTACATATTTACATTCTCACATGGCAGATTTGGTTTTTTTTCTGTTTTATGAAATAAATACATACACACATTTACATTTATATGTGGATAAAAATTCCTTAACTGTCATCATTATTATTAAATTGTGGGTAAAATTATGCCATAAAAAAATTTTAAATATGGATGGTGTAGAAGTTGTAAGAGAATTTTTGTTTACTCCTGCGTAAAATAGGCTATTTAAGGGGAGGTGCAACCTAGAAAACATTATGGTGGAGGTGCAAATAAATGATTTTATTTTTGTTTTCGTCAAATTTAAACGAATACAAGTAAACTGTTGAATTGATGATGATATATTTTTTACAAAAGTGTTCTTAATCAAACATCATTGAACAAACAAACACATTTTATATATTTTACAAATGAAAAGAGAAGTGAAAAATGTGCAAAAAAAACAGGAATGCTATGAAAAGTTAATGCCTTTGGAGGGGCGAGTGGAATTAAAAAAAATTTTTTTTGCCACAACAAACCATTGAAATCGGAATTAAATTGTTTTAACAAAACTTATAAATATAGATCTGGTTAAAATACTAGGTTTGTGTGTTTATTTAAAGAATTTTTTTGTGTATGTTTTGTTTAATATATTTTAAATTATTGTAATTTTTTTTTTTAATTTGATATAATTTTTATGTGTATTTTAATGTAATTGCAATAAAGACGTCTTTATTTTTTATGTAATTTTAAGTTGATAAAATTTCAACTTTTATGTTTAAATTAAATTTGCTACAGAGGATGCATGTACATAAATAATTTTATTTTTATATGCGAAGTGGATACAAGTAAAACAAATAACACACATTCAGCCATATTCTGCGTTTCGATTCGGATGGAAATTTTCTCCGTTTGGCAATTTTGGTATTCTACGTTTCAATAAGAACCGAAATTTCTCCGTTTTATAGTTTTATTTTTTTTTGTTGTGTTCCACCCTATTTTCTAATTTGTTGGCGGAATTTTTTGATTTTTGTTTTTGCAATATAAAAAGTGTGCAATAAGAAAGATTTTCCAAAAAAATTTTTTTATTTTCACTGAAATTTTAAATTTTTAATTTATTGCAGGTCAAAACCAACAACAATGCAGCCATATGAAATATGTGGATACCATAAGAGTTCCAATTAAACGTGTTAACCGCAATGCCACTGCATGGCAAAAAGTATTAAATGTAATTTTTCAGGTTTGGGTTGACTGAAAATCCTATATAAATAAAACAGAAGCCTACAAGAAAGAAATGAAAAGAAGCGGCTGTCGTTTACAGCCTATTAGTCCTCCTGACAGGCCTAGAAGCCAGCAGAAACGATATTAGTGGTGCAATGGATTTTGGAGTATCTAAAGTTAAATTATGTGTTTAATTTATAAATAAAATTTTTGCAATATTTGGTTTATATATACATTTATCAGGTATTATTTTATTTATCGCTATTTTTTTACACAAATGATTTATTTTTCTGTTCTTACTTCATAAGATTTATAGCAAAACGACTGGAATGAAAATATTTTTCCCTTCTGCTTTTTCTTTCAATTCAATTTTTTGTTGGAATACCCAGCCCAATCATGAATATTCCCTAGGAATTTTTTCCCAAGGAAAATTTTGGTTCTTGGGAAAAAATTCCCCAAATCAGAGAACTTTCTATGTTAAAAAAGAGAGAATTTTTTTCTCTGATAAGAGGAAAGGGAAAAGTGAAAAAACTGCCGGAGAATTTTTATTCATACTTATTCTGACCATCTTTCGATCGTAAAGTAACTTACTGCGGGCGGGAATGTAATCGAAGCTCAGAATAAGGGTGATTTTTTTTTTGTGGAAAAGCATAATAATCGAAAATGAAAAAATAGTAACATTTATTAAATTTTAGTTAATAAGAGGGCTTTTACATTGGGCAAGTCAGCTGTGCAAGTAGGTTTTTAATGTTTTTGTATTTTCTTGCTTTAAGAACAATGCAAAACATACTTTTCCTTTTTATCAAAAATTAAGAATTGATTAATTATCAAGAAAAGTAACTTAAAATAAAAACTGAAAAAAATCTATAATTTTTTTATACAAACATTCGGCAAGTTGTGCATCCATTTCTGTTATATATATTTAATTTTTTTTAAACTCCAGGTTATATAATTATAGAAAAATCGGCCGATTTGTAAATTACTTTATTTAATAAAATTTTTCTACAAATAAAAATTTATAAATTTTTTATACAAAAATTTATATACAACTTACAGAAAATTTTTAGGAACTGAGCAGATCGTAAAGGTCGCGGTGCGCTTATAGCCCATAATGATAATAATGAAGTAAAGAAAATTTTAACGAAGAACTTCGGTTTTTTTATAATTAAACATGTAAGAAATAACGGCATATCTCGACTTTTAGAGTCGATAAAAAAAAGAAACGAAAAGCAGATTTTAAATCAGCACTCAATAATTCTTTGTAAATAGTTTTCAATGGCTCTGGTCTAAAACCGTGTTTTCTTGTGTAAACAGCAAATTTTCTATTTTGAGGAATTTTTATAAAAAATTTTACAAATGTTACGCATGACAAAAAAATAATCTAAAATGTTGGCAGAATAATAAAATCTAATTTACTAAAAAATTTGTGATTTTTAAATTGCCATTTTCCTTCATGAATTTTGCAAATGGGGTGTAAATTTTAATGCATTGATAAAGTAAAATCAAATGATATTTATTTGTTACGACTGTGGACAACTCTTATAGAAAATCTTAGCATTACATTTTGTTTCTAAACTATCACATTTAAAATGGAATGAGAAAAACCTAACCTAATATTTTCCAACGAAACAATTATGTTTAAGCTCGGCTGATTTTTATTTTGTAGTTCGCGTGGTGCAAAATGCAGCCATGAATGAAGAAAATTTTACAAAATATTAATCTTAATTGGGGCTTCCTCTAATTATGTTGGCTTTTTTAATTTATTGTTTTTCTTAGGATATTGAATATCATTCAACACAATAAGCACTGAATATCATTCGAATATCATTCGAATGTAAAAGAGAAGAAAAGAATAAAAATGCAATATTTTTGTTCAATATTAAAATGCTGGTTGGGAAATTTGTTTATTTGGTTCAATGCTTACTAAATTATTTGTTTAAACATTTAAAACTATTGACAAATAATTCTTATTTAGTCAATAGTTTTTACGAAATAAATTTTTTAATATTTATTTATTGGGAGTAATCTAATGAGGATTTGTCGGTACTTATAAAATAACTCATGAGAATATCATGAGGAAAGTTATAAAAACAAAACATTATTGGAATAAGTACTAAAAGAAATTAATTTTTTGTCAAACTTTTGACTTTCAAATAAATTTTTAACGTTTAGAAAAGTTTCTAAAAATGATGAGAGCCGTACGACTTTCCAAGTTTTATCTACATTTTTTTACAAATTGTTTTCATACTATCACACTTTCTAATCATTTACAATGAACCGAAATCTATTAGATTTGATATGAAATCTCCTTTTTTTTTGACACAAATGAAGATTTCATTTGCGTAACAAAAACAAACTGCTCAACGAATTACATTAAGTTTCCTATAAATATAATAATTAACACTTATCTTTTATTTGTGTATGTATTTCCCTTCATTTTTAAGCAATTTTTTTAAATTTAATGTTTTTAATTCAATTTTCTTTTATAGTTTTTCATATTTCATATTATGTTTTCATCAAAATGTCAAATTTTCTTGTGCAGTGTCGTATTTTTTGACCACAGTTGTATGACTAAGTACACCAAAATTTTGACCAGATTTTGCCAAAATCAAGTAACAAATTAGATTTTGTTTTGTATAAGAAATCTAGTCAAAATGAACTAGATTTCATTCAAAATCTCTTATGATCTAGATTTTACTGCAGTGTAAATTCGTTTTACTTGGTATTACAGTGTAAAGCCCCCATAAATGTAGCAAATTTGGCTGAAGGTACATATTCCGATATTCGTTATTTACTCGTAAATAAAAATTTTATATTTAATAAAATAAATAAAAATTTTATTTATATTTTTAAAATATGCTAAAAAGGAACCAAAAAGTAATTTGGTTTGGAAAATTTTTAAAATAATTTAAAACATTTACAGCTATTATTTAAAGTAACAAAAGTAATCAAAAAGTAAAGTCTTACCACTAAATTTTAATGTTAACTTTGTTGTACACGCTATATGTAGGCTTTTTTGTGGTTGCTACCCATGCTATACACAGCCTTTTTTGTTGTTGTGCACGGTTTTCATAAGAGTGGTTGCCATAAAACAAATAAAATAAAATTTATCTTATTGGGCAGTTGTAATAATAGAAAAAAGTTTATCATTCAGTATAGCTAAAATTTGGAAAAACTGTCTGAAACCTTATGGGGCTAAGTTGTAATAATGACTCTAAGAGCCACATATAGAGCATACAGCAGCATAAAGCACTGACAACGATGAAATGCCTATAGTTCACATTAAAATTAAGTGGCAAGACAAACTTGTCTTTTGCTTATTGGATACTTTTGACTAAAGTCTATTTGTAATAATCAAAAATGATTTATCTGCACGATAACATTCTGCCGTTAGTTATTGATTAGTTGTAATAATAATTGCCCTTATAGTATAAAAAACATTAACTAAATGAAAAATTGTATTTAGTTAAATGCAAAAATGTCCTTTATTTATATTGAAAAATTTCTTCACAGTTGTTATTCTGTATTTTTTATTTTTATTTACTTTGGTCTTTCTATATGTGTTCGCACGTTCTCTGTATTTGTATATTATGTTAGTTGGCTTTTGTAAACAGAAACGGAAGGAAACAGTTAAATTAAGCTTGAATTTTGTTATTTTCTCTATGTACACATATTTTCAGTTAAACTTATTGAAGTTAATCGTTTTTTGTTAACATCTAAATATAAAAATAGATTTGTATGCTCATATTTTTTTTACGTTTTATTACGTGCTGGATTTCAAATTGTTAAAATGAATACAAATTTAAGCAGTGGAAAATAGTGTTACTTTAAGTGCAGTTAGTTAATGGCCTTATTTTACAAAATAGCAATGAAATAAGTAATAAAATAGTTCAGCTAATAAAAACTTAAAGCCATTTAAAATTAAAATTGTCTATAATTAACATGTTTGTTAAAAAACGACATCAATTTTTAATAAAATAAACGTAAAGAAAAATTTTTATTGAGAATTTTAAACAAACTATGACAATTGTTAGGAAATAAATACCAAATTATAAGTGAATTGATGTCTACGACGACAAAAACTAATGTTACTTTAAAATTGATGACGATGTTGCCGACACCAAAGGGTGAATATTTTATACGTACATATTTAGTTTGAAGCCTCTCTTTTAAAGAGAACTTGAATTGGATAAATATATATTTTGTCTGAATTTTTTTTGATTTTTGCAGAAAAAATCGCCTTTTAAATTTACTTTGGAAGGCAAAATATTAAACCAATATAAAAAAAGAAATGTTTTGAATAAAAGTTTTAAGTGTCAGCTAAGTTTTGCAAGACACATTTTTCAAAATGGCTTAATCATCTTGAAGAAAAATCTCCCGTGACAAAAATTTTTTTCGAAAGAGTTGCGCCTAAATAAAAACTATTTATTCATGAATTAAGTGCATTTAGTATTCTGGTAGTATAGCGATTTTTAGTACGATGAAGCAAGTTAAATCGTAGCAAAAAAATCGCATTCATATAAAAATACTAAATTCTTTACTGTGCAGCGTATCTAATGCTTGGAAAAGATTAGGCAAATTTAAACAAATATTTGTTTTGTTTAATTTATTATTTTGCCTAGTTGAAGTAACTTAAAATTTTAATTTAAGTTTAAGAATAATTAATATGCAAAATGTTATGAGGCAAAGCTTTGTTATTTAAGAATCTTTGTAATCATGAGTATTATAAAACACTAGCTGACCCAGCAAACTTTGTTTTTCCTTTAAAATTTTTATATATTCGATCTTCTTACTCTAAGAAAGCGTACTCTTAGAGTAAAGTATCGTGCAAGATCGGGTAAAAACAGGTAGTAGATAAATAATGCAGATACCTATAGTAGCGCCAGCTGCCAGGCGGATTTGTGACGCTAAACCTTACAGGGCGTAACTCAAAGGCATAAACAGAAATTCAATTAAATAGGTCCAACCATTTAGGAGGAGTACAATGTCAAACACACGTACAGTCGAATTTTATATATTAAGATAGAAAATTTTAAACTTTAAGTTTAAGGTTTTTAATCTTTTTTCTAGCTTTTTTGTGTAGCATTTTCTAGAGTTTTTATTCTAGATAAACATCCAACTAGATAACTTTAAATGTTTGTAAATAAAAGTCTTTGAGTATTTTAATTTTTTTTACTTTGTGTTTCATTGTTTCACCATTACACATTTTCTATTTATAATATGAAACTTTAATTTTTTTTTTCAAAAAAGAACTACGTAACCTCATGAAAACCAATTTATGCTAAATAGATTTTTTCTGTTGAATAAATTCACCACTTTTTCTATTTTATATTTGTAAATACTTTTAAAATATGAAAATAATGGCTATACGTTTTTATTTATAAGCGGCAGAATTTTTTTACAAAATGAAACTTCTTTTGAGCACACTCACATAATTTTATTAGACCACTAAAATGTCATAATAAATTTTCTTTACCATAAATAAAATAAAATGAAGAACAAAGAATTCATGAAACCATATCGATAACTAATAACAAATATAATAGCAATTGAAAAGAGTATTACAAATAAAAAACTATAACAAACGTTTACAATATAAAAAACAAAAACAAAAATAAATAAATAAACAAATATGAATAAATAAAAAATAGAACTGAAAATGTTGTGTTTTAATGTGAAATGTTGTGTTTTTAAAATAAGCCAATCGAAATTGTGAAGCACACTTGAAGTTTGAAGAGACCCGGGGCGAACGTTTTAAATACCTAAAAATAAAACTACCACTAAAATAAAAGTACTCGTATGTATTAAAACTTTAAAATAATAGTTCAGCAATAGAAATAAATAAAATAATAAAACATTTTATTTACGAGCATAAGCTTGTCTATAAACGTCAAACACTTTAAATTCGTTTGCGCCGTGTCTTACATACACTTCACTGTAGTGGCTGAATATTCATATTTTTAAGTTCGCACGTTTACTAAAATATATAATATATGTAATGGGTGTCTCAGTAAGAGTGCACTGTTTAAATTAAATGTAATTTTTTTGTGCAAATGGCAATTCTAAAATTTGATGATTATTAAAATTAGAGCGCTTTACGAAAGAACAACGCCTTATCACAGTGATGGAGTTAAGTGAAGTCACCGCCAATTTAAAAAAAAAGGCCGCCATCCATTCCAGCGGAATGGCTTCGTGAATGCACAAAATGTTCGAATTTCGGGCCCAGAAAATTCTGATGTAGTCCATGAGAAAGAAATTCACGAACAACGAGCAACTATCGGTTAATTTTAAAGACTATACTGACAGACAGACAGTTATCGGTAAATCGACTCCCACAATAACGGCATAAAAAGGATGTACAAAAGTAGAGCATAAGCTTATACGCAGCCTGTAGCCCATAATAAAGTAGAATTGGAAAAGTTAAGCAAAATGTTTGCAGCAAAATACACTCTTGAACATAAATAGTTGATGACATTCTTGAAAGGGCCTAGAAATTTAACATTCCTTTCTACAACATTATAAAGGGGTAGCATTGTAATTATAATGGTCAAAATAGACCTATTAAGACACTACTCTCAAGTTATATTTTTTTTCTGAGTCTAGTATTTATTTCCTGAGTGATTTGTCCGTCATGTCCGAATATTTTAGCTAATGATGGTCTAAGCACTAAAAACGGGCTTAAATTAGACCATTACAGAACAGTCCAGATGAAGAGACGAACGGACGTGCAATACGGCCTAGGCTAGATAGCAATCACAGCAGAGATTTACTGGGACTCCAGAGAGCCCAGTTGAGAAATGTGGTGGCTGTAGTAACAGGCCACTACAATTTTTGCAACCATGATAAGAGAATGGGTTTCCCATCAAGCGACTACCGTAGAAGTTGTCAAGATAAAGCAAGACGAGGAGACTGTAGAAAAACTTCTCGGCCGGTTTCCTGTCTTGGAAGAGGGGCGCAAGATCTATTTTGGAGAGCGTTATCTGCGTTGTCGACTATAAGGATCGACGTGCTATATGGGGAGTAGCAATTGGTTTAAGTGACGCAATCATCATCTTAGTCTACGTGTCTTCCTATTTACTTTCTTTCACTTTTCTATCTCTATTGCTGTCCTTCTTCATAAAGAGACCACATCAGACGACCCAATTGAGCTCAGCTTCTGTTTTTCTTACTTGAGCGCCTAACCTAGTTCATTACAGTGACACAATATGGGGATTAAGAAATTTATTAATGAACTTTACAGCGGTAGAGTTGTATTATGTTAAACAGGGTTACCTAAAAAAAAGATTCCCGTGAGTCTCCGGTGTATGCCCTTTGGCACAGCTGGCAAGGAGAAAAAAGAATTAAAAGCTACTGTTAGAAAAAGCCCAAATAGAGAAAGAAACGGCGATATTAAGAGAAAAAAAGAGTACGTCAGGACTTAAGCCACTTGCTGCTTCTCACGGTATGATGCCCTACATAAAAAGTTATATTAACTCAAAAAAAATTTCAAAAAAATAATAATAATGAAGTAAAATAAATAAAAGAAATCTAGGCTCACTATGTAGAAAATTAACGATGTCTACCACTCTAAAGCACAAATAGCTGACATATTGTTCACTAACATTCTCAGCCGAAAGAAGCATTACTAATTAAATATTATTTTTGTTAATGTTTTTAAAAGGATTATCTAGCAGGCATCATAAAATTTTCTACTTAATTGAACAATTAAATGTGATGTAGATTGTGTGTCGTTTTGTTTATTTTTTTTTCTACTAGCATTCGCTTGGAGTTTAATTAATGTTGGGTAGCTTTTTTTTTTAACCCTTTGACGATCAGAGGCTAACATACTTGCCCAGGGGTTTTTGCATAATATAATTACTCACGTAAGATGTAGCGTAAACATATTTAAAACTAATTTGTAGCGGAGGATTTGGGGCAATGAAAATGTTTTTGATGGTAGGTTCCAATCTACCCCCAATTGCCCGCTATGTGGCCTCAAAGTCGGTCAAAAAATCGCCTTACTTTAAGGGGCTACTGTGGGGTGAGAGTAGGACATTTACACATGTAAGAGGTTTTTTTTTTTTAAATTATCGAAAGAAAAACTAATACAATTTAAAAAGCTTTAGCTAATAATCAAATGTCTCTTAGCCATGAAATTATCTATTTTGAAGAATTTTCAAAAAAATATTTATTTATAAAAGTTACGCACAAAAAAATTTTATAAAATTTTGCCAGAATAATAAAATCTAGTTTATTTAAAAATTCTATTCATTTCTGATTTTGCTTAATTAATATCGCTAAATATAACAAAATTTGCTCAAGTGACATTTTTAGGAGTCAGGAGTTCGCCTGGCTTAAACGTTGTTAAAGCTCTAAAACTTAAAAACTTTTCCATTACAAACATATAATTAAATCTATTCCACAACACACAAATAACAAAACAAGAATTTACTTTAATTTTTATATAAAAAGAATAATTAAGTTTTTCTGTTTTTTAGTGCTACAGTAAATTTTTTATAGTTTGATTCAGAAAAGTGTTTCCTTAAATTTTAATTTCTTTTAAGGTTTTTCAGATTGTTGCTTTTTTGATTACTAGCAACATTATTTTAGTCATAAAAGCCACAACAAACATACGATTACTAGGATTTTCTAATTACAACAACAAACATTCACTTTTCCAATGTGAAATAAGCGAACTAACACAATTTCTTACAAACTCATCAAGATGAAGTTGAAGAGGATGAAAAATTTCTGGAAAGTGGAATACAAACACTTGATTAGTTTGAATTGCACTGCTCGTACCTGAGTTTATACTTGCATGTGTATTCCATGCAAGAGTTTTATTATTTGTACTGGAACTATTTTGTGTAATAACTGTTGGTGTTGTTGTTGCTAATGTCCTTGATGTGGTTATTGTTGTTACTGGGGTTGGCAAACGTTTGCACAACCAACGCAAATAACCTTTAGGTTCATTATAATTAGTAGAAACTTTATGATAAGTTGATAATGATGATGCTGATGTGGGCAATGAAGTTTGTGAAATTATGGCAAACTGCTTGGTCGTTAATGTATGAAAGTTGTTTAGTGAAGTTTCCAGCAAATTCTTAGCACTACCGGCTTCAACTTGTATTACTGGATTTTTTGTTGACGTTACTGATCTTGCTGCCGGTTGTTTTGCTTTCATAGTCTTTGCCTCTTCAATATTCTGAAATAAGTCTTCAGTAATTCGATCACTTGTTTGTAATCTTTTAAAGCTATCCACAACTCCTACTGCAGCTGGGAAAGGTATTGCTATTGTTGTGCCATCATTATGTTTTTTCAGTATTTTATCAGTCTCAGTTTCTTTTGACAAGTAGTTTTTACTAGTAACTGATTTAATTAATATAGAAAGCTTATTATCAGCAGTAATTGCATTATTATCACTATATACAGCATCCTTGCTATTGTTGTTGTTCTTGCTGTTATTTTTATCTATAATCGCTAACAATTTATTATGGATTTCAATATTCAGTCCATCATAGTTATCCCTCTTATCATTATTTAAATCACTAACTTTAGGAGTCTGCACATGTGTTAGTGTTACTGTTTGTTGTTGTTGTTTATTATAGTGTTTGCTATTATGTTTGCCTTCCTTGTCCTTTGCTAAAATATCATATTTCATGCTTTGCTTTAGTTTATGATTATCATCTTCATCACTCATATAACGTTTATAGTGCTGCATTGTGTTGCTCTTGTCTCTTTGGTCATCATCAGCATCACTCTTGTAAAATTCTAGACAAACCTTATACAGATGTCTTGCAGCATAAGTATCATAAAAGGATGATGCTGTAATTGATTGCTCCTTCTTTTGCTGCTGCTGTTGTGAATCAGCATCATCATCATCATTGCTTGTTAATGCTACTCTGTTGGTTTGCAATTCAGGTGCTTCAAATGTAATGTTTCGTTTCAAAGGTGATGAATTGTTCATAACAACTCTTTTATCTTATAAATGAGTTTTAAGTTTATATTTTTTTTTGTGTAAAAATGATATTGTGTTTGTGCGCACAGATGATTTGATATGAAATAAAAACAAATTTTTTTTTGGGTAAAAATAATATTTTTAAGATGAAAAATTTTGAAAAAAAAAAATTTGGCTAAACAACTAATGAAGACAAAAACCTGAATTAAAAAATAAAGAAACTTCAATACACACTGAAAAATTTTACTGAAAAAATTGTTAAATGTGTGTCAATTCAATTGAAATGGAGTAGTTCTATCTTACATTTGTCTAAAAGAAATTATTGTTATACAAATACTTTTCTTATACTTAACATGTAGGTAGGTGCTCTATCAAATTTTTCGTTACTCAAATACGAAAATAACGAAATCATGAACTACACACTCTAGAAAAAAACACATGTTTTTTGTTCACACATTTCAGGTATTTAGAAAATTTATGGAGTACATTTTAAACGTCTGTATGTAGTACTAGATGTTTTTGCCCGGCTTCGCCAGGCCGGTGCTTTATTACGTGAGTGACTATCCTTTTAGCGAAATCCATTTACAAATAGAATTTTAATAGTTAAAAACCCTATCCAAAGATATACAATCGTTCACTACTTTATAAAGTGGATCATGTTTTTGCTAGTATTATTACCAGAGGCATCAAATAAACAATTTCAGGCTTAAATTAAGTACTGGCACACATCTTTTTAAGCAGAGGCGAGTAAAAATCGTTGAAAAATTTGAGTAAAAACAGGCTTGGCCAGTATATGGAAATCTTTTTTAGGGTATGGAGACTATATGTATCAAATTTCAAACAAAAATTTGTATAGCGAACAAACAAACAAACAGAAAAAGAATTTTATTTAAAAAAGATTTATTCAACACAGACATTAATAAATTAAAAATATGTTACATATTGACCATTATAGCTTAAATATGTAAAATCTACTTGGAATGCCTTTATAAAATAACCAGCACTCATGAACTAAAGTCTTTTGCTAACAACTCTAAATAAAACCAAGGAAGTAAAATGATTTTATATACAAGCAGTACGTTCTTAGAGAAAAATTTCTAAAATCCAGGATTTTTTTTTAATAGAAAACAAAAAGAAATTTCAGTTTTAAAAGAAAAAAGTGAAAAGCTAACAGAGAACTTTTATTATATGGCGACCTTGCCTAATATGCGTGAAATTACAAAACAATGGGCGCAAAATTATACGAGATAAATGAAAGTTATATGGTGCTAAAGCTCTGGAATCTGTGACAAAATTTTTATTATCAAATTAAATTTTAATATTTTGTTCAGTTTAGGACCATTAGTACAAGTCACCGTTAAGCTACGGTCACATTACATAAATATTTGTCGAAATAAGTTTGACCACTACTTTTTGGCAAAAATATTTTTCTAGTTTAATATGAATTGTATTATAAAAAATTAATTTAAATAATATAATACTGATTTCATTATGTATTTCAATGATAGATTTAACTACTCTAAGCGAATATTTCTGTAAATGATACAGTGGTTATGCTTATTTCGACAAATATTTTTTTAAGTGACCGTAGCTTTTGTTAAAGTTAAGGTTTTATAGTCAAATATCAAGCTTTCGGTTTAACATTCAATTAAAAATATCGGATAGTGTGTCCTTAATTAACCACCCAAGTTTGGTTACAACATTTTAGCCAAAAACCGGTTACGTGCACCACAAAATCCTAAATTTAACTGTCGAAAGTTGTAATAACGAAACTTTATGAATAAAAGATTAGTAAGAAATTAATAATAATATAATTTAAACGGTATTTTATTTAGAGAGCTGGTTCTCGAGTAAGCATAAATTATATAACGTAACCTTCCAGGAATAAAAAAGTGAATCAGGTTACAGAATATACAGGGTGGGCGAAAAGAAACCAAGGGGTGTAAAAGTTTAATAACTTTTTTGTTTATTAACTTTTTTTTATTTTTTCTTTCAGATTATATAATATACAAAATGGAAGTTTTTTTACACTAAGTATGAAAAATGATGTCTCTTAAATGACCACCGTTTTCAGCTTCGCACTGATGGGCTCTTTTTAGAGCATTTTCCATAACATCTTTCAAAACTTGTGGCTGTAGCGTTCGAATTTCTGCAATAATGTTTGCCTTGAGTTCAAGGATTGTCTCTGGCTTGTTCACATACACTCGTTCCTTCAAAAAACCCCAAAGAAAATAGTCGGGTGCTGTCAAATCTGGCGATCGCGCTGGCCAAATAATTTCCGAATTTCGAGAAATTATTCGCTCTCAAAAAATTTGATTTAAAAGTGCCATTGTGTCTCGGGCAGTATGGGCAGTGGCTCCGTCCTGCTGAAACCACATACCAGGTCTGTTTTCAAGAGCAGGACGTAAAAAATTTTCTATCATAAAACGATACCGCTCTCCATTTACGGTTACAGCACTTCCATCTTCATTCTCGAAGAAGTAGGGCCCAATGACATTTTCAGATGTGATCCCACACCATACTGTACACCTGATGGGGTGCAATTGGCGTTGATGAATGGCTCTTGGATTTTGAGAACCCCAAAACCTACAGTTCTGCTTGTTAACAAAGCCATTCAAATGAAAATGAGCTTCATCACTCATAATAAAATAATTGATCTCTGGTTTAAATAATAAAATTCTATTGTTCTGGTTCTCTGTTCAGTTGTGAACCTCTCCATTATAAATTCTCCAAGTGTTGTCTATATAATCTGAAAGAAAAAATAAAAAAAAATTAATAAACAAAAAAGTTATTAAACTTTTACACCCCTTGGTTTCTTTTGGCCCACCCTGTACTTGAATTCAGTTTTAGTTTTGGCGTCATCAAAATCATTTTACCCCTGTGTTATCAATTAAAGGGTTTATATATGAGTACATGGTAATTACAAATATGAAGAATAATTATAGGCCCTTTCATTTCCAAAAGTTTTATTTTACTCCAATAGTCTAAAATTTATATAAAAATGCATTCCTTGTCAGTTACAAATGTAAGGACTTCAGTTATAAACTTCCTAATTTCATTGCAGATGTTTCTAAAACATTAACAAATTTAGAGAAACACAATTGAAACTGACATTGAAACTCTTGTCTTTCATTTTTGTGAATCCAATTAATTTTTGTTTTACGAGTTTCATTTCGCTTTTTTAATTTATTTATTATTGACATCAATTGAACATTTTGTTAATATTTTATTTATTTATTTATTGAAGAACTGCAAAACTTATAATATATTTTTTTAGGTTTTTTAGGCTTGAAATCATTTTATTTGATTTTGTTTTAAAGGTCAAAAGCATTTCAACATGTAAAATGTACATTCAAGGTTGAGAAGCAAAAAGCGAGAGAAAAATGGACACCGAATAAAAGTAAAACTTTTTTGTTGGCAAAATTGTTTAACACATAAAAACCAAGGACATGAACATGTACGGGTAGAGTAGAGCACACAAAAATAAATATTTACGAATTTTGTAAATGAACTAGAGAAATGCGAAGGTATTTCATCAGTACGTGTGGCAAAGCAATAGATAATAGTGAATTGTAATGCGTTGATGTGTAAAGTGGGGGCTAGAGTGAGCGAGTAAGCAGGTGAGTGAATGGATGCAGAAGATTCACCAAAATAATAAAAATGGCCAACAAGAAAAAGCTTTCAAAATAATTTGTGTTAGACAAACAAAAAGAAAGAAAAGTAGGTCGAGTATGAGGTATGAGGAGCAAAATTAAAAAAGCTTGTGGTAGTAATGGTTTTTTTTTCTTGGTTAAAAAAAAAAAATACAATCAAATAAAATAAAATGTAGTTTAAAATGAAACAAAAAAGAAAAAAAAATGTAGAATCAAGTCATACCCGCACTATGATGCTCTTGAGTATTTTTCTCATCATGAGAATGACCACTGAGATTAGCATCTAAATTGTGTTGTGGTTGTTTTTGTTGTTGATGAGGTAGAATGTTAATAAATAACGACGACTTTGTGTCTGTTGTAGTTGATACATTTGACAACGACGGTTTGGTGGGAGGATATGATGTCGATGATGATGACAAGAATGGCCGCGTGGTAGAGGTTAAATTGAAATACTTCTTTGGTTTTTTAGAATTATTTGAAGAATGTTCTTGTAGCCAATGTGTTTGTTTTGCTTTACACCAAACAAACAATCAACGAAATACCACAACGATAGTTTTTTGTTTGTTTTTTTTTTTTTCATTTTCATTAAAATTATGTGAAAAAAAGTTTAATAAATTAAAAAAAAAAAATAAATAAAATTAAAAACGATTTGGTGAAAGAAAACTTTTAATTATGGTGGCTTATTTTTGAATTATTTTATAGTAATTTTCTAAAAAAAAAATATAAAGAAAGTTGAAAAGAAACAATTGTACTTACGATCTTCAACACACATCAGTCTGTCGTCCATTAATTTGAGACCGGTGGGACAGGCGCACGATATGCGTGGACTATGTTCATTAATACGCGGCGCTGGCAGACATAAATGTGAACAATGTCCATTCACTGACTGACAGTGATTGATGCCATCTGGTTGGCGATATGGATGATACACATGTATGACCATTGGATGCTGTAACTGTAAAAATATAAAAAACAACCATAAAACAGATTAGTTAACAATTTGATGACCTACATGGTAAATAAATAAATAAATTATAATACTAAACAAAATTCACTAACAGCAGTGATGAATCTTGTATAGCCTTTGTGAAATGCAGTTTTTAGAGATTTTTAATTAATTGTCCAGTGAACTACAAGCCTACATTGAGACATTTCACTGTTTCCGTCACGACAATGACACTCGTAATCAGAACAATTTTAGATTTACATCCCTGTTTCTATCAAAAGAAGATTATAAAAAAACACATATTTTGTGTGCCTTCTGCAAGGTGGTCCACCCAAAACTTACGATGTGAATTGTGAATACAACAAAAAGTTCTCAGAGTGTTTATGACAATAATGTGTGAAACAAAAAATGCTCACTACGGCTTCCATCCGAATGTCCATATTTTCAATGACTCTGAGACATTATTCAGGTTCAATGTCGTTAATGTGCCAAAATATCCCATCCTTTAGCTTTTGAATTGTTTTTGGCTTATTGACGTACACTTTTTCTTTTAAATATGGCCAAAGAAAGAAGGCCAATGGTGTCAAGTCACATGATCTTTGTTAACATCGACACGACATGAGATAACACGGCTATTGAATTTCTCGTGCAAAAGAGTCATTGTTTCGTTAGCTGTGTGGCAAGTGGCACGTGTTGGCATCGCATATCATTTCGTGATAACAAACACCATTCACGAGTAGAGGTTAACGAATCTATTGCCACACCCTCGCGAGTTACATCCTTAATCTTCCAATAGCTCTCAGATATTTAAATTTAATCCTAAACAAACACTATCATGTCAGAAGAATATCTATCATTCATATAATTTCAAAGACAAGCAAAGAATAAATATTCTTTGTTTCTAATATCAGACAAACGATCATTTAACTAGCCTAAGCAAACATTACTACAATTTCAATGTCAGATAAGGAATATTTCCCTTAACATATTGTAAATATTCCTTATCAAAGATCTTAACAAAGAAACGCAAAACACACACTCAAAAATGATTGGTTGGAAATCGATTACAATTTCCAAATATCATTTGTTTAAGCTAAAAAATTTTATCATAATAATTGTATTTTTACCCATTTGGCAGATAATCATTATTTATTTCATGATGAAAAGGCGATTCTCACAATTTTAATATTGTTTGCTTCAACCGATATATCATTGACTAAACCAAATAATACAGATTCGTTGGAGACAGCTACTTGAAATACATGTGGAGGAATGAAATACTGTTAAAACAGTAATTCGAATTTAAATTCAGTATTAACAAACGATAATATTTTGCCTTAATGAATTTGTTGTTTAGTTTTCGAAATTTCTCAAAAAAATTTTAAAAATTGAAATTCTAAAAGATATGTGTTTAATTTAAAATAAAGTGAAATAATTTAACAATAAAATTATTGCTATTGTATAATAGTTGATGGGTGCTGCAATATCAATGGATCATTAGCCGCAGGATATAAGCTGATTCTTCCAGCCCAAAAACCACACCACAGTGACACATTGAGGATACATTTGCTTCTCGTGAATCACTCGAGGATTTTCCTCACCGCAAATGCTACAATTCTGCCTATTGACGAAGCCATCAAGATGGAAATGAGCCTCGTCACTGAAGATGATTTTATCGGCAAAATCAGCATTTTCATGTTGTCTCTCCAATACCCAATTAACGAACTCCCTTCGCTGTCCATGGTCATTTTTTACTAACCTCATACTTTCTACTAGTAAACAATAACAATTGTTCAAATGTCAAACAATGACACTTCGAATGGCGCCAAATTTAAATCTTGCGTTCTTGTTCGGACACCCTTTATAAGCAAATTGTGTGTCCTGGACTAATCTAAATAAGAAATGGACAAACAAGGATAAAGGATTATATTTGAATTTAAATGTTTCAGTGTTGAATTTTGACTTTTTATTGTTATTTTTTATTTTCTTTTGTTAACTTTTTTTGTATGTTTTATATATTTTTTATCACAATTTGGTTTGTGACTTTAATAAATAGTGAAAAGTAAAATTTTTTAAAATTATTTCATTTTAGTGGCAATACCATTTTGTATTATATCAGTTGTGAATGCCGAATTGCTTCAGTTGATGTACTCGAATCCTATGATAGTTCATGCAACCGCTTAAATTCGATTGGTACACAGTGCACTTTAATTAAAGATAAAACCTAGTATAAATAGTTGTTAAGGAATACTTTGTAAGTTAGTCTTAACATTCATTACAACGAATAAAGATACATTATTTTATTCAGTTGTGTTTTATATATATATATATATATAAGTCTCGCGCAAAAAACGAGCATGAATAGGTTTTTTCGTATTTCCTATAGACCCGGTTTGCTAAAATTTGAGAACAATTCTACCGAAGGTGACACATTGGGCGGGTTATGCTGAAAAAAAACCACGAAATGCATGAAATGCTGCTCAATTTTCTATGTCTCCATTGGTGAATTTTTCAAACACTGAAACAAAGAAATGTCAACTTAAATTCGACTCACAATTAACATCGTGCAATATGGTTGGATCACCTTATAAATAGTAGCACCAATTGCAAACACAGATTTTAATGTGGGTAATATGCAGCCAGGACTAATACAATCACACTCGGTAAAAATAAATTCACTAAAGACTAAGGACGTTGCGAATTTATTAAGAAACATTTTGGAGAGCTCTGATGAAAATTTAAAATTTTATGCAGATTTAGTTAATAATTTACAGCAGCAAGCCCTTGTGGAAGATGATTCTACACAAGAGGAGTATAAAATTGCCGGTAAGCCGTTTAGACAATTTGGTTCGTACTTGCTTAATCATTTCATCTTATTATTGTTTACTGAATAGCAAATTGTACAATTAATAAATAATAGCATCCAAGAGCTACAAGTTTTTGACACTTTTCACCGATTCTATAAAAACGGAGATTACAGCATTTGAAACTTCACCCCTCACACATACATGTTTACTTAAAACTTAGACTGACCATCAAAATCGAATTTTTTTAGTTGCAAAAAGAGTATTTCGGAAATATTTGTCTGAGTAATATATTTACTTAATTGAAATTATAAAAGGAGCTAAAATGCCAATACAGAAAACCAAAAAATTATATTACATTTTATATAAAAAGTTGGCCATATTGCTTAAATATTTAATTCAATCAATTAAATGATATATTTTCTATTAAGAATTAACATTAACGTTTTTTTAATTTAAAATGTTCAATTGCTACATAATTTTTTTCTGTGTATTTAAAAGTCAACTACTGTAATGAAGACACTGTGTCCTAGAATTATTTAAAAAAATAAATTTTTAAAGGCATGAACGCACTTCACCGCATAACTGACAAATTTATTGTTGCACTTTCCATGAAATTGGCTCTTCTTTTTTATATTCAGTAAAAAATAAAAATGAAAAATACAGTAAAGCCATATACACTAATTTATCTGTGTCTGCGTGTTTGAATGCAACATCGAACAAGCACAAAAAATAAAACCAACAGCTGCAGCTTGTTTTTTCAAACAGATGTGGTCAAAATTTTCCATTTACATGCATTACAAGGGAAATTTTTTTCTTCGAAAATCTTATTACATAATTTACAAAAGTGGGAAAGTGTGTGTAGGGAAATATATATTTTTTTTATTTGGCTTTAACCGGCAAAATCTGTATGAGTACAAGGCTCTATAGACACAAACCCACCATCGCAACGTTGTGACAGAATATCATTCATAATTTATAAGATTTATATGTTTGCAAAGCTGTGTTTGAGTGTGTGTGTGAACGTGCACACTTTTCTTTTTCAAAAAGAATCTTTGAATGCAAAGTCGCATACACGCACAAACACCAACAAACATTACATGCAATTTATCATGAGGCCATAAGGAAACAAATAATAAAATATTGCATAAAATGCAAAGAGAAAAAAAGTAATTTGAAAGTAATAAAAGAAGGACTCTCACTCGCATAAAATATAACGAACAAGAATGAAGTACTAAGAAAGGCCGCAATGTTCACACTTATGAGCTTTAAATAAATATTAAAAGGATTATATTTGTAGTACCAAGAATTTCGTCGGAATAATGAATGGAAAGTCCTTGTAACATTTTTTCTTTTATCTTTAATTGAAAAGGTAAGTCAACGGAAAATTGTTAAAAAATTTAAAAGCTGGAGAGAGGTTTACTTAACAGAGTGGAAAAAGGAAAGGAAAGTCTTTTTGAAAGTCAGAAAAAATGTATGAGCAATTGATGTATGGACATCTGTAGTAAAAAAAATATTAAGGATATGAAGTATAAAAAAGAGTAAATTTAAGAATTAAAATAAATATTTTTTAATAAAATAGAATGAAAGCTCAAAAAAGGCCACAATTACTTAAGAATACATTTTTAATAAAAGTGGAGTCAAGTATCCTATAACGCGGTATTTTTATAAAGCGATTCCCACTTAACGCTGTGTGAAAAATGCGACAAGCTATCATACAACGCGGTGTCTTTATAGCGTTTCATTACTAAATTTTGTTTTCTTGTTCTTTTTATTTATCAAATGCTTAATTTTGGCGTCACAAGAGTATTTTGCTTTTTAAATTTTTATTCAGTTTCATTGATCTAAGAATAAAAATTTAATTTAATATTTACCCAGAACTGATTCCAGACGTCCAGACATTGATTCCACTAGATTCCTAATTTTTTTAAAAACTATCTTGTACCGTTATTCTTCTAATACTGTTTTCAATGTATTTTGGGATGTAATGTTTTGTTCCCGGACTTTTTCATTCAAATAAGCCCAAAATTTTTTTTGGGACTTATATCGTGACTTTGTCGTGATGTTGGCAGATGTTTGCTGTTATGTAAAAGCCATAGTTCAACGTCTAAGCCGGATTTTTATATTTTTGAAATTCTAATTCTGATTTTCGGTTTTCATAGAAGGCATATCTTATTCCAAGTTTCTCCTAACACGGTTTATAACAGATGGGCCAAAAGAAGTTATCCGATGTTTTTTGGCTCTAATTTTTTTCTAAATGAAAATGAAATGTGTTCCGTTGCTTCGTGCTGTTGGAACCATATGTATTCCAGTTGTAATTCGTTAAATTGCGTCTCGGTTAACATGGCCCTATAGCGCGCACCGTCCACTGTTGTCGTTTGACCAGCCCGATGACTCCTCCAGAGCGAACAGCGCACCATGCAGTCATTTTGAGCGGGTGTAATGGCTCCTCGTGCATCACTGGTGGATTTTCGGTGCCCCAGAAGCGATAGTTTTGCTTGTTTACATACCCGCTGAGGTGAAAATGAGCCGCGGCACTCATTATGATTTTGGTCGAAAAATCGGCCACTTCGATTATTTCGCGTTCTCAGGGAGTGTATCGCTCCATGGCTTGTTCACTTGTCAAAACAGATTTGACATTGGTCGCCATTTGCAATAACAAGAGGGTGATTTCTTTTAGCCCATCTTGTATTTGTATCTTTTCAGTTTTTATGACATATTAATAAATATGTTTAGGAGACATATAAGTGTTTACATACAGAGCAACAAATGCGCATAAATAAAGGTGTATAGAACTTTAAATTGCAATAAAACAACGATGGATTATTCGATTGACATGAATTTTATTTATCCGAAAGATAATCTTGTGGCATTACATTTTAAATATGATTTCTGGCATATGACCGCCACGGCTGGCTCGGATGTAGTCCAATCTGGACATCCAATTTTCGATGACTTTTTCCAACATTTGTGGCCGTATATCGGCAATAACACGGCGAATGTTGTCTTCCAAATGGTCAAGCGTTTGTGGTTTATCCGCATAGACCAGCGGTGTTAAATCACAAGATCTTGGAGACCAATTCACAGGTCCAAAACGTGAAATTAGGCGGTCACCAAACGTGTCTTTCAATAAATCGATTGTGCCACGAGCTGTGTGACATGTTGCGCCGTCTTGTTGGAACCACAGCTCCTGGACATCATGGTTGTTCAATTCAGGAAGGAAAAAGTTAGTAATCATGGCTCTATACCGATCACCATTGACTGTAACGTTCTGGCTATCATCGTTTTTGAAGAAGTATGGACCAATGATTCCACCAGCCCATAAAGCGCAGCAAACAGTCAGTTTTTCTGGATGTAACGGTGTTTCGACATACACTTGAGGATTAGCTTCACTCCAAATGCGGCAGTTTTGTTTGTTGACGTAGCCATTCAACCAGAAGTGCACTTCATCACTGAACAAAATTCGCTTATGAAAATCGGGAACAACGGCAATCTCAAAATTGCACTATTTGCAAGCGTTGTTCAGGCGTGAGTCTATTCATGATGAATTGCCAAGCCAAACTGAGAATAAATCACTTGACAGCTGTTAAATCGGTCGACATCTTGAACAGTAATGCCAACTTAAAGTTCTATACGTCTATAAAAACACCCTTTACGTTGATTTCTTTAAGAGATTACAAGCGAACCATAGAATATTACGGGTTGGTACACATATCGTCTAGAATTTTAATCTATCGGCCAAGTACTCAGAAAAGTCTTTGGATTATTTAAAAAAAAAATTTTGAAATTCCCTCATTCCTTAGTACTCTTCTTCGGAGGGGTTTTTAGCATTCCCCACTTTGAGGAGGTACCATTCCCCATTTTAACCAGGAAAATTACCAAAATCAAAAAGCAACTTAATCTGTAGGATCTAAACTTTCTGCATGTGCTTTAACACTTTCGGAAAAATTCGTAGTTTTTATTTAATGATGCAAAACGGAAATTGCCAAAATAATTTAGAGCAACAGCACTGGAGAAAACTTTTAAAAAAATATCTGAGTATTTGGTTGGTAGGTTACAAATATAGATGATCTCCGCTAAGCTACTTCTAAAAAAATTTAATATTTAATGACGTAAGACGTATTTGATAAATATGCCATTAATACTGAAAATATATTTAGAAATACTAAAAAACGTAAGGCATTACGTTAAAGCATATTTAACGCGGCATATTTATCTTCATTTAATTTTTTATATGGTTTTGATATTATAGAAGAATGTGGAAAGTGAAAAATAATAATATTTCGCTAACACAGTGAAGGGTATATAAGACTCGGCTTGTTTTTCAAAACCTTTTATTAATAGAAAAAAAAAAGAAAATGTCAAAAAAGAAAAAAAAACTTACCATATGAACAGCTGTTATGGCTTCAACACCCTGTCCATTAAATTTATTTGCCTTAAAGACAGTCTGCTTATCCCAATCTGTCCAATAAATGTTATCCTCAAATGTCGTTATTGAAAATGGATGACGTAAATATTCCGTTGAATATAAAACCTGGCGTCGCTGTGAACCATCGTAATTTGCCGACGAGATGATATTTAATTTACCATCAACCCAATAGATCCGCTTGCGTACTAAATCCAAAGTAATACCATTTGGCCACTTGACATCGTAGTTAATAATTGTGGTGCGATGTGAACCATCCATACCAGCACGTTCGATACGTGGCGAGGCACCCCAATCAGACCAATACAGCCAACTAGAATTAACAAAAATAAAAAAGAAAGAGAAAGGACATTTTTAAAGGATATGATATCATGCAACAATAAAATAATAAAGCAAAATAAAAATAAATAAAAACGACTTGTAATCATTTCCGAAATGCCAAAAAGTGTTTATTTGTATTGAAGCTGTCATGTTGTTGTTATAGTTTTTGGTGAATCACTGCCCCCGCACTTGTATTTAGTCATATTGGTTGCATAACAATGTCATTCGTTTATTTGTTGTTGGCTGAAGGAGGTCATGTATTTGAATGTTTGCTGTTGCTGCTGTTTTATTGTCAGTAGTAACATGTCAAGCGTCAATCAAAGCATATTGTTTTCTGTTTCTTTTTGTTTGCTTGTTGTTACTTAGTTTGTTGCCACATTTTGTATTTAATTTTGAATTTTTTTTTTTGCTTTTGCAGACATTATTATCAAGTGTTTTTGTTCACTCGATTTTATTTTTGTTTTTTAGATTTTTTATTTTACTTACCCTTCAATAGGATCCAGTGCTATTGAACGTGGTATATCCAATTCATCTTCAATGAGCACTTTACCCATATTCCCATCAAAGTTTGTCAATTCAATGGTACATCTGTGGGTATCAGTGAAATAAATATGATTGTATATCCAATCGACAGCCAAACCATCTGATGTTACTGTGTGCTCTTTTAGTACAATTGTTTTATCATTTCCCTCATCAATAGGTGCTCTGCAAAAAGAAAAAAAAAAAAAAAAGAAACAATAGAAATGACCCTCATTTTTGTGTTCATGCTTTTAAATTACAAAATTTTAAGTTTTATAAGCTTTAAACTTAATATTTTCTAGAACTTTAATATTTTTCTTATAGGCTAAGCTTGTGGAAAACTTGTTTAAATTTTTTTTTTTAAACAACACAAATACGCGAAGCTTCTTGTCTTGCAGAAAACCCCCAAGGCCTAGGCAGCGATCGAATACGCTACCTAGTACCTGTCCTCTACCAATAGTTAAATAAACTTGCATTTACATTAAGTTAAAGGCAAGTCTGTAACAATTTACTTTTTGCCTAAAGTAGAATAAGTCAATTTTTTTTTTTAAATCAGTCAGAACTAATTCTAGTTAGAAGATGTAATTATCTTACTAAAATTACAGCTAATTCATTTTTTTTTAAAGTGGACTTATACTACCTTAATATATAACAGTTTATATGTATGCGAGAAACCCAGAGATCAGAATTATCTTTTACTAATTCCTTTCAAATAAAAAACCGTCGACTCTCGGCCATCAATAATAAATTATGATTACATGGAATACCTGTAGTCGCCTTGACTGCTTTTTGTGTAGCTTTCATATTGAACAAAAATGAGCTTACTTTCGAAAAGTGTGTCTCATTTTATGCATGCAAAAAATTCATTATTTCATGCGTAGTGTGGCAGCTAACCCAATCTTGCTGAAAGCACATGTCGTGCAGATCCAATCCATCCAGTTGAGATCACAAGAGCTCCACTATAACATTCCAGTAATGATTGCCATTCACAGTCACCACACTTTGGGGCTCATCTTCAAAAAAGTAAGGCCTGATCGAAATTCGCAAAAGACTATTGCTCATTGTCAGTCCATTTGTTTCTCATGAAATGGGAATGCTGAAGGGCAGAAGGTGATTTTTTTTCCAAAACTAGCATTTTGCTCCATCACAATTAAAACGAGTTGGTCTTTCATTAAGCGCTTCATTTTGAATAATCGCAATAATTATATGTGACAGAGTTAAAACTTGTAAAGAGTGATTTTTTTGCTATTATCTTTTTGGCAACACTAGTTTTGACAGCTCACGCACGTTTTGTATCTTGTGTCACTGTCAAACATCTTCAGTTTGGTCTATAATTTAATCATGAATCGTCTTACAAACGAACAACGCTTGCAAATTATTGAATTTTATTACCAAAATGCGTGCTCTGTTAAGAAAGTTCATCGCGCACTTCTTCCATTTTATGGTCAGTTTAATCGACCTACTGAGGCTTCTATTCGGGCTATTGTAACAAAATTTCGCACCAAATTTACATTGTTGGACATTAAACCACCAACACGCTTACGTAGAGTGCGAACTGAAGAAAATATCGCAGCCGTATCGGCCAGTGTTGGTGATGACCGTGAATTATCGATTCGGCGCCGTTCGCAGCAATTGGGCCTCTGTTACTCCACTACGTGGAAAATTTTGCGGAAGGATTTGGGTGTGAAGCCTTATAAGATACAACTGGTGCAAGAATTGAAGCCAAACGACCTACCACAACGCCAAATTTTTGGTGAATGGGCTCTTGAAAAGTTAGATGAAGATCCACTTTTTTATCGAAGAATTGTGTTCAGCGACGAGGCTTATTTCTGGTTGAATGGATACGTGAACAAGCAAAACTGCCGTATTTGGAGTGAAGAGCAGCCAGAAGCATTGCAAGAGCTACCAATGCATCCACAAAAAACAACCGTTTGGTGCGGATTATGGGCTGGCGGCATCATTGGGCCGTATTTCTTCAAAGATGATGCGAATCACAACGTTACTGTGAATGGTGAGCGCTACCGTGCGATGATAACAAACTTTTTTTTGCCCAAAATGGAAGAGCTTGACTTGCATGACATGTGGTTTCAACAAGACGGTGCCACATGCCACACAGCACGCGAAACAATGGACCAATTGAGAGGCGAGTTCGGTGAACAGTTTATTTCACGCTTGGGACCAGTCAATTGGCCGCCCAGATCGTGCGATTTAACGCCTCTAGACTATTTTTTGTGGGGCTATGTTAAGGCTAATGTCTATAGGGACAAGCCCGCTTCGATTGACGCACTGGAAGCCAACATTGCCAACATTATTCGTGAGATACCGGCCGAAATGTTGGAAAGAGTATGCCAAAATTGGACTAAGCGGATGAACCATTTGAGGCGCAGCCGCGGCCAACATTTGCATGAAATAATCTTCAAACATTAAATTATATCGACCCAACTATCGATCCAAATAAATATTTCATGCATTTTTCTGAATTTTATGTGTTTTTTTTTTAAATTTCCGATAGTTCTTATAAAATCACCTTTTACAAACAAAAAATTACACTAAATTTGAAAAGTGCAAAATCACTTTATTTTTTAATTAAAAAAAATAATAAATAAAATGAAAAAAAGTTACAGCAAAAGAAATTCAATAAAAAAAAGTAGGCTTTTATTAAGATCCGACATTTTTTCATAAAAATTTTATAAACTTAAAATTATTTTTAAAAAGATACCGACTTTAGTGCGATTATGGCCCAATTTCTTAAATTGTTAATGGTATTTGGAAAAAACTTAAACTAAAAGTTTCTAAGATCTAAGTTATTGAAATTTGGCGGAAGGTAAAATTAATTAAACGAAATGGAAATTATAAAACAAATTTGCACATCAGAAATGGACAATTCTAGAGAACTATTTAATTAAATGTAATTACTTTTTTTCTTTTATTAACACTTTCAGGATCATAAGCGTGTCTAAAAAAGTATTTTAAAGAAAAGTCCCGAAAAAAATTTTTTTTTAAATAAAATTTTGGACACATCGAAACTGAATAACTGTTAAATATTTATAAACATATCAGTTAATTCAATATAAAAACATAAAATCCACAAAAAGCGTGCATAATTTACGTTTTATAAAATTTTTGCCTTGGGACGCCGATGTCCCTATGATCCTTAAAGGGTTAAATTAAAACTATATTAATCAAACGGCTTAAGTTGCCTGTATGCGAGTCATTATTAAATTCTGATGTTTGCTTCGTTTTTCGATTACATATTCGACATAATAAAAAAATTAATGATAAACAAGTAAGTTTTGAGTCGTTATGCGTGGTGCTTCACTGAATGGCACATTCGATAGTACATCAACAAAATGTGCTGTTAAAAATAACGGTAAGTCGAAACGTTAAAAATTAAGGAATTTACGAATTAGACCGGTGCCTTAAGTTATGTTTGGCTTTAGGGCACCGTGTGGGTTTACGCCAAGAAAAAATCTAATTGCATCAAATTGCACGAACTCAAAGAATAGTTCACGTTACCTTCACGGCAAATTCATTGCAATCCGCTTTTTAAGAAAAAAGTTAATTATTTAATATTTATTAAATTGCTATTGTTTAAAATAGGACTTCTTCATACTTTTTAATTTAAGCAACGTTTTGTTACAAGCCTGTTAATGAAAACTCAAAAATTATTCTTTTAACAAGCCAGTGAATACATTAAACAAACAAAAATTATATTAAATTAACGTACCTGGCAACGTGCCTTTGTTTAACAGAATTTTGCGTTTCTTATTGTGAGACTTAAATATTTAACAAAGATTTAAAATTCAGGTGAAATGTAACAATAGAAGGGTATGCTAAACAAATGCTCGTGTGCTCGTATGCTCGTAAATATTAACAAAGCAAGCATGTGAAATCTCTTTCAAATAATTTGCTTACAATGAGAAAGAAATTTTTTTCGGCCACCACATTGATTGACATGGTAATCATTGACACACAACATCAATAACGACGCACAAAATTCAGCCAACAAATCAATAGCTGCTTTACAATTAAAGAGTACATCAGTAAAAGTGTACTTTTTCATTCCATGTTGCAATAAATCAAATGTGGTAGTAAATATCGTGTCGTCTAGATCCATTCAGTCCAGTAGAGGCCACAATCTATTATCACAAAGGCATTCAAAGGCATTGACTTTACTTTGCTCCATCACAATTTAAACGCTTTTGTTTTTCGTAAAACTTTTCATGTTTTATAATCGGAATAAGCATGTGTGACAGTTGGGAATTTCCTAGTTACCACTTGCACAAACAAAAAATTTAAAAATTGTACTATTAGTGAGACACCCATTACAACTACATCTGCAAATGTTTTTAACGTTAGCCCACAAAATCTGTTTAAATATGCATTGAATTTTTATTTTTTTTATACACTCTAGTCTAATTTTAAGCATTTGAAATAAAAAAAAAGGAAAATGAATTTCCACTCATTTAATGCTGACACTCTAAAGTTTGGTTATTCATAGCCTTTTTCATTGGTAGTACTTACTTATAAATGCTTTGTGTGTTCACATCACTCCAGAATATCATGCCAGTACGAAATACAAAATCTAATGCTGTTGCTGATTTTGTATTATTTACAATTGATGTCATTTCCATGTGATCTAAAGCAATTTTTCGTATATCATGACGACGTGCTAGCAACAATGATGCATGTCCTTCAGTTGCTTTACACCGTGTGTGATTACGTGGATCTCTCATATAACCATCCATGCACTCACATTTATAACCGCCAATTTCATTAATGCAAATTTGTGAACACGCTCCAGGATTCTCGTTGCATTCATTTATATCCACACAGGTTTTATTATTAATTAATTTATAGCTGTGAGAAGAAGTAAAGAAAAAGAATTTGAAAAATAAGTAAAAATGCTAAATTAAAATGAGTTGATTTATTTTATTTGAGTTTTTCAATTCTTACGATGCCAAAGGGAATATAGAAATAGAGAGGGAGGTAGAAGTTTAGATTTTTAATAAAGATTGCTAAGTGATATTCAAAAATATATAAAAATTAATCGTCGTAGTCTAATGGGTTTATAGTAGACATGTGCTCTGTAGTACATTTTAGTGAGCGCTCTTCTTAGTTCAAAAATTAAAAAGGAATAGTTCGTTCATTTGATCTTTTGTATCTTTATCACTTATAAATACTTTTGATGGTCAATGAACGTTCTTTATTATGTAAAATGATATCGAATAGGAGTTGAAAGGAATTGTTTACGAAAATAGAAAGCAAAGCAACAAAACAAAATTCGAAAAATTTTTAAAGTTACTTTTCTGTTCTTTTTTATAATATAATTCAAAATGTCACTATGACTAAAAAAAAATTAAGGTTCAATTTTAAAATCTTGAAATAAAGCTTTTTAGCATACAGTTCTTCAGTTTATTTATTTTAAATATCATTTTTGTAAAAGAAAATAATTTGCAACTTTCGTTCCTTCGTCATTGTTTTCGTTTATTTTTAGTTCGTTCGTTCATTTAAAATAAAGAGGAAGCAAATGAACTATATTAATTCAAAATACGGACTAGTTCGTTTATTTCAAATAAGTGAATAGTTCGTTCGTGTACTACCCAAGACTAGTTTATAGCGTGTAAACTAAATATACAATATTTAAATAAATTATGACACAAAGTAATAACTTTTATGCGTTTTTTTAGATTTGCACTTGAAAAATGAAAGCAAAAATGTTTTTCACAAGGCATGCCTTTAAATCAACGTACATACATATAAACTCTATAATGAATTTAATATTACTAAAAGTTATTATTATAAAATAATATAAATAATAAATTTTGATTTTAATATTTTTAAATTTTAATAAAGAAAAAAATTTCGTGATAGTTTAAAATTTGCAGGTTTGATTCCTGCATACAAGCTAAGAAGGTTTTAAGAAAATTATTCGGATAAGCCTCTTTAAGCGCTAAGCCCGTAAAGAGCTGTATTTTCTTATCCCGTACTTCTATCGGGCTTGCAAGTTGAAATCATGTCTAGATTGTAACTTTCTAAAAGCAAATGCTGGCATACTCGTATAATTATGCAAAAATGTTTCCAGTTCAGCCAGGACGCAATATATTTTTACGTTTACTTATGGCTACAATAGAACGATAAAATATACCAATATATATATATATATTAAACTATATATAAACGCTATTTGGCGTATTTTCATCATTATTGGCCATGATCACACTGCGACCTTTAAGATCTATTGTGCAGATTTTTTTGGCTTATATTACTAGATGTTCAGTTTACTTAAATTTGTGCAGACACACAACAGTTTTGATAACGCATTGTGTTCCAAAAAAATACTAGGTGCATTTTGGCCTATTTTAAAATACGCCTCATGTTTTTTGCGTTACCAAAACTGTTGTGTATACGCACAAATTTAAGTAAACTGAACATCTGGTAAAAAGTGTGATATGCTTACTAAAGGGCTGCACTAGCCTATTTGAAATACGTGACACTAATGTACACTAGAACAAAGTACAGTTTCTAGTGTCGTTTGTATAGCAGAACAAAAAGTTATGTGAAAAAATTACAAAACACAACAGGCATTGACAGTACTTGTGTTTTGTATGGAAGTAGAAATTCTTACAGTCGTATCTAAATTGGTGCGGCAAAAATTTTTTATCTGTCAAAATTGCTCATGCCCATACAAAACGTATGGATCATACCGAAATAGCGCTACGGCAACGCTGAGCAATTGGAAAATCCAATTTTGACAGGGCGTTTTGAAGTGAAGTTGGCTGCAAAACAATTTTTTTTTTATTTTTGACCATTAATGACATGTTACCTAGTTTTTTTTTTTTTAATTTAGCGTTTTTAACTTTATTTTTGTTTGTCTTTAGTGGGTTTCATTAAACAAGATGATTAACATCACTCTTCAGAATACGCACCGGCGCTCTTATTTAGGGGTGATGCTTTAATATGAATAGAGGTTGCTAATACAAGTAAAACCTTAAATTTTGTGATTTTCAACTACAGAAGTATTTGCAATTTTGAAATTAATAATCAGCGTTGCCATTTTCAGCATTTTTTTAGGCTAGATTTATTTATAGCTTTAAATGTGCAAAAACAATTAGCCTCGAAATTTCTGATTTAGCCTCTAGCTTTTTTCCTAATATTTTTTCAATTTCAAAATAGCCTTAAATAGCTTTTTTTATTTTGGAAAAATAAAAACATATCACACATAAACAAACTGAGGCTGAAGAAACTTCCTGAATACAAATGAGTTTGTTCTTAGTATAAATTTTAAATTTGAATTAAATTAAATTTATATTTTGCCTGCATAATATTGAATAGAGGTGATACTACTTTCAATTTCTTCACAAAAACTCGCATCGTCTGCAAAAAAAAATTTTTGCATTTGCTTTGGGGGGCAAAATATTATCCAAATTAATTAAATATGTTCGGACAAATCTTAGATATGTAAATTGTTAAATTGGCTGAATGAAAGGAGTGAAGTATTTCGCTTCTACCTTGTAAATTAAATGCACTTTATTCTTTGTGTGTGTGGGATTAATCCACTGCTTTCGTGAAATGATCCATATTGATATGTTTTTCTCTCAGTGATAAAAATCACGAAAAATTATGAATTTTAAAAACCCAACATATTGGGAACTAGCACCAACAAATCGTTTTTAAATTAACAAGTTTCATTAATATAATTTTAATTTAATTGATTGAAAATAATTGAATTTTTTAATTAGGTTGATGACTATTAACTTACCCCATTTCACATTCACACTTAAAGCCAATTGGTTGATCAATACATTTATGCATACAGCCGCCATTATTTGTTGAACATTCATTTATTTCACATTTATTGGCTGGCTCGTCTTCACCATCTGGACAGTCTTTATGTTTGTCACATACCTTGGCAAGAGGAATACACTGACCGCCTCCACAGTCGAAATGTGTTGTTGCATTGCAAACAGTTTCTCTGCGGATGCCTGGATAAACGAAATTCGTGGTAATTAAGGTTCCATGTGTGTCTTTTGTTAACTTACCACAATCAAGTTCATCACTTTTATCTACGCAATCGAAATCGCCATTGCATGTAAGATGTCCCGGTATACAAGAACGATCAGAGCATTGGAATTGATCAGAACGACAAGTGCTATTTTTACAATTTTGATCGGTCTCATCATCACAACTGGGACAGTCACACTCGCCATCACATAACCAGCTGGGATGCAAACATGTTATGCGATCCTTGCACTGGTATTCATGGGTCAAACAAGGTGCATGCGAATTGCTAGCATTGCGACAATTCTAGAAAAGGACAATAACAAAAGTTTATTTTAATTTATTATAGTTTTATTTAATTAATATTAATTAGCTGGAGTCTAATCAATTGTTTTGTATTTGAAAGTTTTAATAAAATAAGTCGAAAAAAAACATGTCAATTCTCGCATTTAATAGTGTTTCCACACTGAGTGAATTTAACATAAATGCGGTTTTAACGTTAAATCCAACTCATAAAAACTGTATTTACCATACAAAGTGAATTTAATAAATCCACATTAAATGCTATTTTGGAATTGAATTTAAGTTGGATTTATGAAATACAACACTGTTTTTGTCCGCTAAGCTCAGTACTACCAAGTTAAAAATATCTGTAAATATAGCAACAGCTGCTGATGTTATTGAATGAAATAATAAAATAAAAACCATTTCAAATGCTTTCAATGGCAGCAGCAATAAGAGCATTTCGAAGTTTTTCGACGAAAGACAAAGAAAATATGTTTCTCGTAAGTGTATTTACCAAAGGTCACACATATTGTGCCTGTTGTACAGTTGGTCAAATAAGTTTTATATAAAAAGCAACGCATCAAATACACTTATTTCTATGGGAAATTTTTATTGTTTTGTAGAAATTTATTTGACACACTGTATGTTAAATACTGAATTTAAAAAATTTGCAGTGTGAACGCAAAATCATCTGTTGGTGAATTTAATGTTAAATTCAGTATTTAACTTTCAGTTTGAAAACACTATAGAACTTTGCTAAAAACCTTTTGTTTAAAAAATGGAAAAGAAATCAAAAGCCCTTTGAATAATTTTCGTTCCCAAAAAAATTTTTCTATTAAAATAGTTATTTAAAATAATTAATTAATTACATAATCAAAAAAAAAAAAAAAATCAGCTCTATGACTTCATTAAATTAAGAAAAAAGTAAACGCTTAAATACGGAAATTTCCACATAATATCGAATTGTTGTTTTCATTTTGCTATATAAAACAAACCTGCACTGAAAGTAAGAAGAATATATATAAGTTTGCGATTTCATTTGTAATGTTCTACAATGCACATATACCATCCTACAATAGCGGAAATAGCGGAGTCGACTTAGCGCTGTCCGTGTGGATGTTGAAATCAACTTTCTAAGCTTTCTAGAAAACTTTGAGAAAAGTTTGGTATGTTAATTTATTCAAAGTTCCCGTGCTCAAGTTGCTATTTAAATTCAGCTTAATCTATTCAGAAATTGTTGAACTATGAGGTCTAAAGTGCAGCTACCTCAATTTTCTGTACATTTTTTCTGATTACGTTTTTTGCGTATTTTGTCTAAACTTCAAAATGAAAAAAAAACCTAGTACAAAGTTTTATCCGAAATAACAATCCAAAAGATAGCAAATAATCGGTCCACAAGTGGCCGAATAAAATCAAAAATACAACCGAAATTTCAGATTTTCACAAATTTTTATTATTTATTTTATAAATTCAAAACCGTCTTATACAAACGTGTGTATTCTGTGTGGTAGTGATTACACTACACATGTCAAGTGGTAGTGATGGCACTACAGTGTAATAGAACGGCTAATACAGAAATTTTATCGAAAGAAGATTTTTTGATTTTTGCCGTTAATTTGGGATTTATTATTTGATATCTATACATATAAAGACTTATCATCATCGCCCAGCCCAAACGCTAAAGCTACGGACTTGAAATTCGGTAAGCAGGTGTATGTCCCAATATATAGAACGAATAAGAGGGAATTTTCATAAATTCGAATAATAAGGGAGTAAAAAAGGGTAAAAACGGGTAAAATCCAACTTCTTATATCTCCGGAACTACTACAGATAGAGCCAAAGTTCAAACTGCAAAATATTCTACTAAAAAAATAAGCGGATGGGTATTTGGTACTTTTTCGATATTTGTACATTTGTGGCATAAAAAAGGTAAAAACTAATGTTGGTACGTTTTTTTAACCCCTTTTTTTCAAAGTATAAACCACGGCAACAACAACAAAATTGTATTCTAGGTCTCCAATATATATTGGTACTTTTTTAAAATTCGAGCAAATAAGGGGTAAAAATGTACCCCTACTACTATGTACTTTCATGGCAATTGATGCAGCATATAAACATTCTATTATTAATTTGTAACACCCAATAAAACTCTATTTAAAAAATAATTTTCAAGGGAGGAAAAAAGTACCAAAAGGGGGAAGTAAGATTGGACTTTATATTTAAACAATTTTAGTGCTATTTTTTATTGTGCAAACCTAGAAATAAAAATTCATTAAGGAAACAAAATATTACTTTATATTCATTTGAATGGTGCTTTTTGATTTTTTAATGCAAACAAACCTAGAAGTACTAGATTGGGGACAAGCTTTCCTGAGGAAGTTATAATATAAAATTATTAGGAAACATATGGTACTTTTTGATATTATTAAGGAAACTCAATAGTACTTTTTCTATTATACCTTTTGATGTTATTTGTAGTGAAAATCTAGAACTGAGATTAAATGGTCTACAACGAAATAAAAAATTATATTAGCGACAGTATGGTATTTTGCTGACGAAGTAGCAAATGCTAGTTAAATAACATATATAATTAAATAGGTTTGGGTAAAAAATGTTAAAAAACAATTTAAATTAAATGAAATTTTTTTTTGTATTTTTATTAGATATCTTTCTTATAATTTTATTTATTTCTTATTTAAAAATTTGCTACCTCTATTTTATTGTTTTTAAAAATAAGAATCCCACAACAGATTGTTTTGTAAAAAAAAATTTATTTTAGAATTAATAGAAATTTATTTTAATCAATATTTGCCAATTCCTTAAAATCTTTTTTTTAATAATTTTTCTTGTTTGTGTTATTGACAATTGCAACTTAGTTGAGTTTACTTGTAAAATGTAATATAGGCATAAGTACATAAATTACATATTTACTTGAAAGATCAAAAATCCTTTTTTTAGTTGAAAATTTTCTTTTCCACTTTTTTAAAAGTTAATATTCATTTATTTTCCAATATAAGAAATAAAAAAAAAAAACTTTATGATGCACTCAACTGCTTAAAGTCTTAAAGCAATGCACCTTCAAGTTCATTTTTCTTTCCTTTTGTATTTCATTTAAGGACAAAAGGAATTGTTTGTTTAATCTTCTTCTGAGTTTTCTTCTCAATTTTACATTGTGCTTTATTATACTTTAAGAATTAATTTTGCTATTATAATGTCTTTTATACGAGTAATCAATCCCACAAATAAAGCAACATTACTTTTTGCAAACTTCCAATTGAATCCAACATCAAATATTCTCTTTCAATGCATTCGTAAAAAAGGACAATGAGTGAATTTTAATGTGTAATAAAGGCTTTTATTATAATAATAAAAAATAAATAAAGGTCATATACAAACTTTAATGGAGAACATTTCGTGCCATAAATTTTCCAAACAAATTAAGATTGTTAAAATATTTTCTTGTTTGTATTCAATCAAAAGTGTAAAACCTTAATAGTAAAGTATAAAAAGTGGTCAATAAAAGCAAGCAATGTGGCTGTAATAGCTCTTAAGCTTCTTATGATATCATAAACTCAATGTGAAAGTAATCCAGCAAAATAAACTCAGTTATAGGTAGTTGAAAGTATAACTTTTTTATGCACTTCAAAATATTCTTGATGTTATTAATGGAGGTTAAAAAGAAGATTTAAGAAGGGTAAAGATAAAATATGCAACTCTTCTTTAACAATCAGGATTATTTTTGTTGTACACTTTAAACGAACGATTTCGTTGATTTCCCGACTTTATTTCTTGTATCTTCTCCAATTATTTTCTAGGGGAAGAATTATAACTAACAAAGTGTTTTCACTTATGTTACGGGATCTTCAATTTGATTTGACATGAAATAAAATACCAAGTTCTTTTACAGAAACTTATATAGAAGCAAAAACTAAAACAAAATTACATACAAGCAAAGGGTTTTATATAAATAAAAATATTTATTTATCGAATGCTTTTCTTATATTTAGACTCTGCGCCTTTTGATTTAGTGTACGAGGGCGGACTTTATGAATGAAACACAGCTTTTTTTGCATAACAAAAATTTATTTTTTAACATAATCTCCCTTTAACTCAATACACTTATTCCAACGTTTCTGCAGTTTTTGTATCCCTTCCAAAAAATATGATTTTTCGAGATCCTTAAAATAGGTATTTGTTTGGTCAATAATTTTATCATTGGTGCTAAATCTCTTTCCACCGAGCCATTTCTTTAGGTTTGGAAATAGCAAGTAGTCACTAGGGGCTAAATCCGGAGAATATGGTGGATGAGGTACCAGTTCGTAGACCAATTCATAGAGTTTTACCAATCCTTTGAAGTTGTCACACGTTTACGTTTATGGTCAATTGAGAGCAAACGCGGCACCCATCTTGCAGACAACTTTCTTAAACCCAGCTGATCATTTAAAATCGAAACTAAACTGTCACATGAAATATCTATGGCATCAACAATCACATGCACTTTTTCGGGTGTACTGAGCTCAATTGGCCATCCAGGACGTTCAGTGTCATTTGTACTTGTGCGACTACAACGAAAGTCAGTAAACCACTTTTTTACCATTGAAATCGATGGTATTTATCGAGCTTTTCCTTGCTGTGATTGACTGTTTTTTTCGCCAAAAATTAAGTTTAATGAGCACTCAAAATTCACTTTTTTTCATTTTTAGAAAAATACACAAGGTTTGTTAAAAGCAAAGTAACTGACGACACTTCCTCAAAATATGACATTAGTCTATTAACAGGTGGTACTTGATGGGAACAGTGTTGCATTTCATATAACTACGAAGGAAGTTCGAAAAGTCACGGACTTATTGATCCGCCCTCGTATGTACCTATTGTCAATAGTATATTCTTTATTATTTAATGTATATCATTTGTTTTTTATCTTTTATTAAATTTCTGATAAATGATATTATTCGAAATGCAGAGGAACACTATTTTGGTGGAGCTATTATTTTCGAAGACACATCCTTTTCTCCTCAGCAGCACTATCTGTGTCACCAACTTCGGGATGCTATATATTGTTAATCTTAAGTGTTTAAATTAACAATTTGGAATTATTTACTTTGAGAATCAGGAGAATAAGGAAAATGAAGAGACATCAGAGCACCTATTGTGTCACCGTAATGGTCTAATTTGGACCATTTTTCGCTGCTTAGGACATCATTATCTACAACCCTCAGACATGGCGGGCAAATCATCCAAGAAAGTTTTGAATTCTTAATAAATACTAGACTCAGGGAGAATTGGTAACTTGAGAGTATAGTGTCAAAATAGGTTTATTTTGGTTGCAATGACCAGGTAACTTGTCGGCGCTACTCATTCCATTTCTACTTTGATCATAATAATATTTATATGCTTCAAATTAATAATAATATTTTTGAATAGAATAAATTATATTTGCGGTGACAGTATTCAACCACAGTTTTTTTGGGTGTTACCAAAGAGAAAGAAAAAAGCAAAATGCATTTCTGAAAATAAAAAAAAACCATTAGACAAGTCTACTCACTTAAGCTCATTCATGGAAGCATTTTAATATTCTTGTTATTGTGGAATAAAACAATGTTAGTTACTATGAACTATCTGGCTAAGAAAAGAGCACAGGACATCACTTTTATAATAAGCATAGAACTTTCCTGCAAAGAGGATTATCAATTAACAAGTAATTTAGCATGACAACGATTTCTACTTAATTAGACAAGACTCAAGATAGGCAATTGCTTAACACAAGTATCTATACGGAAGCTGTTAAAAATAAACTGTTATAAGTGACTGAATCTTGAAAGTGTATTATACTCCATATATTGTCTGTCAAAGAGTATTGCTATATTTTTACTCTGTATAAAAACGTTTAGTTTATTAACTCTGGCAATGTCAACATTCCTTTCTATACATTTTCAACTCAGCCTGGAATCTTCTGGATTTATCAAATAATAAAACCAAACTTTAACGGTCATTTTAAATCTAGTTAATTATAAAACACTTAAAACTAACATGAAAACACATTTTACTTTAAAACTTATACACAAGCATTACATTCACAAATTCTACATATTAGCTTAAAGAACAAATTACTACATGTACAGTTTCTTTGGAAAAATAATAACAGTGGGACAACAGATGATTTTTCGTAACAGTGTAAATTAACTATAGAAAGTATTTAATTGGAGAATATTCTGAACCTCAGTGGGAATGATGTTAAACTCAATAAGTATCTTTATGAGTAGATTAGGTGTGGTAGGAGCTTGAATGTTCCTTAGAAGAAAGTGCTGCTATGTGTACAATTCGTATGGAATGTTTAAATTTAACATACATAAACATAGTGTAATGCCTTTGAAACACAATATGTGTGATAGCAATATTATTTTTTATTTAGAACTCGTTCTATATGATGTGTAAAAGCAAATGTATTAAATGGTATCACAAATCAAACTAAAAAAATTAAATAAATTGAATTCATAAAAAAAATTAATACTTGGCGTACATATGAAAATCCATAAATTAAAAAATTTTTAAATTTATTATGTGAACACAGCTTAAGGCATAGATTGACTTGGAAAAACCCACAACGATGTAAAAACAGTTTTACGTGGCGGCTATCCGTCATCACTTGGAACTACAGAATTTCGTATTAGGCAAGCTTTGTCAGGAGTCTGGGATTGTTTTAGTTGGATATAAGGCTGCACACTATTTACTTCAAATTGCGATGCTACTATTGGCCATTCTCAATTATTAAAGAAATTTTTTGCTTACTGTGATAAAATTTATTTTTCACCTACTAAACTTAAAACTAATACTCGTATTAGTTTTTTTAAGGAAATAGCAAATTTCATTTGCTTAAGATTTATTTATGTTTCAGTATTAATTATTTATTATTAGTGTGAGCAGGTAGCTCATATGAATTTGGTTTAACAAATAAAAAACAAACAAAAATTTATATTTTGCATAAAATAGATCGCCTAGCAAGAGCTACTCACATAATTTCATTATTTTGAATAGTTTTAAGATTTATCACAAAATACTGACCAAAAACAGTTGGTGTACAAAAGGCCTTAAGTGATAAATTTCATTATTTTTCATGCTATTTATTACGTAAGGTAAGAAAGGTATTACGTAACATAAAAGAAAGAAAGTACATTCACATAGTTTACATTAATAAACAAGCGATTATACACCTTTTTCCTTTCCTAGTGGAAGTAAATAATTCTAAAAATTGTTGAGCTCCATAACAAAAATTCCTTAGATACCAAACCAACCAACTTTCAAACAATAAGAAATTTATGTTTACTTGCATGCCATGCCGGAGACTACAAGTAACAGCAATTGCAATAGTTACAACAATTGTTATAAGCCAAAGAAAGAATAAATAAAAATATTTTTAAAGCATAAAACATGAATACTTATTTATTTTGTATGCAATTCCTGGCATACTTTCAGGATAACGGAAAAAATGCATTTTCTGTTTTTATACCCTTCATTATATGTATGTAGTTTTGCTTTCCTTTAATAAATTTTCTTAATTTAAGCAAAATTGTATTACCTGCTATAAACGTATATATCACACGGGTATAAATGTACTCATGTGCAGTGAATGTGTGTGTGTATTTACATTTACTCATTTATACTGAGCAGTCAGTATACTGAGCCATTGCCAGTGGATGCTACAAAAGTTGTAAACTTTACTTTTGCCGTTTAAATGAAACAAAGACAAAGTTCAAGCTCAATGCCTGTAGGGATTTGGGTTTATATTTCTGTTTATATGTGTAATTATTATATTGCAAAATAGGAAATGCAGCAACATTGACTTAAATTTTAGTTGATACGAATAACATCCTGAAGGCTTTTGCAAAGTTCCCTTTTTTATTTTAACAGCAAACATTAAAATTAAAACTAAAAACAAAAAAGGAAAATCATATTACGAAAATCACATTTTAAAAAAGGGAAGAGAAATTTTTTAGAATTGAAACTTTCTGCAAAAATTATTATAATAAAAATAACATAAAAACGGAATCTCAATCATCCTTATCGTGTTAGTGTAGACGTATTTCGACTCTGGCATATTTGTAGTCGAATAGAAAAATGAATTCTATTGCTTGAAATTTTCGAATGCGACAATTTAGCAATTGAAATTTAAAAAATTATGCTTTATTAATGATCATACGAGTATACTGCACATGATCAACAAGGTTAACGTTCTTACACGAATACTATGCCCCTTTATAAATAGAAATTCCAGGCTCAGCATGAGTAATAAACAAATAATTTTGAAGACATTCATTTATTTATTTATTGAGTCTATGGAAGTGTTCCTTACAGATATTTAACTAATAATTGAATTAACAGTATTAACTTATAATTTTGCAACCATTCAAAAGAGAAAACAAAGTTACATAAAGTTTGTAAGAATGCTATACTGATTTTTATAACATTAGTGTTCGCAGAATAATCAATGAATCTATAAAGTTGATTAAAAGTGTTGCACATCCTTCTAAGCGGATCGGCAGCAGCATAATTAGATCTATAAACAGTAACCGATAGCGGAATAAAATATATAGACAATCGTTGTGGTACGTTGAATGAAATTTCATTTATTAGAAATCCAGAACATATGTCGCCTCTAATAACATTAAAAATGTAACATTAATGTTGGCAGTTTAATAAGAGCAAGTCGAGCTGAGTATGAGGGCAAGTTGAAATGGTTAAATTGTAAACCACGAAGACAAAATAACAAAAACTGTTTCTGCACTGACTCAATAGCGTTGGAATGCACTTGATATAATGGGTCCCAAATTATTGAGCCATATTCTAAAATTGGACGAACAAGTGATGTATTATAATAATTTTGTAGTGTAAGGATCATTAAATTCTTTCGACAAGCGCTTTATGAAGCCTAGTGAGATCCTAGATTTATTGACTGTACTTGTGATGTGGGGTGTAAAATTTAATTTTGTATCAAATAATATACCAAGATAGAGAAAAGTGTTAACCACAGTCACTTTATCACTGCCTAGAGAGTAGTTCACAACAGTTGAGTTTTGTCTTGAAAATCGCATATGCTTACACTTTTTTATATTAAGATCCATTAAATTAATGTTACACCATTCGTAGAAAGAGTTGAGGTCAGTTTGAAGATGTTGTTGTTCTAATACTTGTTTGTGGGAAATGAATATTTTCACATCGTCTGCATACATTATTATATTTGAAAATTGTATTATTTGTGGCAGGTCATTAATAAATAAAGAGAAAAGTAAAGGGCCGAGGTGACTCCCCTGCGGAACCCCAGATAGAACATTAATTATTTTTGATATAATATTATTGAAATAAATATTTTGTGTTCTCTTTGATAAGTATGACTGTATCCAACACAGCACCAGTGTGGGCAACAAGTGCAAAGTGTCATTTTAAAAAAATGTAAATTTTTCAAAATAAGCTGTTGAGACTATTATAATTTATAATCTCCCATGGCATTTTTCGACCAGACGTCTTCATTCGCTAGTGAAAACAGATATAGTTACTGATAAAATTCTTAAACTAAATGACAGCTTCATTATCAGATGCTTAAGTTTTGTTTATGAACACATCAATGAATTAGCTCGCTACAAAAAAACTTAGTTAGGTAGTAAAGAAGTTAGGTTAAGTGGTTTTAAATAAAATAAAATAAAAATTTTCAAATAGGTTTTTTCAAAAAGTTTGGCCTCAAATAAAATATTGTAAATATGTAAATATAAATTCTAGAAGACATTTAAATTTAACTTAGTGGGAAAAGATTGTCGAAGTACTTTTGCCACTCTGACACGAGCCTTTTTTTGAGCGATTGACAAATTATGTGGGATCCTACGCGAACAAATTTTTTTGACAGTCAAATGTTTATGCAATATTGAATGTATGCTGGTCCGACTAATGCCTAAGGTTGTCTCAATCTCACAATAGGTCACATGACGATCTTGCAATATCAGTTCGCGCACAGCATCAATGGTTTTCGGAACAACAACAGATTTTGGACGACCTTCACGAAATTCGTCGTGAAGTGAACTACGACCACGATTGAATTCACCATACCATCGATAACCACTGGTCCTTGATGGAGCTTCATCGCCAAAAATTGTATGAAGTTCATCCATGCACTGTTGCTAAGTTAATCCACGTCGAAAGTTGTAAAAAAATAATCGCACGAAAATGTTCACGATTTAATTCCATGTTTGGGCCGAGATGAATTTTTTAAGTTACTGTAAACAACACAAATAGCGCTCGTATGTCAAACCGTTCTGAGTACGTATAACCTCAAAAATGTCCAATTTTACGATACAGCTGTCAGTTGCCAGGTTGCAACACCAGGGTTGCCAAATCCCGAAATATAAAAGCAACCCTCGTATTATTATTATTAAATAAATACTCCAAAAAATACTTTATTAACTAATATGAAGCCTGATATACAAATTGTCAAAACAAACAATTAAAAAGCATTGCGAACGGCGAATTTATAGAAACTAGTTGAATTAGAGTATTAGATCGTCAGCTGTTTGAATTCACTTCCCTAGACTTGTCAAAATTTGCAATTTTATGTGTATTTATTTGTGAAGAAATTTTAAATTGAATCAGTAATTAAAACAATAAAGTAAAAAATAGTTTAAAAAAAATTTTATAAAAAGGGTAAAAATAAGTCAGATAAAATATATTATGAAACAAAAAGTGAGAAAAATGTGCAAAATAAGTAGAAATTTATTAGTGTAAAAATTATGTGTGTCATATTTGTGTACTGCTGTTTATAAATTAGCAGGCAAGGCTGCTCAATAACGGTTTGTAATAGAGACATAGAGCTTTATTTATAACTTATATTATTAACTCAATTAATAATAGCCTAAATCAAGCCCAACATGCGGGTACGAAACCGTTTAGACACAAGTTTGAAAAAGCTACTATGCATTGAACAACTACAGGGTGGGCCAAAAGAAACCAAGGGGTGTAAAAGCTTAATAACTTTTTTGTTTATCAATTTTTTTTTTTATTTTTTCTTTCAGATTATATAGACAACACTTGGAGAATTTATAATGGAGAGGTTCACAACTGAACAGAGAACCAGAACAATAGAATTTTATTATTTTTTAAAAATATATATATTTGATTATGAGTGATGAAGCTCATTTTCATTTGAATGGCTTTGTTAACAAGCAGAACTGTAGGTTCTGGGGTTCTCAAAATCCAAGAGCCATTCATCAACGCCAATTGCACCCCATCAGGTGTACAGTATGGTGTGGGATCACATCTGAAAATGTCATTGGGCCCTACTTCTTCGAGAATGAAGATGGAAGTGCTCTAACCGTAAATGGAGAGCGGTATCGTTTTATGATAGAAAATTTTTTACGTCCTGCTCTTGAAAACAGACCTGGTATGTGGTTCAGCAGGACGGAGCCACTGCCCATACTGCCCGAGACACAATGGCTCTTTTAAGTCAAATTTTTGGATAGCGAATAATTTATCGAAATTCGGAAATTATTTGGCCAGCGCGATCGCCAGATTTGACAGCACCCGACTATTTTCTTTGGGGTGTTTTGAAGGAGCGAGTGTATGTGAACAGGCCAGAGAATATCCTTGAACTCAAGGCAAACATTGTTGCAGAAATTCGAACGCTACAGCCACAAGTTTTGAAAGATGTTATGGAAAATGCTCTAAAAAGAGCCCATCAGTGCGAAGCTGAAAACGGTGGTCATTTAAGAGACATCATTTTTCATACTTAGTGTAAAAAAATTTCCATTTTGTATATTATATAATCTGAAAGAAAAAATAAAAAAAGTTAATAAACAAAAAAGTTATTAAGCTTTTACACCCCTTGGTTTCTTTTGGCCCACCCTGTATACAAGAAAAATTGTTTAAGAAAAATTAATTATTTGTTTAATATTTAGCAAAGAATAAAGACATCGTTGTGTTAGTTTTTGCATAATGCAACAGTATTATTTTTAACATTTTCTTTATAATTTTTTTTTTTACACTTACTAACTCATCTGATCCATCATAACAGTCGGGATCACCATCACATCTCCATTTCTTATGAATGCAGGCACCATTTGTACAGGTAAATTCATGAGTATCACATGGCACTTTGGCACAATTCTTTTCATCTGAGCCATCACCACAATCATCGTCATGATCACACATCCAACGTTTTTGTATGCAACGACCATTGGCGCAAGTGAATTCATCCGAACGACATGTTTCATCTTTACAGCGCGTTAAAAATAAATAAAATTTATTAGAATTTTGTAAAAAATAAATTTAATGATAGGAAATGATAATGAATTCAACATGCGTTAAAAAAAAATTTAAAAAAAAAAAACATTTTTAGTAACATAAGTGTTTAATATGTTCATTCAAGTACGAAAAAAAATTGCAGAATATTTTTTTAAGCCAAGAATATATAATTTTTCTGTTATTCGTTAATTAACAAACAGTTTTCTATTATAGCTAAAATATTGCATATCAAACCAAACGTTTTGACATTTTAAATATATATGGTATAAGCTAAGGCAGAAAAAAAATGTTTATAATAAAAAATTTAGTGTCTTTTTATAATAAACAGCCATTAAACCCTTTAATGGAGCTGTAGAAAGGTTTAAAAAATTTATTGCTTTGTGAAATTCCTTTGGGCTGTGCCTCGCTTTAATTTATTTTTGCAAGTTTTTAAATTTATTTCAATGTCTTATGTTTCGTGTTAAAAGTTTTCTGTCCTTAAAATTATATGTGCAGAACATAAAAAAACCCATAAAATATTTATAAAAAAAAAACTATTTCTTTGTTATTTACAGCGCTCAAGAGAATTTAGCTTGTTTACAAAAGTCATTGATATTTTAGTAGTTTACAGGTGGGTTGTATTCCAGATACTTTGTTATTTTTTTTTTTTTTTTTTGTAAAACACCAAAGCAAAGTGAAATAATTTAATTTTTTTAAACGGAAATTTCGTTTTTAGCGAGAAATTTACTTTTCAAAATTACAGTTTTGAATTCTAATTTGAATTTTGCAATGAAATCACATTAAATTATTAAATATCTCCAATTGAAATGGTGGATCAGGAATATTAAATTTTTGCATATGAAGCCGGCAAAAAGCAAGTGTCGCATTTTGTTTTGTAAAAATCTAAGAGAGCAATTGCCTTCATATGTTGAACAGAAAAAGGTGGCCTGTTTCGTTTTTTCTATGTAGAATTGTTAACTAATAAATTTTAATAGAAGAGTTGGACATCTGTCCGATATTATTTATCATTTATAACTGTCACATTTTAATCTCTTCATAATAATCTTAAGCTTTTGCATACGATAATGGAATTTCGTTCATATAAGAGTATCTTCTGAATTTTATAATTAATTTAATATATTACAAAATTCATTAGTTGTCACTGACATGCTTCATTAGATTAATACGGGTATTATTTCTAATGGAGTTAATCCATTTTTTATAACGCTCTTATAAAATCAAGTCATTCTTCGGCATATTAAAATCCTTCAAAAGTTTTAAATTTATTTCAAGAGACTTGTTTTACTAGATACAAGTGTTTTTAAGCGTAAAGTGCTTTACTTTACTAAATAGATGTACAATTTATCTGAGTCCTGGGTCATTCTATGTAAGAGTAAACTTTTTAAATTTAGTGTAATTTTTTTGTGCAAGTGACAACTCTGAAATTAGCCAGCTGTCACATACGTTTATTCCGATTAATAAAAGTGGAGAGCTTTATCAAACACTTATGACAAAAAATTGGAGATTTATGCTGAGACCGCTTGGAAATTTCAAAGAATTTCATTTTAAAATGAAAAAGTTCTCTCTAACTAAGACACATTTAACGATAATAAAAAATACGTTCAGCACAATAAGAAAAAACTTTATATGGTATCAACATTTGCTACCTACGGGAACTAGGTTCGTATGGCATTAAATCTTGCTCCCCGAATAGCTCGAATTTCAGTACAGTGCATGAACTTAAAGCTAATAAATATGAGCTACCTTTGTTGGTGTATCTAATGACATTCAACAATATGATGTAAGCAATGATAATAACATCGGCTAAACAACAGTCGTTACAAATATAATTGAAATTAATTAAAAGGGTAATGGAAACATTGAATTGAAGAAAAAAAAACAAAAAAGGAAGTCTTGTAGCTTAAATTGATCACATCATTGTCAAATTAAATAGTAAAAACTTGAATGTTAAAAAAAAGTTTTAACGAGCGTCCAGTTAGTTTTTTTTGTAAAATTTATTTATGTCAAATAAATACAACGGAAAAAAGTTATAAGAAAAGAATGTTTTTAAGAGTGTATATATGTATGTGTGCATGTATGTGCGTATTTCAGTGAGTGTGCACAAATAATTACTACATTTTACTTAAAGATACACAAAAGCTACATTTTACTACATAAAGAAAAAGAGATTTTTATACAAATAAAAAAGAAAAATTTGTGCAAGTGCATAAGTGCATGTGTGTGTGTGTGTGTGTGTGTTTGTTGGTGCAAGTGTTTTTATATAGCAACTACATAATTAAAACAATAAGTTAAGCAAAACTACAGAAAGCAAAACAAAAGAACAAAGTTTAAAACAACAACAAATTTTAAAATCTTACTGCATGAAGCCTCATCGGAACCATCTGAACAATCTTTACTTTGATCGCACATCCAGGCCAAGGGTATACACTCACCCTCGCCCGATTTACAAGTGAACTCATCAGGAGTACAAGTTTTATTTTCTGTAATAAAAAAAGGATTTTTTTTTTTATAAAAAGCAAAAAATTTTTATCAAATAAATAAAATAAACATGTGGAAGCTTAACTTTAGAGTACTGAGTGTAGTCATTGGAAAATTTGTTTACCAAAAAGTTTCTTTACATTGTATACAGTTTTTAGTAAAAATATAGAGGTTTTCAGTTCTATTACGAGTGTAGTCGAGTCTGCAATACGTAAAAAAAATATCTATGGCCAGCGTTGGCTCACATGACCGTTTTCGTTATGGCAACGATACTCATATTCATATATTCTTATAAGGATATTCTTGTAAATAGGCTTTGTTTTAATTTCAGGGTCTATTTTCTGCGTTGTGCGTGATATTAAATTATGGAATTTAGAGTAGACAGTAGTCAGGCAGTAGAAGTGGAAGGCACCAAGAATTTATGGGACCTTTCGATCTAGAGGACAGAAAAAATTGCATACAGAGAGTGGAAATGTAGGTGGTGATTACTGACTGTTTTCATATTTCAGCATTAAAGTTATGCCCTATATTAAATGCCATGATTTCAATGCTATCGTTGCTGCAAGAGGAGCTTTATAGGTCTTGTTCTACTTAAGCAAGAGTTATACGTAGTTATACTCAGACTGAAAGTTAAATGCTGAATTTAATATTAAATGCATCACACTGCAAATTTATTAAATTTAGTGTGTTAAATCAAATTGTACAAAATACTATAAATTTCCCATTGAAATAAGCGTATTTGCTGCGTTAAGGCCTAACTATTATATGCATTAGCTGGATTAAATTAAAGTGTAATAACATAGAAACTGCATCTGACAAACTATAATAGAACAAAAAGTTTCGTTAAGCTTCATCAAATGTCATTTGCTGAAGCAAACAGCGAAATTGATCGTACATTCCGTACGTAATCAGCTGTTTTAACAATTTTATTCTATTCAAACGCTTTAATTTTTATCCATTATACGAATTTTAGTTTCCAACACAATCACTTGTAATATTTGTTGTTGTGTTGTTTATTTACATACGCACATTTGCATATTTTATTACTTTTACCCACGAACAAAAAAAGAGCCAAGTCTTGGTGGTTTGAGATTACAAATTTCTTTAAATAATTAAAAATTATAAAAATTTTTTATTTATTTATGGTATGTTACAAGCCAATTATGATCATTAATTAACATATTGTGTACAGTTTTCGCTTATTTAGGAAATAAAAGAAATTTTATATTTGTGCAAAGTGGCAAAATTCTCTAAATGAGCAACTGTGACGAAAGTTCACAAATGTACACGTATTATAGCCACCTTCTTTTAAATTGCTTAAGTAATTGACAGACACTAGGTTAAGCTTTCTTATGCATATTATGGTTAGGCCTTTACGAGACACATATTTTCTTTGTCTCTCGTTCAAAAAAAAATTTTTTTTTTTTAAATTCTTTCATTGCCATTGTCCTTGACAACATTTTCATTAACCCTAGAATATCATCGTTATTTTTTGTATACTAATGTCATATTTCGTCAACAATAAAATACGTCGTGAGCGAAAATATATAACAAAATAGATTTATTATTCATATTTAGTTATTTTTTAATCAATAAATAAAGAAATTCATATATTTTTTTCAATTCCTGAACGTAAAATTAACATTGCGTAGCCTTCTTTCAATTCGTTTTTTTTTTTAAACAAAGGATTATATAACATAAAAGTTATAGAACACGACACATCATCCTTCATCATTTTGACTACGGCAAAAAGTTAAAAACGAAAAACAAAAAATACTTACAAAGCTCAGTTCGCTGCACGTCTTTGTTCACCAACAGCTTGCAAGCGACTAACGCTTTACGAAAAATTAAATCCAAACAAACAGAAAAAACTGGTTTTAATTCAAAAATAAGATCGGGCGTCATCATTTTGACGAAGGATGATGTTCTAGGGTTAAAAAATATTTGAAAGGGTTTTTTTTTACCAGATGGTATTGCCCAGTCTCGACCGACTCTGTCCTTTATTATATGAGTCGGTATCTTTAGAGTGCGTATGTACCAACTTTTAAAGAAATCCGTTTATAAATAGAATTTTAATTTTAAAAAAGCCATTCACTGCTTTATACAGTGGATCATGTTTTTGCTGGCATTATTATCAGAGATGCCAATCAAAATGGTAAATAAAAGCATAATTACAGTGTTGTAATTCATAAATCGAACTTAAACTCAATTCTAAAATGGCATTTAATGTAGATTTGTATGGTAAATCCAGAATGAGTTGGATTTAACGTTAAAACTGCATTTATGTTAAACCCACTCAGTCGGAACACACTATTAAGCACACGTTAAGCAGCTCTAAAAACTTTTGGTAGCTGCTAAATCCTAAACCAAAAATATTTATGTCCAACACCATAAACATGTTACTTTTTAATATACTTTTTACCAACATTTTTAAACATTAAACACAATTAAACTTGTGGAAACACTTGAACCAAAAACATTTTAAAGAAAAAAAAGTCATTAAAAACCAAATTAACTTCTCGAACTGGAAAATAAACTACAAAAAAAAAAAAAAAACAATTATGAATTCTTAATCGTTTGAAGCAGTGAAAACGAACCTTTTCATAGTTTTCATTATTTGTTTTTTTCTTTTTTATTTATGATATTCATCTCTGCTTAAAACAAAGTTGATTTGCTAAATTAACATCAAGTAATGATTCGAAAAGAAACATAAAAGAAAATGATTAAAAACTTTTTGCTCAATGAAATGAATATTTTTTTTTTCTTAAAAGGCCAGTGTGTAGGTGGGGAGAAAATAAATTCTACTTTTATTTCATGCATTTTATAAATCGATAACATAAAAGGAAAATAATTGTTAAGCCGCCAGCAATTCTTGTTGTTGCTGCTACTACTGTTGGCGGTATTGTTGTAGTTTGTAAAACTTTCAATACTTATTACAAAAATCACAGAAAAAGGCAAGAAATAGCTTCTTAAGCTACGGTCATATTACACAAATATTTGTCGAAATAAGCGTAACCACTACTTTTTTGTAAACATTTTTATAGTTTAACATGACTTGTATTACATAAAATAATTTAACAGCCATGTTCTGAAAAACGCAAAACGCTTAACTTTGGCGATTACAATTTGAAATTGCAAAAAGGTGTTCTGCAAAATGCAAAACGCTTAATTTTGGCGTTTTCAAACCGCAAGCACACACTAAAGCGAAGTGATGAATTTTGCACAAACTAAGAGTTAAAGATAAAATAAAATGTTGCACAATTCACAAATTAAATATATTTTCTATTTATTTCAACCAAACTTGGAAAGAAAAGTGGCCTTTTTCCATAAAAAATATGGTTTTAAAAAATTTACTTTGATTTTGTCAATTGTGTGTGTCAATTTTTTACTTATAAGCTGGCGTTTTCTCATTCACTTTCTATGAGAAAAACGGAAGCAAAACGAGCGGTTTTCAGATAAGGGCTTTAGCGTTTTGCAAAACGATTTTCGTTTTGAAAACGCGTGTTTCTCAGAAAATCGGCGTAAATAATATAAAATTTAAATAACAAATTGAACTAATTTAAGTACATATTTCTCCAAAATATATAAACGTATATGTAGATGACATAGTGGTTGCGTTTATTTCGACAAATATTTGTTTAATGTGACCGTAACTTTAGAAGCAGGAGAGCAATTAATTAGCCGTTGTAGCATTATTTCGTTCATAAAATATTTACTGTATAAACAATTTCTTTCAATCCACCCCCATTTCGTGCAGCGGATAAGAATAAATTGTGATGTTGAGACATTCTGATTTCTCATAAATATTTATGGACAGCAAGAATTTTGATGTTGATTTAAATTGTTGTTTTTGATTATTTTAAATTTTATTATACATTTTGTGTGCAAAACTGAATCTTAAAAATAGATTTTAATTTACAACTATTTTATTATTTGTTGATTTCATGAACGAAATTTCATTAATTTTTTTTTTTTTTGCCAGGAAAACGTTTTAATATTTAATGGCCAATTTTTTTTATTTTGATTTTAAAATATTCAATTTAAATAAATACTAAAGGGCATACATCACTATAAAAATGAGTAATAATTTATAATAAAAAGTGCTTGTAAGCCATAAAAAAATGTACTCCAGTGAATGTGTTCTCAAAGAACATGTCCCATGACCAATCAAAACTATACTGGTGCAAAAAGCAATATACCGTGACTTGTGAAAAGAAAAGCTCTAATTTCTTTACAAAACGTATGTGCCTGAATGTAAATATAAGTGTTGTTGTTTTCTAGAATTAGTAGTTTTAGGATTGGTACCGCTTGTACATTTGCGATAATATGTACTTAATTTTTATTTACCTATTACTAGTTTTTCAGCATCAGTTGCAAAATTAGTTTAACCGTGATAGTATACGGCACTGGTCCAATATTTAATAATCGTAGAACCAGTCAGATTAAATTAGCTTTAGAAAATGTCCTCTTAGGGCTTTGCATTGTTAAAGTTAGTTGAAAGTTACATGAAAAAGATCAAAGCAAGGACCTGTCCTTATATCTTAAGGCCAAGTCCAGTGACTTGTTTTGTGACTACATCTTACCAAAAATACCACCAGATATTTTTTTTTTTAAGTGGACTTACACCATTTTCGAATATAACACTTCAAAATTGCATTAGAAACTACCACTGACTGATGAAATATTTGATGCCAACGTTTTACAGACATGATTATTATTTCCATTTTAATAAAATAACTCTAAAACTAAATTTACATTGAAATAAAATAAAATAAAATAATCTGTGCGTTCTCGCGTTTTCCATTTAGCGCTCATCGTGACCACAAACTTTGTAAGACAAAACAAAGCGCAACAAAACAGTTAAGGAAAACAAAAAATTAAATCCGTTTGAAGATCACATTTTGGGTTTTTCGTTTAATTGGAATTTATCAATAAGCTGCCAGTTTTAATTTAGCCAACTAAAAAGCTGCACTTTTATATAACAATATGAATTAAGGGACAGAATGACAAGTCTATGTAGTGGCTGTCGTGCTATTTTATGTAACGCTACGCTAAATAATCTCAAAATAATTGAAGCTGTTGCAAAAAACGACAACACAACACAACACAACAACTAAACTAACAAATGCAATAAAACCAAACCAGACAGAAATGCAGAGAAAGAAGGGTTATTCATTCGAATGTTAATGCGAGAATTGTTACATTCGAGTGTCAAAAACACAAACAAACTAGCAACTAAATGGAAACAGGATATAAAAAATATAAGAAAAATAAGATAAAAGTTAAAAAAAAAAAATTATTTTAAAATAGACAAGCAAATATTGTTTCTGAAAACTCTTACTCGCAGCAGCTGTAAAGAACAAAAGCAAACACTGCAGTAGTCTGCAGTAGTGTGCAGACAATTAAATTGAAAGCAACATCTTATTGCTGGGGAATGGAGATGGCTTTGTGCTCTCCTTTATTCTCATATGGTGGCAATCTGGGTGAATTCAAGTAGTTGTTAAAGGTTTGTGCCTGAATGTTCATTTCTATTCTATGGGAAATAAACACAACAACAACAAACAAAACAAATGATGTAAATTTGCTAAAAAAAAAAAAAAAAGGATGCAAAAATCAACGTTTTTTGTTTTGCTTATTATTCCAGTTTCTTTTGTTTGTTCATATCGCAATTTTATTTTCTACATCTCAATTGTTGCCTTTAATATTGTTTTGTTTTACAACAGTTTTTTCTTCAACATGGTTTTGCACCCTTTTCGATTTTTCATCAATTTTTATTTTCCTTTTAAGTATTTGTTTTCTTTTAGTTATTGTTTAACATTTTTTTTTTCTTCTTCATTTAAGGATTACTTCAATTGCCTTTAATAAACTCATCGTAGTAGAATTTGCTGTGTTATAAATACTTTGCATTCGTAAAATAAATTGTTAAATGGAAGAACAAAAAAAAAATATTTCATATATTATTTGAAGCTTGTAAAAATTAATGTAGCAAAACTACAAATACATTCATAGTGATAAAATAAGAAATGTTAACAAAAGAACAAAAAGATTAATTATTTTTTAAAAGCAAATTTCTTAATAACAAATTCGTTTTAAAAGTTTTTCGATAATAAATTTTTTTCAATGACAAAATTTTTGAATTAAGAACACAGTTTTACAAAATGAAATTTTTTTATTCTTACCTGTAGCTCTCGAGATATATCGTTATATATATAAAAAACGAGGTTTTTGCATAAAACTTATAATACAATTACTCCAGAGCAGAGAGATTTGAATTAAAAATGAATTACAATTCATGTTTGCTAAATTCAAATGAATTGATTCAAATTTCATTCAATTCGTTTTTTGGCCAAAAGAATTAATTCAAAATTTTACCAATTCGCGAATTAATTAAAAAATGAATGATTCGTTTACAACTCTGCTCCAGAGCTAGCTCTCTGATTACTCTTACAGAAGCACCCGACCCGGTATGCAAAAACCTTTAAATTATGTTATTATAAATTTGTTACCAGTCTTACAGTTTAGAAAATATTCACAAAGTTTTGTTAAAAAACATATTTTTTAAAGAAGAAAAGGGTAGTTTTTCCCTTTTTACAAATTTAATAAAAATAAAATTTTCAATTTCGTTCTTAGTGTTGATTCAGAAAAAGAATATTAAAAAAGAAATATTTTCAGTTGCCGGCTTTTATACAAAACTAGCATATAACTCGCTACTTCGTTACCGAAGTATTTACTATACTATCGCTATTATAATTTCTTATTTCGTTGTAAACCATTTGATCTGCGTTCTAGGTTGTTTTATAAACAAAATCAAAAGGTCTCATTAAAGTATATAAATAAAAAGTACCATTTTGTCAGTTTATTGATTTTTATATTTAATGAGCACCGTTTTAGCTTGGTCTGATAGTTCTAGATTTGTTTCTCAAGGATTGATTCTTGGGCCACTTTTATGGAATGTAATAGACGGCCAGAATAAGACTATTGGTTTTGCAGATGATATCGCATTTGCGATAGAGGCCTCTGGAACAATTACAGATGCGAGCATTCAAGTAGTAGAATCACTTTTAAATTCCATGGATCTATGACTAGCGTGCCACAAAAGTGAGACATTTGAATTTATAGTGTTTTATTCGGCTTTAGTATTTTTCAATTGACAACTCACTAAAACTAACTTGAGCTGTAGAGGAAATTTTTAATCCTTAATATTTTCGATTCATGTTTACTTTGTAACATTTTTTTATTTCTTTCAGATCCTGCTCATATTCTCATTTCTATTTTGTTTTGTTTTTCTTTTGTTTTAACAAAATGTTTAAATAAATGTGAATACTTGTAAACCCTAAAAAAATACACACACACCTACAGTTTATTTACCATTACTAGCAAGTGGAAACACTTACACATGCTTGGTTACTAAATAGCCTTGCGTCAACAAAATAAATACATTTCAATGAATGAGAGAGTAGGTAAATTTGAGTGTGGGCAGAAGATAAAAAGAGGAAACGGATGGAGAGGAGATTGTCAAGCACCATATTTACATTTACAAGTGAGTGTGTCGGTTTATTTAAATAAGTCGTTGGATTTTTGTTTTAATGTAACTTTTATTGTTTTTTTTTACAATTTGTTATTGTTTTGGATATATTTTGTGTTGTGTTCTTATGAATGCATGTATGGGAGGCTGTGTGTGTGCTTTTATTTGTTTAAGTCGATTTAAATATTAAAAAAAAAAATGTCAAGAAGAAAATTGTATAAATTTTACTGGTTTAGTTTACTTTAGTTCTCTTTTTTTCTAAATAAAATTCTTTATTGTCGAATGTATTTCATTTTATTTATATTGATTTTTTTATTCTTTAGCTTTTAATAATTCTGCAAGTAAAATAAATACTCGTATCATAAGTAAATACTGATATATTTATTAAAGAAATCATTTTATTTTTCCCTAGATTTACAACATGATTTGCTTTTTATTTTGATCGATAAAATTTATCAGCAAGCAATTGCTTCAATTTAAAACAAAATGAATAAAATATTTATTTTCTTTAACTATTTTAATTACAAGTTTTCAAGTGGTTGTGTATAGGAAAACCAAATATTTGAGGAAATGAATTTCATGCAAATAAAAAATTAAAATATGCGCATAAAATATGCACTTAAAAATGAAATATAAGCATTAAAATATATACGAACGCCCTTATAGAAAATAAAAAAAATATTACTATTCTTATCACATACTTTTAAGACATATTTATTAATCCCCTTTTTCCAAAAAAAAAAAAAAAAATTAACCTAGACTTTAAAGTCAGCATTACCGAAATTTTTGAAATAACTTTTTCATAAATTTTATTTTAAAGTCTACCTCAAATTTTTTGGATAAGAGCATAAAAATTTAAATTCAGATACAGTAAGATTATATTAAGTAAGGCTATATACTCGTAGTCTGGTTAGAGAAAGATGGATGGAAAATTGGTTAGGTATTACATTTAATAATTACGTGTTTTTTAATAAAAATAAGACCAAACATTTGTTTCTTATAAAAATAAAAACAATATGAACAAATATATAAAAAAAATAAGTAAGATCATTCAGTCTGTTTTTTATTTCCAATTTTATGCCTTTTTGTCAAGAAGGCGTTTTCTTTTTCCGTTCTATTAGAAGTTGCTGATAAGTCAATAAAGCATCTAAAACTCTACGGCTTGATTTTGAACCCCTGTCAAAATTTGAATAATTTTTAAGAAATTGGTCCATAACTGAAATTATAGTGATTAAACATATTTGGAAAATTGGCGCTGTCAGCAATTTCAAGGAATCCCCGGGTTGAAATAAAAAAAAAAAAACGCTAAAGCGAAACAGCGCTAAGCGGGGTTTGACTATACATAAATAATCAGAAAATTACTTTTTCAAAAATACTTATATAAATTTCTTTTTGGATCGAGTAAACGATTCAAACGCTAAACTCTGAAAATATGCTCGTAGGCAAATATGTTGCCACACACTACAGCACTATGTTGCCGAACAATGCTTACGTTTACAACAATTATTCCGTAAAATGAATAAAGTGCATCTTTTCATGTTACAAACGGTAGAATCGTTTAGAAAATGTATGTTTAAATAGCTAAGAAAACCGGTACTTTTCATACAAATTTTCTAGACGGTTTGATCGCTTTCAACATTAAAACAGCCATAAAAATTTAAATAAAAGTAGTGAAGTGGAATGACAAAATATAGGGTCCGCCAAATAACTTTTTTTTTTTTTTGAAAATGCTATAAAAACATCGAGTGTAGCTTCGGCTGTGTGACACGTAGCGCCGTCCTGTTGAAACCAAATGTTGACTATATCCTCCTCTTCAATTTTTGTGAACAAAAATTCGTTCAACATGGCCCGATAACGATCGCCATTGACTAACGGCCACTCCTTGCTCATTTTTGAAGAAAAATGGCCCTATTATGCCTCTGGACCAAAATTCGTACCAAACAGTAACTCGTTTTGGGCGCGTCGGCTTTTCAATGTATGCGTGCGGGTTTTCTGTGCCCCAAATGCGAAAATTTTGCTTGTTTACATACCCGCCAAGATCAAAATGAGCTTCATCTAAAAAGATGATTTTTTTGGCAAAATCGGCATCTTCTGTAAGTTGATCGCAGGCCCACTTAGCGAAGCGAAAACACAACCATATTCTTTCAGCGGAAGGATAAATTTAATTATCTGTCAAATCAGACACGAAATAAGCACTAGTTGAAAAAAAAAACGTTCGATGGCGGACCTTATACATACATATGTAGGTATATATAAACTTTTCAAGTCCATACATACTTCAAGCACATTCAAAGAAAAGGAAAAGGTTATGATATTGTAAAATGCTGGCAAATGCGTGATTTTTTCTATTTGTTAAATATTTTACGGGTTATAGGTAGATGCATACTTTTGAATATTAAAAATATAAATTATTCAAAAAAAATATGCATTTATAACAAAATATGCAAAAATATGCAATGAAAAATTGATGCTATTTTTCAATAAGTTCTCGAATTTGGAAAAGTAGTTGATCAGAATAGATTTTACTTTATTTTTACTGAGTAAAAATATGCATTTGTACGCAACTCCTTGAATTACTAATTACATTTCTCTCTATTTTGCAAAAGAAAATCTTTCTTTTTATCCTTCTGCCGGTAGCCAAATTTAATAAATATATTGAAATGGTTTATTTTTTTATATTCCAATTATTTGTTTAGAAGTAAAAGTATTAAAACATCATGATTGTAATTTATTTTCTTTTGTTTTTTGTAATTCTCATTTAATTAATAAAAATATAAGAGTTTTAATTTAATTTGCGTAACTACTATCAATAAATTTTTTCTATGTTCTTTTAGTAGAAATTTGCATAGAATTTTAAAAATATTCTCCTCAAATAAAATTAATAGTGAGAAAATCCAAGTGAGTTCATTTCATACTTAAATTACTTTATTAAAAACTACTTCAAGAATATTATGCAAAATAAGTCATTAGCTCTATAATTTTTTTAAGTTTTCGTAATAAATTTATTTGATTTAAGCAAGTTTTTAGTCATACATAAAAGGCTTAATGAATGTAGAGAATGCGTTTATTAAAAAACAAAAATTTAGCAGGAATTCATAAACTATTAGACATAAACTCTACCTCGTACTGTGCTTCCTCTCTTTTCTAATTTAACTTTTACTTTATAAATTCCATAAATATTTCCACATTAGTTTTAGAAATCAATAAAATTTCTTATAAAGACATTAATTATGAGCAATTCTTTTGTGAAACAATTAAACTTAAAAAGGTTTTATTTGCATTATTCTGACCAACAAGATGTCTGACTCCTTATGTCGAACTTTCAACATTGAAATTTAATGAACACGGGAAAGAGCAAATGTCGTTCGTCTACAGTCAAGAAAGTGCTGCCCAGTAAGCATTTGATTCTGATTGTTAAAGTTTGAGATTATTTAAGCATTATAAGAACCGCTTTGTGTGCAATTTTGATTGATTAACACGGAACCTGTGATTTACTGTCCTACACATTCGTACGATTTTATGGTAAGAAAATCTGACAGATGTTTCTCGTACTTTAAATAATCGTTTCCAGTCATGTCTCTTTCTCTTGAACCATAAAAAACCAACTTTGAATCTATTATTTTATGAAATTTTTCATAAAATAAGAAAATCGATAAGAAATATTCACTATCCCATTTTTTATTCACACATGCTATTTATGACAGATTGACCAACCAACGAATAAATATCATTTTAAATAAAAGGTTGGCAGTTAAAAGAAAAATTATTTCATTTTCAAAAACTGAGATGATGGTGTTTGCTTATGTTCGATTACTTATTCAATAATTCGCTAATGTGTGTGAAACAAAATGATGCAAACTACGCATTTTAATTTGAATTTAATCGAAATTAGGGAAACAATTTAAAATAATTTCTAGCTAGTTTTGTTGAGAAGAAATTTATATAAGAATTCACACACAGCGTGCTGTTACACTGTTTTTACAGTATTTATGCAATAAATACATTTTCAAGTTAGTGCCTTTTAAGTTTTATGTGCTGTTTTTATAAAGCAAGCGATCAACTCGTCTAAAAAAATTTTATGAAAAACATTCAATATTTTGAGTACTTTTCATATAACATTTCTAGACAAGTTGAACGGTTGTGTTATAGTGTTTCGTTTTAATTGTCAGTCTCATGAAAAGCAAAAAAGCAAAGCAGGGGTATAAATTTCTTCATTCTTCCGTTTGGAAACCTTACGAATTTACATTCCAACTTGCTTGTTAGCTGGGTTATAATCGTTTATTTTTTATAATCTAACAACTCAGTAAAATGTGTAGGTGTGCAAGTGTCTTTTCCTGCATGTAAAACAGGACTTTCACACATTCCTTCAAATAATGAAATTGCTCAAAAAACATATTTATTAAAACAGCACACACATATGCATGCATTTGCAGAGATAATAAACCATAAAATCTTTCCTTACACACAGACACGAAAATTTATGATTTTTTTCTCCAACGGAAAGCTTAGTATGTAATAACATTTTGTTTTAATGTGTAAATTTATGGCTGTAATAAAAATACTAGTCTCTAAAATATAAACACATGCACTTAAGTTTTATTTCCATTTTGTTTTCTAATGGGCTGTTTATAACTTTTAAATGAAAAAGAAATATTTAGGATGTCTGTGAAGTGACAAAAGTCTTGTTTATTTGGGATTGAAGCAATTAAAAATTATTACACGTATTTGCTTTCACGTATATCATAAAGATGTGTGCCATATTATTCATTATTATTTATATTTTATTATTTATCTTTGTCTGTTGTTTCTAATAAATATGGAATATCAAAATCTTTTATATGTAAACACAAACATAAAAAAAAATATGGAAAATCATATTGTTGTGAATTTGGCTTAATAAATCCACTATCTTTTCGAGACGCAAATGGAACTATATGAGTGATTTCTTAATCAAAGGACAAATAATATTCCAGTTAGTGAAATAAGATTAAAAACAAAAGCTACAAAATTGTAAAAAAAATATTTTAATGTTAATGGCAGATTTAAGAAAAAGTACCTCATACGTCTTCTAAGGGAATCTGCTTAAGAATTAATATATTATATTAATGTGTTGTTTTCATAACACAAGCAATTAACTTGTCTAAAAAATTTTTATGAAAAATACTTAATATTTTGAGTACTTTTTATACAAAATTTCCAGACAAATTGATTGCTTGTGTTATAAAAACAGCACATAAATCTTTTAAAATCAAAATAAAAAAAAAAATGAATTTCATAAAAATTTTTTATACCTTTTACAAAAAGTAAAAAGTGTGCATAGTTTCTACACCCCACATGGTACTATATAGTATACACATTCAGAATCCTTAAAGTTATCGGAAACGATTTGGCATTATTAGTCTGTTGGTGTGGATGTTAAAATCAATTTTCTGAAGTAACTAGAAAACTTACTTTAGTATGTCAATTTGTTGCAAGTTCCTGCACGCAGAATGCTGTTGAAATTCAAGAAAATCGGTGCATATATGCAACTATCTCTATTTTTTTTAACATTTTGCTGAGTGCAATTTTTGTGTATTTTGTCTAAAATGAAAAAGGGAAAAAAACGTGGTTTATCGGAAATGACTGTTATTTCCGATAAAACTATAAATTACGTTGCAATAAATCTAAACAATGGCTGAGAAATATCAAAAATAAAAATGAAGTTTTAGATTTTAATTTTTCTCTTTTGTTTTTTTAAGGGAAATTTTTAAGCTCTCATGTGCGTAATGTTTGTGCACACAAACACGAAACCAGGCAATCGGTTATATATTTACAAAGGTGTGCATGGGTGTGTGTGTGTGGTTTTTTGTGTGTTAAAGAACTAAAACTACAAAAATCTTACAATGATGTGAGAGAAGATTTTTTTTGGGTATTTTAATTTCTCTATTATTATTTGATATTAGAATTTAATTATAAGGTTAAATTTTTTAACGAGCACGCATGACTTGGACTATTTGCTTCCAGAGGCTAGCCAGGAAAGGAACCTGCGACCGCGAGATTAGCACGCTACCCACCCACCAATTTCCTAACAAACAAGGAAATATTCGTTTATATATTTTAAATTAAATTAAATTTATTTTGTATTATTATTTTTTATCTTTCTTAATTTTAAAATTAAGCAACGGATTGCTTCGTGAATGTTGGTAATTTGTAAAATTTTAACTGAAATTAATTATTTATTTTCGATTAACAAAAATATAGGTTTTCAAGAAAAATTATTGTAATCAATTTTTGTTATTTAATTAAAAATCTTTTTTTATAATTTTTTTTAAGAATGTGTAAAATTAAAAATATTAATATTTTTATTAAATGGCTTTTTTCATGAAAATATAAATTTTGTCATTTTGTCAAAGTCAGCTTTTGTACCAGAACAACTGGAAACTGTTATTGTGACTCACTAATGTTAAATAGTTTCTTTAAATTAGCTCTAGTATCCAAGATATACCGTTGTCTCCTAAAAAGAGTAGGTGACGCCACATATATGAATATTACTTGAAAACAGTGGAAAAATGGAAGCAAACAGCTGCTTTGTGCATCACTGATGTTTCATATTTTAAAAATAAATATACCACATGCTAACATTGCTTTGCAAAATTTTATATAAACTTTCATTTAATGCGTTTTGGAAGTCAAGCTAATATCTTTCTAACAGTCTAGTACACGTACAATTATTAAAAGTTGAAATTAAAAAAACCATACGTAATTTCAATTGCACTAAAAATTTTGCTCAATAGAAATAATTTAATAAAACAAATTATAAAAATAAAATTAAATTTAACTTGCTTCACCATAAGTCAATCAAATTATCTGATTAAAACAAACTCTTACATTGAAAAGATATTATGTGGCTAAGCAAAATTCTATGGTTGACACTTTTATTACTAATTTTATAGTTAGATAAAAACAAAAAAGAAATAATTTGCATAAAGCCTTTCATTTAGGCTAATAAAATAATAATAATTTGTCATGTTTGATTTTCTATTAAATGACAGCTGCGTCAATAAAATGTAAAATAAAATTAAGTTCTGTCAGATACAAAAAACAATACTTGAAACTATGCCAACAAGCAATTTGGTAGATTACTATAAAAAAAATATATTTAAGGGTAATTTTTCCGATTTCAAATATAAATTAACTATAAAGTAATTCAGACTCTTTGTCCTTGTAATGATGGTAAGCTCAACTTCGTTTCGATCAGTTATGAGAGATATTTCTTACAATCCCAAGATTCCTGTTGATCAAAAGTAACTTCTAACTTTATGTTAGTTAAAAAATTATCTAAAATACCGACTAATTGCTTAATTAATGGAACCAGCTGACTAAAGTAAAAGGTATTGAAAATTAATTGTTTAGAAGTATGTTTAACAGCGGGTCCCGCTATTTGGAACTCTTTCGTTTTAAGCGACAAACATCTAATTTGCGACCTAATAAAAAAATTTATACACGAAAATTTTAAAGAAAAGAAAATCTAATGATCTGTACAAAATTGCGGCTCGCTATGATATATATTTTCTCTTTGTACGATACAAATACATATAAAAATATATAAAATAAAAAAGCCAATATTAACATACGGCGTCAGGTACGGATTCCAAAAATTGCCAAGACACATCTCAAGAAATTTCAAGTTTTACAAAATAAGAACTTGAAAACAGCCTTCGGCTTTCCATCGAGATTTTCGACTAGCCGTTTACATAAACTTTTGAATCAGAAATCACTAAGTGATATTCTTAGTGAACTAACACAAAGATTCGAGAAATAGAAGCTGGCCCAAACTTCTCAACCTCTGCAAAGAGATTGCTGAAGTAGGGTACTTAGATTTCTTTACATAATTAGGATTTTTTCTATCTTTGTACCTTAAATTGAATTTTTAATAAAATAGACAATCTAAGTTTTCATATGTTGCAATTCAATGTAATTTTAATATAGCTTAATGACAGTAAATAATAAATTAAAAAAATATTATAAAAATATATAATAACCAATCGGGCGGTCGCAAGGGCGATACCGGCTTGGGAGCAAATGGTTAAACTCACCCGTGCTTAAAAAATTTAATCTTAGAATTAATATCTAATATCAAATAAACATATACAAATCAGTAACTTGTTTCTTTGTTGTCGTTGGGGATTGTAATTGACAAGAAACGCACAGAAACCACTTACATTTTGCAATTAATTTTTTTTAATAAAAAAATAAAATTTTAAACTTTTTGTTAATAATTTTTGGTTGTGTACTTGCTCTTTTTATTTTTCTTTCTACTGACATTCGTTGATAGTGTATTAGATTGCGTCTTTCAAAGTACGTTTACATTAAAAGCGTTTTCTTAGAAATTTATGATAATTTTTTTATGAAACTGTTATTATGGCAACATAAATATTGAGACGGATTGTGTAAAAAGAAAAAAAAAAAAAAAAAAAAAAAGCCGGACGTACGATAAGTCCAAATAGTAGGCTGTTTTTTCAATCGAAAATGAGCGACTGATTTTTTATTTTATTTTGAAATAGAACCAAATTTGCATTTTTAAATATGGTTGTTTACGTTACGTCCAGAGAATAATTTTGGTTCAACTCTTTTTATATAGAAATTTACTGAAAAAAATTTTTTTTTGTGTTTTCATTTTATTTCCTGGAATCAATAAAAGATAAAACTACAATTTACACAACACACACATAGATTTAAATATTTTTTTTCTTTTTCAACAAAATAAAATGGTTTCAGAAACAAAAAAAGATTTTTTTCTTGTTAATTTCTCCATTTCTTTTTCTTTCATTAAGTAAACACATGTGTAAAATTATATACTTGAAAGTGCTTGTAAGCCTTTTCAAGGCGCTTGTACTCCATTTCAAATTATGCTTGTTTTTTAGTTTTGGGTCATGTTTCTTTAAAAAAAATTAGTCCGGGAAAATACATTTTTCTTGTACACTAAAAAAGGGAGTTTTTTTTAACAAAGAAACAATTATTTATATAATTAAATTAATATAATAGCAGTCGTTAATTTATTTCCATTGAAAAAGTAAGTATATTAACAGCAAAATATCGTAACTCACGGCAAATGTGGCAAAAGTATTTTAATTAAAAAAATAATAAAAAAAAAAAAACATATAAAATAAATAAATTATTTTTAACGAAATTTTATTTTCTATCAATACAACTTTTTGTTTCGTTTATCATTTTTAAATAAACTCAGCGAAAAAGTATGCAAAAAATTATTTTTTCAGCAACAGTAACTGTATGAAACAAATAAAGTCCATAAAATTGTCATAATTTTTAACATGCCACTAAATTAAAAACTAGAGCTGCTAGAAAAAACCCGTGTTATTATCGTATTCAGCACATTTTAGTTAATCAAAAACAAATACCAATACTTTTTAAAATTTCTCAGTGCTGAGCAATGTTATTAATTAATTAACAAAATATTTTATTTCATAATGTTATTTCATTGCAATTTTTTTTTAAATATTTTTTTAGAATATGCAACATTAAAACATGATATTTGGATATTAAGAGCATTTAAGACCCGGCTTTGCAGAATTTAAATTGTTTTTTATTAAAATTCTTTATAGTGTTATAAATTTGCAGTTAATTTATGCATTATCATTATTAATGTTATACAGGGTCCGCCAAATAACTTTTTTTTTTTTTTGAAAATGCTATAAAAACATCGAGTGTAACTTCGGCTGTGTGACACGTAGCGCCGTCCCGTTGAAACCAAATGTTGCCAATATCCTCCCCTTCAAGTTTTGTGAACAAAAATTCGTTCAACATGGCCCGATAACGATCGCCATTGACTAACGGCCACTCCTTGCTCATTTTTGAAGAAAAATGGCCCTATTATGCCTCTGGAGCAAAATTCGCACCAAACAGTAACTCGTTTTGGGCGCGTCGGCTTTTCAATGTATGCGTGCGGGTTTTATGTGTCCCAAATGCGACAATTTTGCTTGTTTACATACCCGTCAAGATCAAAATAAGCTTCATCTGAAAAGATGATTTTTTTGGCACAACCATATTCTTTCAGCGGAAGGATAAATTTAATTATCTGTCAAATCAGACATGAGCTAAGCGTTACCATTCACGAAATAAGCACTAGTTGAAAAAAAAAACGTTCGATGGCGGACCCTTTATATATGAGGTATGATCGCAACGCGACCCTTGAGATCTATTGTGCTGTCCAATTTCCAACTACAATCCGAGTTGTAGGACTAAACATTCTTAGGTCTTTTGGGACCAGTGTTCCACTATCCCACTACAACTAATTGTGCTTCTTGCCGCCGTCCTCCCGACAGAAACGACAGGAGTCGTCTAATACCACACTGAATTTACTCATGTGATAGTTAAGTCTACAATGGGCCGCAAGTAGCTCAACGTAGATTTTTATGTAATTTCTGCTGAAATTTAAAACAACCTCTGCCCTAATGCGCTCGGAGTTAATGAGTCTCGTTGACTACCGCATGACGACTTCGGCCTTGCAGCAGTGTTGTCGATATTGTTTCTCTTTCTTGCGTAGTAGGGCCTCAGTGAAGTTTTTGATTCCCCGTAAAAGGACTCTGAACCTATGAAAGGGGTATCCGCGCCCTTTTTAGCTTGATAATTCGCCATTTCGTGTTCCTCTCTGCCAAACCAATCTTGAAGGCTGCTTGAGAAAATGTATTTTCGGGTACCACAAATGTAGACATTCCTTAGCACACCTACATTCATATACACACGTACGAATCAGGTTTTTAAATTTTCTTTCAGATTTCTAAGAAAATTATTTAAAATGTTCACTAAACTATTATTTTTAAAATTCTTTACTAAAATTTAGTCCCATTTAGTTTTTTTTTGTCATTTCTACACATTTATAAACACCATGTAACTCTCTTATCATTTCTTTGTTCAACAATTTGTTTTCTCTAGTAATCGTTTTCCATGTAAATTTTGCGTTTACCAAAAAATCTTTATGTTTTGTTATTTAATTATGTGAGACTACAATTTAAGAAGCTCCCAAAGTTTTTTGTACAAAATTCTTTCGTTTGTAGCGCACAGTAGTATTTTTGTTAGGTTCTCATTAATTGTAGAGAATATTGTCCTGAGCCACAATATTAAAGTTAGAGCTACTATTTCTATTATACTTTTCATCCAATATTTAATGGAAAGTTGCACACTCCTAAATAAATATAAGGCAGTTAATAAAAGTGTTTTTTTTTATATATATGTCACATTTATCTCTACATTTAACTTATTAATTAGCAAAACTGAATTTTTATTTTAATTAAATCAAATATTCGGTGAAGAAACATTTGGCATTTTAATGTTAATTATTTAATAGAAAATATATTATTTAAATACCATAACCCATGCATGTGGGAATCAATTTAAAAAAATTTGTTTCTAATCATATAAAATATTATAGAAATAGAAATCGTATCTAACAGTGCGTTTGGTGTGTGTGTATGTGTACCATATTTATTTTATGTGTATACAGATGTAAATAAGCATGTGCGTATGATTTCAGATCAAACAATATTTATTTATTTATAAAAATTTACTCGATTAAATTGTAGCTGCAGCAGAGACACCAAGCCGTATAATGAATATTAAATAAATATTGGTAATTACAAACACATATATTTCACAGTAACTTTAAAACAAGTGCGTAATAATGCATATGAAACAAGAATTTGTGTACGTGAATATAATTAATTAAAACAGGAATAAAAATTATTAAATTAAAAATTTTAATCAAAATGAAAAAAGTATTTTTATTAAATAAATTTTTTTTTGGTGCTCTCATACTTTGTATTTAAATATGCGTAATGCGAATACATAAGTAAATAAGTTTAAATCGGGTGTGTCGAGTCTTATATACCCTTCACCATGTTAGCCAAATAATCATATTTTTAGTTTTGCACATACTTTTTAAATATAAAATAAAAATAAAATTATATATGTAACATGTGAAATATTTTTCCCCATGAGAGTAAAGTAAATGATTAACTTCAGTTGAAGAAACTAAGAGTAAAGAGTTCTCAGAAAAAATCCTTTCTAAGAACCTTATTTTTAAAAGCAATAAAATGTCTGCAGGCATTCAATTTTTAAATAAAAAAAGTATGAGAAAGATATCCCATAGGAACATTTGCAAAAATTTTTAAAACCAAATATATTTAATTAAATATTTAATATCAATAAAGAAATTCAAACTGTACAAACATTAGAAAATGTTAAAAAAAATAGAGGTAGTCGCGGTTTTTGACTCATAGCCCGGCCATTTCTGGACTGATTCGGCTAAATTTCAATAGCAACTAAAAAACAGGAATAACTGACAGATTGGTATGCTATACGCTATTGTACGTTGTCTGTAGACTTCAGAAAGTTAATTTTAACGTCTATACAGACAGATAGATGGACATCGCTTATTCGACTCCGATATTTATAAGGATCCAAAATATACATACTTTATAGGGTGTTTAGTATGGTGTAGTAATTACAACCTTCTTATTTGCAGTGAAGGATATAAAAAAGACACATACGTATTCACATCCTCCTAACTAGTATCTATTCTACTATGAAATTTTGACTTATTTCCTTTTTAAATAAAAAAATTGTAAAGACAAAATCGTCGAAGTTTTTAAAAAATCATTTACAATTTTTACTTGCGGTCTTGGATTTAAATTTTTTTTCCTAAATTAACTTTTTTATCAAAAAGGGAAATAAAAGATCTATGCGAATTGCTAAGTGTGATATTTTTATACTTCTTTTTATTAGAAAATCTACTCCGAAAAATTCGGAATTTCAACTAGCATTATTTTTTAAAAGGCCATAACTTGAATCATAAAAACAATCATCCTTCGAATAAAAGTGAAATGCTTGTTCCCTTGAAATTTTGATTCCCTACAAGAAATCTAACTTGAAATTTTGTTCATGTTACCCGTGCAGAGTGAATGAATAATATAAAAAAAATTTATAAAATTTTCTAAGTTTTCAAGAGCAAAACATTAAATTTTTGTAATTTACGAATGGTTAAGTGTGTCAACTTTTATTGTTGAACATTTTTCAGTATCCAGTGTATGTAAACTTAAGAATTTCTGAAATTTTATAGGATTTTAAGAGCAAAAAATATATTTTTTAATAAAGCAATTTATGAACGCTTCTTGTGGGAAAGATGTCAACTGTTGTAAATAAATTAATTTAATTTTTTTGTTAAAAATTGAAAGTTCTGCTTGCTAAATTAAATTTTAGAACAAAAAAAAAAATTCTTGTGTTCGCCAGCCAAAAGTAAAGCAAAAAAGAGAAAAAAAAAGTTATCTACGATAAGAGGAATTTGAAGAGAGTTCAGTCATGATCAGCGTTGTCAGCAGCTAGAAAAAAAATAAGTTAAAAAATAATATTTAAAGTTCCTTCAAGAAACAATTTTTTTTCTTTGATTTTTAATACGATTTCGATTTTTATATTTACTAAATGGAACAATTAATTAATCAATTAGTGCACTTTCATATTAAAAGTTAGAAGCCAAATACTTTTCTTTACTTATGAAATAATCTTCGTTCGACCAATTTATCAATTTACATATCAAAGTTTGTTGGGAGAAAACCTTTCTGCTGCAGTGAAAGATTGCTTTAGCCTGAATTATAAAAGTGAAACACGGTGTCTTCAATTCAAATATATATCCTTAACTCATTTATTATATTTTTGATTAATATACAAGTATAGATAGGCTTGTGTTCAATTCAAGTGTAATAATTAGATTGACAATATATACATACATAATATATAGGGACAAAGAAATTACCCCAGTATTATCAGTGGTTTACATTTGGATTGAATCAGAGTTACATTATTTTCAACAGAGTTTTATGGAAAATATTACTTTAGCTAATTTGGTTTCAGTCTCAGTTTCTTTATGTATGATTTGTTTTCATTTTCCCAAAAAGGCTATTTTGAAAAACAAAAAAGGCTAGGAAAAAACCTAGAGGCTAAATCATAAATTTTAAGGCTAAATGCGAGAAAAAAGGCTAAATCTAATAGTTAACTCAAATATAAACAAAATCTACTTCTTTTTTTTTTTTTGCTGTCCGCTTCACGTGAAATGCCACATTTGTAAAATTTACCAAATTTGTAATTTGGCTATGAAAATATTAAAAAAATAAAATTTTTAATATATAAAAATTAATATAACATTATTTTCTTAAGTTTATTCTACAATTACAAGAATACGCTTATAGTAAGCCTGTACATATAATATTATTAATAAGGGTGGCGGTTTGTTACGATATAGTTTTTCAATATTTTCTAAAATATTTTTCAAGCCATTTGGTTTGTTGGGATATAGATAAGATTTAATTTAAAACTAAAACGGCACAACAAAGTTGTTGATTTAATAATAATAATTTATTCCTGATTTTTTTCTCTCTTTTTTAATAAAAAAAAAAAAGAAATCTGTTTCTATTTACTCAGTTTACCTAATGCTAAATCGATATAACTGATAACTACTGTATTAAAATACACACATACAAACATACAACAATATATAAATTTCTTTATTGAAAAATTATTTTCCATTAATTTTGTTTTTCTTAAGGCTTTTCACATCAACGTTAATATAGAAACACGAGTATGAGCATAATGACTCTATTTACTGCTGTTGCTAATGTTTTGTTGTGCTTATTTGTGTATCATCATCCCAGCTGGTTTTATTCGTTATTGGTATTAGACAATTATATAAAAAAAATTAAATAAAAATTTGCTTAAAGTTTTCATCTTCTCTGTTATTCAGAACAATATGCGCATTTTATTTTTATAAACAACTTTTCTTTTGTGCGAAAAAAAAATTATTCAAAAATAATAGGGAAAAGCGTTAAATAAAAATTAACATCATGCGATGAATAAAGTTAAGAAGAGGAGAAAATATTCTAGAAAACATTTTATTTGTTTTAACAACAACTTTCTAAGAAACACCTCAAAACTTGTGTAGCCTAGAAACAAAATATAAAATTTATAACTCTTGAAATCTTCTTAATGGAAAGCCACGAAGATAATAAGACAGCAATTTATATGCTAAACTAAATAAAGTCTGGATCTAAAAGCTTTTGTACTTAAATCAACACAAATTAGTTAAACATTGTATGCTTTGGTTTTATAAACCAAACTGAGTGCAAAATTTAATAGTATGTACACGGGCTTGAATGATTGCGATACCAAAGGAAAAAATTGCTCTTTATAAATGAAATGTGATCCAAATTCTAAAAACACAAACTTACAAATTCAAGTCAACTTTCCCACCAGACCAACTAAATATTGTTTTCAAAATATTTTTAAGCCATGATTTTAAAACTGTGTTCGGATATAAAAGGATGTTTTTTATAGACGTATAGAACTTTGAGTTGGCATTACTGTTCAAGATGGCGACCGATTTAACAGCTGTCAAGTGATTTATTCTCAGTTTGGTTTGGCAATTCATCATGAATAGACTCACGCCTGAACAACGCTTGCAGATAGTGCAATTTTATTTCGAAAACGAGATTGCCGTTGTTCCCGATTTTCAAAGGCGAATTTTGTTTAGCGATGAAGCGCACTTCTGGTTGAATGGCAACGTCAACAAACAAAACTGCCGCATTTGGAGTGAAGCTAATCCTCAAGTGTATGTCGAAACACCGTTACATCCAGAAAAACTGACTGTTTGCTGCGCTTTATGGGCTGGTGGAATCATTGGTCCATACTTCTTCAAAAACGATGATGGCCAGAACGTTACAGTCAATGGTGATCGGTATAGAGCCATGATTACTAACTTTTTCATTCCTGAATTGAACAACCATGATGTCCAGGAGCTGTGGTTCCAACAAGACGGCGCAACATGTCACATAGCTCGTGCCACAATCGATTTATTGAAAGACATGTTTGGTGACCGCCTAATTTCACGTTTTGGATCTGTGAATTGGCCTCCAAGATCTTGTGATTTAACACCGCTAGACTACTTTCTGTGGGGCTATGCGGATAAGCCACAAACGCTTGACCATTTGGAAGACAACATTCGCCGTGTTACTGCCGATATACGGCCACAAATGTTGGAAAAAGTCATCGAAAATTGGACGTCCAGATTGGACTACATCCGAGCCAGCCATGGCGGTCATATGCCAGAAATCATATTTAAAATGTAATAAAATCAAATTCATGTCAATCGAATAATCCATCGTTGTTTTATTGCAATTGCCTATAAAAAACACCCTCTATTATTACTATCATCAGGGGCTATAATCAAACCTCTATGTTTAAGATCTATTCTGCAGCTTATTCGGATATAAAGGAAATTTCATTGACGAAGTTCGTATTTACTTCTTTTATATATAATCTCGGAAGCCAGAATCAATTTGAAAAACAAAATACAGATTTTCTAAAATAATTTCTAGTTTTTACAGTTCCTCTGGTCCAAAACTGTGTATATTTGTATAATCAAAGAATTAAAAAAAAATTGCATGAGTTTTTTTTTAAAACATCTTCTTTACAGCAGTGATTTGGCGTTGTAAAATGACTTCATAAGTTCTCAAAAAGTGTAGCCAACCAAACAAATTTTTTTTTCACAAAGTTACCACTAAGTTTGAAGGTTTAGAAAATTTTTACTGATATGACTATCAAAGGAAAGAACATACCGGATGGAAGGGTCTCCAGACGTGTAAGGTTACATGTCAGTAATGGTAAATGCTCTGCTCAGCTGGTGGGCACGAATTGGAAAGATATTTTTCTATGAAACTGCCGCAGCTGTAAGTCAATTGGGAACAAAGAGGCAGATTTTTACCTTCTCTTCTAGTGCCCGGCTTTTCTGACTTCTCGACATACATTTCTTGGTGCATATCTTATGGGCAGCTACCGGATATATCAGATATCTCGTTAGAGAACCTTCTCAGATATCTCAATGTCACAGGGTGGGTCTAGGGCACTTTATAACATTGTTGTTTTGGTGGCTCAAAACTGAGTCTTGAGATTCCGTCACGCAAACCAAACAACTGATATAATAAGTTACTGTTAAATTTATAAAAAAAAAAAATTATTTTTCTTGAGCTTTTTTTACATCAATTTATTATGGACTTAAGATTCATATGAACCCAATTATCTTACTCATAGAGAGCTATAAAACATTAAAAACGCAAGTTTTGAGGTTGCGTCATGCTTTGTCCAATAGTCATAGTGTCTTCATTCCGTTAGTGTTTTGAGATCACTCTTATTGAGTGACAGTGCCTTTTGGCATGTATTCCGAAATACTGTGATATAGTATTTGCTTGTACAAGTTACTTTTATAAAGATTTCAAACTAATGTAATTTGTTAAATTAGTTACAAAATCAAAACATAAATTGTTTTGGAAGTAATATTACTTAGGCAAAAAAGGATTGTCTTCCAAGAAAACAAATTAGATAATTTAAAAATGGCCTTTAGATATTTAAACTTGAAGTGAAAATATTTTTTTATAGAAAAAGAACTACAAAACTGGCCAATTATAATAATTAATTAAGAAGAAATTTGTTTTCAATTTTTGCTTAAAGTTAAATTAAAAAATAAAACTGCAACTGCAATCTATGTGTTGTTAATAAAAAACTAAAATTGTTCCAGTGTTTTTGCAAAGCAAAAACCTTTGCAAATATACTTTATTTTATAAAAAAGGAAAAGAAATAAATCAAATTTTTTATTTTGTTTCATTTAAAATGCTTCTTGTTAAAACAAAATTTTATTGTGTTAATTTTCCATTTTTCATTTTCAAAAATAACAAGCTGTGTTAAAAGACAAGTCAAAATTGTTTGTTAGCTTATTCATAATGTTGTTAAAATACATACAAATGTGTATGAAAGTGGGATTTGTTGACTACCAAATATTATACCCACACAAATGTGTTTCTAAAGATTAATGATAATCAGAGCAAAATTTATGATAAACTGTCACATTTATAATGGTTTTTATATGAATCAAATAAGCCATGTAGAAAGTATCATTAACATAACAAAATGACTTTATTTTTCTTAGTAAAAATGTACATGTGTTGATGTACGAGTACTCGTATAAAAAAAAAATTTTTAATTTGTCAACAAAATTGTTTGCTTTTAATAAAAAATAAATTTCACAATTTACCATTAGATGGTATGAAATGTTGTCATTGAAAACTCAATTAAAATAGTTTTTATATTCTACTAGAGCTTTTTGAACGGTCTCGTCCGGCCCTGTGCTTTATTATGTGAGCTGATATCCTTAGAGTTGGCATCCTTAGAGATCGTATGTACCAATTTCAATTGTTAAAGCAGCCATCCAAATAAATACAGTCATTTACAACTTTATAAAGTGTATCATGTTTTTACATGCGCCAACCAAAGTGGTAATAAAATATTTCAGGCTTAAATTAAGTACGGGCACACATCTTATTGAACAGTGGCGAGTAAAAATCGTTGAAAAGAGAGCTTAAAACTGGGCATGATAATTCCAAAAGTGTATGGCGACCTTCATTGGAGCATAGGGACTTGCTAAAATAAAATTTGGTTTCTTTTTTTTAAGAAAATTTTGCGAAAAAATTAAAACTTACTGTGTAGCGGAATACTTTTATTTATGTAATGTGTTTCCTTGTTTTTTCACTTTTATTTGTGCTAGCATTTGAAGATCAATTTGCTTATTTATAATAGGTATTTCAATTTATTTTAATGTATTGTTTCTTCAATCCAGAAGCAAATTTCTTGAAAGAAAAAATTATTTTTTAAGTGGGAAAAACACTTTTTATAAATTCAAGATCAATATATTGTAGGCGGTTGTTTTGTATAGACTTCTATAAATTCAGCCTCAACAAATATCATGTAAGTTTTCCATTTATAAATTATACCACTGTTGCCAAAAATAATTTTACTGACATAACAGTTATAAGATTAGCAATATAATGACCAGAATGATAATGATAATATTCATTTAAATTGCTTGTAAGACTCTGTAATTACTAGCACTTTTTATTATAAAACTAGATGTGTTTACCCGGTCTCACCCGGCACGGTCCTTAATTACGTAAGTCTTTATCCTTATGTAGCAATTTTTAGATAAATCTGTTAACAAATAAAATTTTCATTATTAAAAAACCCATCCCAATAAATATAGCCATTGCGCCTCTGCTAATAATAATTTTTTTTTTTTTGGAAAAATGTATAGTGTAAAAATCTTGGGTGTAAAAATGGGCTTGACCGTTCAAATATTATATATTTCCTTGGAGTAGGAATACCATATGTACAGAACATGAATTTTATTTATTTAATACTTTTAAAATGTAAAAAGTGGTTTTAAATAAGGATTCTTAAATTTTCTAATTTTCCGCACAATTTTTTAAATTTGTTCTGTCATAAGTTCTTGCTGTCGTCAGGTTAATATTGAAATTCAGCCCAATTGGTTCATAAATGGGGAAGGCTTGAGTGCAAAACCACAACATGAACACTTCTATTTTTCAAAAATTTCTTAAGTATGTATTTTGCATTAACTAAAGAAAGGACTATAAAATAAAGTTTTGTTCGAAATAACAACCTAATATTTGTCAAAAAAATCTGTCCGAGAAAAATAAAAAACACAACAGAAACTTTGGTTTTTCATTAATTTCTGTTTTGTTGGAAATGTGTAAGCTCTACACGTGCTTAATGTGTGAGCATATGTACACGAAAGCAAGCAGTCATTCGGATGTATGTAAAGGGTGTTTTTTATAGACGTATAGAATTTTAAGTTGGCATTACTGTTCAAGATGGCGACCGATGTAACAGCTGTCAAGTGATTTATTCTCAGTTTGGTTTGGCAATTCATCATGAATAGACTCACGCCTGAACAACATTTGCGTAGATTCGTCGAATGGGCCCAAAACGAGATTGCCGTTGTTCCCGATTTTCATAAGCGAATTTTGTTTAGCGATGAAGCGCATTTCTGGTTGAATGGCTACGTCAACAAACAAAACTGCCGCATTTGGAGTGAAGCTAATCCTCAAGTGTATGTCGAAACACCGTTACATCCAAAAAAAACTGACAATTTGGTGCGCTTTATGGGCTGGTGGAATCATTGGTCCGTACTTCTTCAAAAACGATGATGGCGCAACATGTCACACAGCTTTATTATGAAAAGACATTATGATGCTTTTCATAGTAATAGTAAATCTAATGATAACACCATGTATCAAATGTTTCTCATCATGCTTACAAGGCTGCTCTCTCGCAATTTTTTTTTTCTCTCACTAACACTATTAAAGTTTAAATTGCGCCCATCTGTGATTTAAATTGAAATGGCTAGTTTATTAAGCTTGAGGTCGTATTATAAATACTTAATTTAATGTCGATATTTTGCTCCAACTTTATGTAACTTCTTCATAATTTAACAAGAAAGAAAATATCAAATAAACTTACAAATAAATATTTATTTAAGCATTTTGTTAATTTAATAGAGTATAAAAGAAATATTTTAATTAATATTTGTAATTCCATTGGAAATAAGAAAATTAATATTTCACTAAAGCATAAGCATTACTTTTTCAGAAATATTAAAAAATTAATTACAATTCATTTCTTCTTATGAATTTCCGCGGTTTTGCCTTAATGGTTCCCATTAGTTTCTGCACAACATTCTGATCTGCCTGCGTTGCATACTTGTTCCAAATTTTCAACATATTTTTGGCGACAGGAACAACAGTGTCACTTATCTTTAGTATGGCTTTGACAATAGACCAGAATTCTTTAATTGGCTGAACTGCGGACAATTAGGAAGGTTCTTTGATACCACTCCATCGCAGTTTTTGAATAATGACAAAACGCTAAATCAAGTCAAAATTTTACTGTTAACTGGTGGCGTTTAATTAGAGGCTGGAATTGTTTGATATAAATTTCTGATGTTATTGTTTAAGAGACGACAAAAGGCGTGATTTTTTTAGAGCACAACTGCAAATTACTTGCCAAATCATGACTTTTTTTACTAAATTTATCCATTTTTGTGTATTTTTATTTGGAATCGGCATCTCCACGTTTCGCCTCAAAATAAAATTTTTGACCTGACAGCTGTTTTAAGTCTATTTCTACATAGGTTTCATCGTCCATAATCAGGCAGTTGTTGAGTTTTGTTAAAATTTGATTGTAAAGAATGCGTGCACGTTTTATTGTAATAGCATTCTGCCTTTCACTCCGGTTTGGATATTTTATTGAACGATAGTTTCTGTAGCCAGCATCAACGATCATTGTCAGAGAGACCCGGGTTTTGCTGTATTGAGCATATTAGACATTTTGTAAGCTCTGGGTTTTTTTTAGCAACTTGCTTGCGATCTGTACTTAAGGTTTGAATATATCTTTTTAAAAATTCATTTACAATGCTTTTTGGAATCTGCAGTTTTTTTCCAATCATTGCACCTGACCATGCCTGATTTTCTAGATATTTGTGCATATATTTTTTTTCTATTTCGATTTTCATGGTTAGTCATGACGCTTACAAACAAACTAAAACAGAAAAAATTTTTTCTACAAAATAACGGTGAATATTTTTACAACAAAATTTTTTTATTTAAATTCAAGTGTTAACACTAGGTTTTTCTAAAATGCTTTTGTAAAGTGGCCGGATTTTGTGTGAACAATGCTTTACTACAATGAAGGACATACAGCGCTACTGAATTTAACTTATTTTCAATGTACTTTTCTATCTCTCTTCTTTCTCTCTCTTCCTCTTTGTTTTCTTTATCTTTAAATAAATTTCGTTTTACATCATTTTAAATGCATTCATGGGCTTTTGAAAATTAATTTTTAAAATAAATAACTGTTTGAAACAATTTAAAAACTTCTTTATTTGAGTTGTGAAGCCTCACTACTGCTAGACGGAGGCATCATTTATCATTATGTAGTTTGTGTTGGTAAAAAAAGAGTATGTTTTTGCATAAATTTGAGTGTTAATTAGTAAAAACTTCTCAAGTAAAGAAAGCAAACATAGTCAGTTTGTTACTGTGTTAGTCAGTCAGTTATGCAAACCAGCTGTTGTAAAAGCCCTCATAAACAGTCTAATATTTCATTTAATACTTACAATTAAAGTACACTCAAGCTTAGTGTGTGCAAGTGTAAATGTGTGAGGGAGTTAAAAAAATTTTAATTAATCCTTTAAGTCTTTATTTATGTATTAAGAATAATTAAAATATATGAGTGAGAATGTACAAATATTTTTCTTTGTATTCCTTGTTTTCCGTACTTTTTTCCTGCTACTCTTTAGCTAGTGTTTTCTTTAACACATTTTATTAAAGTGTAGAAGTAGTAGAAGAAATGTTTTAGCTACACTGAAGACAATTTTCACGTTAAAACGGGAAATTAAATATTTTAACTGCATTTTTATAAAGCCACTAATGGGGCAGATTTACTAAGGGACCATTTTTTAAGCTATTTTATGAATTGAATTGTCAAAATTAAATTAAATTTAAAATAAGTTGAGATTCATTATTACAAATTGATTTTGTGTGTTTGCCTTGATAAGCGATAAGTTTCGCTGACTTCGAATTAACGTCTAACCAGCAAAAGCTGGTTACGAGGCCTATAAAATCGTAAACTTTAATCATTCATTTAATCCAAAAAGACAAAAAATTGTGTTTTCCAAAGATATAAAAGCTTCCGACTCTTAGTTACGGCCATAAGAAATTCAACAGATTTTTGTTTACAGTTTCCACTTGGAAACTGTGTATCTACAAATGACTAGCATTTTAGCTTTATTTGCCTTAAAATAGCACAAACTCTAACAAGAAAAAAAATTATTAAAATATGCTAACGCATAATTTATGGCAACATAAAAGTAACACGAGCTAACAAATACAAAACAACTGAAAGAAAAAAGGAAAAGAAAACGAGAAATTCAAACAACAAAACCCAAAGAAAAACTGAATAGAAACATTTCCGCTTATAAAGTCAAATGAAAAACTTTAAAATAAACCAAAAGAAAAAAAATATTTTTCATCATAAAAACAACTCCGGGAAACTGAAAAACAAAAGGCAAAAGTTAAAAAATCGAAAGTGTAAAAATAATAAATTTTTATTTTTTATTAAAACACATGATACCCATGTCAGACACATTGTGCTTGAATATCTACAGTAACACAAGTTTAAATCTGTTAACAGCATGTAATATCTTGATTATTTAAGCCGAATTAAGTTTAAAAAAAGAATAATATTGAATGAAACATTAAATTTCTATAAGTTTGCAGAATAGCCCGTGCTAATTTGTAGGTTTAAGGCTCAATTTTACAATCTTTAGATAAACACTGATGATGATTGTGATACTCGTAACATTATTTCAACTAGAGTTGTTCGTCAATTAGATATTATGATTGAGATTTAGATTCTAAGGTTGGTATGTAAGTTCTATTCCTGGCATTCCGTTTGTAATTTCTACACTGTCCATTTTGCATCGAAGATTTTGAAAAGCACTAAAAACGGTGCTTTGAAAGTGTTGCAGAAATAGAAAAATAAAACAAAAATTAATAAAGTCGGTATAAGTATGAAATATTCCATATTAAATATAGACATGAAGTGAAAAAATTTAAATTTTACAGAAATCAACTGATCCATTGAGAAGAATCTGTTTAAATTGTAGCGAATTACATCAATTAGTTGAATATTCGTTCAGCTTCGATGTGACCAAACATAATATATTTAAATTAATAATAATAAAATAGTGACTCAGCCCATCTTGTTTAGGGAGTCGTAGTGTGGTAGAAGGCACTAAGTACGACTACCAAAAGATCCCGAATTGAAAGGGTTTTCAGATGCATAGCCAGGGCCCATGACATCGGCACTCTTCACGATGATAAATTGATTGTCAGTTGATTTACAGCCTGAGAAGTTAGCACTAGTTGCGCCCATGCGATTGCATGCGGCGCGAGAGTGGAACCATAGATCATGTGGACCTTCTGACATTATTGTTACTTGAAGCGAAATCCCTGATCTCATTAACTACCTCACTACAGAGGGACTTCGGATTCACAATTTCGGACTAAATATGGATCTTCTCCTCTTAGAGTGGATTTGGATGTCTTCACCGATGACTCTAAGAGTAGTTTTGGAGTTGGTGATGGAGTTTATACTGACAACTAGTAAAACCTTTAAAATCTTCGTACTATAAGCTGAATTGATGGCTATAAGAAAAGCAGCAGACTGGCTGAAGTGCCATGGAATATTTGGCAGGGATATTCCCTGGTGGGTGTCTATTCTACTTTCGATCTGGTCGGATAATGTCGGACATCCTTAAAGAGGATGGCAGGACATTCAGTGATTACCCTCATTTGGCTGCGTGGATATGGAACTACCGTATGGACAACCTGTCAAGGGTCGCGCTACTAGAGCCCTGCGTCATCCCTCTCTCGAGATCGAGAGTATATTTCTGCGTAAGCCACAGTTCAGATGGAAAGGCTGGACAGTAATCACAGTAAGGGCTTACCGCAACTATAGAGAGCTCTGGCAAATCAGTGCAAACTCCATTTTGGAAAGCCCTGCTATATGGCTTCATTAAGAGTAGTACCTGGCTTACGTGACGGACTCATCTTCTTCTACTATCTCCATACTTCCTTTCACTCTTTCATCTCCATTGTTATCCGTCTTTTCTCTTATACAGGTATCGCAAAGAGACCACGCACAGTGGGAAAGAATCAAAATATTTTGGAAATAATTCAGCTGTTTCTAAACGGCTTTTCCGAAATGTATAATATTGTACAAGACATAGAGGAGTATTTAAGTTAAAGTTTACACGAAAAGCATCTCTCTCCCCCCAGAAGCGCAGTTAAAATTTTGTTTTATTTTTCATTTAATTTTGCAAAATTTTATACCTATAAAAAACATGATTGTATGTATAAATTATTACTTATAAATAGTTAACAAGTTATACGCGATTAAAAATTTTAAACTGAAAATTTTCCGAGACCCTCGTCTAATTTTTTAAAATATTGGGCACAATTTTTGTGGTAATTTCTTAAGCCTTTTTTTAGTTAGCTAGTCTACAAAATTATTAAGCACACTCTAAGAGTTTTAATCTAAGATCTCTTTTGAGTCCAAAGAAAATCGTTTTTCAATTAGAATAATTAAAAAAGGCAAAATTTTTTTGTATTCTTCCCCAAAAATCACCTTTATTATTTTTTGACTAACATATGCCAGTTTTATATTATTCTAAAAATAATCTTTATGCGAATGATTTTGAATCTCAACTTGATTCAAATTTGTCAATATTATAGGCCCTGGACGCTCTTCAATTTAGCCTATTTTGTATCAAAATTTTGACTTCAAAAATCCCATATCTGCTATCTACAAACTGAAGCAAGCTTTAAAAAGCCCTATATAAAAATATCAATTTTGGGATTTTTATTGTATGTTTTTTAGGAATTTAAGGATTGTAATTTTTTATGCGTATAGAGATACGTCAGATGACCCAAGTGAGCTCCCTCTGTTTTTCTTTATTCAGAGCGCCCTGTGTACCCTAACTTAAATTTAAATTTAATTTTAAATCAATTAATCTTCAGTCTCAAAATACTGAAATTGTATTATTGAAAATAGAGCAAACAAGTGTAACATACCAGGGATGCACATAACAACTTTTTAAAACAATAAATAAGTATATTTTTTCGGTCAGAAAAGCGTAAAGAAGCACTAGACGATTTTTGGCGATAGAGATGTAAATATCTAAAAAAAGAACTTAATTTTTTGTTGTTGTGTTTTTTAACTGTGTTCACTCTAAATTTAATTTTATTATATTTAATTTTTACATCACGTTTTATAAGATGCCTTGTTTTTGCTTTCTATTTTTTTCATAAAAGCAGCGTTTCTAGTCTTGAAATAAAAGTAATACTAAGTCACAAAAAATAATTTACTTGATCAGTTGTGGTCATATAAAATTTTACATTTAAAAAAATTTGTATTGCTTAGTTGTACAACAACTATACAGATGTTAGCAAAAAGCACTAACTGCCAAAATCAAAAGCACCAAATCAGTGCTTATTATTGTTTTGGAACCATGAAAAAGTTTGTATTTTGGGTCAACGAAATGCGTTAAGTTGGCGTCGTGGGACATTTTATGGTTGACTATAAAGTTGCATTTTGTGTATAACAAAGACCAAACACGAGTAAATACAGAAGCCGGAAGGACAAGAAGAAGACTTCTGTTTTATTTGAAAAGTATTGCGGTAGATTAGATATCCTAAGAACACTAGTATTCAAATAAACTGAATACTGAGAAATATTAATTTGAAAAGACCTGCTTTTTTAAATGTCTTTCTGCAATATTAAGGCAAAAATTTCACAGGCACAGAAATTTTTTTTTTAAATTTGAATAATAACCCAAAAAATTATTCACTCTTAAATAAAATAAAAATATAATTTTAATATATAATATCTTAATTATTCGATCTTCTTGTTTTTATTTTTTGTAAAATTTATTTGAGCTTAAGATCTTTTTTATTTAATTATTTTTTATTTTTATAATATATAATTTTATTATTTTTATTTCGATATTTCGCTACATCTTTGTGTAGCATCTTCAGGAAATATATAAATTTTCCTTTCCAATTGAAAGAAAAATAAAACATACTATTAATACAGGGTGGGCCAAAAGAAACCAAGGGGTGTAAAAGTTTAATAACTTTTTTGTTTATTAACTTTTTTTTATTTTTTCTTTCAGATTATATAATATACAAAATGGAAATTTTTTTACACTAAGTATGAAAAATGATGTCTCTTAAATGACCACCGTTTTCAGCTTCGCACTGATGGGCTCTTTTTAGAGCATTTTCCATAACATCTTTCAAAACTTGTGGCTGTAGCGTTCGAATTTCTGCAACAATGTTTGCCTTGAGTTCAAGGATTGTCTCTGGCTTGTTCACATACACTCGCTCCTTCAAAAAACCCCAAAGAAAATAGTCGGGTGCTGTCAAATCTGGCGATCGCGCTGGCCAAATAATTTCCGAATTTTGAGAAATTATTCGCTCTCCAAAAATTTGACTTAAAAGTGCCATTGTGTCTCGGGCAGTATGGGCAGTGGCTCCGTCCTGCTGAAACCACATACCAGGTCTGTTTTCAAGAGCAGGACGTAAAAAATTTTCTATCATAAAACGATACCGCTCTCCATTTACGGTTACAGCACTTCCATCTTCATTCTCGAAGAAGTACGGCCCAATGGCATTTTCAGATGTGATCCCACACCATACTGTACACCTGATGGGGTGCAATTGGTGTTGATGAATGGTTCTTGGATTTTGAGAACCCCAGAACCTACAGTTCTGCTTGTTAACAAATGCATTCAAATGAAAATGAGCTTCATCACTCATAATCAAATTTTCAATAAAGTTGATTTCATTTCTGGCCAACTCTTGAAATTTAACTGCAAAATTTAGACGTTGCCGATGATCTGCGGGTTTTAATTCTTGGACCAATTGCACCTTATATGGGTATAACTGTAAATCTTTTTTTAAAATGCGCCGTAGTGACGTACGAGACATTTCTAGCTGAGCAGAACGCCTTCTGCCAGATGTTTCTGGTGCTTCGTTAACACTTTGCTGTACTCGTTCAATATTTTCCGCAGTGCGACTTAAACGTGGTCTACCGGTTCGAGGCAAATCTCTTACGCTGCCATGTTGGTGATGACGATTAACTAAGCAACGAATCATCGCTTCAGAGGGCGAAATTCTGACGTTAAAATGTCGACGATATGCTCTTTGCGTTAAAATAATTGATCTCTGGTTTAAATAATAAAATTCTATTGTTCTGGTTCTCTGTTCAGTTGTGAACCTCTCCATTATAAATTCTCCAAGTGTTGTCTATATAATCTGAAAGAAAAAATAAAAAAAAAATTAATAAACAAAAAAGTTATTAAACTTTTACACCCCTTGGTTTCTTTTGGCCCACCCTGTATATATACACATACATATGTATAAAAAAAATAAAAACAAGAAGATCGAATAATTAAGATATTATACATTAATGAAGAGCACATAAATCAAAGAATTAAAGAGGACTTGAATACAGGAGCATTTATGGACAATAAGGTAACAAAAAGAAAAATATTCAATGGACTTTCGATTATACTAAAAAAGAGACATAATTATTGGATATGAATATCAAGGGTACTAATTTAGAATTTTTCATTTGACAGAATATATTTATATACATCTATGTATGTTTTTATACATATGTATGTGTATATATATTAATAGTATGTTTTATTTTTCTTTCAATTGGAAAAGAAAATTTATATTATTTTTAAAAAAATATATTTCCTGAAGATGCTACACAAAGATGTAGCGAAATATCGAAATAAAAATAATAAAATTATATATTATAAAAATAAAAAATAATTAAATAAAAAAGATCTTAAGCTCAAATAAATTTTACAAAAAATATAATTTTAATAATTAATTTATTATAAAATTACAAACTTTATAGGAAGCGTTGCCATATTTTTTTTTAGTTTATCACCAATTCGACAACCTTACTAAGCCAAGAAGTATTTAAAACAAATGAATGAATGATTTGATACAAAAAAAAAAAAAAAAAAGAAAAAGAAAAATTTCTTACAACAATTGAGTTCATCAGATTTATCACGACAATCGGGACTACCGTCACACCACCAACTTTGTGGTATACACTGTTCACCATTTTTACATTTAACCTCATACGTTTTACAGAAACTAACTACAAAAAAGGGAATGTAGATTAAGGTGTTTAACAAGTGTTTCCAAAATTAATTAGAAAAGTGTTAATAAATAAATAAATTTTTAAGGAAAAAACAAACAGACTTACTGCACAAACCAATAAATTCATCAGAACCATCAGAGCAATCTTTCTCCTGATCGCAGCGCCATCTGTTGGGTATACATTTACCATTGTTGCAACGGAACTGATCGGCTCCGCAAGTTGATTCTGAAAGAAGAGAAAAGAAAACAAATATTTCAAAATAAAATATATTTTTTACGAAAAACACTTGATTTCCTAAAATGGGAAAAGAAAAATTTTAACTTAAAATTTGAAGACCATTAAAAGTGGTCGGAGCTTAAACTCCTATCATCAGGGATCAAATTTAGTAACTAATTCTTTTATATAAAAATATAGTTTTAAATTATGTAAATTAAAACAATTTCAAAATTGTGCAAAATAAAAAAAAAAACAATTCAAAGATAATTCTAATTTTTTCGCATAATTTTTTTATTGGACAGTAGCCACTTGTATATTTATTAACATTTAAGCTCAGTTTCATACTGCTCTGTTCGTTAAGAATAAAAAATCAATGAAAGCTACAAAATGGGAATATTTTGTCCCATTTATGATGTCACTAAAATAAATAAAAAGTACCATTTTAAATGTCTAAAGTTATTTTTAAAAATTAATTTATTAAAATTGACTAAGTAGTAGTTTTTTTTTTGGAGACGCAATTTTAATTAATTTACTAATAAATTTGTTGTGCCTAAGAGCGCTACTATTAAAAATTTTCAAATAATTCTTTCCTTCCAGTGCTTACTTGTTAAGGACAATAGTTAAAATCTTTTCTTGATAGAAACCATAATAAAATGGAAATTTTTTATAATAATAAACTTGCCTGACACAAAATTTTTTTTAGGAAAATAAGCACTTCTGCAGATATTGCAAAGAAGACTTTGGATATATTCAAATTTTGAATAAGTTACTCATTTCAGAAAGATGAGCTCTTTTAAAATAGAAACTTGACTATTTTGTTTAGCTGAAAATTAATTTTTGTTATACATCAGTCACCTGGTACTATATATTTGAATTATTAGAATAAAAATAACGACTACTTATACATTCCTAACTTAGGAACGTTTACCCTACAGCGATCATCAAATAACTGTCCAAATGAGTTTAATTTTTTTTTTATGTAATAGATTTGTAGATAATCTTATACCTCCTATTTCTTTCATTGACGTCTATTTCTTTAATGTTCCCATGTGCGTTCTTTTCGAATTAATAAAGAAAAATTATTGCTCGGTCTGCAAGCGTTGTCAAGATTATTTTGAGGTCATGTCTTGCTGAGTTATGTGCTGTGATTGCTTAGAAAAGGTGGTTAAATTTTAAGGGCCGGTGTTGATTTTGAATAAAACACAAACTATTTAGGAAATTATTGTCATTTCTTTTTATTATGATAACATGGTATGGTTCAATTATGTATGGAAAAAAATAGCGGCACACCTCTATCCGATGGTCCAAATTTTCGGTGACGCTGATCCATAGTTGAGGTTCTTTGCCGTTAATGTGCCAAATAATCTCATTCTTTAGCTCTTAAATTGTTGTTTGCTTATCGACGTACACCTTTTCTTTCAAATAACCCCAAAGAAAGAAGTCCAACGGTGTCAAATCACATGATCTTGGCGGCCAATTAACATCGCCACCATGTGAGATAACACGGCCATTGAATTTGTCGCGCATTGTTTCATTAGCTGTGTGGCAAGTGGCACCGTCCTGTTGAAGCCACATATCGTCCACATCCATATCTTCCGATTTGGGCCATAAAAAGTTCATTATCATCTCATGATTGTTGGGCACGACGACAAGTTGAGGTGGACGGCTCTTCAGCCACACTATCGCGAACAGCAGCAATATTTTCTGCAGTACGAGCTGTATGAGCATTCACTGGTGTTTTCACATCTCCTACAGACCCAGCTTGCTCAAATTTTTGCACGAATTTTCCGATTGTACGCACATTTGGACGATTAAATTGACCGAAAAAATTACGAAGTGCACAATATACATTTTGATTTGAACGCCCATTTTCATAATAAGCCTGAATAACTTTAAAGCGTTGCTGGATTGTGCATCTTTCCATGGTTCAAATTGAATTACTCTGAAATTGAGAAATGTCAAATGAAATTCAGAAAAAACTTGACGTTTAAGTGTGGTTCACATTCTACATCGGCCCTTCAAATTTAACCACCCTTTATTTATAACAAAATTTATATTTGTATCTTTATTTGATTGCTGCCTGATTAAAAGTTAAGGAAAGCAATAAAATAAATTATGCTTAATTTTAAATTTATTTAAGTTATTAAGATAATCACATACATGAAATGCTGTTTGCACTTATAAACCAATAAAACCAAAAAGAAAAGAAGAAAAAAAAAAACAAACCAATTTCCATTAGTCATATAAATTATATATATAAATTATGCACTAAATAACAATAATTTGAGGATCAAAAACTTAAGCGCATAATGAAACATGTATCTTCTTCATAACTAATTCAATATTTTTGTTGTTACACAAGTTAAAATAAAAACCATTTATTTTTATTCTCACAAAATTAGAGTTTGCGTTTTTTGAATTTCTCCCCACTGGATTTGCAGTTCTTTGAATATAAAGCGGTCTATACACGATAACAGCAAGCATACCCAATTAAACCGCGTATGGGTATTTAACTATTTAAAAAGTCTTGATACTTGAATACCCTGCCGAAATAGTAAGATTACATTGACCAACGTAATAATTATGAAGTAATTATTAACTAGTCCTGTGTTATTAAGACGTTCATCATTTCATTCCCCCACATGCTAAATTGAAATCTTTTATGGAGTCATTTTGAAACTACTCCAATATAGATTATATGGTATGTTTTAGTACATCAGAAATATACTATATATAAATTCCAGCTGATCCGGAAATTGTTGTTTTGCCTTGAAATTTTACTTATATTGAAAACTAATTAAAAAGAGAAGAATAATATAAGTTGGGTTATACCGAATATATTTATAAAAAAATTTGCCAAATCGGTCCAGGCGTACTCCGTTTTGAGAATAATTTTAAAAGTGGGCGTGATAATAGGCGTGTTATATTGTAATTTTCATAAAAATTTAAGTTGGTTTTTTACTAAAATATAAAATTTTCGTATATTCGATCTTTCTACTCTAAGAAATCGTACTGATAAAGTAAAGGATCGGTGCAAGACCGGGAAAAAACCGGTAGTAGATAAATACCGGCTGCAGTGCAATTTGCCGGACGGATTTGTAACGCTAAATCTTCCAAGACGTAACCCAAAGGCATACTCAGAAATTCAATTATATCGGTCCAGCCAATGTCAAAGACATGTACAGTCGAATTTTTTATATTAAGATAAAAGCTCACATGTAGTTGGCAAGGTAGTACCATTTAGGGCTAATATAAATTATAATAAAAGCTTATAAAATCAATAATTAATTTGTATCTTTCTCTGTAATTTACTTAATTTTATTTTTGTAATTCAAATAATAAAAATTATATAATGAAGCAGCTGTATCAAATTGAAGCAAAACACCGATATAAAAAACCAATAAAAAATTTATATATAATTATACCTTAAACATAAAAATTAACCATTTTTTGTTTAAAATAAAAAATAGTTTTTGTTCTCTGCTCTCTTCTTTCATAGTTTTTCAAAATTCTGTTGCGATACGCAAATAACCGTTTTCGTATTCTTTTAACAGTTTTCTCTCTTTTCTTGGTACTTGCGTATTAACGCCACCATGGAATACAGAAAAAAAATTAAATTGTTAAGAAGTGCGGACAATTTAACCGAAAAAAAACTTTTGAAATCGAATAACTTTTTTGAGTGGAGCCAGTGTTTGGCATTCCATATAGGATATAGTCATACAGAGCGTAATAAAAAAGCTTTACAAGTCAAAAAAACTTTATTCAAAAGCGAAGTATTTCTTTAAAATTTCTGCTGCCGGGGTGTTAAAACGTAAGTACTCTTGGTTTTATTAAAATACTGAATGGTTTTGGCCGGGCCCGGTCTCTTATTACTTCAGTCGGTATATTATATTATATTTATAAAGAGCGTATGTAACAATTTTCAGGGAAATGCGTTAACAAATTTTAATCGTTAAAAAATCCATCCAAATATGTAAAGCCATTCTTCACTTTATAAAGTGGCTCATGTGAAAATTGTTGAAAAGTGGGCATAAAAATGGTTGTGGACAGCATATGACGACCTTCCTTGGAGTATACAGATTATATATGTCAAATTTCAGACAAATCCGTTGAAAAAAAAAACAAACAGAAAATGATTTTATTAAAAAAAAAAATTACCGCTTAAATTGCTTTAATGATTAAACTCTACGTAAGTTACCAGGTTTTGCAATCTCTTAACACACAAAAGATATTAAATGGATCTTTAAACACACGGCATTAATTTACTAGCTTGAAAACAAATTTCTAAAAATTCCGTATTTAAAAAAAAATTTATATTTAAATATTCCTTTTTTTTCAATAAATTTTCATTTTATTCGCAAGAGAAATAGCTACTTCCTAAATGATAAGAAATTGTATGAAAAACTCTTGAACACACAATACAAGAACAACTTTGCTACTCTCTCTCTCTCTGTCTTTCTCTCTTACTCTCTCACACACACGTATACGTAATCACATAAAACTAAATGCTCTAGTATTTATTCATAAATAAACAATAGCATTAGTATCATTTGTAAATATGACCGCATGAGAAAAAAAAACAAAAAAACAGAACATAACACAACACAAGGATAACAACAACAAATTCATACAAACGTATGAGTATTATTAACAAGAAAAACAAAAACGAAACATGTTCCATTATTTTTTTTTTTAATTTTAATTTTATGTTCTTCAAGTTTGTGCTAGACTATCAAATATTCAACATCAAATTATGCATTTCTGTTGCTGAAAAAATTAAATTGGCTGATTTTTATGCCGCACATCGTCCATCTAAAGATGTAGAGAGAAAATCGGTTCGTTACAGACTGTGTTTGCTCAAACATTTCAAATTTTAAAATCATGTATTGAAAGAGCTTCTAATGAAATTTAAGTTTTTGTACAACAAAATATTAGTCCTTTTTCGGGATTTATTCCATTGAAGTAATTATATAAAATGCATAAGTTGTCATGATGATATCTGTATATCTGTGGCAATATGCACTACAACTCAAGAAGCTCTGAAAGTTTTTCTTACAAACTTATTTCGATTCTAGACAACGCCATCTCGCTAATTGTGGAATATACCGCCTCGCTATCTGAACCAAAATAATAAAGTTATTGAGTTAATTTAGTACACAAACAAATTTTCGTATATTGTTTCTGGTTTCAATACAATTATGCGAACGAAACTTTCGTTCGCATTTAGCGGAACAGGCCCTTAAAATAAACATGGTAGAAATATACTTGAATATTTTATTTATTAAGCGACTTAGTGTGGGCTAGGTATTTTCTTTTTTTTAAATTTAAATAATTTTTCTTATTAAAAAGTTAATTTTTTAAAATGAGCTTCCACGGATTGTTCTAGAAAACGCTAAGATTTAAAAACATTAAATTCAAAAGAAATTAAGTTTTTGGAAGAAAAATTTCTTATTTTCCTCTCCCATAAATCTGTGCCCATTAAGCAAATAAAATAATAACTATAAGGCTTCTTTAAATATTAAATATTTTAAATTTATTTTTAGTTGCCTTCAAACACAATTTTTTTAGTTTCTATTTAATGCAATGACACGTGTTTTTCCGAAAAAAAATAAAGTTGAAAAGAAAGTAGTGTACACCTTAATATTTATAACTAGAGTATGACCAGGTATTTTTCTAAAAGAATTTTTATATATTCTTCTTATTGGATAAGCATGACTTTTATTATTTAAAAAATATAAACAAATAAGTAAATAAACAAGATGATATAAGAAAAAATAAAAAAAAAATTGGAAAAATAAATAAGAAGCAAAACAGCATGAAATAGAAATGTCCATAACAAAAATAATGTATACAAAAGATTACAGAATACGTGTGTTGGAAAAGTAATGAAAAAATAATATTAATGAAACTATTAACTGCAGGATACAGGCTGTGGACAATAATTTGATTTTTAATTTGCTTTTATTACGGTCTGCAATTATGAAAAAACTTTTACGCCCATTACTCAATAATTTAACAATTAAAATTTTATTTTCCAACGGATTTTTTTTAATTTGGTACCTAAAAACACTAAACTCCAAGAATGATCAGCATATACTATTGGATCGGCCACGCCCAGCTAAAATGTCGCTAATTTGTACACGTAACAGGATAAAAACAGGTTATCAAACACATTCTTTAAATAGGTTTTTCAGCCTTTAGTCTAGGAATTCCTACACAGCTTTCTTAAACAGCTAGTAAATAAATAAATAAAATTTAATCTTAGATGAGAAAATTTAATAACTAAACGCTTAGAAATTACATGCATGACGCTCATATGCATTGATGGCTCATACATCCAGCTGCCACACTAATTAAATTTATTTATCCAATTTTAACGCATTATTTTTGTACTCTTCATTTAAAAGGTAAATTTTACATACATACTTGGAACATGCTCGTGCATGTTGCAATATTTATTTTTTGAATGTAGAAATATGCAATATGCACTATCACAGCAAGCACAACAACAAAATTTATTTCTCGTACATGGGGTAATAAAGGAAAACTTGAACTGAAGTTAATAAATATTTTGTTTACGAGTATGTGTTTAACCTTCAACTTTTGCTTTATTTTAATTTAGTTCTTTTACTTTTTTTTGTTCTTGCTTAACATTTTATTTATTAACAGCAAAATGTATGAAAAAAAATATGAAGCCGGAAAAGTTATGAAAACATATTTTTTTAGAAGGGAGAACTTGCTGAATGTTTGCTTTCTCTGTTTAATAACTGTTGTAATTGTGTTTTTTCCTCAAGGAAGAAGCCAGTTTAATGATTTCTTTAAAAAGCAAAATGTTGCAATTTTTTTTAATATTAAAAAAAGTTTTTTTTTGTTCATCTGTTAAAAAAAATCTAGAGAAAACTACCCCGCCCACTTTGTGTTCGATATCAATATAAAGTAATGAAGTAATTGGAAATTTCCAGAGAAGTTATTAAATATCGAGTGCGACCATTTGACTTCTCTTGATTATTTCGATGATGCTGTATCTGGTAAATCTGTTCAAGTGCAACATTGAGGGGATAAGTGGTGTTCAAATTCAAATTTAAAATGTGTACGTATCTCTTACACAAGACATCGAAATCCGTTAACTTCGTTGTAGCGCATCTAGCATGATATTATAAAACAGGACCAGTTGATTAAGAACTTAAGTATTCTGTTCGATTCTACATTGATTTTTTTTTTATCATTTAAACAAAATCATAACATAAGCTTTTATTAGAAGAAGCTGTTATGAATCCAGTGACCTTACACGTTTAAAATGCTATAGTCTGAATATGTTGGATCTAAGCTGCAATATGAGGCTATAATTTGGAGAACACACTGTATCACTCACACTTCGTGTCTTGAAAAAATTCAAAGAGGCTTTTTTCGTTATGCTCTACCTTATTCAACCTTCACCTCCTTATGAGTCACGTTGTCTTCACTTAGCCGTGATCAGTTTGGAAAAGAGACGTACACTTCAGTCAATGATGTTTATTTTATATAACACATGTATGACTTAGTAAATAACAACATTATTTGCCCTGAACTCTTAAATACTATGCCGTTTTGTGTACCAGGTAAGCTTTTACTTCGACATGGAAATATGCTTTATGTTCCATTATGTCAAAGAAATTATGCTGCAAATAGTCCATTGACTAGATCTCTAACTTAACTAAATGCCATAAATGAATATCAATATGGCCTGTTCAGCGATGTCACAAGAAAACGAAAGCGAACCTTGGTTTTCTTGTCACATCGCTGAACAGGCCAATAAAGTATGAAAAACTTGCTTTAAAAACTTTCTATTGTAAATATAATACAATTTAAAATGAATTAAAAATTATATAATTTCTTTAAATTAAATTAGCAATTAAACCAAGAGCTTAGAATTCAATTTATATTATTTTCATTTGGGCTTGGGAATGGTTTTATATTGCACTAAAAGAACTTTAATTTTTCTTGCACATTTACCTCTTATTCAAAAAAAAAAATTTGACTTAGACTTTAAGCAAAATGTATGAAAAAATTTAATTAAAATTTCGATAACGTTGACTTTAAAATCTACGTTCATTTTTTGTTTATAAGTGGCTGGTTGTGCAACGTAGGAAACATTAAACAAGTCACCCTAGGGAAGAATATGAAGTGAGTCCGCTAATGTGGTTCTGCAAAAACTTATTTAACCCACTTTGCAAAGTTGAAGGTTCCATTCTTCTTTGGATACTATATGTTTTCTGTCAGTAGAGCAGATTTGTGTTTTTGTTAAAATACGTAAAAAAAGTATCTGTCTGGTATTCTGCAGGAATATCTGTTTGATATTCTATTACACAGAATTACTTTCTGTGTAAGGGATCAGCCGCTTTGGGGAAACGGTTGAGTGTGATTCAAATAAAAAAGGCGGTACACATATAGGACAACAAATGACCACTTTATAAAATATTCAAGAGGGTCTGTACTTATTTAAAGTGTGCTGATTGTGAAAATAACTTTGATTTTTCTGCCAACTCACGTTTTTAAGATTTTTCGAGTCATTTTAAAGTGGATAAATTTTATTTAATATTAAATGGCTACACAAACAAATTGTTTTTTAAATGATCCAGTTAATTTTTGTGTTATTGGTGGCCAATAAAGCTTCACAAAATATCATAAATTTTTTACCATAAAATCTGCTTTAGAGTAAATATTTGCAATCTATAGAAGTCATGGATGCCAAAATTGTGTTGTCTCTTTCCGACAATGGACAAGTGCAAAAAGATATTCTCAGTTCAGTTCAGTATACCCATGATTTGGCGTTAGGCTCGTAATCATTATGATAAGACATCGTCTTCTGCTCAAAGGCCTGTTACACGCTCTGACGAATCTTCAGTGCCAGTACTATCGACACCGTTAATCTATATTGAACCTGACAGCACCATTAGTTAACGATATGTCGTCTAATTAAAAAGACCAAGGCTGTAACATGAGCCTTAAAGTACACTATTTACATTCTCATTTAGACCGATTTTTTGAAAACGTTATAGATTACACACGCAGAGAAAAAATATGGTTGAGGCAACCATATTCTGGTGGAAACATAGTATGGTTAGATTTATGATTGCTTCTAACCATATATATTTTTAAATCAAAGATTTTAAAAATAGCTTTCAACTGAAGATGGTGCGGTTCAACCCCCGGTCAAGGCAAGAAATTTTTTTAATACATACATATTTTAATATGATTTAAAAAAAATTTTTTAATTATAATTTTTTGTATAAATAAAGTTTTTTTTTATTCCATTGATTTTACTTTTCTATCAATTTGTATTTATTTATTACATAATACATTGGGTTTAAATTTATTTTTTTTTAATTTTAGTTGACTCTACCAGGGCTCGAACTTGCGAACACTTAGTTAAGAAGCATTAACTCGCCACTCAACCACTTCAGCCACAAAGCTCAGTTGAGTTTGAACGATTAAGTTTTTGTTTTATACTCACTTTATTTATATGGTTGCGGAAGAGTCAAAATAGAAAACAATTTACATTCAACCATATTTTTATCATTATTATGTTTGCTATGAACATATTTATGATTTCAAGTAAAATTTTATTAAACATAATATGATATTTATATGGTCGATCTAAGACACTAAACATAATATGAATAAAAATAACTAGAAACATGTTTATCGTGATCAGAATGTTTAGATGCTTCAAATTAATAATAATATTTTTATGAAGAACACACTATGTTTGAGGTTACCATACAACCATCTTTTTTCTTTGCGTGCAGTGAAGAGCAAGACGAAAGGTCTATATTATCTAATTAAATGGGATATACATATGATGATTGATTACTGCTGGGGTATAAAAGAGTTGCTTCCACTATAAATAAAGCGTATAAAGTAGTCATACTTTTTAATCTACCCATAAATTTATAACTAGAGCTTTTAGAAACAAACCAGTGTTATTTTCGTAATCAGCACAGTTCGTTAATCGAAAACTAATACAAACATTTTGGAAAAAGTTTACTGTTAACCAGTATAATAAAAACCATAAGATAAAATTATGAAATTAATTTTCATAATTTAAAGCTCAAGATATCTGCTAAACAACAAACAACAAGTCTTTTACCTTCTCACTCTTGTCTCGTTCTTAGTTTAAATTAAAATTATATTTTCCTTCTGTCACATAATTTCTTTTAGCTTAACTTTTACTGAATTTTAACTAATTATGTAAAAATTTTCTGTAGCATCATTTAGTTGATGATAAATAAATGAAATGGAAGCTTCACAAGCAAAGCAAGCAGAAACAAAAAATGTTCTATTACCAAGATTACCAATACTAAACAAGGGAAATGATGATGGGTATATTGAACATTAAACACATTTTCTTTGAACAGAAATACAAAAAAAGCAAACAAGTCATGAAACAGAAATCACAGAAAAAGCAAAAGTTTTCTGCTGTTGAACACAAAACCAAAAATTAATCCGTTTCAAAGAAAACAGAAAAAAAAGTAAAAGACAGTATCTAGCAAAATAAACACAACAGGAGAAGAAAATGTTTAATAATAACAAAACAGATTCTATAACTATTAAATCAAGCAATTTAAACAGAGTAAGAAGTGTTGGCGCGAACAAGAAAAAAAAACAAGCCAGCTAAAATAAAATGGTATTATGAAACTAAGTAAAAAAAGAAGAAACTTATTTTATAAAAAACTTTATTTCGCACTCAAGTACTTTTTTATGCATTTAAGCGGCAATTAAAAATTTTTCCCATAAATTAGTTCAAAGTCATAACCCTGGAGCACAATCAAAGAGTTAACATATAAAAAAAGTTAAGTATCAATGAATACTTAAATAATTAAAACTTGAATTTGAAAAAAAGCTAATAAGTAGCCGTGGTATAACTAATTTATGAGTAAAGACAATTACATGCATATAAAATACTGAAGGAATTGGAAAATGGTAGACATTGTAACGCAGCTTAGTTTCTAGCTGGGGTATGACTCAGTCAACCCAGGATCTTGTCAAAGGTATGTTTGCTTTATATTAAAAACTGTGCTTAACGTGATTGGGGGTTATTATCATATGTATTTGAATTCGAATCGAAATAGTTTTCGAAAAGAATTTTCAATTAAAAAATCCAGCAGAGTTGTATTTATAATTTTGAGGGTAATTTAAAAAATTTAATTTTTTTTCGCATGTTCTACATAATTAGTTTTTTTTTTTTATTATAATTAAAAATTCTCTTCGAAAGCCTTTTCGATACGAGTCGAAATACACAATAACCCCCTTTATCTACCGTCAATCTCACCGTCATATTTTCTAGTCAGTTAGGGCGGACAGAATAAAAACAACAGAACAATTTTAATTTTACTTAAAAACAATTTAAATTCAGCTGTGCCGAGTCCTATATTGTCCTTCATTGTGCTAAACAAATAATCATATTTTTAATTTTGCACATTTTTCTTAAGTATTAAAAAAAAAAACAATAAATAAAAAAGATTTTTTAAAGAAATGGCAAATATTGATTAAAATAATTTTTTGTTAATCCTAAAATAAATAATTCATTTCAGTTTACGAAAACAGCTGTAGCGCGATCCTTATTTTTAAAGGCAATAAAATAAATGTAGGTTTCCACTTTTTAAATAAAAAATAAAAGAAATTATAAGAAAAATATCTAATAAGAATTCAAAATAAATTTAATTTAATTTTATTTAAAATGTTTTTAAATGCTTTTTAAAACAAACATATTTAATTATATATTTAATATCAAATAAAAAATTTCAAATTAATGGCAAAAAGCAAAAAATCTTCTTGCAGTAAGATTTCTGTATTTGTTATTCTATTACACATTATCGCCTGCAGAGGAAAATTATGCTACGAACGAGCGCGAACTACTAGGCATTGTGTGGGCACTTAAGACACTCAGACATTACCTTTACGGAGTAAAAAATCTAAATATTTTTACAGATCATCAGCCGTTAACCTTTTCAGTTTCTGAGAAAAATCCCAATTCAAAAATAAAGCGTTGGAAAGCCTTTATTGAAGAATATTCACCAAAATTTTTTTACAAACCAGGCAAAGATGACATGCGTTATGCTATCACTACGATACAGAATACACACACACATTTGTATGAGACTGACTGCCGAGTTTTATGTATGCGTGCATAAACATTATGCATGTGTACAGCTTAAAAATTTCCATAAAAAGCAAAGAAAAAAATTAATTAAAACCTGAAATTTGGGTTGGTTTTTCTCGGTCATTTTGATTTTTTGCACAGACATTCTGCCTGTTATTTGTGATAAAATTGCGTACCACATTTTTTTGTCTGTTTTGTATTTTAGACAAATTACGCAAAAAGCTCAAGAAATAAAAATAGTTGCATATCAGTCCTTTATGAACCGATTGAGCTCACTTTCAAAAGCAAACTGAAGACAGGAACTTGCAGCAAATTGTCGTACTAAACTTTTCTGTAAGTCTTTTAGGGACTTCAGACAGTTGATTTCAACATCCACATGGCCAGATAAACAGACCAACGGCGCTAAATCGACTCCCATGTACGGTGTAGAAATTACACAAGTAATGACAAAATTATATATACCCTTTTCACTTTTTGTGAATGGTATAAAAAAGAAACTAAGTCATTCATTCATTGGAATATTAAAACTTTCTGCCTATTATCCTCAAGGCTGTTTTCCTATTTATTTGAAATTTAGTTTTTTTTTTGCCAACATTTGCTTTAGAAAATCAATCAAAAACAAAACAAAACTTTTCTTATTAGAGAGAGAAGAAACATTTTGAATTTCATAAAAAAAAATAAAATACTTGAAACAAATTAAGTATAACATTACAGCTGACACAAACTAATGATATGGAAGATAAAGTAATTTTTTTAAAATAAAGTTTTGTTAAACAAAAAAAAATCCTCTAGTAATTTCCCAAAGGTAAACAATTTCAAGTAGATGAAAGTTTTTTTTTTTTAATTAAAAATGACAAACACAAAAGCAGAAAAAACGCACAGAAGAAAGTTTTTGGAAAAATTTATATAAAATTACACGGGAAAATGAATGAATAAAGGAAAACCAAATGAATTTAAAAATGTAAAAAATATTGAATAAAAAAAAGTAATAATCCTTAGGGCATTCGTACATTCATTCTGCCGAAATTAATAAAAAACAGCAGACGTCTTTTTAGTTACAATAATTTAAAAACAGACATTACTGCAGTACTTTACTGAAGCATACTTGTAGTTGGTAATTTTACTTGGGTGTAATGTTTGTTTTAAATTTCAAGGCAATTCCTCCTAAGACTTTCACGCTGCCTTTGCTTGCGGTTCAAACATTCAAAATGTATTTCTTTTTTAATTCATTTAAAATTAAAAGCCGAAGAAATTCAGTGTTTGTTTTTTAAAGAATTTTTTGTTGAGTTTAGTTTTTTGTATAATTAGTTTTGTTGTTAACCTGTGTGTTTGTGCGGGTTAATACGAATTTGTAAATTCAAGCTGTTGTTTACTTTAAGGTGGTGAAACTAACAATGTGAAATAGTTAAACAGTTTTAAGAACAATTTACAATTAAAAGCATTTTCAAGCGAATTAAGTACTTGAATTGAAAACAATGCAAATCTTTTAACACTTGAAGCTTAAACTTTACGAAACGTAAAAATACACGTTAAATGACAAAAGTTTTAGTGTTTTGAAATAAGTTTTATTGTGTTAAAAAAAAAATATAAATATTTTTCCCTTTTTTATTCAAATTAACTAAACTTGACTTTTTTGTAAGATCTCAGATGCTTTTTAAATTTTAAAGGATATTAATGTTACTTTTGGCAAGATTGGTAATATTTATAAGGATAACTTAGTTTAAAATCCTTCAAATGTCTCTAAGATAGAATTTTTTAAATTTAATTTTAAGTAAATTTGTTACTAATGCTTAACAGCTTTTCACATGAATAACTTTTTTGTTATCAATTTAGAAAATTGTGTTATCAAACGACCTTTCAAATTACACTCACTTTAAGATATTTAGGATCAATATACTTTGCCATTTCATCACCAGTATTTATATCACCGCTACAACTAAAATCATGTTTTTATGTTATAGAAAATAAGTGATGCAAATCCTCCAGCACGCTGCTTTAAACAAAGTGTAGAAAAAGATTCAAATAGAATGTTATTTATTTGTTCCTTCTTCTTTATAAATTTTTTGAAATGAATATTCTCATGAATATTGTTGGTATATTATGTCTGTATTCAACTGCAGTTGATAAGTTTTCACTTTCTATTTATACATATGAAAGAGTAACGTTACTGACTGACTGACTGACTGACTTATCATCATCGCCCAGGTCAAACGGCCAAAGCTACGGACTTGAAATTCGGTGAGCAAGTTCTTTTTCCAATGTGTACGACGAATAAAAATTCAAATATTAAGGGGGCAAAAAAGGTAAAACGGGAACTACTACAGATAGAGCATAAGTTCAAACTACAAAATATTTTACTAAAAAAAATAAGCGGATGGGTTTTTTGGTACTTTTTTCTAACAACAACTAAATTGTATTCTTCTCTTCTTAAAAAGTTCTCTAATAAGTTGTAAAATATGTACTCTTTTCTACTATAATACTAGTTCTAAATATGTACTTTTATGGAAATTGATGCAGCATATGAACATTCTATTACTAATTTGTAACACTCAATAAATTTTTTTTTGAATTCTAAATGAAAACGAACCTAGAAATACAAAGTTGTTCTCAAACGGTCCTAAGCAAAGTGAAAAATCATTAGAAGGACAAATGGTACTTTTTATTACATTTTTGGTACTTTGTGATATTTTATTATTAAGGAATCTAAAGGTACCAGATTTGGTTAAAATGACCTGAAGCAAGGTGGAAAGCCATAAACGGCACAAAATAGTACTTTTTCTGATTTTATTAAAATTTTTTTAATTTTTCATACTAATAATCATAGAACTATGAAATTGGGGTCAAACGCTATTGAGCAAAGTAAAAAATTATTAAGAGACAAAACCAAATTGTTTATTTATTTGAATGGTACTTTTTTATTTTGGAATATTAATGAACCTTAAACCATTAGACTGGGATTAAACAGTTCAGGGCAAAAGTGAAAAATAAATAAGAAAAGGTAATAAGTACTATTTACTTCTCTTATTTTGACTTTTTAACATTAACAAATCTAGAACTATCCGGCTGAGCTCAAACGGTGCTCAATAAATATAAAAATTATTATACTGACAAAATGATGCTTTTTATATATTTTATGATACCTTCTGATTTTATTTAATTAACCTGGAATTAAATCGATGTTATAAAAGTGACAGTATGGTACTTCTCAGACGAAGTAGCGAGTTGAAGGCTAGTATAACATAAATACATTTCTGAACTTTTTATTAATTCATTAATTTCTTCATTATTTAAATTTTCTGCCTCTATTATGGTTTATAACTCACCTCTACTTCAATTGAAATTTTGTATATATATTTGTGTTATTTGAATGTTGATGTTTGGCTCAATAGGCAGCTTAGATATAAAAAAAATTGAAAAAAAATTTCTTTGCTATTTTTACAAGTGTACCATCGTTCATTTGTTGTATCTATACTTGTATTTATATTTAATTTAGTTAAACATCCTTTCATATGTTTAAATAAATATTAAAATAATTTAAAATTCTTAAGTTTTAATTTGATTTATAATAGATTCCATGTATACTTCCAGATATATTAATTCTTAAAAAAATTATTAATTATAAATATTATTTTGTTTCTTACTCTTAAATCAAGTAGTGATTGATTACATATTTCTGCTACGTGGATTATAAAAATTTCCAATTCGAATTCTGGAAGACCATCTAATAGACTGAATACGTTGAGAGCCAGAGCTTATTAAAAAAAATATTTGATTTTGAAATTTGGATCTTGCTTAATGTCTCTTCTGTTTCTAATCCTTATTAATAATAATTTTTCACAAGGTTTTCCTTTCAGTGCATCACATACAATATTCAAGTTCTTCAAAGTTTTATATTCTTTAAATTCCAATAGTTTAAAAAAGCACATATTTCTTCCTATTTCGTAATATTTATAAAAAAAAATTGCTCTTTTATTAATTTCTTGTTTAGAAATATGTTCCAGTTCAAGGCGAACTCATTATTAGGTGTAGACAGTGGATCAGCTGGTTATAGTTGTTTGAGCTCTGAAGCTGTCAAACCGTCAAAGTAGTGAATCGACACTCTGCTTACTTTGACATTTTCAAGGAGCAAAAGCAAAAAGATTTTGATATTTTTATATAGAATTACCTACACTTTCTAAAAAGTTCGCCTTGTTTCTGCTACTCGTTTTACGGAGTTGTATTTTCTAGTCAATATTATTTTATTCGGCTAAAACTATTTCATGTTTTCGTTTCTATTCTTCGTTTTTAGGAGAAGACTTTAACTAGGAGAAGACTTGAACACTACATGACTGATGCAGCGACATAAATGCTTAAGTCTGGATATTTCTTAAAGATACTTTACCCAAAAATATTACATGTCACATGCTTAGCTCATGCCATTCATCGTGTAGCTGAAGAAATTAGAAATCAATTTAATACAATAGATTCATTGATATCATGTGCTAAAAAAAATATTTTAAAGTCTCCTATGCGTGTTTCACTATTAAAAAAAAAATATGCTTTAAGATCTTTTGTGCGGCCCAGTTCCTAACTACAATCCGAGAATCCTTACGAATCTCGTAATTGTTGTGTTTTAGGACTAATCTTGCCTAGATCTTCTGGGACCAATGCCAATAATATGCGACTCCTCTTTTTTTACTATTTATAAGGAAGCAAAATAAAAGCTATAAAGGCAATTTTAAATCGTTAAAAACAAGCAACAAATTAAAACGCCCAAAAATCAGAACTAACGGTTCTAATTTCAGGCCAAGCAACATAAATGTTGGTTCTAATTTCCGAAGGATTCAAATTTAAAAGCGTCTACTGTATTGGTTTTTTAAATAAAAATTTAAGTTTGTGTGTTACTTCTTAAAATTCTAGATTCTAAATGTCTTAAAAAAATTTTTTATTTAATATTGGCTTGTTAAGTCAACACAATGTTTTGCAGAATTTTATATCATTTTGTACGGTAATTTTAATTACATATTTCTTTCCAGATGTCTGTATTACTCGTACTTGCTGCGTAAAGTTCAAACTGACCTTATTTACTTACCTATGCTTTATGATACCAGTAAAACAAAGTAAAGAATTAGGGCACATTTAAGTGATAAAAGATTATCATATAATTAAGCACACAACTGAAAATAGAACATAAATTAGCATGCGCATATTTGATTAAGAGATTTTTTTTTATCATAATAGCATTCATTGTACACAGTATTTTTGTGCTTGGGTAAACAGCACGTATGCACGTTTTGATTAACTAACCATTATGGCAATTAACATTTTAAAATCACCTTAAATATTTTATGAATCATTTGAAATGACAATCCACAATGAACTTTAAAATACTTGCTGTGGATTAAAGCAAAATTGCAAATGTCTATTAAAAATGTATTTGCAAACACAAAGTGTTTATTTTAGACTTGCATTACTAAATAATAAATATTCATTTTCAAAAGGCTTTAAGGTTGATTGTTGAACAAATTTTCACATATCCAATTCAAATTAAAAAAAAAAAAGTTCTTAAACCATTTAATATGATTTGTCTGTAAACTTCTTGAGGGTGTCTATTTAAATTTATTAGAGCACATGAAAATAAATTAATTTAACAACAAGCCATAAATACAGAAATACACAGACAGTTTCCAAGGCAAAATAACAAGTTTATTTTCAATTTCCTGTTTTAACTAAGGGAGCTTAAAGTAGACCTTAATTAATGCAAAGCAAGTTGTAGTAAATTCTTTAACTAAATATTACAAAATTCATCTAAACATCTCTTGAGCTGTTAATACCTTCTAAAAAACAACAAGAACTAAAAAAAGAAGCCTAACGTTGCTAACGTACTTGTGTTGACTATTAAACATTAATAAACAAACAAAAATTGTGTGAAAAAATTTAACTCATGTACTCGTATTTACATCCATAAATTATCCTCATGTGAGTAACTTGTACATAGACTTTGTATATGAACTGCAACTTTTCTTTTTCAGCATCATGCTTCAAGAATTTTTTTTGCTCCTAAAGTGCACACAAATTAATGGCTGGCAGTATAGCGTGTGTGATAATACACTGAAGTCAAAGTACATCGACTGGAAAACAATATGATACAAAACAGTTTTTTAACTATTTTTTTAAATTGAAAAATAAGCAAAATCAAACATAATTCCTTTTCATAAAAAATTCTATAGGAATAGAAATTGGTCTCTGTGGACCTTGTACTTTGTAGGTATAAGGGCAACGGATGACTTACTCATCGCAAGGTTAAGTTATTTAATTGATGATAATATTGAATTATATATTTTGGCGTTAGGTCACTATTAATAAGACAAATAATTAAAAATAATTTCTGTTAACTTTTTTTTTCCAAATATGTGACCCTGGCTAAGAAGAGGTGGCTTATGACTCAAAAAAGAAATTGCGAGAAACAGTTGTTAAAGATAAATAATGCATTTCGTCAGTTTTTTAGTAGTTTTTCTTTTGCATTATGAACAGTCATGCCCAAAAGGCAACCAAAAAAGGCAAAAGAGCATAAATGAGATAAGTTCGTGTGTGTATATAAAGAGCGATCCTGTTTTAAAATTTTTCAATTCCATTTATTATCTTGATCCTGGATTTTCAATAAAATTCTGTTTTTCTTTCATTTGTGCTATTCTCTACATTCTCTACATTTTTAGTACACTTTTAAGCAAGTTAGGACTTTCTAGTTTTCACCATGTGAAAGAGCGTCTCATAAACTATCGAAACCAAAAAAAAAAAAAAAGTGGAAAAATTTTTTTTGAGTCATAAGCCACCTTTTCATAGCCAGGGTCACATATGTCTATATACTCGTACATGTGCTATTTTATCTGCATCACTCTTATATTTTAATCTCCTCTAATTTGGTATCTTAATTATGTGTAGCATTTCTAGTGTGTACGAGTATCTCTTTTTGTAATTATCCTCTCTCCTCAACATTTTTGTGTTAACTCACAGGAAACTACTGCAATATCTTTTTTTTTATTAAGAAATTATACTTTCTAATTATTTGTTTTATTAATTAGTAACCTAATTAATAAAATAATTAATTAATTGATTTATTTCTTTTTTAAACAAAACTCATTTTGTTGTGTTTAATTTTAATTTGATTCCACTGTAGTTGCAGTATTACAATAATATCTATGCAAATGAGATTGTAAGTGCACATTTATCTTAACACTACTATATGTAGTGTATGCTACTGCACATTTCTGATTTAAAAATGTTAAAAAAAAATTTTTTTTATACATTGTCTAGTAAAGTTAAAATGTATTTGATTCCAAATATTTTTAAGGCTTTAAAATAAAACCGTTAAATTTAAATATAAAGAGCCTATTAGACGATCACGGTATGATGAGATGATGATGAGTGAATTTTTGTTACACTATCATGCGCGGCATGTCATACTTCAGTATGCAAGCAAACAGTGAATGGTAAACTTCTCTTATGATGTCGCGTAAATTTATTGCTGCTTTGATAATTGATTTGCTAATGGAAAATGACAATGAGAAAAAATTAAGAAAAAAAAAAACAACAAATAAATAGTTTGCTATTTTTTACTTATTATCTGCCACAATTCTGACAAACGCATACATTGCGTTCCTAAAAATTTAGCCTTAACAGAAATAATTAATAGGCCTGATTATGAGTGTCGTTGTGATATGTGTTAACGCCATGTGTTTTATATGGACTTATCGTGAATGCGACTGCGACAACGACACTCGTAATAAAGCTGAATAATTAGCATTTACACTACAATATGCGGTTACGTTCCTACCTAAGGCACTTCGGACTGTCGTTCACCATTCTCAATCTACCTAATATAATAACATTAATTTGCATCTCCAACGTCAAGCTTTTTCTAGAGTGTTTAGCAACTTGTGCCTGTGATTTAATTGTGATATTTCAAGAGAACAATTTAGTAAAAATTTTCACATTTTGGGATTCTCTGAATTAAAATTATTATTTTGTTTTCAAAAACAAGACTTCCAAAAACTATAAATTAAGTTTTCGTATTATGATATAAACATAGATGGTTAGATTTATGATTGCATCTAACCATATATATTTTCAAATCAAAGACATAAAAAATACCTTTCAACTGCCGATGTTGCGGTTCAACCCCCAGTCAGAACTAATTTTTTTTTTTAATTTTTTTATTAATTATTTTTTTTTTTTTTAATACATAGATATTTTATATAAATACTTTTTTTAAAAAATTTTAGTATAAATTTAAAAAAAATTTAATTTAAATTTTTTGTATAAATACATTTTTTTTATTCCACTGATTTTTCTTTTCTATTAATTTGTATTTATTTATTTTTTTATTTTATTTGACTCTACCAGGATTCAAACTTGTGAACACTTAGTTAAGAAGTATTAATTCGCCACTCAACCACTTCAGCCACGAAGCTCAATTGAGTTTGAACGATTAACTGCCTATTTCTTAGCATGCGAACGATAGCTTCTTTCGTACATTTGTATAAAAATTTTTGGAACTACTTTTAACTGACCATATCCGTCACCATGTTTTTTCGTTTCTATCGCCTGGCTTATTAGCACGGATTTCGTAGAGGCTGCTCCACCATACCTAATGTTCTACAATTTACAACATTAGTTCATTGTGATTTTGTAAATAAACAACAAACGGATATTATTTACACAAATTTTAGTAAGGCGTTTGACAAGATTAACCATAAAAGCTTTTCACAATAGGGTTTACTCAGAGCTGCTTAAACTGGATTATGTTATATTTTACTGAAACAAAAGGTACTTTTTACACGCAAAAAAAATAATATAGTTTAGGCAGCCATATTCTGGTGGAAACATAGTATGGTTAGATATATGATTGCATCTAATATTTTCAAATGAAAGATATAAGAAATACCTTTCACCTGCCGATGTTGCGGTTCAGCCCCCGAAACTTTTTTTTATTATATTTTTTTTTTTTTTGTTTTTTGAATACATACATATTTTATATAAATATTTTGTTTGAAATTAACAAAAATTTTATTTAAATTTTTTGTACAAATACATTTTTTTTATTCCACTGATTTTTTTTTCTATTAATTTGTATTTATTTATTTTTTTTATTTTATTTGACTCTACCAGGATTCAAACTTGTGAACACTTAGTTAAGAAGCATTAACTCGCCACTCAACCACTTCAGCCACGAAACTCAATTGAGTTTGAACAATTAAGTTTTTATTTTACACTCACTTTATCAATATAATATGATAATTATATTGTTCATCTAAGACGCTGAGCATAATATGGTTAAAAATAACAAGAAACATGTTTATCGTGATCATAATAATGTTTAGATGCTTTAAATTAATAATAATAATATTTTTGTAAAGAACACACTACGCTTGCAGTGACCATGTTTAACCATCTTTACAATTAAAGTTACATCTGGTGTCCTGCAAGGTAGTCATTTTGAACCTTTATTTTCTTCATTACTTATTAATGACTTGCCAAACGTAATTAAACACTCATATATACAAGATGGATTTAAAGAAATCACCCTATTGGAAGATGCTATTATTATTGCAAATGACGGCCAATGTCAAATTTGTTTTGACATTTGTGAACTAGACAGATGTAGAATACAAGTGAACAAGCCATGAAGCAATCGAAGAGGACCATTTGTCGACCAAAATAATAATGAGTGACAAGCCTCGTTTCCACCTCAGCGGGTATGTGAACAAGCAAAACTATCGCTTTTGGGACACCGAAAATCCACGAGCGATGCACGAGGAGCTATTACACCCGCTCAAAGTGACTGCATGATACGCTGTTCACGCTGGAGGAGTCATCGGGCTGGTCAAGCGACAACAGTGGACGGTGAGCGGTATAGGGCAATGTTAATCAAGTTCTTTCTGCCGCATTTAACGAATTAGGACTGGAGGACAAGTGGTTCCAACAGGACAGAGCTACGGCACACATTTCATTTCATTTAGAAGAAAATGAGAGCCAAACAACATCGGATCACTTCTTTTGGCCCACCTTGTATTAATGTATGCTGATGATACCTTCAACATATATGCTGATCACAAGTTGTTGCAAGAAGACTTGAATTTATTATATCTCTGGTGTGAAAAAAATTGCATGAGACTTAACCTGAGAAAGTGCAAGCATGTCTTGATAAGTTTACAGATCTTGGAATTTTGCTGGATCCTAAGCTAAACTTCATATAACATATTAATTTAGTTGTAACTAAAGCAAAAAATATGTTTGGTTTTATCAAACGCTGGGGTAAAGAATTTGAAGACCCATGTATTACTAAGCAATTATTTACATCACTTGTTCGACCTATTTTATTATATGGCTCAATAATATGTGACCCAACTTATCTAGTCCATATAAATTAGATTGAATCTGTACAAAATCAATTTTTATTATTCTGTCTTTGTAGATTACAATAGAATTCACATAGTCTTCCTTCTTATAATGCTAGACTCGCACTAATTAAGTTAACATCTTTTATAAGCGGCAGGAAAGTGCTAAACGTTATGCTTATGTTAAACATAATCAATGGAAATATATGTTCCGATTTTTTAACTGGCAATAGCAATTAAATCTTTTAAAACAAATTCCTGGAATAATGATCCTTTTATTAGTGTACTCGTATGCAGAGACTTCAATAAAATGTATGGTTATATTGATTTTTCTTTAAATACCTCTGTAATAAAACATAAATTATAGTGTCTCTGAATAATTAAATAAGTACTGTACTCGTATTATATGTATAGTTAAATAGTCTGTAAGAATTCTAAATTCATAGACGAAAATAAAAAAAAATAATAAATTTTAAAGGCAAAATGGAAAACGCCATTAACTTGCTAAAGTTTATATTTACTTAACATTTTATTTTACCCAGCAAATTATAGTTTAATTTGTATATTCAGCAAATATTTCAGTATAATTTTTTATCATATTATAGATACAATTTTTCAAATGAAGTAAAACTATTAATTGGAATTTATGGAATATAATAGCAATTCAACTATAAATATAAAACCTATATGCTTTTAGAATATGCAATTATTAGTTTTCAATATTTGTTTAGATAATTTTCTTTAAAAGTTTAACATTCACTTTCGTTTTAAGTGTAGGCACACATAAAATTATGTATAATTCTGCAACATTTATTAGAAAATGTAATTATTTTTCTTATTTATGATAAATAAAAGCAGTAAAAATTACTAATTTCTTCTTGTTTACTTACTTTTGTTAGTTGTCCATTAACTTTAATTACTAAAACATGCTCAACAACACTCACTACAAAAAGAATTGAAGCGGTTTCGATATTAATTTCCATTGAATTTGTTAGTATCTGTATAAAGGACTAAGCCAGAAGAAGACGCAAGTTGTATTTAAATAAAATTTTTGCTAGCAATCAATTCTATTTTTCTTTCTTTTTTTTTCTAACTTTTTCTAGCTTACACAGAGGTCAATTATTTTTATCAGTCCTACTTAAAGAACAGGTTACAAGTTTTATAGAAAACAAAAGAAAGAAGGTTTAATTATTTGGTGTAATATTGAGTCAATGGAAGCCTTTGTGTTCGCATGCTTGTATGTGTTGCTGTTTAGTAATTAGTTTTGAACTCTAAACGACAAACTGTGTAATGGGAATAAGAAAAAGTTACTTTGCCAAACAAAAACAAAAGAAAGAGGAGGAAAATGATAGTGTGTGTAAAACAATTTGACATTTTTAGAAAGTGTTCATTTCCATAGTAATTATCAACATTTAATAGACTCATAAAATCCAAGACACTAACAAGCTTCTCATAAATTAGCTTGAAAAGCACTGGTGCTATTATTGCTAGGACGCATCTTCCATTCATTAAACAAAACTGTTTGAAACGTAATATCGCAAATTATAGAGGCATCATTAAACTGAGAACCATTTCGAACCATTCTAATGGTTTTCCCAAATTCTCTTCCACAACCACAAATTTTATGCAGTTATGCATCTATTGTCCATCGTGGATTTTTTCAACAAAAACAAACTGATTTATTTTATACCGATTTTAGTAGGGCATTTGATACAGTCAATCATTGATAAACTTGATGAGATTTATACCAAACTCTTTAATGCGAACTAAATCATACTTAATAAATAGAAGCCAACATATTTATTTCAAAACCTTATCTGCTAAGCCGATTGCTGTTTTATTTGGTATGCCGCAGGGGACTTATTTTGGCCCACTGTTATTTTCTTTATTTATATATGATTTACCGAAAATAATAAAATTTTCTCATGTCTTAATGTTTGCAGATGACGTAAAAATTTTCCTGATCAATAATCAATTTGCAGATCACCTGTAAATGTATTTAGCTCCTGCTATGATCTGAATCACAATGGACAGCAGATTGATAAGATAATTATTATTTTAGATCTTTGAATTCTACTTGATGTGAATTTAAATTTTATACATCATAATTTTACAACTATTGCTAAAGCACGTGGTCTCCTTTGATTCATAAAATGCTGGACTTAGGAGTTTTCTGACCCGTATATAACTAAGCAATTGTACACATCTTTAGTAAGATCTATTCTTGAATATGACTCGATAATTTCGAATCCGGTATATGTAAATATATGGTTCTTGTCAATAACTTGAATCTATTCAAAAAGAGTTTTTGATATTTTGGGATCCATTAAACTTTTCACCTTATACCAGTAGACTTGCTCTCATTAAGTCGCAGAATAATGCTAAATGTTACATGTGTGTTAAATTATTTAAATGGAATGTATGTTCTGATTTTTTCATTAGTAATATCTTTTTTAATGATCCTTCACGCCTTACACATCATTATAACTTTTTATCTGTAAAAGTATTCAGAGGAAATTATGCCAACTCCAAACCTCTTTTAAGAATTTTCAATCAATTTAATAAATTTTATAAACATGGTGATTATTCGTTAAATTTTGATATTGTTAAAACTAATGACCCCTTTGAATTTACCTGGAGCATTGCCAACAGTACCTTACGTTAAAATAAGGCTCCCGAGACATGGTACTCACCTAAATCAATTGCAATTATTACTTCACTTTATGTGCCATATAAATTTAGATTCAAATCATTTTCAAACCTTGAAATATTAAACAAATAATTTGTTTTTAAATTTTGCAACTTTTTTTTTATTTTAAATTTCCACTAATGCTGAAATTTTGTGCATGACAAGTTCTAGATCTGTTTTGTTTTTTGAAATGGTAGCTGTAAAAACTATTTTGTTTATTTTTTCTTCTACATTTCCGCATCAATTGACTTCAGAAACATGCACAGCCAGAAGAAAAAATTGTAGAGTGAACATGTTAAACAGATGTGCACATGCAAAAGCAAATGAAAAAAAAAATACCAAAAAACTAAAAACACATTCTTACATGTAGTAAGTTGTAAGTTGTAAGAGTTGTATGTGCCACACAGTCAACCAGCCAGCCAATTGAAACATGTTTTGTAATCTAATAAATACAAGTATGTGTTAAAAACTACTGCAAACACAAAAATGAAATTGTTCAACAACTCGTACACAAACGAAATGTTTGTTGTATTGTTATTTGTTAGCAAATGAAAAACAGGATGTTAACGAATGATAAAAATTCAATTTATTTATGAAATTATTTTCTATTCTCTATTTTATATTTTTATTTGCAGATTTAATATTAAAAAATTTTGAAACAGAAACAATACAATTTTAATTATTTATTTTATTCATGTTTAATTAAGAATAAAAAAAATTTTTATAAATTTTAAATAAATAAGCCAATAAACTTATGAAAAAAAAGATTTCTATATTCATGTTTTGAAATAAACTTTTTTAAACCTTTTTTAAAGTCAAAAAATATTTTAATATCTGTCCAAGCACATAAATAAAACTTACAAGCCAGTAGTGCGATTCAGTGACTTTTATTACGATAATTCGATATTTTATCGAGTTAAGTTTTCACTAACATTGCGACAAAAATATTTGGTACGATAAGAATCGTTATATGTAATGAATACACTGTCCAAAAAAAAAAAAAAAAAAACCAGGGAGGTGATATTACTTTTCTGGTAGGTATTGTCAAGTACAACAATAATCTGTTTTTGGAATTTCCCAAATGCCCCCAAAATCTTTAGTTACAGGTAAAAACCGGTTTTTTGTACCTTTATGCACTCATAAACCAGTAACTTAGTTGAATATGGACCGATTTGAAATTTCTCTCCCAATCTCATTTTTTTCGCCATTTTCCAACTTTGGAGACTTTTTTACACAGTTTTTTTTTAAAGGAACTTATAAGTAAAACACAACTTTTCTTTTCTAAATTTTATGAGTTATTAAAGTTTTTATTAAAAATTTTTTTTTTCAAAAATACAATTTTTGTCCATTTTACTCAAAAATGTTTGCTTGGCAGTTTTTTTTTTAACTCGGCATCATCAGTGAAGTAACTAAAAATATTCTGAAATCATTTTTATTTTATTTTTGCAATCATTTCTTGGTGAAAAGGTTCGCCTTGTTCAGCACTGAGCTAGCCCAGGTTGTCTGAGAAGAAGTCCAATGTGAAATTTACTTTTATGGACATATTGTAAATTTTGAAGACCATATCTGGCATCCCTAGGTCATATTTGGTTGCACGATCCACATAGCAATAGATTATTTTTCTGGTTAAAGGATGACTTTCGATTTAGAAGTGGAAGAAGAGCTTTTCCAAAATAACCATTTTTTCACCCCGAGTTATATCTAGGTACTCAACAGAATCTTTTAGCGGTATATCTACACCATGAATAGCAAGTGAAATAATAAGTATTCGCTATGACGATTTATGGAAAGAAAATATGATTTCTTGAGTCTTCATATCATTCATTTTAATAAGAAGTGCTTTATTTAGATAATTGCATTTGAGACTTTTCCTGACGCTTTCATAGTTGTGTCATGTGCACACAGCGCTGTAGTTTGCTCTTTCAAAGTTTTGAAGTCTTATATATGTATGGATATGGAATACAAAATGGGGGATAGTACAGAGCCTTAAGATACTCCAGCAGGAATATTGCGTTTGTTAGAGTAATCATTATCAGCTTTAGCAATGAAAGTTCTTTCTGTTAAAAAACTTTTTATAATTTTTTGTAAATGTTGTAACCAAACATATTGGGTTATAATCATAAGGGTACACTTTTATTAAAAGCTGACTTTAGTTTAAGAATATTATGAATTTAAAATCGTTTTTAAAAAATACCGACTTTAGTGTGACTATGATTATGGGCAATTCAGCTTATAAATTAATCAAAAGCTTTTTCAATGTCTAGAAATACAAGACCTGTGATCCTGTTATTGTTTTTATTTTTCTGGATTATATTTACTAACAATTCTTTTAACTCGGTGTGTTGTGGAATTGTCTTTTCTAAAACCGAACTGAACTTGCAAAATATGATTTTCCTCTGTAAAATCATTTAGTCTTTTCAGTATAACTTTTTTAAAAACTAAGCTACGGTCACATTGAACAAATATTTATCGAAATAAGCATAACTACTATGCCAGCTAAATATACGAGTATATTGAAGAAATATAGCGAATAGTTCATTTTTTGTTATTATAAAATACTACAAACTTGCATTACTATATTTTTTTAATTAATTTTATGTAATACAAGTAGTTTTAAACTATCAAATAGTTGCCAATAACTTGTGGTTACGCTCATTTCGACAAATATTTGTGTAACGTGACCGTAGCTTTAGCATACTAAAGGGAGCGATAGTTTTTAGGATTTAGATTTATAAGCTTTAGCTGCCTTTAATATTTTTAAAACTATGGAAAATATCCATTTTTTCTTGCAATATAAAAATCACTTATTTAAACAGAAAAAAACAATTGTGTACCATCAATATAAATAGGATTTTCAACATCAATACTGCAACCGAATACATTCATCGCTATATATTTCGAATATTCGAATCGCAAAAAGTTACAGAATTGCACTACAGTTGTGCTACTTTTCAATACAAATCTCAGATCATACAAGCGTTTTTTCAGCCCCCGGTATAATTTATAATTTATGTCCCAAATGATATCAAAAGCTTATACGAAGGCGGATTGATATTGCGGCTACATAGTGCAAGATGGCAGCACAAACACAAAAACTTTTTTTTAGAAATTGCGATCTGTCAAACGCCAGCTGTTAAAATTTCACCCAAATTCACCGATTAGTTTATTTGTTGTAGTCGTTTGAAGTAAGAAACTTTTGTGTTTCTTGAAAAATGGAAAAAAGTGAATTTCGTGCAGTGATTAAACACTATTATTGGAAAGGGAAAACGGCGAAAGAGACAAAAGAAAAGCTCGATAAACATTACGGTAAGTCTACTCCGTCACAATACCATCAACAGGAAGGTCAAAAGAGGTTACTGAAGAAAACATCAAGAAAATCCTCGATATCGTTATGAATGATCGCCGACTCAAGTTACGTGAAATTGTTGAAATGGTAAACCTATCATTTGAACGTGTGTTCAACAGTTTGCTCTTTCTTCAAGACAACGCACCGGTTCACACAGATCTAATGCTAAAATTACATGAAATATACTTCGAATTGGTTGATCATCCACCTTATAGCCCAGATTTAGCTCCAAGTGACTTTTTCCTGTTTCCAAACTTGAAAAAATGGCTCGCAGGAAAAAGATTCATCCCAAACGAAGTGATTACCAAAACTAACGCGTATTTTGAAGGGTTCCCAAAATCGTATAAAAAAGTTGGAATATCGTCTTACTAAGTGTATTGAGCTAAAATGAGTCTATGTTGAGAAATAAATGGTTTTTGAAAAAAAAAAATGTTTTTTTCCTACTTAGGTAGATTCAATATCAATCCGCCCTCGTAGTCCAGGGTAATTGTTTTAAAATAGCTTAACAAGGTTCTCATTATTTATAACTGCTAGCTTACTTCACAAATGCTTCATCATATATAATATTTTCGTGCTGCTTTCTGAAACGATAGCATTTTGCATCGTCATCATGATTTCTAAGTGAAACAACTCCCTTTAACAACCACAATATTTATATGAATTTGTGCGTATATATGGTTTTTCTAATATCTTTTTTATATGTTTTTAATTCCTTGCATGCTACGTGCTTCATCCAATAAATAATCATACCCAATTGTGGCTACTTTTATGCTTCTATACAGGCTATTACAAAAATACTAAATATGCAAAATAAAACCAAAATTTTCTTTTATTTCTTCCTATTTTTCTTTTTTCTCACTTGCATGCATGTGTCATGGCTGTGTTTTAGCCAAACTTTTCGTATAGTTTTTGTCAAGTATCTTTTTCACATTGTCACCACATGTTTCCAATAAAATTATGCTGTGACAGCAATTTAAGTTAAGATGTTTTCAACAATTCTTATACACACACTAGTACATTTTATGAATACACAAGTGAAGTTTTTGCTTCCCCTTGATTTTTTTTTCCCATAACTGACGTCAGTGGGTATTTAAATTACACATTAACTAAATGAAATTTGTTTTGCATCACTTAATGTTTATAAATGAATTGAGTTTCGTGTGGAAAATAAATAATTATAAATTCTTATTGCCTACAAAAAAGAAAGGAAGAAATTCAGACTTGAAATTTTGCTACAGTATCAACAGCGAGAGGCCAACAGCCAAGTAGCAGCAGAATAAACTGGGTCAGATGCCAAAAAAGAATTTTAAATTAGTTTCTTCTTTCTAGTTTTCTTGTCTTCTAATATTTTTTCCTTTTTTGTTTTTCAAGAACAAAACTTAAAAAGAATATTTTTTCCAAATGGTTAAGACTAAATATTAAAAAAAAAAGAAAAAGTTCTTGAAGCTTTCCCAAACCTGTAAAGAGCAAAAAAATATTTAGCCAACAGCTTTTCTTTTGAAAACTAAAATCGAAATTATTAATTGAACTTTAAAAATAAATAAAACATGAAATTCTTGAATAATTTTATTGCAACAAAAAACATTTTTTTTAAGACAATAAAAAATATTAAGTTTTTTTATTTATTTATTTTTCTAAAATTTTTAAAACCTCTTCACTTTAAGAAATATAGAAGTACCTGCTTGAAAACTATAAAAAGTAACATAAAATATCTAATTTTTGTCATATTTTGCTTTATCGTAAAATTTTTATGAATATTTTATTTACACAAAAGAAAAGAACATGATCTGCAGCAAGTTTTCTTTTTTACTGCCAACAATAGTACCAGCTCAGTAAAAGCATCAAAAAAATATGTAATAAGAAAAAACGTGGCAGAGCGAGCATTACTTTGTTGCAGCCCAGCACACTAGACAATCCAGTCATGTACTCGCAGATAGAAAATACCAAAACCAGAAAAAAAATTACAGGTTATGGAAAATTATTTATAAACATAATTTATCACAAGCTAAAATTCATGATAAAAGTGTGCTAAGGTTTTGCTTACAGTAACTCTTTAACGTTGTTTTTGGTAGGCTACTAAATATTGAATAATAATAGGCCATAGCCTAAAAACAGGTTTTAGTTTAAACTGAAGTGAAATGGTTTTTTCCGGCATTTTAGGTTTTAGTTAGATATAGGCAAACAGGAAAAAACATTTTTTGCATGCATTATGTTGAACAAAGTTTTTCGACTTAACTTTACATCTTCACACATGCCAATAGTTAAAGTTAGGATGTTGTGAGGTTAATAATTGGTTCTTGGCTAGACTTGCGCTTGAATAAATAAATTTTTGACATTTGACATCCAACAAGAATTTTGTCATGTTGTACGATAAATATGACTAGTAATTGACCGCAGGGGGCTTAACCTTGTGAAGACACAAGATTCTGTAATTTATTTCATTTTAATTGAATTAAATTTAACTTGATTCTTTTTATGTTTTTTTTATGGAAAAATATATGGACACATAATATCCAAAAATTATGATTTTTCTCTACATGCCAACAGTTCTAATCGATGTGTGTTCTTGATTATGGAATTCAGTTTAATAGAATGTATTTGGTCAGTTAATTCCTCTAGTGTGAGGTGTTCTGGTAAAGTGTCGTCACCAAAGTTGAAGGATTTTTTCTAACGAAAGCTGGAAAATAAACAACAAGAAGTGTTTATTCTTTAAAAATTAATTTTACATGACCAGTACTGTTACTGACCATAATTTAGGCAAGAACAACTAAAGATCGCATAGTTCAGAGCTTCTTTTTAGGGCTGTAGTCGGCTTGCTAATAGTAGAACTGTTAATTCAAAGCAAGCCCTCAGTTTTAAATTTGATTCTAGTTATCTATCTTACTGTCCCATTTCTTTGCATAGAGCAGCTTTGGCTCAATTTCTTAACTTCTTTGAAATTATTTTATTTTAATTAATTTTTAAGAAATTTAAAGCTGAGTTCAAGTTATCGTTTTTGATATCCAATAATGTTGATCGCAATTCGACTGCTTTTGTATAAAACAATTTAAAGTTTTCGATAAAAATTACTCGATATCAAAAAACGTAAAAGGAATGGCTTGCAGCCTAATAAAGAAAGTTCAAGTTTACAAAGAACACTGATGATTATCGTAATTAAATTTAATACAACAATTATTTTTTACCAAATTCACAATGCTTACATTGGCTTTCAACTAATGACAAAGTTTCATTGGACTAGTAGTAGCATTTCATTGATTCAGTAAAGTATTTCATTGAATTAATGAAATAATTAGTCTAATAAAATGTTGTTAAATCATGTTCATGTTCGAATGGCAGTTAATTTAGTTTAAGAAGCAGATAAGCATTTTATACAACGTGAATTTTTATATTTTTTTTTAGTTTAAAAAGTATACAAAAATTAAAGAGAGAGAGAGAGTAAATGCTGCGGCAAATTTTAGCTGCTTTAAAGTTGACTATATTTGCATTCAAGTTGTCATTTCCCATTAAAAGCCTACAAATAGTTTAAGAACAATTATTTAATGCATCATATTTTAGCGAAATTAAAACTAACTTTAGAAATTTATTTTGCAAAAACAAGCACTTTTTGAAAAATTTTTTACTTCTTAAATTTAATTTGAAAATTTCTTCCAATAACTTAACTCATTTAAGTGATTTATTTACCTGGAAAACGAATACAGAGCCCTCACGAATATTTAATATTTCAAATGTTCTGAGACTAAAATTGTTGCAAAAAGGGAACAAGATGGAAATGAAGTAAATCACAGAATTTTTTTTTCAAAGAAAATCAATCTTTTGTAATAGATTTGTTTGAAAACCATTAAAAAGACTCGTAAAAGAAATGTAACAGCGAATTACCACAAATTTAACATAAAATTATCAGATACCCAAACACACGCAAAGAGAGAAAGAGAGCATGACATACACACATTTAAAAGTGTATCATGAACAATCATTGTAATAAACACACACAAGCTCAGTCAGCCACCATCTTTTTCATATTTTCTGTCATTTAAGCCCTCTACCATTTATTGATGTCTTATCCAGTTGATGGCTTATAAAGTTAAATTCTTTATCTTATCATTTCCTTACAATTTCGTTTATCTTATTAGTGCTGAGACGTAACGTGTATGTGTGTGTGTGTATTTAAGAAAGAAATGTTGATGCGGGTGGGAGCGTGCGTGTGTAATGCTAATGATTAAAGATTACTACCTATATATTAGAAAGGTAATAAAATTGGGCGTGAAGCCAACTTTGCAATTAACCCTAAAGAGGCAACTTTGAAAAATGCATAGTTTAACGATTTTGTTTAACTGTTTTCACACCCTACACTGAAAGTAAAAAGGGTGGTCTTGTGATTAATTTAGGTAGAAAAACTGCCTAAAGGGCAACCAATGCTGGCCGACCAATGCTGCCCCCAGGCCCTAAAGGAAACAGATATACAGTGGTGCACACGAATTTAAGACACGACATGTCACCAGTTTAGTTACGATAATTTTTACAATACTGTAATATCAAATAAGATTTTATTTATTTTTCAGTATACCCTGTAATGGCAAGAAAAAATACCGTGAATTTGATGCTGGCCACGAATTTAAAACATTTTATAAATATCTGTTTCTTAAGTGATTGTTTGGTGTTTTTTGAATCTAAAAGGTAAGTAGCGAAAGTCTTGTTCTGTTTTAAGTTGGGATATATCAACATATTTCGTTAGAAATGGCCAGATGTACATAGAGTACGGATTCCGAGCGAAGACTGATTAAACAAATAAATACTGATGGAAAACCCATAACGGAGATATCCAAGGTACTTAAATGTTCCAGATCTAATATTTACAACGCCCTGGCACATATCAAGCATTATGGTACCACCAAAAATGTCAAGTAGTCCGAAAAACTACACCCAGATATGATAGCTTAATTTATAAAGCGGCTGCTAAATATCCTTTCACGAGCTCAATTATAATTTAAAATTAGATTTCATCGGATTTTGGTATTAATATATCATCCAGGACAAAAAGAAGACATCTGAATGAGAAACACTTACGTGGGTGAATTACACAACATAAACCACTTGTGTCAAAAAAATATTAGAGCCCGACTAGCATTTTCAAAAGAACAGCTCAATAAACCAATGACATTTTGGAAAAATATACTTTGGAGCGACGAGTAGAAGTTTTTCCGCTTCGGTTTTGATGGTAAACAGTACGTACGGGGCCCTCCAAACCTGGAGCATCACCCAAATTACACTCTTCAAACGGTTAAGCATGGTGGTGGCAATTTCATTGTGTGGCATGGCATTTTCCTAGCATGGTGTAGGTCCCATTCACAAGATTATCACTAAAATGGACCAGCATATTTACAAAAATATACTGACACTATTATGATGCCAATCGCTGAAGACAACATGCCTCTAATGTGGAAATTTTTTCATGATAATAACCCTAAGCACACTGCACGCCTAGTGAAGAGTTGCTTTGAAGAAAAAAAAACATCACTGTTCTGAAGTGGTCAGTTTAATATCCGGACCTCAATCCAATTGAGAACTTGTGGAATGATGTTGAAGAGCATGTACGAGCAGTAAAGCCAAAAAATTTAACCGATTTTTGGGAAGAAATCCGAAAAGCTTGGTATGCCATTTCAAAGGAACATTGTATGGCATTAGTTGAAAGTTTACCCAGAAGATGCGCTGCTGTGATCCAAAATATTAGATTTCCCACCAAATACTAAGATTTCTTTATGAAGCTGAGCTTTACTTTAATGAATTAACTTTTATTTTGCCTATGTCCTAAATTCGTGGCCAGGTTTAAACTTGCCTTAATCTGCATAAAATGTAAGCAAAAATTAATAACGAAATATAGGTAACAAGCTATTGTTAATTTTTTTTCATAACATTACTAGGATCTTTAAAAAATAACTTGGATTGAAAATTTTTTTCGAAAAGATGTAAAAATTATCAGAAATATACAAGTGAAATGTAGTGTCTTAAATTCGTGTCCACCACTGTATGTGTTAAAGCTAAATCGTACACACTCCCTTGTTAAGGCGTTGGGCTAATATGGAACCCGTGAAGTGCACTTCTGTTGCTATACAATAAAACATCACAGAACATGTCACCCCCAAGGCGACAAGTTTCAACAGCAGCCACCAATAGCAGGTCACAGATTTTGAATTGAACCAAGGATATTGTTCTCTTAAGTCCCATAGGGTTGAAACGAAATTTGTTCCATTAGTAAGCATCAGCTCTAAACCCATCAATTTAATGATGCTTTTTTTCAGGAGCTACCGGTTCTTTTGATGTCAGTGTTGAGAGTCACAAGGCGAACCCTGAAGGTTTGTAATTTCTACATCATGCCACAATATGAATTATATATTGTGGATTCTGTTTTTCTGTCCGTGTGGATGTTGAAATCAACTTTTTGAAGCTTCTGGAAGGTCTACAGAAACGCTTAGTATGCCAATTTGTTAGAAATTCTTACGCTCAGGTTATTACTTAAGCCCAATAGGTCCAATAACACAGTACAACAGCCAATCTGGGTGGTGAGAAATTCCAAGTCAGGGTGATGGTACTAGGTCAGTATAGTAAAACAAAACCCTCAAAGGGTTTGGCGTTCGTATGTGTCAGTTTTTTTTTTATGACCTTTTAAATTTTTTCCTTATCTTGATGTTTTTTCGCTATACTATACTGATCTAGTACCATCACCCTGACTTGGAATTTCTCACCCCCCAGACAATAATCCCAAAAATGTTCCATAGTGTAATTACTGAATTATGAGCATTAAATGCTGTAGTAGTCCTTTTTTTGTACTTTTATGAGATTTGACGTCTGAAAGGTCTGTGCAAAAAACAAATTTTAATGAATTTGGTTGTTGATTTTGTTTTGGTTGCATGTTAACTGTGTGCTTGTTGTTTTTGCTTGGTTGGTATAAAAATAAAATGATTATTAAGCATTGAACTTATGATTGGTAGTGCGATTCAGTAACTTTTATTACAAACATTCGAATCGAAAAAAAGTATAACGATATTTTATCGAATTCTTTATTCAGTAACTTTCGGACAAAAATATTTGGTACGATAAAAATCGTTATTTGCGATGATTATTTATGTGCTGTTAACTACGTCAAAAAATTCATATAAACAATGCAGTTTGCTGAAGTTAATAGCACGCAAATAATCATCGCAAATAACGATTTTTAACGTACCGAATACTTTTGTCGGAAAGTTACTGAATCGCACTATGGGTTAATGAAAAATTACAATGACGTATTTATACATGAGACAATTGTCATTTATAGGCTACATAAAAATTTATAAGACCGCTTACTTTATTAAATGGTAAACATGCCTAAATTAGTATGGACTTTTTTTAAATTTATTTATAAAACATTTTTAAAATACATTTATAGTTATTCAATTAAGGACCCACGAAGTCATTTAGCTGGTCTGTAGGTAACAAAATTAATTATACTAATATTATAATATAAAAAAGTGAAAATATTTCTATATTTAAACAACTTAAAAATATTTTCAATATGGTGAAAGCTATACTCGTATAAGATTGAGTACAGCCAAATATACATGTGATTAATTGGTAAAATAGTTGTCAATTAAAAAGGAAATCTACCATTCCTGTATGTTATAGCTAGAAAAAAAAATATAGTTTTGTAAAGGCCATATTAAAATCTTGATTATAACAACGAAAGAAGATCATGTACTCCCATCTTTAGAAGCTCGCAGAGAGTCTGAAGGTTTGCTTGTATTTTGTATAAACTGAATGTAATCTTTTTTAAATTTCATAAGCTATTGAAAACAACTAACGAAACTTTTAGATGCTCAATTGGGTTTCTTGTCTATACTTTGCATTGTTAAAAAGAGCATCCTTTCTTCACACTTCATTTTAGTACTTTTATTAGCCTAAGCTTAAGGAGTTCAGGATCTTTTATTGAATATTTACAGACTTGTTTAATCAACGTTATCAAATTGTCTAGATGTATTTTGAAAATCAGTTAAAAACAACCTTGTGACATTTATGGGATACATAATTATCCATCTGAGCAAGATCTTCGTCGAACTACGAATACACACAAAAAACAACTTCGGATGTGAGAACTAAATTTGTTTCCAATCAAAAATTCAGTTTTGATAGTTGAATTTTTTTAATCATGATAATAGAAATTCGGTCTTACAGCTCCAAAAATTTTTAACAGAACTAATTTTTGGCCTGTATTATCGAATTCTAGTTGCTACAACTGAAAAATTTGATTATAACAAATGAATTTTTGATTGGAAACAAATTTAGTTCTCACAACCGAAGTTGTTTTCTGTGTGTAGATTTCATACCACATACTCAGTATATGAGATAATAACAATATGTGGAAGTAACGGGCATCAGCATAGGATATCGCCGCAGTAAAAAAGTGTGAAAATTTGAAAAATATCAATTTATCCATTCGTTATTGGTCGCAAGAATTGGAACTGTAATAAGATTTTCAGAATTTGCTTCCTTTAGTATAGGCCTCAGTGGTGATAATATGTTGCAAATCATTTTTAAATATTCTTGCCATGTATCGATTCTTCGAATTAAATTTAAGTTTTTGTGTTATTTCTCACAATTCAAACAGAAATCAAGCCCACGACCTTGCGAATGAAAGTTGTAAAAGTTATACAACATGATATGTCATTTTAGATTTTTCATTTTGTTTTATAAAAAACTAAAAATTCTTTAGATAATCAGCTAAATTATAAGTAAAAGTTCCCTCCTAGTTTTTTCACTTTTCCCTTTTCTCTTATCATAAAAAAATGTCTTCCCTTTTTAACATAGAAAGTTCTCTGATTTGGGGAATATTTATTTAAAAATCTAATATAAACAGTATATTAAAGTCATTTTGTAAATTCAACAAAAGATTAATAAACCACCTAAATGAAAGTATGTAGTATCCTGAAACTACTATGGCTTTTAAATAAGCAAGAAAAAAAAACTCTACCTTAAGCAGCCTTATTCGCTCTCCAGATCATGGAAAAAGAATAAAACAAGCTGTACTACGACTGTTAGTTGCACGTTTCCATTGTTTATTTATTAGTTTTTAGCAAAACGTGTTCAACTCAAGTGAAATGTTTATAAGTACAAAAGATACCAGATAATCGCAAAGAAAGAAAAAGAAAGTCATAAAATGTTATTAACAATTTGGTACTAATTTCGTGGATAATTTGTAGGTTAGAGAACTAAAATACAAACAAACATTAAAGACTAAAGTTAAAGAAATGATTACTACAAAGTGAAAACTAAATTTCATAAAGTATTATGTAACAGAAATGGTTCAAATTCCATAATACTCAGTTGCAAGCAGTTTGCAAAGTTAGAAAAAGAAATTTAATAAGAGGAATTATTTTTTTTTTTGCCAATCAACTAAAAAATTAATTAAAAGTTCAATCAACATGACAATCTTTTAACTGAACTAGAGAAATCCTTAAACATTGAATAAATATTTAACTGATTCAATTAAGAATTTACAAAGTTTTAATTGCCACATACTTTGTTTCTATTTACCAAAATTTCAATCGAGACCCTTTTCTACTTTTTTCATTTAAATAGTTCTCCTGGTATTAAATAAAAACACTCAGTCAGTGAAAGAGAAAAGTAATTGAAATCTTATGTTTTCCAAAGCAAACATGACAAGTAACTAATTTTCTGTTTCCTAAGTATTTTCTAATGTTTTGAGCAAAGTAAAGAGTGATTTTTTTGCTATTATCTTTTTGGCAACACTAGTTTTGACAGCTCACGCACGTTTTGTATCTTGTGTCACTGTCAAACATCTTCAGTTTGGTCTATAATTTAATCATGAATCGTCTTACAAACAAACAACGCTTGCAAATTATTGAATTTTATTACCAAAATGCGTGCTCTGTTAAGAAAGTTCATCGCGCGCTTCTTCCATTTTATGGTCAGTTTAATCGACCTACTGAGGCTTCTATTCGGGCTATTGTAACAAAATTTCGCACCAAATTTACATTGTTGGACATTAAACCACCAACACGCTTACGTAGAGTGCGAACTGAAGAAAATATCGCAGCCGTATCGGCCAGTGTTGGTGATGACCGTGAATTATCGATTCGGCGCCGTTCGCAGCAATTGGGCCTCTGCTACTCCACTACGTGGAAAATTTTGTTGAAGGATTTGGGTGTGAAGCCTTATAAGATACAACTGGTGCATGAATTGAAGCCAAACGACCTACCACAACGCCAAATTTTTGGTGAATGGGCTCTTAGAAAGTTAGATGAAGATCCACTTTTTTATCGAAGAATTGTGTTCAGCGACGAGGCTCATTTCTGGTTGAATGGATACATGAACAAGCAAAACTGCCGTATTTGGAGTGAAGAGCAGCCAGAAGCATTGCAAGAGCTACCAATGCATCCACAAAAAACAACCGTTTGGTGCGGATTATGGGCTGGCGGCATCATTGGGCCGTATTTCTTCAAATATGATGCGAATCACAACGTTACTGTGAATGGTGAGCGCTACCGTGCGATGGTAACAAACTTTTTTTGCCCAAAATGGAAGAGCTTGACTTGCATGACATGTGGTTTCAACAAGACGGTGCCACATGCCACACAGCACGCGAAACAATGGACCAATTGAGAGGCGAGTTCGGTGAACAGTTTATTTCACGCTTGGGACCAGTCAATTGGCCGCCCAGATCATGCGATTTAACGCCTCTAGACTATTTTTTGTGGGGCTATGTTAAGGCTAATGTCTATAGGGACAAGCCGCCCGCTTCGATTGACGCACTGGAAGCCAACATTGCCAACATTATTCGTGAGATACCGGCCGAAATGTTGGAAAGAGTATGCCAAAATTGGACTAAGCGGATGGACCATTTGAGGCGCAGCCGCGGCCAACATTTGCATGAAATAATCTTCAAACATTAAATTATATCGACCCAACTATCGATCCAAATAAATATTTCATGCATTTTTCTGAATTTTATGTGTTTTTTTTTTTAATTTCCGATAGTTCTTATAAAATCACCTTTTATTTTGTGTGTAAAGCTATGGTCACATTAAACAAATATTTGTCGAAATAAGCATAACCACTATGCAGCTACATACGAGTATACGTTAATATATTTTGAAGAAATATGCGCTTAGAGCAGTTTATTTTTTTATTAAATACAACGTACTTGAATTATTTTATTATTTGGATTAATTTTATGTAATACAAGTTATGTTAGACTATAAAATTATTTAACAAAAAGCAGTGGTTACACTTATTTCGACAAATATTTGTGTAATGTGACCGTAAATTAAGACTACAAAATAAATAAACATAAAGCAATTGAATGTCAAGAAAAATAAAACAAAACAAAATAAATAAATGGCTAAAGGCTTAGCAAACTAAAAGTGAAATGATTTGTCACTTTTCAAATTTACAAAGCCAAAAACGTTTCAGATTGAAACAAAGAAATATATTGAAGCAGAAAAAAGTAATGAAGTGAAAACTACAATAATTAAGAGATTTGTAAAGAGGCTTTGCTGAGCACAAGGCTGCTGCAAAATACAGTGCTACTCTAATTTTTTAAAGGGGCCCACAATGATTGGTGGATTGTGAACTTGATAAATTTCAAGCTGATGTGCGTTTCCTCTCCAGATTGGTGTGTAAAATTGAAATACAAATTTCATTTAACAGAAAGTGCTAAATTTTTTTTTTTAGCAAATTTCCCTTTCAATTAAAACTGTAATTTAGCTTATCAGTAGATGAATACTGCCATTCCATTCATAAGCATAAATAATACTTTAATTAAAAACTCTTCAAAATGTTACAGGTCATTACCAGCTGCTGTCATAATAATTTTTATATCACAAGGTTGGGGTTGATTCCATTAAAGCAAATGAGAAAATTAAATATTTTATTTTCATAAAATACTTTCCTTTATAATGTTACATTTGCTGATAGTTAATTTACTGGTGTCCAAACTGTTTGCGTTTGAATTCAGTATTTCTAACGTAAAGACAAGACTAAAATAAATTTTATTAAAAGTGAGAAGAGAAAATGAAAAATTTTAATTTTATCTTTATCGTCAGCTAAAATTGTAATTATCAAAGGTAACATTTTAAATGAAAACAAATTCAACTGTCACCATCGCAGTTACTTTTCCAATTAGCTTGTAAGTTTATAAAATAAACTTTGCTGTTTTTATACTCTTCACTGTAAGTAAGAAGGGTATAAATAAGTTTGTGGTCTCATCCTAGATAATATATTCCAGATCCTTATAAATAACGGAGTCGACTTAGCGATATTCATCTGTGTGTCCGCGTAGTCGTTTAAATCAACTTTCTAAAGTCCCTAGTAAACGTGCAGAAAAATTTATTTTATTTAGTTATTGCTGTCTTCAGGTTGCTTTTGACAAACCACGATTACTTCTATTTTTACCATTTTCCTAAATGAGATTTTTTTTGGTGTATTTTTTCTAAAATACAAAACGGCCAAAAAAAACTTTGTATGCATTTTTATTAGAAATACCGCTAAAAATATTTGTGCCAAAAATAAAAACAATCGGTTCACAAATGGCTAAGAATTTTCATTTATTTCTATTTTGTTTTTTTATGCAAATTTTTAAACTGTATATGTGCGTAATGTTTGTGCACGCAAACATGAAACCAGGCAGTCGGTTTTATACAAGCGTGTGTAGGTGTGAATTGTGTTTTAAATGTTTTGTATGGAATAGTGTTACTAATACAGAAATCTTATTGAAAGATAATTTTTGACTTTTGGCGTTAATTTTAAAATCTTTAAAAGAAATTAAATATTTATTTTAGTGTTAACAAAGAAATATGTTACCCAATGGTGGGTAGTGTGCTAACCTATAAATCTGGGGGTCGCAGGTATTATTCTGCAGACAAGCAAAACATTTCGTAGATTTGTGTTTATAAAAAAAAATATTTTAATCGATATTTGTCACTTCATTAAAACTTTTTTTTTTATTTTTTTAAGAAGAACGTGTGAAGATATAAATACTTGGCCACAGACTTAAAAATAAATATAGACTTAAATAAATAAAATAAAATAAAAATTCGGTATAGCCGAATTTAACTTGTTTTTTTAACTTTTGCCGTAAAAGTGCCTTAAGTCCAATAGTTTGCATTACTTTTTATTAAAAAATAGCACTTTCTATATAATTTTTGTAGCATCTGCAGTTGAGCTTTTTATGAAAATTTACAAACAAACACACATTCAATTTTATTTGTGTTCTACATCAATAACACATAAACGTGCTATTTGGTCCATATACTCGTATTTTTTATGTTGTTCATGTGACATATAAAGTTTAATAATTTATGGTCTGGTGAACAGCGCCACGTTAACGTCAGTTTCTTTTTTGCTTCTAATAAAATTATAGTAAAAAACTAAAAACGATATTGAGAATGAGGAAAAGCAAAAACAGTTTGGTTACTGTTAAAATGCTGGTGAAATACTAAATGTGTTTATACGTTTTTTTTTTATTTTTTTTTATTTTTAAAGGAACAATAATCGAATGAATAGATTTACGAAATTAGATAAAAGTAAATGAGTTTTTCTTTAATATATTTCTCATTAATGAGATTTAAGTGTGGAGTAAATTTATCACTAAAGTTCGATATAATAAATAATTCGCATAAAGCTTGGCCTTCCTTAACCTCTGTAATGTCACAATCTTGCTAATAACAATTTCAGTAGAAATTCAAAAGTTATTTCAATACCAATATTATTTAAACATATTTAAATTAATATTCATAAAACCTGCTTTAGAAATGTTCCGTTCCTGTTGTATGAATAATTTAAACACAAATAAATCAATTGCACTAACGACATGAACACTTAAATAAAAGTTTTTTTTAAATAAATTTTGCTTGTTGGTTAAAAATCTTTTTTTCTTAATTTTAAACATAATTTAACACACTTAAGTTTAATTAAAATATGATTTCAGAGTTGAGTTATTAAAAAGAAATAAATTTACAATTTATTATGTTCATGATTTGCAAAATCAACAAAATTGTCTATTAAAAAAAAAATTATGGTTTATTTTATAAAGACTTTTGTTCTTTTTTATGATGCAATAAACACATCCTTGCAAAATAATTTTAGCTTTAGCATCACTGAGAGAGGCAATTCAGTTAATTTTAATGCATGAAGTTGGGAATGCAAATTGTATCTCTTAAAAAATAAGAAAATAACAGTAACAATTAAGTTCTTCAAATGTAAATGTTTTTTTTGTATTGAAACTAAATCGTGTGTAAAATTTCCTGATGGTCCTAAACCATAATAACCAGTGTTTACGTTTTAGCCTCTTTAAGGCTAGATTTAGTCTGTTTTTCTCACATTTAGCCTCGAATTTTATGATTTAGCCTCTAGCTTTTTTCAAAATAGCCTTAAAGAGCCTTTTTTTTAAATTAAAACAAATCATATATAAACAAACTAAGGCTGGAGAAATTCCTAAACAAAAATGAGTTTGTTCTATAAACTTAATTTAATTTATATTTTGTTTGCATAATGTTGAATTAAGATGCTACTACTTACAATTTTTCGGGAAAAATCGTATTATTTGTATTAAAAATTTTTACATTGGCTTTGGAAGGTAAAAATATTAACCAAATTAACTAAATTAATATTTTCGATAAAATTTTTATATGTAAATTGATAAAAGTAATCTCAGGAGAAAAGTATATGGCCTCTGCACTTTATTCTTCATATCAAAGCCTTATTTTTCAAGACCCATTTTTCGAAATAGATTAATAATGCTGCAGAAAACTATACTTTGCTCAATCTATTATTTAGTTGTCTGGTTCTATAGTTTAGTAATGCTGAGGTTACTCGTTTTTCAGTGCAATAAAGCTAGTTAAATATCAGAATAGAAATTGCATTGAAATCAGAAATCTAAAGTTAGGGTCAAAAAATAAGTTATAAGTTTTTAAAGTCATGTGGAAAACCACCTTATTTACTTTGGTTTTTGATATTTTATGTTCTTTTCTTAGTTTCTTATAAAAATCATAATTATACTTGTAGCTGTATTTTGTGAAGTTTTATTTTCTGCGTTATTTAGCTTCTTCTAGCCTTTTTTAGGGTAGTTTAGCTTATTTTTTCAGTTCCTGGGAACACTAATAATAACTAACATTTTAAACAACAAATGGAAAGAAATTGGCATTATTTTTCAGTTAAGTGTTTAAATCTACTAAATTTATTATGAAAAACATAAAGTACAGTCTGCTGTAAAAGTGATCTCATAAATGTAAAATTTATTAGTTTTTGCAAATTTAATTCTCTCCCTATTTCCTTTTTTTTCTCACTCTAAAATGATATAAATATTACTTCGACTAGACATAGATCCGTTGGGAGTAAACTAATTGAAAATCACCAACATAAGCCATGGAAAAACAAAACAGGTAAATTATTCCCTACAAAAACACTGAATTACAAAAACAGCCCTTTCGCATGTATTAAATACAAAAAATTCGAAAATTCAAATTAGTTGCACTTATTTACTAGCACTTCTCTATGTTATTTAAGCAAAACAACAAGCGCAGTCGGAAAGTAAGGAAATTTTGACAAATATCGCACAGAAAACAAAAAAACTACAGCTGTGCGGAATATTTTACCTGGCGGTCTTTTGCCACTGCATAAGTATTTTAAGCTCAGAGCTGATTAATAAAATTTAAGTCAAAGCCTTAAGACTATAATATTATAAACAAGACGACTTGGTTTTTCAAGCTTAAAACCGGACTATAATTAGTTATTTTTATATTAATAAATTGCTTGAATTTGTGTTGTTTTTTGAGGATATAAAATAATTTAATAAATTTATGATTATACCCCTAAGAAGCTACATAAGCATTAACTAAAATAACGATATAAAAAAATTATTATAATTGTTGGGATTGAAAAACTGGTCATTGTAATTGTAAAAGAACTACTATTTATGTTGGTGATAACTGAAGCAAATTTAAGTTTATACACGCAAAGAAAACAGATGGTTGAATATGGTCATGGCAAACATAGTTTGTTCTCCGCAAAAATATTATTGTTAATTTGAAGCAGTTAAGCATTATTATGACCACGATAAACACATGTTTTTAGTTATTTTTTTAACCATACTATTATTACCGTCATATATATTTCATATCATTATCATATTATTTTTGATAAAATTTTAACTGAAACCATAAGTATATTTATAAAAGGTGATTTTATAAGAACTATCGGAAATTTAAAAAAAAACACATAAAATTCAGAAAAATGCATGAAATATTTATTTGGATCGATAGTTGGGTCGATATAATTTAATGTTTGAAGATTATTTCATGCAAATGTTGGCCGCGGCTGCGCCTCAAATGGTCCATCCGCTTAGTCCAATTTTGGCATACTCTTTCCAACATTTCGGCCGGTATCTCACGAATAATGTTGGCAATGTTGGCTTCCAGTGCGTCAATCGAAGCGGGCGGCTTGTCCCTATAGACATTAGCCTTAACATAGCCCCACAAAAAATAGTCTAGAGGCGTTAAATTGCACGATCTGGGCGGCCAATTGACTGGTCCCAAGCGTGAAATAAACTGTTCACCGAACTCGCCTCTCAATTGGTCCATTGTTTCGCGTGCTGTGTGGCATGTGGCACCGTCTTGTTGAAACCACATGTCATGCAAGTCAAGCTCTTCCATTTTGGGCAAAAAAAAGTTTGTTACCATCGCACGGTAGCGCTCACCATTCACAGTAACGTTGTGATTCGCATCATATTTGAAGAAATACGGCCCAATGATGCCGCCAGCCCATAATCCGCACCAAACGGTTGTTTTTTGTGGATGCATTGGTAGCTCTTGCAATGCTTCTGGCTGCTCTTCACTCCAAATACGGCAGTTTTGCTTGTTCACGTATCCATTCAACCAGAAATGAGCCTCGTCGCTGAACACAATTCTTCGATAAAAAAGTGGATCTTCATCTAACTTTTCAAGAGCCCATTCACCAAAAATTTGGCGTTGTGGTAGGTCGTTTGGTTTCAATTCTTGCACCAGTTGTATCTTATAAGGCTTCACACCCACATCCTGCAGCAAAATTTTCCACGTAGTGGAGTAACAGAGGCCCAATTGCTGCGAACGGCGCCGAATCGATAATTCACGGTCATCACCAACACTGGCCGATACGGCTGCGATATTTTCTTCAGTTCGCACTCTACGTAAGCGTGTTGGTGGTTTAATGTCCAAAAATGTAAATTTGGTGCGAAATTTTGTTACAATAGCCCGAATAGAAGCCTCAGTAGGTCGATTAAACTGACCATAAAATGGAAGAAGTGCGCGATGAACTTTCTTAACAGAGCACGCATTTTGGTAATAAAATTCAATAATTTGCAAGCGTTGTTCGTTTGTAAGACGATTCATGATTAAATTATAGACCAAACTGAAGATGTTTGACAGTGACACAAGATACAAAACGTGCGTGAGCTGTCAAAACTAGTGTTGCCAAAAAGATAATAGCAAAAAAATCACTCTTTATAATAGTTAAAATAATAATGAGAAAAATTTGGTCGAGAGTAATTTTTTTTCTATTTCGTCTCTTAAGCAATAACAAAGGGAGTATAAAACAAAAATCATCAACTGAGCTTTATGGCTGAAGTGGTGGAGTGGCGAGTTAATGCTTCTTAACTTAATATTCCAAAGTTCGAATATTGATAGAAAAAAAAGAAAAAAAAATTCAAACCCGCTGTGTAATGTAATAAAAAATATAAATTAATAGAAACGAAAAAATCAATAGAATAAAAAGAAATTTTTATAAAAAATATATTTAAAAAAAATTTATACTAAAAAATGTATGTAAGCAATAAACAAACAAAAAATTGTATTATATAATATTAGATTGGCGTCAAGCGATCCTGAAAAAAGCGAACAAAGTAATAATCACAGCTGTAAAAATTTAATTGTTATTTTCTCTTCTTAAAAAGTTTCTAATGTATCTTGGCACTTTTTATAAAGGGTAATATGTGAATCGTACTTTTTTTTTACATGAGCAAAAGCAAATACGAAATAAAACAGCATAAATGCTTGAATTGTTTTTTTTTATTTGTTTTTGTTTTATTCTCTAAAAACTACAAAACGAAACGAATGCTAAAGTTTCGTTTTGCTTAATTTCCAACTCTGATTTGTACATCATTTTTTATTTTATTGCATACTCTGCATGTATTACATACAAAAGAGCGTTAGAAACAATTTAGGAAGCATCCATTAACATTCACTCACGTTCTTATTCTTCATTACAATTCAAAATATGCCGCAATATACTACTAACACTAGAAAAAAAATAAGCCAAATCATTTTGTTGATAGACTTTTACATGCCTACAGGCCTTTAATTTAAAATTAATTCCCTACCAAGACTTATTTTGGTGCTCAAACACCGGTGAAACGCGCACAAATCTTTTTTTTTTTTTCTTGTTTTATAACTTTACTGTAAGCCTATTCTTAGGCTTATTTAGTAGGAAGCATATAAATGTGTTAGTGCCTGTTAATAAGAAAAAATTCTTTTTTTTTTAATTTTTCAGTCAACTCAAATGCCAGCCTAAGCTTTTAAAGTCAAAAGTAAATAAACACACAATAAGAAATCCACAAAATATAATTTATTTTTTTCTCTACTTTCTTTCATTTTTTTAACAATTCAATTAAATTGACATTAAACCTGATGTGTCTGCTGTTACGTGTATTTGTAAGTATGTGTTTGTTTCCTTAACCCTAAATCCCTTTCAATATGACTTTATAGTACATACATAACTTCCTTTTTAATTCTTTATATTCGCTTTTAAAGAACAACGGGGGAATAGTTAAATGTGGTTGTCACTGTATTTTTAAATGAGCTATTCACAGCCCTTTCTGGTTACGTTACAATTTTCTCCATTAAATTTCATTTGATTCGTTTATATTGTTAAAAATTCGTATTCTCTAGCTGGCAGTCAGTACATGTATAGCTTCTTACTTACTTGTTGTTCGTTTAATGTTTTCCCCTTCCGTTGCCTTTGCGTATCATAATGATTCTTAATGACGCACTTGTATTATTTTTATACAACGCAAATATTTAATAAGGAATAAATATTATTAATTCGTTTTAGCGTTGATCACTTTCACCATTCTTAGGGAAATAGCTGTCTAATTTTCTTGTTTCCTTTTTTATCATTTTTATAGTGGAAATATAAATATTAGGACCGTTAGTTAATTTATTTGCATTACGCGCAAAAAAAATATGGTCGATTGAACCATATTCTGGTGGAAACATAGTATAGTTGAATTTATGATTGCATCTAACCATATATATTTTTAAATAAAACATGTTAAAAATACCCCTCAACTACAAATATGCGCATCAACGCCCGGTCAGGACTAAAAAAATTTTTTGGAATTTCTTATGCAATTTTTACATTATATTTACTTCTAGGCTTGTTTTCCTTAAAAAAAAATATTAAAGTACCACTAAAACTAATAAGAAGTACCATTTTGTCCTTTTTATGATTTTTCAGTTCGATCAGCATCGTTTAAGTCTAATCTCGTACTTCAAGGTTCGTAAATAATAAAATATCAAAAAGTACCAGAAAGTTAGTAAAAGGTACCATTTGTCCCTCTAATGATTTTTTACTTTGCTTAGGACCGTTTGAGTCCAACCTTGCACTTCTAAGATCGTTTTCACTAAAATATCAAAAAGTAGCATTCAAATTAAAAAAAAAAACCATTTTGTGAACTTAAGGATGAAGTACCAAGATATTAGGGGCTCGATTTTACCCATTGGCTTTATTTTAATTTTTTTGTGCTTCTTTATATGAGTTTTAATGTACAATTTCGGAATATGTAAGTAAGTGATATTTCAGTATCAAAAGCTATGAATATCAAATACATACACAGTATATAAAAAATGTAAATGTTAGAAATTATTTATATAAAAGAATAAATGATTTTAGGAATATTTCGTACCATAAAAGAATCGCACCAGGGACCACCTTCTCTTTAAGCGGAGAGTTCAACTTAGTAAACTTTCAAACAAAAATTACAAAATATTTTTAGCTAACTTTCACTTATTATAACTATTAGTTACAATAAGCTTTTAGTAAGTAAAATTTTTCTCTGCTTGAGAAAGACCAGTAAAGCGGTATTACATTCACTCAATGCCTTTGAGATATATAAGATCAAAACTGGTCTGGGATTGCCTAATATTTCTGAAAAGACTAGCATCTAATAACAGGGTTCACTTAGTATGGATACCTGGTCGTAACGGATATGTATGCAATGAGAAGGCAGACGAACTCGCAAGAAAAAGGGCGGTTAATAGATTCATTGGCCCAGAACCATTCTGCAGACTGTGTTGGACCTCTATTAAGCTCAGTTTTAGGGAGTGGCTGAGAAAGAATTGCAATAATACTGGCTGAAACAAAAGGTTCTGATCTTGGAAAAGAACATATTAATTACTAGACCTGACCTGGTCAGGAATTCGCATTATCACGAGATTAATTGGAGAGTTCTGAAACATTTAGCGAATATAAAGATCTGCAGGTTATATAACGAAGATGAAGAGCATATAATGGTCTCATTTGGACCCATTTTCTCTACTCATGGCGGACAAATCAACCAAGGAAGTCTTTGAGTTCTTAATGAATACTAGACTCAGGAAAGATTAATCACACAATATTTCTATTTTTGCCACAGTGATCATGTGATGTGTTCCCGCTCCTCATTCTAATTCTCTAAAGTAAAAATTTTGCTATGATTGCTTAAAAACGTACGTGAGTTGCAGAACAGCATGGAAAATTGTCAAATATACTTTTAAATTACAGGGGTTCTCACTACGGGACTTGAAATTGAATAAAAAATTTACACATATGCCTATGCTTCTTTTTCCTTTTTTTTTTTTTTAATATCTTAAGCAAACATCTCTGAGTATATGATATACCCAAATGTAAAAAAAGCAAAAACAAGAAACATATGTACTATTGAAGGAAAAATTTAAAGTTGCTAGATTTTTTGGGTAGAATTGATTACTTTGCTTGGAAGCAAAAATTTGGGAAATTAATAGCGCAGTGAATATCCCTAATAAAATAAAAAAGTAACAAAATATTTTTCCACAATTTTGTGGTTTGTTGATTTAAACAAAAAAAAAAAAAAAACTTTTACGGAGATGAATGCTAAAAAAATTAAATGCCAGAAACAAAAAAAGGTAAAAATTTTCATTTACCTTTTTTTTTTTTGTAAAACAAAAATAGCATTTGCATATTTTTTTGTTTGTTAGGAAAGATTTATCCTCATCATATTCATTACTTGTCATAAAAATGTGTTTATTTTTAAATAGCTTTCAATCAATCTGTGTTGAGGCCATTCATTAAAATTAGTGTTACAAAATGTAAAAAAAAAACATTTTTTATTTTACTAATTTGTCAGTCTGCATGCTAAAGCCCTGTGACATAATATTTATTTATTCCAATAAGCCATTTTCAAATGATAATCTTTCAAATATATATTTTTTTATCGAGATTTTGTACTCGTGTCTCTATCAAACACTTTATTAATTTTTTTCTCTCATTTGAATGTTAAAATATTCATATCCATTTTAGGAAATCTAAAAAAAAGATAGAAAAACAAAATTGTATTTATTATCCTCAATTATTTAGCAGGTATTACAATTGAAGGACACAAATATCTACATATATTAATTCGATTTCTGCTTCTAAAATTGTGCAAGTAATTTTTAAGCGACGAATATAAATGATATGATTGTGTATGTGTTACAAATTTGTGGCTAATGTTCGAGAGTGCGACTATGTGAACAGTTGTGAATGTATGTATTTATCTGAATGTGTGTGCTTTTAAATCTTATTTTAAGCTAAAATATCTCAGTTATCTCTTAAATAGTTCGTCATTATAATGAATTTAAAGACAGATTATGTATATCTTCATTTAATCATTGAATTAATGAGAGGAAAATAAAAACAAAATTCTGGAGAACACTGATTTAAATTTATCAGCTACAAAAAAAAACGTCTGTCTATCAATAATTTTAAAAAGTAGGACGCTAAAAACAGCTACGTTTCATTAATAACAAACTTTTTAAATTATTATACTGTTGAATTAATTAAAGTTATTCTTAATAAATATTATTTAATGAAATTATTTATTAAAAATGTAGCAGTATAGAAATTAATATATGATAAAAAATAGATCCAATTAATATCAAAATGCAATTAAAACAAAGAAGAAAAATTAAAGAATTGCGCAAAATGAGTTGACGGTAAGAATAAAAAAATTGTAATTTAAATTGTTTTTAAAGCGACTTTTAAATGCGATTATTTTGTCATATTATTTATCAAATTTATATAATTATTATTTAAGACTTTTTATTGATATATAATTAATTAATTTGAGCTTAGTCTTGATACTTAAAAATGTTTTTGCTTTATTATTTATTATTTTCAATGAAAATACCTTTTTTTTTTTTTTTTTTTTTTTAATCTATTTTTTGTAATTTATCTTTAGTGTTATTTAATAAGATATGTCTAATATAGTATATAAAATACCTTGTGGGGAGAATAATCAAGAAAATTGTGATAAGTTATATATAGGTACTTCTAAAAATAAACTTAAAACAAGATTAGCAGGACATAAATCAGACCAAAAATATAGACATATTTCATCACAAAAAACTGCATTGACTTTACATTGTTTTGAACACAATCATAATACAAAAATTTTAAATAAAGAAAATAATTATAAAAAGAGGTTCATGTTAGAAATGTTACAGATAATTCGCACACCATCATCTAAAAGAATAAATTATAAGGCAGATATAGATAGTATAGCTCAGAGCTATATATATTTAATACATAAAAAATAGAGATATATTAATATAATATAATATTTAATTATTTTGTTATTAAAATTGATTTTTATATATTGTTTGTAACAATGTTTGTTATATGTATTACTTAATTTTTATTGGTTGAATTGTAAATTATATAGTTATACATATGTTAGATAGAGAAGAAAATATTTTTCTTTTTAAAAATTTTGTAAAAAAAAGAAAAGTATTTTCATTGAAAATATTTTCATATTTTCAAAATATGTATGAATGAAAAAGAAAATATTTTCATTTCATGTCAAATAAAATTTTGTTATTTTTGTTATTAATATTTATAATTTTCCTGAAGAAGCTTTCCACAGGAAAGCGAAATATTGAAAATAATAAATAATAAAGCAAAAACATTTTTAAGTATCAAGACTAAGCTCAAATTAATTAATTATACATATTATTTATCAATACACTATAAAAGTTTAAAGTTAACGTCTGGAAACCAAGGTCGTTAGCCGCACTATACAAATAAAATTTGGAAGATTTTATTTTATAGTTAAAAGTGAAGAAAGCAACACATGAGCTGTTATATTTGAACGTGATGTAAGTCCACTTTTTTATGAGTCGGCATTTTCTTATTTATCTTACTAAAATTACCGCTAACTCATTATTTAATTAAGTGGACTTATATAACTTTCAAATATAGCAGTTCATGTAAATATAAACGCTGCACTATATGTCTTGCTATAGCAATACAAATATAACGAAAAATTAATTACTTAAGTTAATTTTATGTAAACTTAGACTTTCCTGACTCTAGAATTTTCTTGCTCTTAACTCTTCTAAAGCCAACAGATAACTCAAAATTATTATTACAAAAGTTCGATGTTCAATTTTGAAAAGTGGAGCCAATTTCGAAACGATTTTGATTTTTAGTCAACTAATTAATCAGTTAGCACAAAAAGCTTCAATTTTTATTTAGTTTCCCAATTAAAATGTCAACTTCCTTTACATCATCTTCAATAACTTGTAATACTCTTTCACGCTTACAAAAATGTATATTTAATTTTTTTTTTTTTGTTATTTTATTTTAAACAAACCTGCGTAGATGTGAAATCAAATTTAATGTGATAAAGTCAAGCTCTTTATATTATGAAGAATTAAAAATAAATAAAAATATATTTAAATTGGCGACACAAATCTGCGAGAAATAAACTTAAAAATAAATACTCAAGGGAGAGCACAAAGCAGGAAGAACAAAATTTATAATTTTTTTTTAAATAATGAAAGTTCCATTGCGGAACTTTGTTATTAAAAGTCTCTTTTAATTTTTAAATGAAAATTTTTATTTACGTTTTCATTTAATTTTTGTTTTGGTAATATAAATATTTTAAAAACAAATGATATTTGGCTTCTGTTTTTCTCCTTTACAAGTGACGTCAACAGCTTGTCAACAACTTTGTTTGATTAAGAAAAAAGAGGGTTCAAAATAATGCTGTAAAAACACTTCTGTTTTTATTTGTAATTTTAATAATTTGACCCCTGAGAGACAAGCAATACCAAAAAGGTATTTATATATTTTTCATTTCATTAAAAAACAATATTTTTGCAAATCAACTTTATATTAAGATACGTTGGAATGAATTTCCTTTGCTAGCCTGATATATAATACCCGTTTGGTATTAAAACTTGAAAAAGGTCTTGCTGATTTTTTTTTTTTTTGGCTGTTAACAGACAAGAAACAGCCAAAATACTTCAGGCATTGTAACACATGGGCGTTACAAAAATTCTGATTATCTGATTATCTGATTATCGTTGGATTATATTTATATTATGACTTTATTATATAATATTAATATTGCTCTAGATGTTTTTTCCCGGTCTCGCCCTCGCCCGGTTCTTTATTAAGTGTAGAGAGCGTATGTACCAATTTTACAATTCACTTATTGATAAAATGCCTCATACTTTTGCTAGCATTATTTGCTAGCTGTGGCTGTTAAAAACCTTCCTTAGAGCATAGCGATTTGTATAAATTTTAGTTTTTACAATTGTTTATTAAGTTTATTTTAAATATGTATAATTTTAATTATGTAAATAGCTAATTTATTTAGGCAAATTTAGGTAAGTATTTAGCTTAAAAGTTTTCATAAGTATGTATGTAGTTTATAAGGTTTAGAGGTAAGTATATAATTTAAAACATTAAACAAATGGCAATTATTTTTATAAGAAATGTAAAATAATATAAATGGCTTTTATTTATTTTATTTAAAATTCGAAAGCTGTAAACATTTTACAGAATTCTAACAAATTGTGCGTAAATGCCGAAAACTAGGCTACACCTTTTTTTTTATAGTATATCATATTTACATGAGTAAAGCGTATAAAACAGCAGTGAAAAAAGAGTGAGATAGCTACTTTGCGATTTACTTGTTGTGTGGTCCATTAATGGTTTTTTGTTTTGTTGGCTTAATGTCGCGTTTCTATTTCAAATTAAAATAAAACAAAAATACTTGAAAATGTGAATGCTTTATTTGCTTGTTTTGCTGTTACTACTTAGCCATATTTACTTTAGTTTCGCCCATAAATATATTTAAAAAATGAGCACATAACACTTGAGACACAAGGCTATTTTCTATTCATTGTTTCTACTTACATTTGTTTTATTATCTTCTCTCTTTTTTGTCTGCACATTAAAAATATATTTTTTATGCAGTTTTTTTTTCTTTTTGTGTCTCTGCTTGTTTTCAGTTTATAATAAATTGAAATTTTATTCATAATTATTTTTGTGCTAGATGAAACAGAAAAAGAGACAGTTCAAGTGTTTACAGAAAGATTTAAAGTGAAGCATAAAATAAAAACAAATATGACAAAAATAAACTCAGATTTTGGATAACATAACAGAACAGTTATAATTTTTCTTAAGGTGTGACACACACACACACACAAAAATGTCAAGCTAAAATAATACTAAAAGGAATGAGCTCAGAAATCTAGATACGAGTATAAATTAAAAAAAAAAAAAACTAAATTTTCTCTCAATAGAATTTTATATGAAAAATTCTGAATAATTAATTTAATTTTAATTTAAATTTCCTTTACAGGGTTTTTGCACCAGAGCACCTCTATTCGGCGATATGACAACATCATTACAAGATTTCATTTTGTTTCACTCAATATCTTTAAAAAATTTTGGTACCATGGATAGAAAAATGATAATATTTTCAAATTTAGGGGCATCACTGATAAAGTAACATTTATTTTAACATACATATATACCATATTGAACAAAATAAAAATTAAAATACTCAACTAAATGAGTTTGGTCTTGCAAAGCGTCTTCTTTTCTTTTATTTTTCGACAGGTTAGTGAATAGTAAATAGATATTATATGTTGTGAGTGTAAACAACTTCTTTTCATTTTCAACATGTGCTCTAGTGTAAAAACCCTGCTAGAAAACTTTAATTTGGGAGTTATTAATCGCAATAAAACTTTAAATTAAAAAATAAAAATTAACTTGAGTTTTCATCAAGAGAAAAAAAAATTTGAAAGATGAATAACACACGATACTAACATTTGAAAATTATTTAGGGCAAATAAATTCCGCATCTTCTGGACTAACAATTTTTGGAAATTTAGATAGTGCCAATAAATTTAGATATTCTTCCACTTTTCTATTTACAGTGGTGACATTCTCTGCAGTGTAGGATAACTTGGTCAGATGGATCATTAAAATCACAAAGTTATCTATATGCTCGAATTGATGACTGGTTTTTTGTAATGAATCAAACTGATTGGATACTAAAGGGTCCGCAATCTAACGTTTTTTTTTTCCAACTAGTGCTTATTTCGTGAATGGTAACACTTAGCTCATGTCTGATTTGATAAATAATTAGTTTTATCCTTCCGCTGAAAGAATATGGTTGTGTTTTCGCTTCGCTAAGTGGGCCTGCGATCGACTTACAGAAGATGCCGATTTTGCCAAAAAAAATCATCTTTTCAGATGAAGCTCATTTTGATCTTGGCGGGTATGTAAACAAGCAAAATTGTCGCATTTTGGGTACATAAAACCAGCACGCATACATTGAAAAGCCGACGCACCCAAAACGAGTCACTGTTTGGTGCGGATTTTGGTCCAGAGGCATAATTGGGCCATTTTTCTTTGAAAATGAGCAAGGAGTGGCCGTTAGTCAATGGCGATCGTTATCGGGCCATGTTGAACGAATTTTTGTTCACAAAAATTGAAGAGGAGGATATAGTCAACATTTGGTTTCAACAGGACGGCGCTACGTGCCACACAGCCGAAGCTACACTCGATGTTTTTAAAGCGTTTTCAAAAAAAAAGTTATTTGGCGGACCCTATATTATTTAAGCATCAAGTCTAAATTAGAGCTACAAGCCTAGCGTTTTTTTCCAAAGCGTCCTCCTAAAGAGCGCTAGCGATTTCATCTTGATTAATAAATCCACAACAAACAAAAATGGAGTTAAAAACGATAAATAAAAAAAAATTATTTCGCAGCCAACTTCATTCCAATTCCAATTCTGCGCTGCCGCCACGCTATTTCGGTATGCTCCATACATTTTGTATGGGTATGCGAATTTTTGACAGATAAAAAACACTCCTGTGACTATTTAGATATGACTATTATTAACAATTTTATTTAAGCCTGAAAATTTCGAAGTAAATACTCACCCCTATCGTGAACATTTTTTCCTTCGAAATATCTCCCTTTTTTCTAAATTTGCAATCGTGAACTATTTTCATGGGAAAAAATTCGCTTGTTCGAAAAAAAAATTGGCATCGCCGATTTTTATTCCCGTGAGTTTTTTCTCAAAAGTATTGTGACATTTTTCACAAACATTTTGTTTGTAAATAAAATTTAGAATTGTTGCAGCGGCAAATAAAATTAGAGAAACTGAAAATCAAGCAATCTAATAGCAATGATGGACTGTAAACATGTAAGAATGTGATAATTTTTTAGTTTTAAAAACGTATATTAATTAAGAATCAAAATTTTTGTTGCCTTTTTTATGTGCCTGTTTATTAAAATTTTTTGTGATACATGAAGTACAACCAAAAATAACACAAATGTGATTTATTGTTTTTAAGATTTAAGATTTCGTATCTTTCTAAAGAATATTTCTTTTTTAATTTTTTGTATCCTATAAAAACCGTAAACATGTTGAAAGCTACACAACACGACTTTCTAGTAGGCAGTTCTGGTTCAATATATCTAAAAGGCATTTAAAAGCTGCTTTTTTAGCTAGAACATGTTGTTAGAACCTGTTGGGTTACTCTCTATTGCGATGCGAAAGAAAACGCATCGCAACTCAATGTAAAAATCATACAGATGCGAATGGTTTTTCTTTCGCATCGCAATACAGAGTAACCCCCCTGTAAAGAATTTATTTATATGTACTGTAATGTTAACAATTCTTCATGTTTTTATTTACATTGTTTCTGGTAAATTCCGTCTTTTTATTTTCTTCAATAATTTCTTCTCTTCTTCTAATAACATAAATCGGAACGAAATACTATGCGTTTTTTGAATAATAACAATTTATTAAGAAAATTACAAAAAAAAAACACACAAACAATTAAACAACATCAATTCTCAATAGTATGTTCGAATTGCCACATATGTTTCGAAAATATATTTTATTCCCTAACAATTGACGATACCAAATTATTGTTCATGGGAATAAACAAATTATTTCCTAGAATTTATTCCCTTGAGATTCGCGATAAGGGTGATTATGTGCCAATTAAAAATTTTAGTTAAAAAAATTGTGATGTTAATAAAAATTTTAATTGAATCAAATAAATATATATTTCATAAGTTTTCAACTGAACTAAGAGAATAACAATAGGTTAAAAAATTATTGATTTCGGTCTTTTTTTTAAACAGCATTATTTTAAATATTTATTTAAACTGCTTAAATACTTCCCATATCATATGTAATCATATAAACAGTAATACTTGTTAAGAATTCTTTTTATTTAAACAGAAAAGAAATAGTATAGCATACTTAAGGGCTTTATATAATATCTTTTTATACAACATATTTTTAAGAGTTTATCAACCACAACAAAAATAAGATAAATAAAAAATATTTTAGAAACTTAAAAAAAAAACATATAAAATATTTAAAAACAAACATTTCTAACAGATTATATATAATTTTTTATCAAATTTCTTTTATACTAAAACATGTTTCAAATTAAAACGGTAAAAAACTACTAAAGTTGAACTTTCAGAAAATCTCTTCATGATCCACTTTAACATTTTTATAAACTATAAAATAAAAAAAAAATGACAGCAAGAACATTACATTTCTAAATCTTATTTTATTTAACTATAAACGAAGGGGAAATAACAAGATTTATCTAAATTCTTAACTTAATACCTTTAATAGTTATTGAAAGTATTATCAAATTCTAACAACAAGATACCCTTTCTTAGGAAAATAAAAAACAAACAGAAAAAGATGAAAGAGAAAGAGAGGGAGAAATAAAATATTAAGAATAATAAAAGCACATAATCACTAAAAAAGGAAGAATATCAAGAAAAATAAAATACTAAGGATTAAAGGAAAACGTAAAATAAAATTTTAAGAGTGTTGTACAGAGGAGAATATACTAAAGCAGCAATAGCCACTACACAAATGAAATACATATTTTTTCCCAGCCTTTTTGTCATAGAAAAAAAAAACGTGCCCACAAACACAATTCAAAGAAGCTTAAATACTTTCCCAACCAACCACTGCAAAGTGAGTCTGGGCCATAAGCCAGACACTTAAAATAAGAGCTCAATGTACCGCAATACTGCAAAATATCTACGTTTTTTCTCGAATCTTAACTAAAACATTTTTTTTACAAATAAATGTTAGTGAGTATATTTCGAGAAAAGAATAGAGACTGTAGTCGTATGTAAAAGCATTACAATATAATAGCCCTGAAAGAATTTTTACAAGTAATGTTATTGTCAGTGCCTTCTACTGGAATGTTTAATTACAACCCAAAGAAATAAAAATTTAATAACAATTCACACAGACTCCCTTTTTTTATAAACTTAACAATTAAATCTTTTATGGTAAATACTCTTTTAAGCTATTTTAATGAAAATATGTTGAAAACAAATTTATAACTTTTTTAAAAACGACAATTTTACGTGTTAACTAATTTTTGTAAATACAAAAATTCCAATATTCTCTAGAAAAAAATTTAAATATTAAATTAAAAATATCAACTTTATACGTCTTTTAAAATAAATTTTTTTTATCTTTAAATTAACCCTTAAATAAAAAATGAAAAGGGACCCATTAAGGAATTATGTGGCTCGAAATATCCATAACGCCATAACAAATAATAATTAAAATTAAATCAATAAAGTAATTATGAGTGACCAATAAATAGTTTCTTGATCATATATACAAAATTGAATGATGAAAATAAAATTTCTTTATAAATGTTGATTGAAGAATGAATCAAATAAATATTGATTATTTTTACAAGTACGTATTATGCTAGTACATATAAACATAACTGGGACAAACGACGAATTTTTCGTTGCGAATACTCGTCATTGAAAATAAAACAACCAGTGCGTTGTACGAAATTCGTCATACGTAACGATAGATTTGCTTTTACTTCTAAAGTCATTGAACGACGAATAAATTGCGGCAGACTGACTATACTTTTTTTTTAGTTTTGTCAGTATTTTAGAAAATAAATTTTTATTTTTTTATCGTAAGAAATGTTGTTTTTTCAATTTAAAACAAAAATATTAAATTTTATTACGTTAATGTACAATTATATAAAAAATGTTTCTAATTTTATTGTCAATATTTTTTTTCTTTTAATAATAACTATTTTTCAAAATTTATACGGTCACCCTCTCATATGTAAGCAAAAAATACAATAAAAATTGATTTATTATTTCAATTTGTATTAATCCGGAGGTCGCAGACTCTGGTCAAAGTTACCAGTGCTCGTTAACAAGTTTAGGGCCATTATTACAACTTACGACTACTTATAAGGTCTCAGATAGCTATAATTAATTTTAGTTAAAGTAATTGATAAAGTGTGATGAATAACTTTTTTCCATTATTACAAGTTCTCAATAAGATAAATATTATAATATTTGTTATGTGGCACCACTGCTGTGAATACCGAATACTTTTCGTTGCTATAAGTACATAATGGCAACGACATGCCTTTTTTTGACGAATATTTTTCAAATAATTAAGAAATTCTTTACTTCTTATCTTTTATTTTAATATTTGTTATTTTATTGTGTAATTATATTGTTTTATTTTTGTGTATTAATATAAAAATTATTCAATGTCTATGGATGCTGAGGTTGACATATCTAAAATAGAAAATATGGCAACTTTAAATGCTTAAAGTTCACGTTAAAAGTTATAAGCAACACAAACCTATCTTTAGCTTATCATATACTTTTTACTTAAAGTATGTTTCTAATAACCAAAAAGCATTTATCTGTTCGCTAATGGCCCTTAATTTTAGAACTCATTTCTAATATTAAAATATTAATAATAATAATTTTTAAATATTTCAAATTGTAAATTGGAAGAATTGAATTAAGTTATTAACAAAGAGTGAAGAAAATGTAGAGGAATGCAGAAATAGAAATGGATTGGCAGTTCATAATATTTACTCATAAGTGTAAATTAACGACATTAAGTTACGTTTATTTTTAATGACATTGACGTTTGCAACTACTTTTTCGTCGTAATTTAATTCCATTAACGAATTTATAATTTTTGCCTACGGATTCGGTAAGTTGTATGTTCGTTCCAGCTGTGTTTATAGCGCTTAAATAAAAATCAAAATTGTAAATAACTATAAAAGCTCGCGTTTTATTTGAAACTTATAGTTTTTTGGTGTCTCTTTTTATTTTGAGTAATTTTTTTAAATAAAATTGAATCTTTATTCGTGCTTAATTCCAAATTATGTTGGTGTGTAAAATGCATTATTTTCCACTTAGTACAATAACTACTTAGAGGGAAAGCATATCTATACAGTTGTTTCACCAAACGCTACTCTGAATCTTCAGTTTTGTTAATACTTATTTCATTATCGATCAAATGAGAATTTTAGTCAACAGGCAAGCAAAAAGTTTCTACAAATTTTTAAACAAGAATATAAAAAAAAATTTAATTTTAAAATAATTTTTTTAAATATTTAAAACTAGTTGACCCGGCAAACGTTGTCTTGGCTTAAAATTTTTATCTTCTTACACTAAGAAATCGTACTCATAGAGTAAAGAACCGTGCGAGACCGAGTAAAAACAGGTAGCAGGCAAAAAAGCCAGATACCGACTATAGCGCTACCTGCCGGGCGGCAGTTATCACTCTATCTTTTAAAAAACTGCATCAAAATCCGTTGTGTAGTTTTAAAGATCTAAGCATACATACAGACATAGGGACAGACGCGGGAAGCGACTTTGCTTTATACTATGTAGTGATTTGCAAATTTTATTTAAAAACTTTGTATTCCTTCTCAGCCTCTACGATAGTTTTGGAACGATGTAGGTATTAAAAGAAATTTTAATGTCGAATTTCGGATTGTCATTTTAAACAAAAATTGCAAACCGTTTTCAAGCAATATTCATATATGGTATGTACTGTCTCCTACTCCACTTAGGAGATAAATGTATAATTTGAAAAAGTAATGTTTTGGATTTTTTTTTTTGAAAATCAGTTAACAAAAATGTATGTAATTTGAATGACAAAAATCATGTAACCTACTGTACGAGTATGAAAAATATTTAATCAAACATTAAGATTAAAAAAATAACTACGAAGGCTGTTTAATAACTCTGTCGCAAATATGTGGTTAATGCATCATCAACCACAATCTTTTAATAACCTACTGTCGAATTTTTATCAAATAATTTATTTTATGTTTGGTAGTTTTTAAATGCAGACGACCTCATGAATTTTAACAAAAATATGAATTATGACAAAAATCTATAAATTTAGATACGAACTACTACTCCTTCCACCGTATTATCCAGATTTTGGCAACTTCAACTCTTTTGTTTTCTCCAAAATTAAGGAAATGGCTGGGCAGTAAAAGATTTGGCTCGAATAAAGAGCTTATTACCGAAACAAACGTATTATTTGAAAGATATACAAAAATTGCAAAAACGCTGGACTACATGTATTGATATAAAATGGGATTATATTGAAAAATATATCGCTTATTTGCCAAAAACAAAATTTTTTATTCAAAAACTCACAGAGATTCCAAAACTATGTATTAATAAATTGACCTAGATGGAACCTATGGTATTGAGATATCTAAGAAAGTCCCTTAGATGTGCACCAAAAGTCTATGTCTCGAAGTTATGAGAGTCGGGCACTCGCAGAGAAGGTGAAAAACTTTCACCTTCAGGTGCCAGGCAGCTGAGGCAGTTTTCGGTGAAGGGCAGTCCCAGCCTGCTGGCATGCTTGCCGATGGTCTAGTGACCACTTATCACAGCCACCAGTCTATAAATATCTTTAATATATCTGCTCAATAGTTGAGTAGAGCTTTTATTATCATAGCGGGGCCATAATTGATGCGTAACCTTACACGTTCTTAAACGGCTTCGTTAGAAGTAGCAATTGGTTGGAGTGACGAACTCACCTTCTCTATCTGTCTTCTTATTTATTTAATTTCCTTTCACTCTTCTATCTCTAGTGCTATCCCTCTTCACTTTCTCCTATACAGATATCAGCTTATCCAAGTGAGCCCAGCTTCGTTTTACTTATTTGGGCGCCCTGTATAACCTAATCTAACCTACACGTTCTTAGATGCTGCCATCTAGTATCCGTCTTTCTTCTGTAGTAGTCAAGAATATCATGGCCCTACCAATTCATCGTCATACTCATTACCATTAAAGCCACTGTGTGCAGCAATTCATACTAAAAGTACCAGGAAAGCCGCTCGGCTATCTTCGAACTGCCCTAGTATTTCAATCATATACAAATACAGAACAAAATTAATATACAAGGTATGCATACAAGTAAAGTATGCTTTTACTAAAATCTTACTCTATTTATTTTATAAGAACTTTAGCATTTAAAGTAGTTAGTTAAATGATGCCAGTGTGACTTACTAAGTTTTAAATTTTGTTTCAAATTGCTGCGTTTTTTCTCAATAAATTTAAAGGAAAAGTTTTAAGTCTTTTTCTTGTCTTTAATTTGAAGTCAAAAGTGAAACATTATTTAGCATTGCTTTTGTTTTTTTTTTTTTTAAACTTCTTAATGAAAATCTTTTGCCAATGCAGTATGCCTGTCAAGAAAGGCTCATGGGGCTATATTTGCACAAAAACAAAAGGCTGAAAAGTTGAAAGTCTCTTCAGTTAACGCAAAACCAAGTGGTAGTGGTAACACAATGTATTTATTTCGGATTTTCTTTTGTAAGAGTATGCATGTGTAGTTACTTATTTATTTTTCTTTGTTTACTCTCATTTTCTGTGCCACTAGTATTATTATTTTTTAAGTTTTCTAACGTTTTTTCTTTAAGTTGCTACTCTTATTCTGTTTTTCCAACATCAGACAGCAACAAAGAAAACGAAAAATACTAAACAAATGAAGAATTTATTTAAAAACGCCAACAAAAGTATTACTAGCATTTGTTTGTTGTTATTTGAGAACTGCATAAGCTTATTTCCTTTCGTTTATTTTTCTTCTCCTCATTTTCCGAACAAAAAATTTAAGTTGAAGAAACTCATTTATATAGCACACACAAAAACAAAAGACGAAATAAGTTTCCTATGTTTGTAGGGCTGTGACCTCTGCTTGTTTATTAAGCATGAAAATAAATTATACAATTTTTATTAAAACTTTAAAGTGATTAAATTTTGAAATTAAATTTTAATTTTGTAAAAAAAAATCTAAAGAACACAATTTGCAAGCGGAAATAAAAGAACTTTTTTTTAAAATTTTTTTTTTTATCAAAAAAAATTTTCACTTTCACATTCACAAATATTTGAATTTTACACATCTCCTAATTGCTGTTTTTAATTTAAAAAAATATTTACTCTAAGCCCTTTTCATTTGTTGTTTTTTTTGATATGAACTGCACTTTAGGAGTTGGCAGCCATTTCATAGGTACCAAATTTCAGAGAAATTAATTGCCATATGGCTGTGTGCAATTGTAAGACATACAAAGGATACAGTTATTGCTTTTTTATGATGAATCAGAATTATGGGAAGTTAGATTATAGATAGCTCAGTGCGATGTAAAACCATACACAACATTATTAATGGCCGATATTCGATAAGAAGATTTTTTTAAGCCTCATTAGTAACCGGTTGGGTTATTTGATTAGAAAACTTAAGCCAAAGACTACTACACTTACATTTAAGTAAATTTTGTTTACAAAAACAGAAATTGTTCTTCTTACATTTAGCAGCCCAACGAAATTTATCTATCAAAATGGGAAAATAGACTCCTCTCTTTTCCATCACACAGTTCACTTACTTATTTTCTCTTCGCTTACATAAATTAAGAAATCGTAATAACAAAAAATCAAATCTCTTTTTTTAAGTTTTATAGTTAGTTTTCTTAATAATCCTTACTAATGGGAAATGAAGCAAAAACTTTTTAGTTGCTGGCTGCTTATTAAAAATTTATAGCATACTTTGAGGCTTAACAAACATTAACCACAGTACATTTTAAGTAAAGCATACATTGAATTTGAAAGTTTTTGTAAGAGAAGAAAATGAAAAAGATTTAGAAAAGTGTTTAAATTTTCTTAAAGAATTTTTTTTATTAAATAAAACTTTCAGAATTAAGTAAATATTCAGATGATTAAAGAATATAGGAATTATTAAATATGAATTTAAAAAAAAGGAATTATATGAATGAAATGTAGGCTTCTTCCATGGTTCACAATTCAACTTCACTTTAGTTGTAGTTTTGATATTGCCACCTATTTGTGTTATTAATGATTACAACTCTGTCTTCGTACAATTGCGAAAAACATACAAAAATTACAACTCATCAATAACAGTTGTTTCAATTACAGCTCAACTGTGTTGAGTTGTGAACCATAATAGGGGCAATAAAATTTGTTACATTTTATTAATTTATGCCATACTTTACTGTTATCCTTCTTTTGCTGTAGAAAAAGAAATTGAAATAAATAAATCTCACAAAAAATTTAAATAAATCTTGTTTGTTTACATTGTTAGCAATTTTCTAATTGGATAAAGCTGTTGTTTTTTTGCTTTACGTGAGGCCAACATACCCAGAAATAACTGCTAAGCTTAAAAATAAAAAAATATAATAAAAATAAAACAAACAAAAAATTTAACATAATAATCAAGAATACTGACAAAATATTTTTCTTTAGTAACTAAAGTTGAAGTACAGACGTATGTTCTGCGATGAGAGGTTAAGGAAAGAGCTTTCTTAAGAATTCCAAACTTTATTTAAAAATTATGACTCAGCCTAACGAATATTAAGCTTTCAATGTATTAATTCCCATGATATTCTAATCGAAATAATTATTATAAAGCTAACATAGTTGGAGCTAAGCTTCAAAATAGATTTTTTTGTTAAACATTTTGATTCGAAATATTTTATTGTATGTATGTATAAATCAAGGAATATTCATTTACAAGGCAACTGCAAGAATATAAAAAAAATTATTTTTCTTTTGAGATGTCAGAATTGTATGCATGTAGTTGTAAAATTATAGGCCTGTAGTAGTGAAAAGAAAAATAAACATACCCAGTTGAGAAAAATATTAAACAAAATTGTAAATAAATTTTATTTACATTACTGATATATAATTTTATTAAATTATTCAATGTTAAAAATTTATTATTATTTAAGATCTTAAGCTTGATTAATATTTATATTTCAAAATTTGTAATATGCTCAAGTTGTATTGTAGTTTGATTGCTACATGGTTTGTTGGGTAAAGAAAAAAAAACAAAATGAAAAAAAGTTTCAAAGTACAACAAACTAAAAAAAAATATCCTTATAGATATATATACCTTTATGTGGATTACTATTTAGCTTGCTATAAAAGCTTTAAAAAATATAATAAAAATAAAATTAAAAGTATTAATAAAGACGAATTTGGAGAATTCTCTCAGCAGCTGTTTGAATTCGATGTTGTCAAAATTTGAAATTTTTTATATGTATTTTTTTTTTTTTTTTGCTTAAAAAAAATTTTAAATTCAATCTAAATTTTTGTAATATGAAAACAATTAATTAAAAAAAAATATTATTTTAAAATATTGTTTAAAAAGGGTAAAAATTAATAAGATAAAAACATATTATAAAACAAAAAGTGAAAAATTAAAATGTTTAATATGTATGTGTACTATTTTTGACAGTAAGTTTGAAAAAAAGTTGTTAATTGTTTTTGTACCGATCATGGTTAAAAGATACAGGTGTGTGCATTAAACAATTCGCCCCACAGCTGATTCATCCTAAGTTGTCAAAATTGATTTTCATTTACAATTATTTAATTTGAACTTACCTCTAACGATGATTTCTCAATCAAGAAGTACATATTATTAATTTTTATTATATTATTTATATAAATAAAAATGTTTGTTACAAAAAAAATTTCATGAATAATTTTGACAACTTGGTATAAAATAAATTCGCCTTTATTATAATTTGCTGGATGCACACACCTGTATAATTTCACCATGGTACCGATATTCTAAGTTCGCCTTGGCATTAGCGTTTTGCAAGGCGAATTTACACAAGGTGGCCGCAGCTATTATGTTCCAAATTTATAAAAATTTATTTCAATTTACAATTTGAATTGAAAAAACTAGTCCATTTTGAAAATAAACTTTTTTGAATAATAAATCATACCAAAAATAAAAAAAAATTTGGAAATTTCACGCATCACAAAATAATAAAAAAAAATTTGTTTGAAAAATGTTTGACAATTTGAAAGGAAATGAAGGGCGAAATCATATTTCATCCACCTGTAAAGATTCACCTTAGCGTTTTGTTTATAAATTGGATTTCAAGACAAATTTATGCAAGGTGGCAGCATTAGCGTATTTCATCATCTGCAGTCATATTCCATGTTTTCAAAATTTATTCCAAATTGCAATTTTAATTGGAAAAATTAGTCCGGTTTAAAATATACCAAAAAATTATTTATAATCACCGATATCGCACAATTAAACATAAATTTCAGAATTTAAAAAAGGGTTTGTTTAAAAAAGTTTGACAACTTGAAAAAAAAATTAATTCGTCTTTGTTATAATTTTCTGTATGCAATCAACCATCTTGTATAGATTCTCCTTATATAAGGCACTGTCTATACCTGATGTATTTCTATCATAACAGGAGATATAACGCCGGCAGAGCAAATGTCAATTTCATATTAAAAGCAGTACATAGGGGAAGACGTTGATGGAATTATATTATGATGAAATATATTTTATTATTATTTTTTGTCACTTAAAAGATAAGTTTCTTGTATAAGCACGATAAATTTTATTTATTAATACGCACATATAAGCTGTAAAATAATTATTTGCTGCTATTTTAAACAAAAAGTTGAAAGTAAACAAACTTCAAAAGCAAATTCATAACTAAAATGACATTTAATATCAAGATAGAAATAGCATACCGCATAGCATGCCTTTTCTATCATAACGCTACGATAACACTAATAAATGGAGTCTATAGCTGGTGATTTTCTATCATGATATGAATTTGACACTTAGCATGATAGAAATACATCAGGAATTTACCTAGGGTAAATAATAAACTATTCATTTTTAAATTGAACGAAATATATTCGTCTTTTCCACCCTTCTCATAAATTTATTATAGTTTCCAAAACATGAACGTGCAAAAATTTGGGCAAAGTGAAAATCATGTGATAAAAACTGTGAAAATAAATATTTTTTTTTTTTAATTTTTGAAATTAAACTAATGTTTATACTCTTAAATAAATTCGTGTGGACTTATTTGCTTTCAGACTTAATAAGGAAGCTTTTAAAAAATATATTTCATCCCTTTTAAATAATTATTTTCTATTAATTTTTCGGATATACTATATCGTAATCAAAATTACTAAGGATATCTGTCGCTATGTTTGACAGACAATCACCCAAATACGGCACCGTTGTAACGACAAGTCGGTAATAGATTTATTAACTGTCAAATTTGCTGACATTTTACCACTTTTTAAAAACATATCACTTTCACAACAAGAACACCAAACACGAGAAGGGTGAATATGACCATATAGTTCGGTTTTATAAATTGGTTTATATCAATATTAAATTTTAACAATTAACCATGGCGTTTGATTTATCGGGGTTAAAGAGAACACACTAATTAATCAAATAATACACCTAATTTGCGCTGCCGTAAATGTTCACTACCAAGTACGCGATTTACTGAGTTGTAAAGGAATATCCAACTGTTTGTTACAATATGCCTTTGCTTAAAAAGGTTCTTCATATAATTTTTTATAAAAAAAAAATTAATTATTTTTGTTTATACAAAATTCTTCATAAATTTGTTGTCAAAGCAACTTGAAGTATTTGTTAAAGTTAATTCCTTTTAATATAAATTTTTCCTCTATCTTATTACCTTAATTCTACTTTTTTGACTCTCCCACTTAACATTCTAAAATTGGGCTTCACTCCAATTGTTTTATTTATTTACAGCTCTTACTTCTGTCAATACTCGTATCATTTTATATAAAAACAAAATTTTAAGTCTTTTGTTGTTAAAAATGAAAGCTAGCAAGAATATGTAAGTGGCTGCAGAGTGGAAGTTGTTTTCCTTTCATGAACAAATTTATGGCTGCTACAATTTTTTTCATCTATTTTTAAACAAGTCTTTGTTTATTTTTGCTTAATATAATGGTTTTTCTTTATTTTGTGGTTAAGAATTAGTTTCTGGCGGGTCTGCCAATACGGGCTACCATATTTCGTTGAAGCCATAGCTAGTGAAGGGATGTAAGTTATTCGAGGGAGTGGCAAATTTTTTTTTGTCAAAATTCATGTTTTGCTTGGATAACATTGCCCTTTCTTCGCCCATATTGCAGTCGCTATAATTAAAACGACGATTTAGAACTATATTTTGATAATAAGATCCAAAAGGAGCTACTGCATTACGAAAGTCACTAATTTTGATTATTTCGAGCAATATTCGTTAGCCGTCCATGTTTCTTTAAAAAGAACGTTGGCCAGTCTATCTTTGTCAAAAGTGATAATTGGATGATGATCAATTTATTTTCGCCTACTTGGATGTAGTTCGATAGGTTGTGTCACGTAACTCATACCATTTGCAGTGATGATCTGAGCTTGCTATAGAGATTATGTTTCTGTCAGTGCTTTCTAAGTCACTGGTCTATGTGAAACCACAATTTACAGCGGTCCGCAAAGACAACAAAACAAATGTCCCCGTTTAAATGTATCCTGATTTACAAACCTGAGCCTTTGAAAATTTTATATTTCTGTTGTTAGAAACATTTACACAATAAGACCTATATTTCATATAATAATAAAAAAAAACTTCAATGTTAGTTCAGACACACTCAATTTATTTTAAATTAATTTAAGTATAGAAAGCCCCTAAACAAAGACCCGTTTCATTTATTTATGACTCTAACAGGCAGCATTTCATCATCAGAGTTGTTGATGATTAGTTTGCTTGTTAATGAAAATGATTTGTTTTTTTTTTTGCCATTGGAAACATGTTTTCGAAATGTATTTCGGTTTTGTTTTTTTTGTTAAATAAATAAGTAAATATGAATGAAATTATTTCTTCCTTTTTATATCTTGACATCAATAGCATTTTTATATTTCTACTTTTTTTAAAAATATTTTATTTATTGAACATAATTTAGAAAAACATTAAAATTTAATTCAATCATTAGAAGCAAGAAGAAGAAGAATTTATGTATACGGAAGTCACCGTTATTTTTGTTCAATACAAGTACAAGACAAAAAAAAAGTTAGTTACGGCCAGAGGGACCAGAAAAGAAAGTACACGTGTTGAAAGTTTATATTGTTGAAAGTTTATATTTTAGTTTAAAATGTTTGCTTTTTTCCAAATTTTTATTGTGAATCGGTGTAGGCAATCATGTAAAACTTAAATTTTGGGTAGAAATATATATAAACTAGATGACCCCGCAAACATTATCTTGCCCTAAAATTTTTGTATAATCGATCGTAATCATAGAGTAAATGATCGGATAAAAAAAGGTAGTACACAAATAAGCCAGATACCGACTGTAGCGCCACCTGCCGGGTGGAATACCATATGTACAGAATATGAATTTTATTTATTTAATATTTTTAAAATGTAAAAAGTGCTTTTAAATAAGGATTCTTAAATTTTCTAATTTTCCGCGCAATTTTTTTAAATTTTTTCTCTGTCATAAGAACCTTCTCCTCACAATAACAAAGACAAAAAAAAAAAATAGTGAAATCGGTCCAGCCATACACGCGTGATGGCGGGACCAAGGGATATAGGGATTCATTTTTATATAAAGGGTGTTTTTTATAGACGTATAGAACTTTAAGTTGGCATTACTGTTCAAGATGGCGACCGGTTTAACAGCTGTCAAGTGATTTATTCTCAGTTTGGTTTGGCAATTCATCATGAATAGACTTACCCCTGAACAACGCTTGCAAATAGTGCAATTTTATTTTTAAAATAAATGCCGTTGTTCCCGATTTTCATAAGCGAATTTTGTTTAGCGATGAAGCGCACTTCTGGTTGAATGGCTACGTCAACAAACAAAACTGCCGCATTTGGAGTGAAACTAATCCTCAAGTGTATGTCGAAATACCGTTACATCCAGAAAAACTGACTGTTTGGTGCGCTTTATGGGCTGGTGTTATCATTGGTCCATACTTCTTCAAAAACGATGATGGCCAGAACGTTACAGTCAATGGTGATCGGTATACAGCCATGATTACTAACTTTTTCATTCCTGAATTGAACAACCATGATGTCCAGGAGCTGTGGTTCCAACAAGACGGCGCAACATGTCACACAGCTCGTGGCACAATCGATTTATTGAAAGACACGTTTGGTGACCGCCTAATTTCACGTTTTGGACCTGTGAATTGGCCTCCAAGATCTTGTGATTTAATACCGCTAGACTACTTTCTGTGGGGCTATGTAAAGTCATTGGTCTATGCGGATAAGCCACCAACGCTTGACCATTTGGAAGACAACATTCGTCGTGTTATTGCCGATATACGGCCACAAATGTTGGAAAAAGTCATCGAAAATTGGACGTTCAGATTGGACTACATCCGAGCCAGCCGTGGCGGTCATATGCCAGAAATCATATTTAAAATGTAATGCCATAAGATTATCTTTCGGATAAATAAAATTCATGTCAATCGAATAATCTATCGTTGTTTTATTGCAATTTAAAGTTCTATACGTCTATAAAAAACACCCTTTATATAGATTAAAACGTTAAAGTATCTAAATATTTTACTAAAATAGTTTTCCTAAAATTTTACTAAAAGTCTTAAAAGGCACCAGCGCTGAAAACTTAAATTTAACGCAAGGAATCAGTCAAATTTTAATATCGCCACGCTAAGGGCCATTATTACAAACAAACAATAACTAAAAGTAAGATGCTATCGGTCAGTAAATGGTTCTTGATTATTACAAACAGACTTTAAGTGTATGATAAACTAAAGACATGCTTGTGTTGCCCATAACTTTTAACATTAACTTTAAGCATTTATAGTTGCCATATTTCCGATTTTATATATGGCAATTTCAGCAGAAATAGACATTGCAATTTTTTTTAATTAATACACAAAAAAACAACAAATACTAAAGTGAATGTTTAAAGGAATAAAATTTCTTAATTATTTGAAAAATAATTGTAAAAAAAAGTTATGTCGCTGCCACTACCTTATAAGTAAGTTGTAATAGTGACTTTAATAGAAAGAGTGGAAAACAATGCAAAGTTTTCGACATTGTCTGTATTATTCATAGCATATTGACAAAAATGCTCAAGACATTAATGCCACGTTGATTAAAAAAAAAAACAATTAAAATTTAAGTTATTTTATTTTTACAAAGGTCTATCGGCAATAGAAAGAACCATTTACCATTTTTGCAAAACTTTACAAAGGTTCATGTAAAATCATACGAACCCTTGTATGACTCGTCTGAATTTATCGATTTTACAATATTTTTTTATGGTTAGTATTTTGTGCAACTGGAATGTTAAATGATGTCAAACGATATCAAAATGCATACAAAAAAATTTTAATTTTACTATGGCTTACAACTCAACTTAGTTGAGTTCAATTTAGAACAACTGCTATTGATGGGTAATAACTTTTGTATGTTGTTTTCAACCGCAATAATTTATATGTATTTCATACAATCAATTTATGTTTGTGATGTCCAACTTTAAAAAATTTCCATAAAACTAGTCATAAGCTTAAATTCCACTTTCTTGTGTATAAATAGTAAAAATATTTTACAACGTTGACAGTTTTCAATAAACAATCCCCTGCAACAAATAGTTAACCAAAAATAGCCTCTTCCAAAATAAATACTTTATTTGCTGACTGTCATATTTTCCAAACGATGTTGTTAAAAAAATTCCACAAATTCACACAGAGTACCAGTCCTTAATTACATAAAAGTATTTCAATTGAAATGAACTATACAAAAAATTAAATTAAATGTTTAAACTTTACACTATAAAGCAAGCATACCTTTAGGTGTTTTTATATTCGTTTAATTAAATACACACTTTCTTTTTTTTATTTTTTTGTAACCATAAAATGAATTTAATTACCAATTATAATGAGATTGTGCAACTGAAGTAAAAAAAACCACAAGGTGAAAGAAAGAAAATTGGAAGGAATAAAATTAACAAAATTTGTTGCAGTAGAACACAGAAAGGAAAGAGCAAAAACTAGTTTTAATTTTTTGTTTTTTTGAAGGTGAACTACACATTAACTTTGTGTAACCCTTTTGCATAGTTTCTCAAGGAAATGAATACGCGAACACAAGTACAAAAATATCTACATTCATAAGCACATTTGAATTTTAGTATATTTTTTTTTTTTAATTATGTACTCGTATGTATATTTTTGTGTAAGTAAAGTACAATGCAACCTCTTTTTCAAAAACCAAGTTAAATGGGGGTGGTCTCAAAACGATTTACGTGTTGATTCTAGACGTGTCCTATAAAAGCCTTGAGAATGACCACTGGGGTCATACCCCTGCATATTGTAAGTAGGGGAGCAGCAGCTAGTTTAGCCTTAAAGCTACCTGATTTATCCTATCTGAAAAAGGGCAATCTTAGTGGGCATGTGAAAGTGTTAGAATCTCTTGGGAACTCTCCATGATGCCTTAGAGCTGTGTGCTAGGGATTATCTATGAAGGGTACCGGAATACATATTTACTCAGACAGTCGTGTGCATATGCAAGCTATTCCTTTCGACAAACATGTTCTGTACGAATGCCCAGAGGTGGCAAGATGAAGAATAAACTGCTTACGCAGTGGGATATTGGTCCCAGGAGACCTCAGCATGATTAATCCTACAGCAATTGCGAGATTCGTAAGGAACTGGTCTGCACAATATATCTTGAAGATCGATTATAGCTCATGGTGATAATAGTAAAATACAGATAGTGGCACTTGTATTTTCCGGGGCTTCACAACCAAATTTTTGTGGGAAAATCAAGAATTTTCCAATTAAGTACATTAATTAACTCAGAAAAAAAATTACAGCATCCCTTGTCAAAATGACTACAAACAGTATTAATAGTGTATCAACCATGTTTGTGCTCATTTTGAGAATGCATGGTGTCATTTTAACAACGTATTATTGAAAATAAATCGTTGCAGAATTGATAAATAATTACGTCAAATTGCTACCATACAGTTAATATATCGACACCATTTGGTGTCGAAATTACACCATACGGTTGTTGAATTGACAACAATAGTTTGTTAAAAATAGTATTGTCAATCCCACAACATTCGTTAACAAGTAGCTATTTCTTGCTAAGTTGACAACCAACCGTTGTCAATTTGTACACGCTTGTTAAAAAATTTAAAACACTCGTTGTCAATAAAATATAAAATGGGATTTCGTCAACATGTTAACATTGCAACGCGATTTTAAGCTCAGTGTATAAAATGAATACTTAAAAATCGCTGAGCCTTCGTGATGAAAATTGCTTTCAAAATTAATTTTTTTTTGTTAAATTCATTTACGCAATATAACATGATAAATTAAAGTAAACTGTCACATCCACATGAAAATTTAGCTACTATGACTTCTCTAAAAAGACCTTGTATGTGTGGGTGAAATAGTATTTGAATTTTACCAAAATATAACTATTTTTTAATTAAATAATTAGAAATTTTCGATAAAAGCTATTCAGTATCGAATAAGATGATTTGGTCTCTGCTTTTTTAGTGCAGGCAATTTAATTGCATTATAAAGGAATATTTAGTGTTGTGGAAATCACTAGTAGTGATTTTTACTGTTCTCAATCACGAGCATAAAGCTCTTTTACTTCGTTTACAATATAATTTTGGTCCGAAAAAGAAGAACAAGATATGAAAATCACGAAAAATATAGACGAAAGAAAAAAATTGTCTACATAAAATAAAGGGTCATTTTAAATTAGTAAATTTTACAGTTCAATTGTGTAAAATAATTAATTTTTGGACAAAAACTAATAAAATAAAAAAGCAATTTAAATGAAGTACGAGTATATTTAATAATTTTGTTGACAAATTACAAGCAAAATGCTGAAAATACTGCAGGTGATTTGACATCGTAAGGTAGTTAGCTAGGCGGTTTTATATCACAGGATTTCAAATGAAACACCTTTTTCGTAATTTGAAATCTATTTGAGAAAAAGTGATTTTCAGAATATGCCACGAATTGCTCGGTTCATAGGTCGGACAAAGGTCATCAATTGAAATCACAAGAATTTGTTTTGAAATGAGTATTTCCTATAGGATTATGCGTCAAAACCAAAATTATTACAATCTTTTTATATTTGACTCAAGTCAAACTTTTTCCTATCAGTAGTTGACTCTCTTAGAGCACGAAAAGTGGTTTTTGAAAAATTTTCAGATTAACGCTCCTTAAATAATTTTCAAGTCATTTCCATTGAAATTTTGCTTTCAATTTTTTTATGCTGTTGTAAACAATATAAACAACCACATCGTTCAGAAGTTTTGTATGAAATATTATGTTTTGTCTACAAATTTTAAAGTTGGTTTGATTATTTTTACAATAGCATATTTTATTAAAAGTGTTAGTCGTTTGTTCAAGCAGATTCTCCGTTTTATTTTTTTTCTATCAATATATGTACATAATTTTAGGCTTCAGATCAAGCTAATTATCTTATATAGCAAAAAGCTGACCTACCTCCCTGTAAGGTAATAAAAACTTTCCCATGAGCGTTACTGTAAATTCATAATGCAAACAACAGAAACTTAACTGACTGATTCCAATATTTCCTATCCTTCACTGATGTGATCTTATTAATAATCTGAAGTCACTCTAGCTTGACGTTAAAATTTTTAATTATTCTTACCTCATAAAATATATTTTTAGTTTATGTTTAAGTTTATTCAGAACAACTCACCTAAAAGTATAAGAAAAAATGTGTTTATGTAAATACAAAATACTTTCTTTAAATGTTATTAAAAAAGCTACAATACAGACACAAATTTGATAGAAAAAAAAGGATATAGGAAAGAAAAATCTAATCGTTTAAAAAAAATTAAATTACGTTAAGCCCGCTATTTCGAAAGCAAAAGAAAGAAGTTACTTATCTTTCAACTCTACGTTTTATAACTTAATCCATTTCAATATACAACGTTGCTACAACAATAGTTTCATAAATCAATCCCCAATTTCAAAGAAAAGCCGGTATGTTATATATATCGTCAAAAAAGTCCATAATATAAAAAATTAATAAAACTTTTTGAGGTTTTTGAGCTGAGTTGCTATAAATTTTTTTAGAAAAAGACGCATTGATTTAATGAATTTAGTTGAGATTGAGCGATTTTTAGTAGCAAAGATAAAGATAAAACAAGTTAAATCTAAAGATACATAGAAATGGCATTGAAATCATTGAAAAGTAATTAAGTTCGCTTATAGCTATTTAAACGCATGTCGAAAAAGACTTTTTTTTTTTAGTTTTTGTTATTTTATTTTCTATTCTTGGTATATGTATTACAAAAAAAAAATATTATTATATTATGCTTTTTTATACAAATAGTTTTTTTAGCCTTTTTTAGTACAATTTAGCTTATTTTTTCTTAATTCCTGGCAAAGTTTAAGAAATATTAAAATTTTATTTTTTAATTGAAAAAAAATTTTCAAAGAATTAATTTTCGAAGATAAAAAATGTTTAATTACGACTGTAAGTGGTATCTGTGAGTTTTGTGTTAGTTTTATTAGAAAAAATATCCTAACATTTTAACATTTGCATTCGTACATATAAATGTGTTTATAGAGAGTGATACAGAAGTCAAATTTTAACATTAATCAGTGCACTTGTGTGAGTTTCTTAAAAAATGGAAATCACATTGTTTGTGAATTTGACGAAGATCAAAACAAATTTGATTTTTGTGGTACAAATTTATTGATTGCAGTTGAAATTTTATGTATTCATTTATCCCCCGCTTTTGTTATTGTTCGATTTTCTTTTCATTGTTTAGTGAACCACAAATCAGGTTTTTATGCATTGGAATTAATGAGTTCGAAATAGAGGGTTTCGAACTAAGTATTGAAGTGTCACACTTATATGTGTTTCATATCTAAGTGTCATCCCTATCTGCTTTTCACAGCTGATTGTCACGCTTATATGTGAGTGTAAATTAGCATTTGGCCAGTGTACTAATCAATAACTCTGAGGGTTCGGTTCCTATATAGACTCTGGATACTTGGCTGTATAAAAGATTATTTGGGTCACCTTATATATGGCCTTAAAAAAGGACTCTCCATGCGTTTATAGCAAACCTTCTGATTTTATCGTTTTAACTTACGTTGTTTCGCGTATAACAATCTTAGTATTGACAACATATAAATTATTGTTTTTTGTTTACTTTTTTTCTATTTAAAATTATTTTTTAATGAACAAAAGAAAACAAAAAAAAGGAATAAAACAAGCAGGATAAATGATATGCATACAGGGATGTGTGCCAGAGATTAGCAATGAGTACTGAAAAAGTGAGTAAAGTTGAATAATGACTCGTTAGTTGTTGAACTTATACGCATTCATATCCAATTCAACTTTCACTCATAATGTGTGGGGTACTATTAATATTCTTATTTAACAACATTCATTATTTTGTTGATTTCGACTCGCTTTAAAAACAATTAAATTCATTTCTTTAACAGCTCTTGATTGTCAAATAAAATGAAATATTTTCAAACGCTCATTTTTTATTATACTGGCAGCACTAAATTGTTCATTGCCGCCGACGAAAATAGAAATTAGTCTAAGTTGGCGACAACTACAACAGTGATCGTGTAGCTATAGTCATTTTCATATAAACACATATATTCTATTTTTGACAGGTTGTAGTCGGTAGCCTGCTGTCTCGAATGTGTTTAATGTATGAGTCGAATACGAACATTAAAATATATTGCAATGTTGTGTGTTTGCTCTGTTTTGTATTTTAAGAACCCAACAAACCAAATGATTTCAGAAATATATTAAAGTAATGTTACAAACATAAGTCTATGTCTGCAAAATGTTTCAGAAAATATTGGAAAAGTATATTATAATAATTGTGCAAGCTTACTAATAAGTTTATCTTCATAATTATAGAATTAATTTATAAATATAATATTGTATTGAATTTTATATAGAAAACTTCATCCTTTTGCAATATTTTTAGAACAAAAATTGTAAAAGAAGAATACATAGATTTTAATTAAATTTTTAGGATCCTGTATTATTTTATAATAGGAATATTAATAAAAATTTGTTAATAAATTTTTTTTTTGTATTGTGGTTTGTTAGCTAATATTGAAATTTTTTTAGTGAGTTGAATCATTTGTGAATATTATAAGTATATTTTTGAAATTATAAATCAATTTACGGTTGACGTATGAATCAAACCAACTTGTGTTTAGTATGAGTATTATATGGAAGTGGGATACATATTTATTGTATTTAATTTTTATAAGTCAACTCTGTTGTAATTTGGAATAGATCAGAGTAGTTGAATTTTACTAATATCTACTCATTTATAAAGAGTGATTTTTTTGCTATTATCTTTTTGGCAACACTAGTTTTGACAGCTCACGCACGTTTTGTATCTTGTGTCACTGTCAAACATCTTCAGTTTGGTCTATAATTTAATCATGAATCGTCTTACAAACGAACAACGCTTGCAAATTATTGAATTTTATTACCAAAATGCGTGCTCTGTTAAGAAAGTTCATCGCGCGCTTTTTCCACTGAACTGAAGAAAATATCGCAGCCGTATCGGCCAGTGTTGGTGATGACCGTGAATTATCGATTCGGCGCCGTTCGCAGCAATTGGGCCTCTGTTACTCCACTACGTGGAAAATTTTGCGGAAGGATTTGGGTGTGAAGCCTTATAAGATACAACTGGTGCAAGAATTGAAGCCAAACGACCTACCACAACGCCAAATTTTTGGTGAATGGGCTCTTGAAAAGTTAGATGAAGATCCACTTTTTTTATCGAAGAATTGTGTTTAGCGACGAGGCTCATTTCTGGTTGAATGGATACGTGAACAAGCAAAACTGCCGTATTTGGAGTGAAGAGCAGCCAGAAGCATTGCAAGAGCTACCAATGCATCCACAAAAAACAACCGTTTGGTGCGGATTATGGACTGGCGGCATCATTGGGCCGTATTTCTTCAAAGATGATGCGAATCACAACGTTACTGTGAATGGTGAGCGCTACCGTGCGATGATAACAAACTTTTTTTTGCCCAAAATGGAAGAGCTTGACTTGCATGACATGTGGTTTCAACAAGACGGTGCCACATGCCACACAGCACGCGAAACAATGGACCAATTGAGAGGCGAGTTCGGTGAACAGTTTATTTCACGCTTGGGACCAGTCAATTGGCCGCCCAGATCGTGCGATTTAACGCCTCTAGACTATTTTTTGTGGGGCTATGTTAAGGCTAATGTCTATAGGGACAAGCCCGCTTCGATTGACGCACTGGAAGCCAACATTGCCAACATTATTCGTGAGATACCGGCCGAAATGTTGGAAAGAGTATGCCAAAATTGGACTAAGCGGATGGACCATTTGAGGCGCAGCCGCGGCCAACATTTGCATGAAATAATCTTCAAACATTAAATTATATCGACCCAACTATCGATCCAAATAAATATTTCATGCATTTTTCTGAATTTTATGTGTTTTTTTTTTTTAATTTCCGATAGTTCTTATAAAATCACCTTTTATTTAAAATTTTATGAGTGACTATGAATATCAAAAAAATTATTCATTGCCGATCTCTTAAGCATGTGTGCCGTATTTATTTTATTAAATACTAATCCCCTTATCCAAAAAATTAACGTAGACTGTAATGTCAACGTTAACGAAATTTTTCACATAATTTTTAAAAAAATTTTACTTTAAAGTCTACGTTAATTTTTTGTTGGATAAGAGCATTAATGATTTTGCCCGGTCTCGCTAGACTCGGTTCTTTATAACGTGAGTCGGTATCCTTAGAGGTCGTATGTACCAATTTTTAGAGAAATCCGTTTACAAATAGAATTTTAATTGTCACAAAACCCATCCACATATATACAACCATTCACTACTATGTAAAGTGTATCATGTTTTTGCTAGTGGTAAGTATAATTTCAGATTTAAATTAAATGAACAGTAGCAAGCGAAAATAGTTCCTTGGAATATACATGTACCAAAATGTTTTTTAACAGTGGCTAACGAAGATCGTTGTAAAGTGGGCTTAGAAATGAGTGTGGCTGGTACGATAAATAAGATAGATGTTTTATCAATTTGTCTAAAAATGTACGAGGAAGATGATATGCGGTAGTCAAAGAGCACATTAGAGCAGAGCTTGCTTTAAAGCTCAGTAGAAATGATATAAAACTCTACGTTGAGCTACTTACTGGCAAATGTAGATTTAATTATCACATGAGTGGAATAGGTGTGGTACAGAATGATTCCTATCGTTTCTGTCGAGAAGGACAGTAAACGTCGGAACATGTTTTCTGCGAGTGCCCAGCGGCGCCAAGACGAAGATCAAGCTGCTTAGGTAGTAGGGCATTGGTCCCAAAAGATCTAGGCATGATTAATCCTACAGCAATTATGAGAAACGTAAGGAGTCTCGGATGGTAGTTAGGAACTAGACTGCACAACAAATCTTAAAGATCGCGGTGCGATTATAGCCCTTGATAATAATAATGATAATAATATGAAAATTTACCGATTACTCGGATTCTCTCAAACCTTAAATAATCCCGATTTCTTCATATTCCAAATAAATATTCGGAAACTGTTTTCAAAATTAATATTCTGCTATAAAAGATTTAATACAATTTATAAAACTGGTACACAATTACTATAACGTATTTAATTGTTTTTAAATATAATTTTAGATTTAATTAAAATGATACCGATTAAAAAGATAAATAAACACACACACACACACAACTTTTGTGTACCAAATTTAAGAAAAAAGAAAACCCTGAACGAATAATTTCATCTAAAAAAAAATAGTCCCGTACAGTAAATAAATTAACATTAAAATGTGTAACGAAAACGAAGAAAAACAAGCAAACTTTTGCTAGACAAGTTACTCGTATTACATTCATGCTGGCCTTTTTTTGACACCCACTAACTAGTACGAACGACTACAATGCAGCAGACTGGAGAAAAAGGAAAGTTAAGAAAACATAACAGATAATATCACTTTGTTGCCATCATCATTATGGTGGCTTTTGTGAGCGTCTGATAAAAACAAAACAGCAGCAGCAAGCATAAAAAAATTTACTCGCTTAACAATGGAAAACAAAAGTACGTTATCAAAATATATAAAACAAAATCCATTAACAAGTCCTTAGGGTGTCGAAGTTTATGCTTTTTTTATAGCACTACAAGTATGATTATCTTAATTTTGTCAGACATCAAATAAAACAAAAACCATATTTTCAATACAAATAAAACAAACACGTTTTCACCACACTTTGGAATAAATTCATCTTTCATGCTAGAGAAGAAAATCAAAAAAAAAAAAAAAAAAAACATCTAGCAGTTGCTATAGTTTTAAATGAAAATGTATTTCATTATATTTAAGATAAATGTTTCATTATAAAGAGAGATGTTGGAAATGTTGGAAAGAGTATGCCAAAATTGGACTAAGCGGATGGACCATTTGAGGCGCAGCCGCGGCCAACATTTGCATGAAATAATCTTCAAACATTAAATTATATTGACCCAACTATCGATGCAAATAAATATTTCATGCATTTTTCTGAATTTTATGTGTTTTTTTTTTAAATTTCCGATAGTTCTTATAAAATCACCTTTTATGTATTCGTATGTAGAATTTAGAGAATTAGAATGAGGAGTAGGAAAATGTCACCATATGATAACTGGGGCCAAAATAGACCTACCTATTCTGACGATACTCTCAAAATACAAATTCTAACAAAATCAAGTATTCATTAATTCAAAGACTTTCTTGGAGAATGTATTATGAAAACAACTATCTAAAATTCTAGTCAGTACATGGGCTAACGCCTAAGTTAGCCATCAACAAGTTAAACTCGGCTGTGAGGAGTCTTATATACACTTCATTGTGGTTGCCATTTTTCTTGAATCTCATAAATGAAACGGCTGGGTTATTAAGCTTGAAAATTTATTTATTTTTATAATTAATTATTAGTTAATATTATTCAAGCTTAAGATCTTAATGAAAAATTGTTTTTATTTTAATTTTCCAATATTTCGACTTTCTTTTAAAGGTTTTCGTCAAGGAAATTTATTTTTATAACATTTATTTATTTATTATTTGAGCGAAATATCGACCACAAGATTAATAAACAAGCCGTTTCAATAAAAAAGGTCAAAGAAACTCACAAATAAAAAATAATATAAAATAAAAAAAATAAAATATTGATAAAAAAATTTTTCTTTGAATACCTATTTTATTATTAATAATAATAATTCAATAATCGTAATAAATCATTTCAGTTTAAGAAACTAAATTTAACAAGTTCTAAGAGAAAATCTTTTCTGAGAACTTAAGGTATTGAAAACAAAAACAAATTTTCTTGTAGTATTATTGTTTTCAATACAATTATTCGAACGAAACTTTCGTTCGCATTTTGTTAATTTAAAAGTTAAGGGCCTATTTTTAAATTAACAAAAAAAAATTTCTAAGAAAAATATTCAATAGGAATGCAAAATAAATACAATTTTTTTTTTAATTTTGCAACCACTTTTTAAACCAAACATAATTAATTAATTATTTAATATCAAAATCAAAAAATTCTCTGTCATTAAGATGTCTGTGTTCGTAATGCTATTACACTCAAGGTATTTTGTTTGTGTGTGTACAAGCATTACGCACATGTACAGCTTAAAAATTTCCATAAAAAACAAGGCAAACATGAATGAAAATCTATAATTTCGGTTGTATTTTTGATTTTTCTCGGCCATTTATGGACCTATTTCTCTCATTTTTGGCACAGATATTACGAGTATCATTTCTGACACAATTGCATACCACGTTTTTTTTCCTGTTTTGTAGTGCAGACAAAATACGTAAAAAACCCACTTAGATAATGGTAAAAAATTGATATAGTCGCAATTTTCGACTCATATCTCCTCTATTTATGAGCCGATCTTACCGAATTTCTATTACAACTGAGAGATTGGTATGCTCTAGATTTTCTAGGGACTTCAGAAAGTTGACTTACAGACAGACAGACGGAGAGTGTTAATTCGACTCTGCTATTTAGAAGGATTCAGAAGATATATATGTCCCATGTACGGTGTAGAAATTACAAACGAAATCACAAACTTATGTATGCCCTTCTTACTTACACTAAAGGGTAAGTAAGATAATCTTCCCAGGCAGGCAGTGAAAGACACACTGACAGAAATATGTCATTCACGTATTTAATTCAGCTACTGCCTTAATTATTTTTCACAATATTAATAAAATTACCCATTAATCAAGAGAAATTTTTTTTTTATCATAAAGTTCAAATGTAATAATTTCTATTTGGAATTTAAAAGTTTATCAAAATATTAATCTTTATTTGTGCTTAATTCCAGAAATTGTGTTGGTTTTAAAATTTATTCTTTTACTCTGATGGAAAATTTTAGAAAAATTACTTACATAATACAATAAGTAATGAGAGAAAGCATATAAATACAGCTGTTTCATCAGAAGCTACTCTGAATCTTCAGTTTTTTTTATTTTTTATTTTTACAATGAAAATAACGAACTCAAAAAGTTTAGTATATAAAGAATTAATTTTCTAAATTTTTAAATTGTCTTAATATTTATGAACACAATTTTATAGTTATTGCATATTTGGTTCATTTTATTAAAAAAAAGGAAATTTTATTTGTTTTTTTTTCTATGAACAACGAAAATATTTCCATGAGTGCGAATTTAAGTAATTTTTTTAATTATGTTATTATAAAATTTTAATTATGTTAAAATACAAGAAATTTTTTTTTGTTTTTAAAATTTTTTATTAATTTCCTAGAAGCCAGCATTTTTTATTGATTTCATAAACTTTAACTTATTGTTATCCTATTAATACACACACAACTGTATGTAAATATTTCATTAAACTTCAGCTTTAATAAAATTTTTTCGCTTTTTACATAAATTACTTCGTTTCATTTAAATAAAAGATGAATGAGTGAAAAAACAAATAAGCTGCAAGTGCTGAATATAGAATTACATAATTTAATTACGTTTCATTTCATAGCGTAAGTAACTAACAAATATTGAACGTGAAGGCTTACTTCAATTTTTAACGAGAAAATATAAACAAAAGCTGTCCTAATAGTCATTTGCATTTACAACTAATATTTTCTTGTTGAATTTAAAGGAATTATGACGTTCAATATCGTGGAGCCATCTGTAAATGTTTATAATAATAAAGAATGTTTCAGTACAAAAACAATACAGTTGAAAATATAAAATGAAAAATTATTGAAATTAATTAATCAGTTGTTTGTAAATTATGCACAAATTATTCACACCTTCTACCAAAAAAGGCAACTAATCTCTAAATACGAATACATGAGTGACTGCACTCAGCTCAGCTATATCTTACTTAAACGTTACTGCATACTAACTGCCTCTCCATCACTCCTAATCTCTTTTGCTCACTTTCTCTCTCTCCCACTTTTCACACTAAATCTTGTTTCTATCGAAGGTATTGAAAACAAAATAAAAAAAATTTATTTCGAATATAAATTTTCATTAACTTTATTGAAATGCCAATAAAACTCTTTGGGTTTTAATTTATTTTCGAAGCAAAAAAAAATAAAAAATAAAAAATTAAATGGAAAACAGAGATATAGAAAGTTATTTTTTTTCTACTATTTCTTCTTCATGTTTGAGTGTGTTTGGCTGTGTGGGAGAGAGTACCAAGGGTGTTAATTTTATTTTTTGCTTTATAAGTGAGTGCACACTCACTAATATTAAAAAGTGTGTGCATTTGTATGTAGTGTTCTTATGTGTACTTGTGTGTATGTTTGTGCAAATGACATTTTAGTGCAAGGTTATTTTTATGCATGGTCTCAGTTAATGCTATTTGAAATCGCAAAATTTAGTTTACGTTTACGTTTCTTTTTTATTTTTTATATATACAACCTACTTCCCTCATTTTCTTCTATTTTATAACTACAATTTATGCTACGTGTGCTCGTGTGTAAAAATGAGCCTGTGTGTATGTGTGCGTGTGATTGGTAACTGGAGTTGTAAAATTATACTTTTACTCATACGAAACTAGAGCAAAATATAAAGCGAAATCAAAAAGGATATTTAATTGGAAATTACAGTTTGCACAAATTTGCATTGTGAGTTCACGCTACATTTTTTGTTGTTCTTGTAATTTTGTTCTATTGCTACACATTAGATATTTAGCTTTTTTCCATTAACGCTCGATTGCAGGCTTGTATGTCTGTTAGAGAAGGAGTCAGCATCGGAGTTAGTATCATTATCAGATTCATTATAATTACAAGTACAATTAAGTGTTACAAAGTAAGAAGAAGCCATGTGGTACTTGACCACAGTAGAAATAATTAAGTGAATAAAATTAGGGGCAGCACAAATTAAAAGAGAAACAGGATGGCTGCTAAATATTTTGCACTGTATCATCCTACGAAAGTACTGACAGTCAAGAATTATAAGCGACAGACTACACTCATGTAACAAATCATCTCTAAGTCTGGTATATATTAAGCTTTCTAAGATTTCTTTGAGTCATGCAATAAGTAACGAAAACGGGTCCAAATTAAACTGTTGTCTCTTCGTATTTATTACATAATACGTTTCAACTGATCACCGTGTTGATATGACTGACAGACAAACTTGCACACAAAATTTTGTAAAATTTTTTTTGCTGGTCAATTTTTCTTTTAACTTTTAAAACTTTTGATATGAATCATCTCTCTTTATTTTTGAAATAAAGTAAATAAAACTGCTAACAGAAGCAAGTTTCGGTTGTGAGAATTGAATTTTTTCAGTTTTAACAACCAAAATTTGATAGTACAATTACAGTTATCGTATTTCTATCGTCACAACTTAAAACAAATCAGTTATCATAACGACAGAGTGCACAATAATAGAGTCCTGTGTTAATGTTACTGTGTTATTGAATCGATTAGAAACGCCGTGATATACTCGACTGATGGCCGTTTCAAATAAAAAGTCATTTATAAAGTACCGTCATTCAAGCCTTAATCTAATCATGATGATTGTCCAGAGTATATCTACTGATCATAAATAGCTTAAACTGAGCGCAGTAGACGCTTTGCTTGGCAGTTAACTCGCTTCGTAAGTGCTAAAGGTCACAAAACATAGTTGAAATTTGGATCAAAATGTAGTTTAATTTTAAACCAATATTTAATGTTAATTGTGACTCATTGCGAATAGTTTCCAACTCAGTATGTGCATATAAAATATTTAATCACAGTCCGAAATAGTCAATCTGCCAGTCAGTGGTATCACTTTAATGTATTCACAGTTCGTATTCGTATCATGGTGTCTGTTTGTATTCATATGTGAGTCTGCATTAGTGATTTATCCATCCTTTTTCAAAAATTTCGCTTTATATCCTGATATTTGTGTTTGTGTATATGCTTTTTTTTAATTTCTTGTACAGGTAATTAGCTTTCATGTTGGCAAACACATTTTGTGGTATTTTCCCATTAATACGTGTGTGCGGATATTTGAATGTCAACCGTATGGTTTGCTTTACATATCATTTTTTTAACAAACTTAACGTTTAATCAGAGAGTATTAAATGTAACTAAATGTAGAAGAGTTTTAAATGATTTTTGTTTTAATTGAAACGAATAGTTTTAATAGTTTTTTGTTTAATGAATTACTGCCTTAATTACTAACAATGCAAATAATTTGAGAAAAGTTCAAATGCTACCTCCCGTTTGTAACTAATTGTGCATCCTAACTTATGAAATCTATTGTGCAGTCCAATAATAAACCAAAACAATCCTAGACTTTGCACGAATCACGCTATTGTAAATTTTAATTTATATTTTATTATTAGATATTTAAAATTTGCATCGTTACAAGAAGATAATACTGGTGTCTCTAATGTCTTAAAAGGAATTTTAAATAGATTTTGAAATTTTAAATAAAAATTTTTTTTTTATTAATTTAAGTTGATACACAAATTTGCAGCAAAATTAAAAAAAAAATTTTTAAATTTGTGAAAAAAAATTATTCATATGGTTTTTATAAAAATTTATTTTGTATTCTCAACATGATATTCTCATGGAAAATCTCAAAATATTGTTTACTTAGCACAATAAGTACTAAGAGGGAAAGCATATCTATACAAATATTTCATCAGACTCTACGCCGAATCTTCAATGGATTACTCCCAAAAAGATAGAAATCAAAATAGAATATTTCTATTTCTTTTGTAATGTTGGGTGAAAAATTTAGTTTATTTGGTTCAATGCCTACTTTGTTAGATTTTTATTTTCTTGTTTAAATATTTTAAAACTTTTTCTTTGCCTATTGACTAAAATTCTCATTTGGTCGAATGGTGTAATGAAAACTTATTCAATTCGAATGTCTGGGAAGAAATTTAACAAGGCCCCCTAATTTACTGATGATTCAAAGTAGCATCTAATTAAACAACTGTATAGATATGCTTAACTTTTTTGTACTTATTGTACTAAGTAAACAATTTTTTGAGATTTTCTATGAGAATATCAGGTTGAAAATAATAAATTTTTCACATCAACATAAATTGGAATTAAGAACGAATAAAGATTAAATTTTTTAAAATTTATTTTGTGTAAAAAACTATAGAAAACCCAATTTTAACAACGCGTTTTGTAGTGAAGTTGGCTGTACTTTGCTTTGTTATTTTTGACCAGTAATAGCATTTTAGCTATTTGTTTTCTGAATTAAACGGTTTTAGCTGTATTTTTGTTTGCCTTTTGTAGGTTTTAGTAAACAAGATGATAAACACTACTCTGTAGTGAATATGCACCGCCAGCGCTCTTATTCAAGCTTTTTTATGACGTTTTAACATAAATTCTTTTCGCTAAAAAACGCTTCTCTTGTCCCTTCAAATTAGGTCGGACTGTTACTGATTTTCTTCAAACGACATCACACATGATTTATGGAATTAAAATTCTGCGATTGAGTTGGGTTTTTAAGTACATATTGGTAGTTATAAAGTACGCAAAAATGATTTTAAATATTTTTTTACTGAGGGTTTTTATCTTAGTTCAACCGATAATCGGACATTAGTTGGTTTACGTGGCCGTCTGACGGCCACCAATTAGAATCTCAAGATTCTAATTTAAAACGGAATAATAAAATGATGTCAGGTCCCCTTGTGACATTTAGATATCCGAGAAGATCATTTAACTCTATCGCTGATATCTCAGGTAATACGAAATTTGTATCTCGAAGTCAGAAGAGCCGTGAACTCGCAGAGAAGGTGCCCAGTAACTGCAACACACTGAAATCATTTTGCTCATATATGTATTTTCAACCAATGACACGCTTCATTAGATCAATGAAAACTTTCATAAAATATATGAAACGTTTTCATTATAAATACATATGAATTTTAAAAATGTCTTTCAACTGCAGACATCGAGTTCAACCCCCAGTTAGGAACAAAAAAAATTTTTTCTATTAAAAATTCTCATATTTACTTTTATTGAATTACTTTGAAATTTTATTTGACTCTGCCAGGATTCGAACTTGGGACACATGCAACTAAGAAGCTTTAACTCGTCACTCAACCACTTCAGCCACTAAGCCAGTTGAATTTTTATGATTAAGTTTTTGTTTTCTAGTTACTTTATTTATAGAATTGCGACAGAAAAAAAGAGAAAAATTAAAAAAAAAAAAAAAAAAAAAAAATTACCTAAGGAACTTTTTTACGAAACTGTGAAACCTAATGAAACTTCTTCATTCTCACAATGAAATTATGAAATAATTAATGTAATATTGCATTAGGCTAATGAAATATTTTTACTGAAATCGTTTCATTGGATTTATGAATCATAATTCTTTCAGTGATTGTTGACTAGTTAACACAGCCACCAGTCTGGAAATATCTTTTCTATCTCTGCTCAAAAGCTGAGCATCAGAGTAAGGCCATATTTTAAGAGCATGTATTAATTATTATTTTAATTTATAAAACAAACGAAACATTTTTCACTCGGTTAATGAATTTTTGAGTTAAATTATTTTTAATGAAAGAATTTAAAATTCAGTCGTTTTCACTCTCAATGTTTAAAAAAATGTATTAAAAAAATGTTAAATTATATTGTGCAACTTGTGTACGTGGAAAACTTTTTAGAAATTGTTTTTTTTATTTCAGTTACAAATTAAAAAGTAATTTCGTAGGTGAAAAATAATGCCGAACACAGGGGAAGTAGCAGAATAAATATAAAAAAAAAAGACTTTTCATAATGTTTAAAAAGCCTTAATTAGTATGTAATTGTTAAAACTATTAAAACTCTTGCAGAGGAAATGTCACAGCGCAACAACAAAACGACACTTTCTACATAATGCTGACATGAAAAAGTAAAACAAAAAAAGTTCAAGGATATTTATATGCAGCTAAGATTTCACAGGGGAGTAAGAAAACGAAAAAATAAAATGAAATAAAACAATAAAAAATGTCATTAAATTCTTGTACCTCTAAATAACTGGAGTAATTAGTGAACTTTTTTTATATCTTAAACTTTATGCATAAATAATCTTTTAAACAAATGAAAGTTTTAAACATTTTAGAAAAAAAGCATTAATGCTGCTCCTCATTCTTTAGTAATTAAGTTTTTGAAATGGCAAGAAAATAAAATTAAATGGTAAAGAAAGGAAAGAAACAAAAAAGCCAAGTATTATTTAAAACGATAATTTGAAATAAAATTGAGGCAACTAATTTTAAAATTATGCCGGTTACATTTTAAAAAAACGTATACAAAAGTGGGTTTTTAAAAGTGCCATCATTTACAAATCAGCTGAGCTCATCAAAATCAAAGGTTTTCTTTTTAAAATTTGAGTGGTAGTACCTTAAAGGAAAAAATGACAATTATAAAAGGCATTAGCACAAAATACAAGTTTTTTTTTTTATACATGGAGTAAATAGGAACTTTCAGTGAAAAGAATACCATCATTAAAAAAAAGTGAAAATCCAAAAAAAAGTATATTTAGCATTTGGTGTGAGATATGGAAAAAGCGAAAATTAAAAAATAGGAACATACATTTCTGTTAGCACTATTTTTAGTGCTTTTTAACGTTTTCTACGAGGGAAATTATCCAGTTGGTGCTACTCTGTGAAAAATATTTGTTTCCTCTAATATGAAACATTTTCTTTACTAAATATTAAACTTTAAAACAGCCCTCGTTAGCAATGCCAAAAGAGTTATATAAGTTATTAATTAATTGATGCACTTAAATTTTTTTATTCAAGGTAAAAATTAAATAAATAAGTATTTATATGGGATTAAATTACTTTTATTTATTCAACAGGTAAATAATTGAAGAATAATGCTTTTAATGAAAATAAGCTTGATTTACACAAAGTTTGTTTTTTTTTTTCTTTTAAAAATGAAATAAATTATTGAACACGTCTGCTTTTAAAAATTTTGGCTTCAACTCTACTCATTTTTTTATTGCAACCCCACAATAAGTAAGAAGTTTATATAAAAGTTTGTGATTCTATTTGGCATAAGTTATGTATTCTGAATACTTGTCCATCTATCCAAATTTTTGAAGTCCGCACAACGTAGAAAAAAACTTTCCATACCAATCTGTAAGTTGTTTGCTCTTGAAATTCAGCCTGATCGATTCCTAAATGGCGGAACTATTAGTGAAAACTAAAATTTTTCACCATTTTTCAAAATGAATTTTTTGCGTTTGTAACAGAAATGATAATTGTAATATCTGTGCCAAAATTCAAAATACTTGGTCCAAAATTTGCAGATACAAATAAAAAAAATACCACTCATTTTTGGTTATTTTTATGAAATTTTTAAGATGTATATGTGCGTGCATTAACTATTTTCTTTTTCGGCACTTTTTTCAATCCGGGGACAGCTGGTAATAAATAATTATTTTCCCGGTAATGCCGCATTAAAAAATATAAAAATAAAGCCACTAAATTTGAATCAAGATGGAACAAATTATTTATAATTGCATTACATAATTACCTAAAGGTAAAGGGTGGGGCAAAAGTTCCGCTGCCATTTTGATGGACTATAACTTTGCTTAAAGAAAAGATAAGTACGTTTAGTTTTCATAAAAAGTTAATTTAGTCTTTAAATTTTTTTGTTTCGTTATGATTGGAAAATTATATTGGCCAAGTGGTGACCACGATTTGCTCTTTTTAATTCAATCCTGCAACATCTCAGACTGAATTTCTTCAATTTCGTGAAGAATGTTGTTTTTCAGATTTTGAATCATTTAAAACTTATTCACATAAGCTTTTGATTTAAAAAAAAAAAAACATAAGAAATAGTCTGGTGCTCTTAAATCCGGAGATCTGGCTGGCCATGCTAAATCGCCACTTCACAAAATTAGTCTTCGTGGAAAAACATCATTCAATAATTGAATTGTGTGTTCTGTGGCCCAATCTGGCTGAAACTATATGTCTTCTAGTCCCTGCTCTTCTATTTCAGGCACAAGGAAATTTCGAATCATGTCTTGGTATCGTTCAGCAGTAACAGTAACTCCAACACGTCTCCAAATTGATGTTTCTAGAAATTCTGAAACACGATTGCACACGTTGTCTTCCTGAACGAGGCCTGTCTGATGTCCTACCGTTCTACTGAAAATTCGCACGTAAACGATAAATTCTTGTTTTGTGAGACTTTGGACGATTAGGATATTTTCTTTTAAATAGCACAAATCTGCGAAGCTTCTGCGCTTGTCTGCAGAAAACACCCAAAGTCTAGGCAGAGATCAAACCTGCTAGTCCACGGGGCCACCGCAATTTCCGCTGAGTGCTAATTTTGTCACTATTTCTGCTCGTTCTTGTGGCGTATATCTATCCATAATGAAATTTGGACGTCTACACAACATAATGGTTAAAGCGAAAGTGAACTAAACGTCACATAGCCCAGATGGCGCTTTCGAAATGGTAGCGGTACTTTTGCCCCACCTTGTAGTTACATATAAATATATTAGACGATAATAAAAATATTTAAAACAATTATTTAAATTTTTTAATAAGCCTTTATCTTGAATGTAAATTCTATTTTTTATTAAAAAAAAATTTATAAATAAATTAATTTACTGTACACTAGACATATGCTCCGTAGTTCATTTTGGTGAGCGTTCTTCTTAAAAAGGAATAGTTCGTTCATTTAGTTCATTTGATCTTTTGATTGTCATTGAACGTTCTTTATTATGTGAAATGACATCGAATAGGCGTTGAAAGGAATTTTTTACGAAAATAGAAAGCAAAACAACAAAACAAAATTCGAAAAATTTTTAAACTTAGTTTTCGATTTCTGTTTTAATAATTTAATTTAAAAAGTACTTTAGTCACTATTGCTAAACAAAAATTAAGGTTTGATTTTAAAATAGCTTAAATTTGACTTTAACATACATAACACATTTTCTCTTTGTCAGTTTATTTGTTTTAAATACCATTTTTGTTTTCGTTTAAGTTTAGTTCGTTCGTTCATTTACAATGAAGAGCACGCAAATGAACTATAGAAATTAAAAACACGGACTAGTTCGTTCAGTTTAAATAAGTCAGTGGTACAATGGGAATAGTTCGTCCGTGTACTACCCAAGACTACTGGACACCTATATTGAAAAACTGGACATATTTTTTTAAAAAGTTTATTTTTAATTTTCAGTCTCATAATAAAGTAAACAAATAAAGTAAACAAACATATGCATACATACGAGTACATACAGGCGAATTCGCTTTTCATACAAACAAGTCTAAAAATTATTTTTGCCTTTAAATAAGTAAAACACTTTTGTTATTATTTAATTTTCTATTATGTTCTTTCTTCATCTGATAAGACCAGGACATATTAGCATTCTTATTTAGTCATTCATTCAGCCTCAAGTTACCTGTCTTCTTTTTTTACATCTTTATAAAATATACAAAGAGAGAACAAAAAGGAATTGCCGAGTACGAGCAAGCTTGTACCCCTTTCCATTCCTCTTTCCTCTCTCTCTCTCTCATACAAAATCAAGAATTGCTCAACTAAACTTGCTGTGTGTGGTCCTGGTCTAATCGGTTTCTTATTTTCGTCACAAAATTTCCAGTTATGAAGAAAAGAGTATCTCTCTCGATAAAACTGCCACATTACACAGATTTTATTTAATTAATTTTTTAATTTATTTTATTGACGATCTGCTTGATGATCTTAGAAAGTTAGATTGTCTTTTTTAATGGATTCACTTCAAGTATCTTCTAAACTTTTATCATTTTGCACGTCAGAGTGGTAATAAACAAATTTTACATACAAAGTTATCTTGTTATGGTGTAGCACTTTCGAAAACAATATTTTTGTTCACAATGTATTTATTTATCTAATAATACATAAACAGTGCTGTTCTGTATTCTGAATCCGAATATTTTATTCGGAATTGAAAAATTCAGAACCTTATAACTACTCTGTGATCCATTTTAAGATTTTTAAAATTTTGTTTTTGCTTTATTTTGGGTGCGAAAAAACATACAAGTTTTCATTTAATAAGAAGAAAAAAATTTATTTCCACATTTTTTCAAATCCGTGTAAAATACAAAACATGTACGAAACATTTTATTCATATAAAGTTTAACTACAGCATCATTTCAGGTGTTGCGTAAGAAAATTTTAACAAGTGCATGTTGGAAACAAAAACAAATATCAGTTACTAAAATTTAAGGCAAATTGTTAAGAAAAATGGTACAAAAGCATTTAAGAAAATATTTTTTTTATAATTCTGCTCCATCTTCTGTATAAATAAAATTAATTTTCTGTCTGTGTATTTGTTTGTTTTCCAACAGATTTCTCTTCAATTTGGTATAATTCGACAAGGAAAGTTTGTTAAAGTATACTTTTATGCCTCTTTTCTACACAATTTTATGCGAGTTTTCAATATTGGAAGCCTTTCTGTGGAAATTAATACATACTCCTTAAGAATTCAAAAGTATGCTCTCTAAAAATGTTGCTCACCATTCAAGTGTCACCGCTGTTATATTATTTGCAATCCTTTTATACATTTTTGCTAAAATATAAATAGTTCTCGTTATTCTTTAAATTTTCTTGAATTTAAATATTTGTTTTTTGCAAAGTTGAAAGTTTTATTTCATTTTTCTGTTTGTGTTTCTAATTTGTAAGCTTTCCTTTATTTATTTCTTACTTCGTGTTAAATTTTTATTTTTTCTTTGACAATATTTAACTTTTTGTTTATTTTCTCTCACTACAATTTCTTAGAAAACTGGCCAGCCTTAGAAGTTTTCTTTTCTTCTCCTTTTGATTTATTTTTCTTGAAATGTGCTAAACACATATTTATCTTTTAGGTAATTGTTGTCCTAATGATGGTGTTTGTGTCAAGACAAACAAAACAAAAAAAAAAAAATTAGTCAGCTTTTTTTTAAAGAAGTTTGTTTTTCTTTTGCAATTAAAAATAAGAAAATAAAAAAAAATTAATTAATAACCACATGTATGGCAGGTAGACAAAATATTTATCAAATGGGTGGGATTTTACAGCCCGTTTTTAAAACTTTCGATAGTTAAAGTTAAGATATTGTATTACAAATTTGGGTTGAAAATTAAGGACACGCTAACCAATATTTAACTTATCGATATTTTTAATTTGATGCTTTGGTTAAGCTTGATATTTGACTTATAAAATCTTAGCTTTAACTATCGGTAACTTGTAATAACGGGCCTAAGACGTGTAAAATCTTTTTCCTGACAGATACCATTTCGTCAGTATTCTTTTCTTCGGCCTACAAAAGATGTAAAACAATATAAATACAACAACATTTTTAACAGGTTAAGATAATTTCAACTCAAGCGCTAAGTTTTACACCATAATTGGGGCATTATTTCTGACATTTTTATTTTTTAAAGCATTTCTCCCTATTAGAACGCTTTAAATATTTCTTTAGTTTTGAAATGGCTTATAAGCACTTTCAAGTATAGTGTTTTCCAAGTATGCTTATGCATTGCTTTAGACTGTAATATTAAAGAGAGCGTAATGTATTTCAGAGAAATGCGTTGAAAAATAGAATTTTAATTATTAAAAATCCAATTTAAATTACTTACTTGCAAATAAGATGTAAAAGTGGGCAAAACAGTCCAAAAAAAGTATAAAGATTATCCCTCTAATTCAACAAAGTAACGTAGACTTTAAATTAAGTGTTATTGAAATTTTTCATATAGGTTTTTCTTAAAGTCAACTTTTTTTTGGTTAAGTGCAAAATGTCAGAGAAAATCGTTATCAAATAAAAATTTGTATTACAAAAATGTATAATTAAACTAATATAATTAATAAATTTTAATAAATTAATAACAGTTATCATACCTTCAATGTCGCCTGGCGCAGCATTAACATACATTTTTGTTTTAAGCCGAGATGTATGCAACAAACCATTTATCAGCAGCACAGCATACAAAAAATAACGTATTATCCCCATGTTGAAAATTTAATTTTAAATATTTTTCAAAAAGAAAAAATATTCCACAAGAAAGAAAAAATTGTGTGGAAAATAATTGTGCCTTCAGTTGTAAAGCGATGATGCAGTCAACAATCCCACAGACAACTGTTGTAGTCCACTTATTTTAACACAGACTACGAAGTGTAGAGAGCTGGCAACTATAACTGCTGGCTGCTTTTATGAGTTTTATTTGTTATTATTAATTTTTTCCTTTTTTTCAATATTTTACTGTTGACAAGAACAAGCAACCAACCAATATGCATTCAAATGTAAATAACATTTAAACAAAAGTTAAATAAAGGGTAAATAATGAAACATATACCAAACTGGATATGCGTTGCATAGTGTGCGTTCGAGTGTGTGTTTGTGTGTGGTTTGATAATATTGTTTGATATTTAAGCCGTTGATAAGTGGTGGTGGCTTAAATCAAATACCAAAATAACTGTAACAGCAACAGCACGACTTGGCAGAAAAATAACGATTTTATTTGTTTAATAAAATGTTTTTAATAGCACATACTGCATATAACCAAGCCAGACGATATGCATACAAACAATACTTTAGTTTTATTTATTTTTTTTGCTCATTCACAATGTTTAAGCATCATTCAGTGGCCGCCATAAGCTGTGCTACAATATTTTTTATATTTATAAATGCATAAAAGAATGCAATCTTTTTTTTTAATTTTTTAAATTCACGCTCACACAATTACATTTAAACAAATGTCCAAAACATACAGGTGGTTTTATTTACAACTTGTATTCATTAAAACTATTTTTTTTTTATTTTTTTTTATTATTTAGACTTAGAGGTGCAGCACTTAGTTGTACTAAAATTTATTTATTAAATAATTTATTTACAAGTTTTTTAAAAAATTGTTATAAATACATTTGTATGGCTTAATACGGCAAATATTTGTGTATTTTAAATCCTTTAAAGTGGGCAAACACTTTTTTGTTTGTAGCTGTAACTGTAAATAGCCTTGAAATTGTTAATTTGTGGTGTTTGTATTTATTTATTTACTTATTTTTTTACATTCGCACTGGTTATTTAAATACAATATTGAAGTTGTCAGTTTTATTTAAACAACAGAATTTTTAATGAATGTTTCTTTGAAAAAAAAAAAAGAAAACAAAATTTATATATAAATACTATGATATTAATTTATAGTAAAAAATCATTTCCAGGAGGCTAGTCTAGTTATAATTAAATCAGAAAACGTGTTGGGTATTAAATTAAAGCGTTATCCTGCTGTTTAAATGAATACGAAATAGATCTGCAATAGTACGATATGAAATTTATATAAAAGAAATAATTAAACACTTTTTATTAAAATTCATTTTTGAATTTACATTAAAGTAATTAATTCGTATTGAATATGGGAAATCATATTGCTAACTGAAATAAAATTTAGTGCAACCAACACTTTAACTAAACGTATAAGAAATATTTCAATGGCACGTCCGAGGCATAATTTTATTGTTTCTATACTGAAAAATGAATCTATCCTTCAAAAAAAAAAAATTAAGGTCTTGGAAATAACCACACAGTTTGTTTTTCAAATCTATGATTTTATAACTGCAAAATAATTTGAAGCACCCAATCAATTATATCGTATGGAAATTTTGCTTTAATAACTTAAATTCTTATATACCCTTCGCTGTATTAGACATATATTCATATTTTTAATTTTGCACTTTTATTTTCAATATTTAAGGCAAGGAGTGTGTATTTTTAATATATTATATAAAACTAGTCCAAACAGTGCAATCTATTTTTAGTAACTGCTGAATCATCTTCGGTGTGGAAGGCAAAGAAAAAAGGTGATTGAATATGGTCACCGCAAACATAGTTTATTCTTCACAAAATTATTATTATTAATTTGAAGCATCTAAACATTATTATTATCACGATAAACATGTCTCTAGTTTTAACCATACTATGTTTACCGTCATAGATCAATCATATCATTATCCTATTATTTTTAATAAAATTTTAACTGAACCCATATATATGTTCAAAGCAAACATAATAATGATAAAAATATGGTTGAATGTAAATTATTTTCTAATTTGTCTCTTTCGCAACCATATAAATAAAGTGAGTATAAAAAAAACTTAATCGTTCAAACTCAACTGAGCTTTGTGGCTGAAGTGGTTGAGTGGCGAGTTAATGCTTCTTAACTGAGAGTTCGAGTCCTGGTAGTAGAGTCAACTAAAATTTAAAAAAATAATTCAAACCCGCTGTATTATGTAATAAATAAATATAAATTAATAGAAAAGAAAAAGCCAATGAATTAAAAAAAATTTTATTTATAAAAAAAATTGATATTTTTTTTTTTTTTTCAATTCATATTAAAACCTTAAACAGGTTGAGTAACCATACTAATGTATTAGCAATATCACTGTTGGATGATACAACCGAAGTTCGTAGATTAAAACGAAATCATATTTTGGATTTGCCTTTCAGAAGTTAAAATACTCATTAAAATATGTTTGTATAATATAAGTATATGCATATATATATAAATATTTTCATACATGTAAAAACAAAAATTAGAAATTACGGCATATTTATATTATAAACTTAATTATCGGTATATAGCTTATAAGTCTAAATACAATATGTATTGCTGCTCCCAAGGAGGTTCAGCAACAAATGATATTTTAAATTTATATAAGATTTGCTTATTATCTTCGGATAGATTGTAAATAAAGTAAACGAGAGAAAAAAAAAATTCATATTAAAAATTGTTTTTAAATATTTGTATAAAATATGTGTTAAAAAAAATTAGCCCTGACCGGGGTTGAACCGAAACATCTGCAGTTGAAAATTATTTTTAATATCATTGATTTAAAAATTTTTGTGGTTAGATGGAATCATAAATCTAACTAACCATATTATATTTCCACCAGAATAAAAAATTTTTATACGATTTTTGCCTGTGTTATACTAATCTTTCAAATTGGATTGCTTAAAAAATTATTTAATTTTCATAAAACGATTCTGTTGTTTCTTCGTCTACGTTACATATCCTGCAAAGATCATTTGAATTGATCCTGATATTTGACAAGTATTTCAAAACTCATCAATGTACAGTCATGAATTTCAGTCAAGAGCAGTAAGCTATTTATTCTCTTGCGAGAACGAAATGGCATGACGGGATCTCCAACCAATATTGTTGCAAGCTTAGCAGAGCAAGCTCCAAGTCAGCCCTATGAAGTTAGCAAAATGACCTAGGCCCATGAAGCTAACGACTTTTTTCTCGAGTTTGTCTGCCGTCTTGCTGCCTTCCGCTATGATCTAGTACGTGGACCTTTTATGTATTCCTTCCTTGTTTCTCTAATTTTAATTTTTGAATAATTCGCTTTAATATAAATTAAAAAATTATGAAAAACCTAAATGCGTTTATAAAACATGTTGTTTTAATGACTCTCATACTAACTGATGCATAGTTCATTTTTTTAAACTAATTTCTTTTTAACTCATTTTTTGTGTTTAAATGTTTTTTAACATCTTTTTCAAGCAGCAACACTAAAATGAAAAATATTTTCTTGTCATCAAGAAACGAGTTTTTTTTTTTACTTTTTTGTTTTTAATATTATCTTGCTGAAAATTCTACAAGAGAAAAGGGAAATAATTATAATTTTGTTAAAAACATTGTAAATGGACTTGACAGTCAACATAATTAAATTTCTAGTCAATATACTTATATAAGAATTTTACTTTTCTTTAACATTGGAGCCACCAATTACATACACTTGACATTCGCCTTAAGAATGTTAATTTCATGAATATTAATGAAAATAAAATACAAATTTTTTTTTTTTTACTAGAACAAGCTCAAATGAAAGAAAAAAACTTTAAAAAAATAATGTAGACAAAATTAAAATGATTTCAAATATTAACAAGCGTAAGCGACTCTGTGACAACAAAAATTTTTCAGCAAGACAAAATTCAAACATAAAATATTTTTTTTACATTGAGATTGTTGTTTTGAAAATAAAAAAGAAATGCCAACAACAAAAAAATGTGTTGAACTAAATATAAAACGAGAACTTTTTACGTTGGTGTATGTTGAGTCAAAAAGAAAAACCCAGCAGACAGAGTTAAATTATCGTAGTAAACAGCGCAATAGCAATCGCAACGACAGTAAAAGAAAAAAAAAAGTGTTATTGAAAAACCATTATGAAAGTTAAAGCAGATAATTGGAAATTTTTCCATAAATATAAAAGCAGTTGGTAAATATTTTTGTAGTTGTCAGCTATTATTTAAACAGGCGGAAAAACAATTTGAGTTTTTGGGCAAGTAAATTCTAGTTTAATTAATAATAGAGAATTTGTGCCAGTATGTACTTTCTAGCAAATAGCACCTTAAAAAAAGTACTTAGAAACAAGATTAATTAAAAAGTTGTGAAAGTTCCATGAATAGAAACAAATTTAAATATTTGAAAGGGTTATGGGTAGATTAGGTTACACAGGGCGCCCAAATAAGAAAAAAAGATGGGGTCGTTTGGGCCCACTGATGTGGCCCCTTTGTGATACCTGCATAATAGGAAGTGGAGAAGGATAACACTAGAGATAGAAAAGTGAAAGAAAATAAAGGAAGACAGATAGAAGATGATGAGTCCGTCACGTAAACCATTTGCTACTCCTAACGAACCATATAGCATGTTGTCGACATCGCAGTGAGACCCTGCATGTAGCGGTCTCCAAAGTCGATGTTTTGACACTCCTCCAGGGAGGACATCGCCAGAGAATGTATTCTACAGTTTCCTCCTCCTCGTCTTGACAATTGACCACTGAAAGTGGTATAAGTGTTATTCAGCAGTAATTTTAATAAGTTGGCGTTCATAGCTTAGTATAATTACCACTATTTTCAATTTTTTTTAAATTATGTCAGTTTTTTTAAAATAAAGTTTTAAAATACCTAAAGCCTTTTTAAAATTGTTGTAATTGTCAAATAGAAAGCTGCTTATACTAAATAACAGCGACAGTATTTACTAGGGATACCAGTCCTGTTTACGAAATTTTACAAATTTCGTCTCCTCTGACATCCCTAGTACTAGCTACACAAGCAAGGCGATTCTATACTAGGTGAACGCAATAGCGAATTCCCACAGCATCTGTTATATTCCAAATTGATAACATTTATTTCAATTTGCATTTTGTATAATATTAGAAAAATTAGTGCATTTAATATATTATTTTTTTTTAAATACACAAATTTCATGCATTAAAAAAAAAAAATAAAAAAAGTTTTGGTTTCAAAATCTTGACCATTTAAAAGAAAATATAAAGCGAATTCACTAATGCGGTCAACTTGTATAGATTCAACTTGTTCATAAGCATAACTTGAATGGTATGCAAATAATTTGTATTATAAAATATGTATGTAGTGGTAACTAACTTTCAAAATATTTTGTGCAGCCCTTTAGCAGATACTATAATAAGTGTATTAATTGTTTAAAAATAAAGCAGCACATAATTAAACAAGGTAGGCTGTAGAAAGTATGATATGAAAAACTTTTCTTAGATATGTGGATTCGGTTTTCCTTAAACTTTTACAAATACGCAAGCGACTGAAATTCTCTTTTTGTGAATTTTTTACTATCATTTTTCTATTAATGTTTTTTTATTTTAGTTTTTCAAAAACTAAATATTCTTTTCTTTTTCTCCTAAGTATTTTTCTATTTTTCAACTTGTGGAATAAAAATTTCTTAAAAACTTCACTCTTTATTCACAATATCTAATCCGGATATATAAATATTAGGCTTAATAGTCATACCTAAATTGGCGCGTCGAGTTTTTTTTATCTGTCAAAAATTATCATGCTCATACTACTTCGCATACCGAAATATCGGGGCGGCAACGCAAAGCAATTGGAAAATACAATTTTGACAGCGCGTTTTGTAGTGAAGTTGGCTGCAAAACAATAGTTTTTGTTTTGTTTTGTTATTTTTGACCAATAAGGACATGTTAGCTAGTTTTTTTTACCGTTTTTAACTTTATTTTTTTAATAGTTTTTTTTAAACAAGATTATTCACAATATTGTAGCGCTCTTATTTAGGGAGGACTCTTTATTATAAAAAGACGGCGTTGGCAAATGCTCCGCTCACCGTTTCAATTTAGGTTGGACTGAAATTTTCTTTTTATTAATTTTTTTCTTAATTTTTAATTTCTTAATGATAGTAATGAATACAATTTTTTTAAAAACTTTTTCACAAAAAAAAAAATATTTATTAAATTGAATAATTTATTATTATTTCCATCTTCAGTGGATTATTAATTAATTACATAATTAAAATTAAGCACCGAAAAAGTTTTTGATTCCATATAATTCATTGTGTTAAATATAATGTAAAGTAGACTTGTGTCCGTAGTTCATTTTAGTGAGCGCTCTTCTTAATTTAAAAATTAAAAAGGAATAGTTCGTTCATTTAGGACAGGAATAAAAATAAAATATTTTTGTTCATATTTGTAAAAATGTTGATTGGGAAATTTCTTAGTGGAAAACCTTAAATACTACAATTTCCATATAAAACACACTTAAAACACTTTCAAAGAAAACGTCTCATTTATAAATATCATATTTAAAACCTTTTAAGATCATAAGAGTACTTAATCCAATTACAAATACAAAATACAAAAAACAGTTAAAATTAGGAGTCTAAAAAAGCGGATTAAAAAAAAATAAAAAAAAATTTGTCTTAAAATGGATTCATATCGATGTTGAGGAACTGTTAAATAGTTAGAAACATATCCGTTAATTCAATTTAAAAAGATATTTAAAATCTACAAAAACCGTACACAATTTACGTTTTATAAAATTTTTGGCATGGGACACTGGTGTCCCTATGGTCCTTAAATGCTTCAAAAGCAACATGGCAGCCTGGGCATATAAGTTTAAAAAAGGGTAAAAGTGTTTGAAAATCAATCACTTTATTCATTAACGACTTACAGCCAAGTCCTATAATTTGTGCAGCTAAAGCAAATTTTTTCTAAGGCCAAAATACTAAAAACAAATCCTTCAGCAATATCACTATAGTATGTATACAACGTTTTGACGCAGCCAATGTTTAAGACAGTTCTTTCTTTACTTATTTATTTATTTTCATTGGCCTGGCTTTTGCTAAAGTCGGAACTTCCTTCTTTTTTATGAATTATATTTTAATCGTTTCTTTGGAATTCAGCAAACTAAACCGCTTACCACTTTTGGTTTTTGTATTTTTACTTGTTTTAAATCAATCAAACGTTAAATCTCACAACATCAGAGCGTTTTTAGCTACTATTTTGTGAACTTAATAAAAAAAAAATTTACACAAAAATTATTTTTATTTTATATTTAACGCAAACAATTTTTCTGCGATTTTTCTTGAACTGTAACGGTTTTTAGAAAGGAAAATTTTGTTATGCTTTTTATTTTAATTTACAAATAAATAAAAAAAAATAACTGGAGATTTGCAGCAAGCACATTGTTCAGTGCGTATCTGGCAAAATGTAAAGCCATTTGCTGTAAAAAGTAAATGCAGTCAGATTCATAATTCATTAATAATCCCCAAACTTTAGTGTGTCAATTTGTAAAAAAAAATGCCAATGTGAAAAACATTAAAAGGCTTAAAAAATAAATTTGAAGAGAGCAGAGCTTCTTTTTTAATTTATTTTTTTTTTGGGCGCAATTATTCTTTGCCTTTTTATATAATTTTTTTCTTTTATTATTTCAGACAATTAACACGTTGTCATGACACATTTACACCACCTCTTCCGTGTGAAGTCTTTAGTAATTCTCTTAATGTATGTGTGTGCTGGTGAACACCACGCAGTTAAATAAAGCTCTTGGTGCTCTTTAGTTTACCATGTTGTTGTACTTAAAATAATGTGTGTAATTTACGAGTAAAAGCCGAAAACTGCTTAGTAAGAGAATTTAAAAAGGCGCCTTTTCTTTACAAACACAAGCCAAGTGTGCGTGCGAGTGTTAGTACCATCAATTCTTTTTGAGCAAGTTGTAAATGAAATCCTTTTTGCAATTATGTACTTAATAAATTTTCTTTAGGAAATTTTTTTTTTGCCAAAACAAATTCAAGCTTTTAAATAAATCTTACAACTTCAATATTGATTTCATGAAATTCTTTTTATTATAAATTTTAAAAATTACGTTTTTGTTGATATTTTGTTGTAAATCTTTCACTTTGTTTTAAATTTATAATCAAAAACCTAAGAAAGAAAACATATAGGCAATCTTTTGTTTATCAGCTGTTTTCTTTCAATGACTCTTTTTGTTGTTGTTGCTGTTTTCTTTTGTTAAAATAACTTCTTGTTTTGAACTTTTATTATTATTCTTATCTTTGCTTATTTATTTTTATTTTGTTTTTTGTTTTAAATGGAACAACCGATTTTTGTAACAAAATTCTTTTTCATCAACATGAATTTCGTTTTTTCTTGTCTGAATTTGGTTTTAATAATATTAATACACTTTATTTTATATTAATAAGTTTTTATAAGAAAAACCAAAACAAATTTTAATCAATCCGTTTAATACAACCGTATCAATTTAAAGTTTGCTGTTGACTAAAATTTCTGTTTAAGCATCCCTGTTTAAGTCTGCTTATGTTTAAACAAAATTGATAAATAAAAACTTGTGGAGAAAAAAAAATATATCAGCATCTCATCTCTAATTTAATTTCTACTCCAGCCTACAGCATCCCTTACAGAGGAGAGTTAAGCTCTCGCATGCTCTCTCAAAAGCTATTTTGCTATGAATAATACTCGTGAATAGTAAATTAAATTGTTACACAATACTATTACAATCCATGTAAACATAAGCCTAATGACAGATTTAAACTAGATTTCCTTTTCGCCTCAGTTTTAAATGCTCACCCATTCAATTGAAATGTTTACAGTTAGTGTGCTTTTATTGCAAAACTGCAAGTGCGCATTTGTAGAGAGAACACTTTATTTACATGAATTGAAAGCACCAACAGAGTAAGAGAGAGAGAGAGAGGGACAGCGTGGGAGAGAGAGAGAGAGAGGGACAGCGTGGGAGAGAGAGAGAGAGAGAGTTTGTGTATTAAAAGTACCTTAGATTATAATTTGTATTGTTCTCAATATATTAAACACAGTGAAAGACAAATAATTAGGCTTTCTTTATGTAGCAAAAAAAATTTTTTTTAAGTAGAAAAGTTTTAGTTTGTAACAAAAATATTACGCTTTACCAATTAGTCTGTGAGTGTTTCAATTCTTCTATGTGAGACTTGATCTCGATTTGTTGTTTTCATTTTTGCAAAAACTTCTAAAGACTACTTTAAAGCTTCAATGGTTCAGCCCATTATGAAATTATACAGGTGTGTGCATTAGTTTTAACTTAGCTCCAAAGATGATTTCTCAATCACGAAGTTCATATTATTTATTTTTATTACATTATTTAGATATAAATAAAGTTGCACATAAAAAAGTTTTAAAAACAATTTCTTAACGAATTTTGACAACTTGGTAGAAAATAAATTCGCCTTTGATGATTTTCGGGATACACACAACTGTATATTTTCACCATGGTTCAGACTAACAGCGCTGCACAAGGCGAATTCATACATGGTGATATCAAAACAGCATGTGTTCGTTTCAAGTTTTTTTCCTAATTTGCCAAAGTTGTGTACATTTATATGGTCGGAGTTTATAAACCAGTAATGCGATTCAGTAACTTTTATTACGAACATTCGTATCGAAAAAATAAGTATAACGATATGTAGTATTCAGTAACTTTCCGACAAAAATATTCGGTACGATAGAAATCGTTATGTGCTGTTAACTTCGTCGCAAACTTCGAATATTTTTGGTTTAAAATTACTGAATACCGAATGAAATAAAATATAGTTTTTGTCTTGTTTTTTCGATACGAATGTTCGTAATAAAAGTTACTGAATCGCACTACCGAGATGTCTCTTTTTGACAAATTACAAATATTTAAACACAGAAATGTTCCATGATTCCACCTGGTATGAATTCGCCTTGGCACGTAATTTACTTCTTAAACGTTATAATTTCAATTTATTGAATAAATTTTTTTACAAGTATGTCATCTCTTCTTCTGATTATAAAATGTTAATAATGTATTCGTGTTACTAAAGTTCCTGCTTTTAAACCAAATATACCACATTCAAACTCAAAAAGCTCTGCCAGGCATTTTTTTAATCTAATTTGCATAAGTGGAGAACTCTTTTGATCTATAGCAAAAATTTTTAAGTCTTACCTTTGGTTGACCTGCTTCTTCAGTAATTTTTTGGAAATGATTTGGATAACGACAGTTTTTGCCGCTTTTGACAGACAAATACGCCAAATATGATACCGTTCTAACGACTAACCAAACACTTTTTTAACTAATAAAGACAGAGAGTTAAATTACAATCAACAGCCAAACTTTGTAAGCAAAACTTCAAAAAGCAAAATTATCCATCAGAAAAAAATAACTAAAACACAAATTTACGCATTTGCTTTAATTGAAATTCAAAACTCTTTTATGGTTTAAGCTCAACATATTTAGGATGAAATTGAAGCAACTCCTATTTTCTTATATTCGTATCAACGGCACTGACACAGAGTTGTAATCGGTAATAGCAAAATAAAAAAATTTAAATTTCAACTAAAGTAGTACATAAAATCTGGTACTGAGATTAATAGGAACCAGCTAAGTTCGGCTGTGCCGAGTCTTATATACCCTTCACACTTTTAGTTTTGTACATTCTTCTTAAATATTAAAAACATTTTTAACTAACATTTTTAATGAAATCGCATATATTGATTAAAATATTTTTTAATAATTTCTTTGAATATCTAAAATAAATGATTAATTTCAGTTAAAGAAATCCAAATTACTCAATTTTTATATATAAAAAAAAAGAAATTCTAATATATTTGTTTCCAATATTTTCACAAACATTATAACTATCATTTTTGAATTTTTCTGCTTTGTAATTTAGACAAAATAAGGCAAAAAACTTACTCAGAAAAATGGTCAAAAAGAGAGGTAGTCGCGGTTTTAGGGTCATAGTTTTGCCATTTATGAATTGATTCGGCTAAACTCTTCTTTAGGTTTCAAAATCACATTAAATCAGTGTATCGAGTATACTAAAAATCACTTTTAGTTTTGACGGTATTAAAATCATTAAAATGATAATAATCATTAAGCTTAATTTAATTAATGGCTTGTTTTTTCCGGTTATCTACACTGACTTCACTTAATTTTCGAACAGATCTTTCGGATGACTTTTCTCATAAAACTGTATAGGGTAACTGCTCCTAAGTTCGGTATATAAATGCAAATAAATAGGAATAACAGGGGTCTCATGTTTGCCTTTATCCAATATGGCCTCTGCAACATCTTCAGAAGTACTAGTTTTGTTATTATAGAAAAAATTTTGTGGTAAGAAAAATTGTAAATGGGTTTGGTCAACTTATTAATTTGAACAATTTCCACATTGTAAGAACACCAAGTAAGGTCACAGTGTGGCGATCCTTGGAAAAGTTATGCCGACTATAAGCCGGGAACTTTACACTTTTTTATAAAAATTAAAGAACTTTTAATATTAATATACTTAATTGGCTTAAATAATCTACAACAACAAATAACAAATACTCATTAAACCAATAGCTATTCTCACACTAAAGAGCCGTAACTTAAAAAAAATAAAAGCTTTAATTGCACTTACCACCTACCACATTGTTTTCTTAATTGTGTTTTTTGTAGCAAAAACAAAAAAAAAAACTAAAAAAAGGTAGTTGTACCTCGGAATTCAGGGCTTATGAACAAATTGATTTAATTTAAAATAGCATTATGTGTGCAGAAACTTTAAATTAATTGTTATACTAAACTTTTCTGTACGTTTTGTGAAGACTTCAGTAGTTCAATTCAGTATGTTATTTTTAACCGAATATTTTTGTGTTTGCACTAACGAATGTGTGATTCAGGTAATTTTCGGTTTACTTTATGAGTTAAAAATTCACCACTAAATCAAAAATTATTTATTTTTTAAATCTTTTTTTTTTTTAAGTCATTATGGCCCACATAATTATAGTCACAAAAAAGTATTCTTTTATTAAGAGCTGACTTTTGTTCGTAAGAATTGTATGAACTTAAAGTCGTTTTTAAAAAGATACCGACTTTAGTGTGACTATAATTATGGCCCATTTACTTTAATTTTTCGATTAAACAAACACAAAAAAAAAAATTCTGGCCTTTATTTAATCACTCAGCTGCCAGTTAAAAATTTTACTGAATCACAAATTTATTAGTTTTAAGGTTAAATATTTTTAATTAAACATTTTTCTTTAATATTTAATATTGAATCGCACTACAGAAATTGATTTGAAGGACCCAGAATTTTTTACTTTACAAAAATTACAAACGGAATGACAAACCCTTACTTACAATGAAGGGTATAAAAACTTACGTTAATTAATAAGGGAAAAAAAATAATTAACCTGTAACACAAAAAGTTTGCTGGTGGCCTTTAAAAATAAAGTGGAACCTGATTTTTCAATAATCTTAAAAAACTTTGAACTCAATTTGTCTAATCAAGGAATAACATTGTGTGTGTGTGTGTATGTTTGGGTTTGAGCGTTTTTTTTTTTTTTTTTTTTTTTTTTTTTTTTTTTTTTTTTTGTTATATGAAATTTCGTACCAAGCAGTGTGTAGAGAAATTTTAGAGATAAGAAAAGATTTATTACAAGTCTGAAATAATTTTCAATTTGATGCGCATATTGGGCAGGCAAGTGTTTTCAGCAACACAATTTCAATATAAATAATGCGGGGTTTTCTTTTCAAACTGAAAGTCCAAGTTTTAAATCGAATCTGATTGTATACACTGAGAAAAGTAAGCGCCAAGTAAGTAAACATTTTAATTGAAAAAACTGTGCTGTTAATTTTCAAATTGAAGAAAGAACTGATTAAATTTAATAAATAAATCTATAATAATATAACAAAACCGCTTAAGTCGACTAAAGTAAAAAGTGACTTCTTGACTTAATAACTTAATCATTGTGTGTCATTGATGGTGGAGCGATATATTCTAAAATTAACTAAATAGCAATAAAAACAATAAGACAATTTAATTAATATTACATACTTTTTTAATTGAAACGTTTAATTGTTTTGTATGTTTTATCGGTGTACTTCCACGACTATTTAAAATTTAATTGGAAAAATTAATTAACAATAAAATTACAACTAAAATTGTAAATCTAAAATAGCTGATAACGAAAGCAATTTCTATAAAATTGTAAATTAAAAGAAAATTGTTTTGAAAAAGAAAAATTAATTCTTGGAATTTGTATGTCATAAGATTCTTATCACAAATATTTAATATTGTTTTACAGTGTGTTTTAATATGTTTTTAATATTTAGGATTTAAAAAAATTTTTTTAATAAGCAAACACGCATACACAAATAAAAAAAAAAAACATTTACATTCCCTTACACACCCAAACAAACATATTTAAACTCTTGCATACATAGATGCTGACATTCAATATATAGAAATTTAGGTCTCAAGTTGCAAATTCGTTGCTTTTTTTAATAACAAACATACGTACATGCACAATTGCACTTGGCTGCATTAGAAGTATCATTATCTTTATTTACATCGTCAGTCAGTAAAGTTTTTTTCTATTTGTTCAATTTAATCTCTTCAGCAAGCACTGCATTGAAAGAAGAGAAGAAGCAAAATATCATTTATGTAAAAGTGTTTGCAAAATATTGTACGTTTAGTTGCTGTCATTTGTGTCACAGTCATTGTCACTGTCACACTCACACACATACATGCTGGGGCGGCGACTTGTATCCTTGGCTGGTTATTTCCTTGACATCCAAATCGTTTTAATAATAAACGAATAGAAAGCAATGATGATAGAAAAAATTAGTTAGACTGAGTATAACACTGTAGTCATACAAATTCCAAACAACCACACATTTACACATAATTCTTGGCATTAACATCTTTAACCCTTTCCTTTATTTGCTTAAAAATCTAAGCAAAACTAAAAAAAAGGAAAACCCGTAAGGGAGAATTTAAAAAAAAAATAACGATGATGACTTTTAAATGCCGACTATAAGTGGCACTTGAAAAATAAAACTGTGTGCTAAAGAAAAGACCCACAAAATTATGACAGTTTTGTAATAGGGTTTAGGGAATCTATATAAATTTTTGTTACTGTTGTTGTTGTTAGTAAAGTCAAGAAATTGAAATGTTAAGCAAAATATTTTTTTAGTTTCTTAAACTTAACGAGATAAATTCAAACAAAAGAATTTTTAAGAGATAAGTACGAGTAAATAATGAAAGTGTTTCAAAAACCAAAAAATATTATGTCAAAAATATTACAAAATATTTTCTTTTTTAATTAAAAACTATTTGCGAAATTATCAAGTCTTCTCTCTCCAAGTTTCGAAAAACTATTCCCCTTTTTAGTAAATTTATAACACTAAATTATTAGAAAAAAATTGAAAACAATAATAAAAAATTATTGAAGGCAACATACGAGAACATACACATAATTTAAAATAGTTTTTCTTGGGGGTAATCTTAAGCTCATATAACACTTTCTTTTTCCTGCATTGATTAATTTTTGAAGTATAGCGCCAATATATTGAACTGCTAGAATTTACCATGTGCAAAGAGTGCAACTATACCAAAATAAATACGAAAATGTCAAATATATATTCAGTATTATCGATAAAATATTACTGTCTATCAAAAAAAATGTAAAACTTTTCAACTTGAAATTGACGTTTCCAACTTGAAATCTTGTTGCGAATTAAGCTTTGTTTTTGAACTTTTTTTTAAGGAAGAAAGCAGCATTTAAAAGAAATATAAACATCAATGAGTTTTGTTTACATTTTTGTATATTTGTTTCTTTCTATCATTTGTTGTTTCTTTCTTTCAATTCTACAAGGTGGAAAGAAATCACCCTATTGGAAGATACAAATGGCGGCCAATGTCAAATCTGTTTTGACATTTGTGATCTAGACAGATGTAGAATACAAGTGAACAAGCCAAGGAGCGATACACTCCCCAAGAATGCGGAATAATCGAAGTGGACCATTTTGCGACCAAAATCATAATGAGCGACGAAGCTCATTTCCACCTCAGCGGGTATGTGAACAAGCAAAACTATCGCTTCTGGATCACCGAAAATCCACTAGTGATGCACGAGGAACCATGATGAAGTGTTATAAGGGCTTTACACGAACGTTAGAATTTTTCATTATTTGAAATTCTGTGTCCTGTTATAGAATAATTTATGATGGCTTTGGGTAGCAAGTGTAATTTTAAGGTTTTCTATGCAAGCATGTAAATTAAAATATTAATTTAAGCATTTTATTTTTAAAGTGTTGGTATTTCCTATTTTTTCCCATATTGTTAAAGTTTACAGAAAAGGATAAATAAAAAATACCAAAATTTTTTTTCTTTAGTTTGATATTCACTTTTGCACTTGTTAAATTTTTGCTTTACATTGAGCAAACATATGTTTTTGGTTCGCAATTATCCCATTTTTTCAGTGTTGTTAAAGCACATACGTTTGTATTCTTCTTAGAGTTGGACCCTTAATTCTATTCGTTTCGAGTATTTGAATTAGAAAGTCTAGCGCAATCAAAATTATTCGAAATGTAAACAATTTCGATAACGACTGATAGAATTCGATCGATAGTTATTATACTTTTAAAGAAGGAATTACCACATAACTTTTGGAAAGATTTTAGAGGTGTGGCAATTTTAATTTCTGGATTGTGAATAAGTCCAGAAAAAATTTTAATTTCGAAGCAATGTATTACATTTTTCAATAAATATTTTAACAAGCTAAAAGTAGAATTTCATTTGGTGTTTTTCTTGCACAGATTTAGTAAATAAGTCATACGTGCATGTTCTGTATTCCACACGGATTTGAAAAAATGTGGAATTAATTTTTTTTTCTTCTTATTAAAGGAAAGCTTATATGAGAACCACACCTAAATGTCAGGGTTTTTCTGCATTTCATTTGATATTTCTGAATTTCAGACTAACTCAATTTGAACTATGGAAAGATACACAATCGAGCAACGCGTTAAAGTTATTCAGGCTTATTATGAATATGAAAATCAATTTTCGAAGAAAATCATGTTCAGTGATTAGGAACATTTTCACCTCAGTGGATTCGGCAATAAGCAAAATTGCCGCATTTGAACGAGTGATAATCCAAGAGTGATTGTCGAAAAACCAATGCACCCACAAAGAGTGACTGTTTGGTGCATCATCGGGCCGTGTTTGTTCCAAAATGAGGCCGGTCAGGCAGTTACTGTGAATGGTGTTCGCTATCGTGAGATGATAACGAACTTTTTATGGCCCGAATTGGAAGATATGGATGTGGACGATATGTGCCACTTGCCACACAGCTAACGAAACAATCGCTCTTTTGCACGACAAATTCAATGGCCGTGTTATCTCACGTGGTGGCCATGTCAATTGGGCGCCAAGATCATGTGATTTGACACCGTTGGACTTTTTTCTTTGCGGATATTTAAAAGAAAAAGTGTACGTCAATAAGTCAAAAACAATTCAAGAACTAAAGGATGAGATAATTTGGCAAATTAACAGCATAGAACCTCAATTATGCCTCAGTGTCATCGAAAATTTGGACCATCGGATGGAGGTGTGCCGATATTTTGTTCCATACATAATTGAACCATACCATATTATCATAATAAGAAGAATTGACAATAATTTCCTAAATAATTTGTGTTTTATTCAAAATCAACATCGGCCCTTAAAATTTAACCACCCTTTATTTCTCAGTTTTCTCGGCCATTTGTAGACCTAATCGGTCATGAATTTTTGCACAGACATTATGACTGTTATTTTTGATAAAACTATGTATCTCCTTTTTTTTGATTGGCACATGAACGGTTTAGAAATTACAAGGGTAGATACCTTATTATCTACAATAATAATTTGCTTAAATTAAATTTAAAATAAAGATCTTCATTGTCGCGAGAAAATTTTAAATATTTTTTTTTGTGATACATTTTACATCTATTATTTAGTTTTCTAAACGCTAAAATTAAAAAAAAAAACAATCAATTCTGAGTGTAGGAAACTTTATAAATAGAGGACCGTTTATATACAAAGAAAGACAAATTTTGAGGAAAGAAATATCGATCGATATGAAAATTGCTATTACTCAATTACTGCTGAATTATCTTATTTTGAATTGTTTTATTTAATTGTGAAGTAAAAAGTTGCTTATTGTGAATGAATTGTGCTAATGTTTCAGCTAATGGTGAAACATCAAAATATATTGTAAATAAACAATAATTAAATTAATTTTAAATAAATAAAAACGAAAAAATTTTTCCAAAAATAAATCATTTTATTTTTGAAAATTTTTGTATTTTTTCCTACATTTTTAAGCTTTCCGTGAGAAATTTTAATTGTAAGCAAAAATATACAAATTTATCTGTATCGCGGAATCAGTAATTGCGAATTTTGCTTCCACAGAAAAAGTGCTTTCCGCAATCGCTGAACGGAATGATTAATTAGACCCAATAATTTTATTAAAAATTAATCATTTCCATTTAGTTGTGATTCCAGTTACAAGAAATCTACTCATGTATTTCTTCAAATCTTTAACTTTAATGAAAAATCTCTGTACCCAATAATATTTCTCGTAATTAAATAAACTAGATATTTATTTTAATTCATAATTTACGCATTTCTCTAACTCAATGCATTTTTTTTTTGTAAACTAGAATTTTAATTTCAGTTCATAAGCAAAAAAAAAAAGCATCATCATGTTTTTAAGATTACACAAATTACGTCTTCATCTTTTTATTTCAACAACAACGACAAGAAAAAACGAGACATTTAATGACGGGGTTTTGTTTTAATAAAAAATAAGAGAAACTTAAGTAATTGCAACGCAATTTAAACACAACATCAACTGATAAGGAGTTGTCGTATTTGCAGCAAATTTTGAAAATTTATTTTAAAAATTTTCATTGTTTTTTGTATCGGTAGAAAAAACTACCTTCTCATGACGCTCAAATGCAAATGTCGTCTATCGCATAAAAAATTTATTTATCCTTGTAGTTTTCTTATTTTTTGCTTTTTTGTATTTTGTTCTTAACAAGGTTAAAAAAAAACTGAAATTGTGTGTATGTAAATTAAAAATATTAATGCGAAAAAATTAACAAGACCATAAGATTAGCTAAATCAAATGAAATGAATTAATTACAAGAATGAAAATATAAAAATAATTATATTTTCCTTACAAAGAAATAAGTTTAAATTTTAAAATAAAATTCTATATTTGAATTTTATTAAAAAAAACACTCGATCAAAATTTTCAGAAAACTTTTACTACGATTTTGATATTTCAAATCATGCAGCAAAACCACATTTGTAAGAATGAATTAGTAGATTTTGTAGATGCTTTTTAAAAATAAAGAAAAAAAACAAAATATATTTTTTAGTATGTAGTTTGATAGTTTTTTAATTCTATTAAAATTAGTTTCAATTAAAGTTTTTCTTATTTATCTTAAATGCCATAGTTGTTTGTTAGGCAGTAAGTAACGTCAGGATGTTAACGGACAAATAAATGCCTTTTCGTTATTACAAGTAGACTTTAACGACAAGTGTTTGGTGCGTTATCAGCAGCAATGTAGTCAACACATTGCATTAACTTTTAACATGAACTTTAAGCATTTTAAGTTGCCCTATTTTCGATTAAGATAGGGTAACTTCAACACTCATAGAAATTGCAGTTTTTTTTTTAAATTAATTCACAAAAATAAAATAAATACAATAACATATTAAAAAAACAAATATTACACAACATTTTTTAAGTATTAAATTTCTTAGTTGTTTTATTCATAATTGCCAAAAGAAAGTATGGCGTTGTCAATATTCACACTAATGATGCCATATTACAGATATTATCTTTGATTCAAAAGTTGCGAAAATGGAAAAAGTTAAAGGTCACTTTATTGGACCTTTGGCAAGTTGTCTTAGTGGCCCTAAAAGGCATATAATAAAAATTTTAATAAAAAGCTTTCAAGCAAAAAGCTAATTTTAGTGGAATTAATTTTTTTTTTATAAAATTACTTAGAGCTTTTAAATAAATTTTAAGAGAAAAACATTTGATCAAGGCCCTAGCAAGCGTTTCCTGAATATTTTTCCGACAAAAACTTAATGGAATCTTGGAATATATTTATAAAATATATGGGTGGTCCAACCATAATGCACGATGTCAATTGTGAGTCACATCTTAACAACTTAATTTAACATTTCTTTGTTTCAATGTTTGACAAATTCAACCATGGAGAGATACACAATTGAGCACCGTCTAAAGACTGTTGAAGAGATTTACGAAAATGGAAGTTGGAATTAAAATGTATTTCGTGCATTTCTTATTTTTTTTGATCAGCATAATCGACTAAATATGTCTAAAATCGGCAGAGTTTTGAGTAAAATTTCAGTAAACTGGGTCTGTAGGAAATATGAAAAGATCCGTACATGCTCATGCAGTTTGTTTATAGGTTGGCGGCATCATCGGGCTATACTCCTTCGAAAATGACGTGGTGATGTTAATTGGCCGCCACGATCATGTTAAATTTTAATTAGAATTAGCAATTGATGCAATTGGTTTATATTCTATAATCAAAATTATTGATTCTAGTTCGAGCTAATTGAATATCTAATTGCATTAGCAGAATTCAATTAGATTTCTAATTGTAAAGGTAAACCAATTTTTTTTGCTAATGGCAACTAATTGCAATTAGTTTTACCATTGGAATAAAAATTTCTATTATCTAATGGGAATTAGTTGAACTAATCCTAATTGTTTAATGAACTAGAGAATTTCACAAAAGAAGGTTAATTAGCAATCATTATCATTATTTAACATCTTTGGATTAGACATCGTTGGACTTCTTTCTTTGGAGATATTGAAAAGAAAAATTATACGTCAATAAGCCAAGAACAATTCAAGAGCTAAAAGATGAGAAAAGTCGGCATATTAACTATATGAAACCTCAATATTAAGATAATTCTCTGAAAACTTTTTGTTAATTTTGAATTTACATCGTGCGTTTTGGTTGGACCATTATTGTAAATCTGTGAAATATTTCAGAAAATTTCTATTAAATTCTCTTACAAAAATTATATCTTTAATTAAACGACTATACCGCGCTGCTATTTTTATCAAAATATTAGACTCTTTCATCGGTTTCAGTAGGCATCATGTGATTTTCACAATAAGGCTGATGTAATTTAATTTTGTTTTAAGTTATAAATTCACTTAAAAAATTTTTTTAGTCATGATGCAACTTAATTCCTTTCATGGCATAAACTGATGCAATTTTCTATACGAAATACGTCAAACACAAAAGCGAAAAGAAACATACAGCAACATCAGTAGCAGTTAAAATGCTCAAGAGTTATAAAAGATCAACGTTAAACAATGATTAGAAATCAATTTTGAACATGTGGAGAGGAAAAAAGAACCACTACTTTGAGTTCAAAGCATTAAATAATGAGAATGTGAGTGGTTAAATGTAATAGCAGAGTGGACGGCAACAATAATTAAAAGTCTGTTTGTGCAATGGTCCAGCGTGCCTCAATTTTTGTGTTTGATATAAAACCACTTTGCAATGAACTAGTTTCTCTTGTTAAATGTTTATGGCATGATTTGATTATGAGCTTTTTTAGAAACACAAAAACTAAACGAAAACTGAAAGAAAAAAAGCATGATGCAAGTTTCATGGAAAATTACTTCAGGCAACAAGATTTTTTTATTTTTTGTTAGTTTTTATTTTTTCAATTCAGGCAAAATAAGTTTTTAAAAAGCTTTCAAACAATTCGCTTACCAATTGAATCAGCTGAAGTATTAAGAAAAAAAAAGAAATAAAATTTTTATTTCTGTTTGTTACCAGTAAATGAATGAAATCGAAACATACCTGAAAACAAAATAAAAAACAATTTATTAAATTATATATATAAATTTGTTGTATTAAATAAACAGAAGATGTTTAGAAGAAGCGAAGAATCCAAACGTCTATTTCAAACATTTTTTGAGTGTTTTCTGTTAAAAATTTGGATTTCTCGTTTCCCATAAAGAACGCAGTGGCTTTTTAAAGAAAACTGATACCATTTATAATTATTTTCTGTACCAAATTTTGCAGCATCATTTAATCTTGTACAACAACAAAATTATGGAGTTTCTTGTGCATTAATGTTTCCATGTTAATTTTAATTAAATTAATTTTCTTTTTTTGTAATTCTTTAATGCCACTGATATTTAATATTTTTATACGTTTTTAAATCACTCGAAATTTTAATGTGAAGAAAGAATACTTAAACTTATGAATTAAAATTCAATTTACATATGGGAGACTTACACAGGTGTCCTATCACTTATAAATTCATATTATATTATGATGGGTTCAAAAAATTATTGTTGAACTTCAAACAAAAAATTCCTAATTTAATATTCTGTATTTAATATTTTGTCATAAACACATAATAGACTCAGCTGACTCCAATTTGAATGTTATGAGGATTGCTCAAAGCAGTCATACACTGAAGGAATTATGATTCATAAATCCAATGAAAGGATTTCATTAGCCTAATAAAATATTTCATTAATTATTTCATAATTTCATTGTGAGAATGAAGAAGTTTCATTAGATTTCATAGTTTCATAAAATTTTTTTTTTTTTTAAATTGTTCTTTTTTTCTCTGTCGCATCTCTAAATAAGTGGCTATAAAACAAAAACTTAATCATTAAAATGCAACTGAGCTTAGTGGCTGAAGTTTTTAAAGAGTTAAAGCTTCTTAATTGCAGTGTCCCAAGTTCGATTCCTGGCAGAGTCAAGTAAAATTTTAAAATAATTCAAACAAAAAGTAAATTTATCAAAATATGAGTATCGTGCGTTCAAAAATTGTTAATAAAAAATAAAAAATTTTTTTTTGTCCCTAACCGAGGATTAAACCGCGACATCTACAGTTGAAAGACATATTTCATATAAATAATGAACACCTTTCATATATTTTATGAAAGTTTTCATTAAAATAATTTTAATGGATTAATGAAAAAATTCATTGGATATATGAACAAAATTCTTTCAGTGTACTTTTTCGTGTTATTTTTTTTAAAACAAACGACTTTATGACTACTGTGTGAATCCCCTAATTATAACTTAATATTTTTTGACCGCAATGTTAAAAATTACATAAATATATATGTATGTGTGTCTGTATCAAAAAAAAAAAAAATATTTAAAAGCAATGATAACATTCACATTCGTCCTTATGTTAACTAAGTAAATCCTAAAGTGCTGCACAAGCATAGTTGAAAGCTACACATCACTACAAACATGTGTAATATTTTATAATAAAAAGTGCTCTCTCAGTTACCTTCCCTGAAAATATGCTACACGAAAGTAAAAAAGAAAATACGTTTTAACCAAAAATGAATTTACTTCTGCACCCAAAATAATTTGAAAGCTTAATTTGTGGATGAGGGACGAATATTTTAACGGGCGGCTGTGATTTACATGTCTGGTTAGTGTTTTGCTTAATTGTTGATGGCTGTGATGGTTGGTTGACTGTGTTAACATGAAGAAAACTTTTTCTTTGGAATAATTTAATCATCTTCATTATTCCCTACCTACTCAAAAATGAATAAAAAACAAAACATGTTATTCTGTCACTACATGGAAGACAGATGATGTGCACAACAAACTCTTTTACACACACACACAAGCACAAGCTAACTGACAAACGTGCCTTTCATCATCTTTTAAAAGTCGTACAATCACACACCCAGCATATGTAGGAAAAACCACAGCAAAAGCTACAAAACAATTACGAAAAAATTAAAAAAAAAAACCTTGAGCTCACAAACAATCATGCATGCTTGAATGAATAGACAATTTTATGTACACAAACACACACCCATAATTGCAGCAACAAGAACGCACTAAGAAAAACAAACAAGTGCAGCCAAAAAATTTTTCCAAAACACAAAAAAAAGCAAACAACTCATTTTTCTGGAGAAGGATGTTAAGTTGCTGCATGTACGAGTACCAAAAGCATTCATTTGTTTACTAAAACACACTCTTAGATATTTATCACATGATTTTTGGAGGGAAATTGTAACTAGTTACACATTCTATTTTCATTTTATCTCTGTAACCGTTAAAGAATCTAATGCCCAGTCGGAAGAGTTCACCGGAGATTCATGATGACAGTACAAGTAAATGAAGTAAGTTGTATGCAAAACTTTAAGGGCAACAAAAGCACTTGGAGAAATAATTTTGAAACGAAACAAAACAAAATTCAAAAAATATATTAAATTAAAGTTTTCGGCCCAAAATAAAACAATCCCCATAAAATTAGTCGCTTAACAGTAAACTAATATTTGTGAAAATTTTTTCCTTATGCTTAAAATTTTAATAAAAATCTGTCTTAAATTTCAAATACAATTCTTAAATTTTTTTAGCATATAAGGAATAGAGAATTGTGACAATTTCCTTTTTTTTTATTAATTTGTTTGTTCATAAGATTTTATAAAAAGATTTTCTAATTTTCTAAACTTTTTGAAAATGGTCCCAAATTTTAAACTGATAATTTTTAATTAACCTAAATTCTACCATAAAAAAGGTTTGTAATACTTGTACAAAAACCACACTAATATTATAAAGAAGAAAAATTTGTTTGTTTGCTTGTAATGGAGTAACATAACGCTACGTCCACATTTACGCCCATTATACAATGATTTAACAATTAAAATTATATATTGCTATTGTATTCCAAAAATGGGCACTCTAAATTGGATTGGCTACGTGGATCGGTTGGAAGCTCGTCAATCTATACTGGCTATAAAGATCGGGTAAAACAGATTTTGGATAAATTGTTTTGAATTTTTATATACTTTTGTTTTACATTTTTAATCTAGAATTTCTAGAATTAGAATGAGAATAAGTCACCTGGTCGCTGCTGCCATCAAGTTAGAAATTCTGCCTGAGTCTAGTGTTTATAAAGAATTAAAAAAACTTTTTTGGGAGATTTTGGCACCATGTCTCATAGTTGTAAGTAATGATGCAATAAATAGCGAAAATGCGAACAAATTAGACCACTATTTCAAAACTTCCATATCTTGTCATGAATCATGGGAAAACAAAGAAAACATTATGAGAAAAATTTTTCCTAACAAACTTTTGTTTAAGTTTATGATTTATTCTATTATTTTTTTGGTCAAGTCTATAATTGTTTTTGTTTGATATTTTGCTTCTGTTCATGAGCGCTGTGAAAATTATTTTTTTTTTCTATTACTCAAATATTAATTTCGTGTTTGGTTTTACGAATTCTTTGATAGTTCCTATTTCAGTTAAAAAATTAAATGTGTTTATGAATATCGTGGTTGAATATGATTTATAGTTTTTTTTGTGAATACGAATTCTTGCCCGGGTCAGGCCAAGTAATTCTTTCGTTCTCTTACGAGATCGGAATGACATGAATCTTTTCGCTACTCTAACGCCTTTTGTTTCCAGCCAATATTTTTTTTGTCTAAGAACTCTCACTCATAGAAAAAAGGACCGGGTAAAAGCAGTTAATTTTAAATAAACCTCAGTTGGAGAGTATAAAAATAATTTTTTAAGAACGTAGCTTAAAAAATAGTTCCATTTTTTTGTTCAAGAACTAAATAACAAATAGATCTTCCATATAAGATCTAAATCTGTCTTATCTTCCACCAGACATATACATGTTAGTGTTCCACAGGGAAGTATTCTTGGGCCTTTCCTGTATATTTTATTTACTGCTGATATGCCTACAAGTCAATTGACTCATACATCAAACTTTCCTGAGCATTCATATAAAGGCAGAACTAGCAAGCGAAAAACTGCAATCACATATAAACTATTTGGTGAAATAACTTTCAAAGTGGAAGATAAAAGTAAATGCTTCAAAGTGTCCATATCACGTTTATTTTGAGAAGAGATAGTTGTTTAGCACATAGCAGCTAAAATATCTCAACTGAAGTTGAAAACTGCTCAGCTCTACTGGCTTATAGGACCGCACTCTGCACTACCTTTAGATCTTAAAGTGTTTCTATATAAATCGATTTTAAAGCCCATATGGCTTTATGGCGTTCAGCTTCTGCATCAAATGTTGCAAAATTACAAAAAAGACAATCAAAAATTCTACAAATAATCACAGGCACTCTTTGGTACCTTAAAAATGTAAACATCCATAGGGACCTAAATATTCCTTAGATTGGAGAGGAAATCAGAAAAGTAAGTACTAGATACTTGCTTATTTTTGAAGGCCACAGAAGACTGAAAAGGACTCAAATATTAGATCTGATTGGATGACCATCAAGTTGAAATTGCAGTAGCAATGGAAACTAAATCCTTTATTTATTTGTTTATATGTATTTTTTTATTTAAAATTACATAAAATTTTAGAATAAGATTCGAGTACATTTTGTAAGTTTCATTTACAAAGATTCAAAATTAAAACAGAAATTAAAAATATTTTTTTACAAATTTGTTATGAGCCAAATTAATAAGTTTAAGTTTTAGATTTTAAGAAAAGATTTGAAAAACTTATGATAAAATTTCGAAAATTTTATTATTTTTATACCCTTCACTGTAAGTGAAGAGGAGAAGGAAGCAGTATTTGATTATATTTGTAATTACTAGACAGTACATGTGTCTGGATTCTTATAAGTAACGGAGTCGAATAAGTGATGCCCGTCTATCTGTCTTTCTGTTTAGCTGTTGAAATCAACTTTGTAAAGTTCCTACATAACGCACAGAAAAGTTTTGGATACCAATCTGTCAGTTCTTGTTGTCTTCGAGTTGTTATTAAAATTCATCCCGATTAGTCTATAAATGAGTCCAAAACAGTGACTGCCGCTATAGTTTAAAGATTTTTCTCAGTGGGTTTTTTTTAGCGTTTTTTCGGCTTAAATACAAAACTGACAAAAAACGTGTTATGCAGTGCAAAAAATTACAGCAATAAGTCTACAAATGGTTGAGAAAAATAAATACAAAATAAATTCGTTTCTTTTTTTTCATTAATTACACGAAGGCAGGCAGTGGTGTCTATACACACATATGTGTTTGTTATTGTCTTATGTGTAAGAGAACCTAAAAAAGGCGTAGAGAAGAATTTTTATGTATTTTCATCTGAAATTAAAAAAATAGTTTTTCTGCATTAATTGTTTTCAAAAATAATTGGAAGAAATATTTTAATTAAGTTGAATGTATTTTACATTCTTATTTGAAATCTTTCTTAATCTACGGTCACATTATACAAATATTTGTCGAAATACGCGTAACTTTTTGGCAAATATTTTGTTAGTCTAATATGACTTGTTAATTTATACAAAATAATAATCCAAGTAATTTGAATTTTATTCAAAAAATTTAATTAGTCTAAACGGATATTTCTTCAAAAAAAAAAAAAAAAAGAAAAAAAATTTACGATGACATACTCGTATGTATATGACATACTTATGCTTATTTCTACAAATATTTCTTTAATATGATGGCTACAGTTATTCTTCAATCAGGCTTTTTTCAATATTTCAGAATTGTCTAATGTGTACTTAAAGCATAACTGCAAACATTTTATTGTTTTTTTGAAATAAAGATATCAGAACTGATTTTTTGTAGCTGTCGTAGCCCCCCATTTCCACATGCAAGTGCAAGTTCGAAAAACTCAATACACTCTCACTTTTTCACTAACACACTAATATTTTCCGAACTTGTAGCTGAACTGGCAACTGCCACAGTGCTACCGAGTATGAGTTTTAAATTAATGAATTAGTCTGTGGAAAAATAGAAGTTACGTTAGTAATTGATATTTAGCATATTTAATAAAATTAATAAATAAAAAAAGAATATAATGGCCCAGCAACACATTTAAAAGTTAAATTTAATTATCAATTTCATATTTTTGACTTAAAAAAAGTATTAACAACAAAATTTTTGAGATGGTGTTCACGGTGTTTCCCACGCGGCAACACTTTGTTCATATATTTTTATTCTCTATATCAATGGCGCAGCCATTTTTTCATTAGAAGTGAAGCCGTTGCCGATATTTTAAAAATGAACTTGCACTGTTCTGTGTAGACATTCATACAATTTGCAAAACTTTCGGCTATTTTTTCGACTTTTTCGTAGTTAATACGTATACTCAACTTGCAAGCAATTACTTGCATGTGGAAGCGAGGGGTTAACTTGAATTTCTTTAACTGAAATGAATTATTTACTTTAGCATTAACAGAAAATATATTCAAAGAAAATTATTTCAATCAATATTTGCGATTGTCTTTAAATGTTTAACAAGAGTGTACGAATTTAAAAATATAAATATTGGGCCACTACAGTAAAGATTCGCCAGTGTTGAATTGTGTTTTTTTTTTTTTTTAATTATTGAATAGAATGTATTAAGAGTGCATTTACATTGAACCGAAATCTATTAGATTTGATAAAAAAATCTCTTTCAAAATCTATACAGTTTACATTAACTGTTTTTGCATAAATCAAGATTTCATTTTCTTAACAAAAACAAACTGGTTAACGAGTTGCATTAATATTTCATTTAATATAATAATTAACACTTATCCTTTTTTTGTATATAAAGAGTGATTTTTTTGATATTATCTTTTTGGCAACACTAGTTTTGACAGCTCACGCACGTTTTGTATCTTGTGTCACTGTCAAACATCTTCAGTTTGGTCTATAATTTAATCATGAATCGTCTTACAAACGAACAACGCTTGCAAATTATTGAATTTTATTACCAAAATGCGTGCTCTGTTAAGAAAGTTCATCGCGCGCTTCTTCCATTTTATGGTCAGTTTAATCGACCTACTGAGGCTTCTATTCGGGCTATTGTAACAAAATTTCGCACCAAATTTACATTGTTGGACATTAAACCACCAACACGCTTACGTAGCGTGCGAACTGAAGAAAATATCGCAGCCTTATCGGCCAGTGTTGGTGATGACCGTGAATTATCGATTCGGTGCCGTTCGCAGCAATTGGGCCTCTGTTACTCCACTACGTGGAAAATTTTGCGGAAGGATTTGGGTGTGAAGCCTTATAAGATACAACTGGTGCAAGAATTGAAGCCAAACGACCTACCACAACGCCAAATTTTTGGTGAATGGGCTCTTGAAAAGTTAGATGAAGATCCACTTTTTTATCGAAGAATTGTGTTCAGCGACGAGGCTCATTTCTGGTTGAATGGATACGTGAACAAGCAAAACTGCCGTATTTGGAGTGAAGAGCAGCCAGAAGCATTGCAAGAGCTACCAATGCATCCACAAAAAACAACCGTTTGGTGCGGATTATGGGCTGGCGGAATCATTGGGCCGTATTTCTTCAAAGATGATGCGAATCACAACGTTACTGTGAATGGTGAGCGCTACCGTGCGATGATAACAAACTTTTTTTTGCCCAAAATGGAAGAGCTTGACTTGCATGACATGTGGTTTCAACAAGACGGTGCCACATGCCACACAGCACGCGAAACAATGGACCAATTGAGAGGCGAGTTCGGTGAACAGTTTATTTCACGCTTGGGACCAGTCAATTGGCCGCCCAGATCCTGCGATTTAACGCCTCTAGACTATTTTTTGTGGGGCTATGTTAAGGCTAATGTCTATAGGGACAAGCCCGCTTCGATTGACGCACTGGAAGCCAACATTGCCAACATTATTCGTGAGATACCGGCCGAAATGTTGGAAAGAGTATGCCAAAATTGGACTAAGCGGATGGACCATTTGAGGCGCAGCCGCGGCCAACATTTGCATGAAATAATCTTCAAACATTAAATTATATCGACCCAACTATCGATCCAAATAAATATTTCATGCATTTTTCTGAATTTTATGTGTTTTTTTTTTTTTTAATTTCCGATAGTTCTTATAAAATCACCTTTTATATATATATATATGTATTTCCATAAATTTTAAAATATTTTTCTTTATTTTATGTTTGTAGTTTAATTTTTTTTTCTTTTGTTTTTTCATCAAGATGTCAAATTTTCTTGTATAGTGTCGTATTTTTTTGCTCGATTATTAACAAAACCACAGTTGTATGAATAAGTACACTAAGATTTTGATTAGATTTTGGCAAAATCTAGTAAAATGAACTAGATTTCGTTCAAAATCTCGTATGAACTGGATTGTGCTGCAGTGTAAGTTGCCTGTAAGAAATTTGTGAAATAAAAACTTCGTTTGAATTCTTTTACTTGAAATTTCTAATAATTTTTTCTCTAAAATAAAGAAATTAAATTAAAAATGATTTTATAATTTATAAAACTTTTTTGTAAAAATTTGATTAAAAATTTATTCTCAAACTTTGAATAATAATTGTCCAAGTTTTATCTTTTTTCTAAACTTAATTTCAAGCAAAAATTTGTCTCATTAACCTCGATTCTTATAATTACAATTTTCTTTGACAATTTTTTGTTAAGAAAAATATTTTTCAATATTTTTTCTTGCATAAATTTTAAACAAATCAAAAATGAAAACTTACTAAAGATGTTTTTCCATTTTTTTTTAGTATTTAATATAACAATTTTTTTTCTCCGTGCAGTTTGTTAAAAAATTTTTTTTTTGCATTCAAACAGTTGCAAGTTCTTTGCTGTTGTGTTGTGGTAACATTCTTGAGTACGTATGTGTTTATCTATGGCATTTGTGAAAATTTGCATGAATAAGAGTATGACCAATTTATTTGACGAGCTATTTTTGTAGCAACTAAGATAAAGTTCGAACAAAGATGATGTTGACTATTGTAGTTATTATGTACGTAAAAAGGATGAAGCAACTGTTTTGTTCACTTTTAAAACAAGAATCATAAATTTGGTAAGGCATGCACATTTTTTTCATTTTGGGATATTGAAAATGGTTGGACACCACTTTCAGAAGTATTTTTTTTTTATTTTTTGGTATCGCATCCTTCTAAAATTTTCTTTTTTTAATTAAGTCTAGTTATTTTCAGTGCGTAAAGTAAATTCCTTTTTTTGTTGAAGGAGTTATAACACACACACACCCTTTGCAATCACTTCAGCTTAGTTTTGCATTTGACAATTACACTTGTTATTTAAAAAGTCAGGTTTATTTGGCAACCAGACGAAATAAGTAAAATCAGTAGCAACTAAGTATTAATAGTTGTTGGCATTAAATGCAAAGAGTTTAGCAGCAAAATTTTATACTTAAACTTTGTGCTTCATAACAATTTATCTTCATCATTTTATACGTCATTAAATAAAGTATCATCTGCATGTTGAAGAATTATCTTACATTTAAAATTCATGATTTTCTAGTGAAATAGAGAGAGAGAGAAAGAGAATGCTAACAAAAGCGAATGAACATTTCTGTGGCAATGATAAAATGAGGTTTTTGGGGGCAGCCAATTGGTGTTAATACTTCATGCTGTTGATGTGGCTGAGAAAAGGGAAACATTTATTTTATTTAAAAAAATTGTTTTTCTTAATTTTGATATGAAAACTTTTCTAACAGAATTTTTAGTTATTTTGTAGTTTGTGGTTGCTTTTTTTTTTGGTATTTGTGCTACATGAACAAATGAAGTAACGTTGTGTTGTTACAATAATTTGCTTGTAAATTTGCAAGTGGTTGACTGCATGTTCAGCTTTAAATACACCACATGGGAATTAAAGTAATTAAGACATCATATTTTTAAAAGCATTTTGGGTATTAAATCATTTTTTTTTTTTTTGTTGTTTGTGTAAAAGCAAATAATTCGCTTTAAAAAAGAGGAGTGAAAATTTCAACTCTTGTATTCAAAGAGAAGTTAATAAGACTCAAAGTGGATACTCAGGCCATTTTTAAATAAAACAGCCTGAAAGATTTTTTACTTTTCTCTTTAATTTTGTGATGAATCAAATAGAAAATTGTGTTTGTTTTTCGGAAACAAAATTTGTAATTTTCTTGCTTATAACAAATTTTTAAGAAAAATGTTTTCATAATTTCTATTTGAAAACTTTATTATTTATCTCTCTTGTATGGCAGACCCCTAAAAAATATCTCAGACTAGAAATTATTATGAAAAAAAGGAAAACAAATTCTACGAACTCTTCACACTCCTCCCTAGATCAGAAAAAATAAATAAAAAACGTTTTAATTAACTAAAAACATGTCCTATTACTGAGCAAAATCTACATTTGTTTTTGCTGCCCTCATAACAAATTAATTCTTAATTAGCTCACTCCTCCTATTTTCATGCTTCCCTAAAAATAAAATACATTTAAACACATACAGACAAATAAATAAAAAGTTTTATTGGTTTGTTGTTTTGCTTTACAGGAGTTTGCATGTTTGCAATTCCTTTCAGATCCTTGTTTTTAATTTTTTTCGTTTTCCAAGATTATTTTATTCGTAACATGTTTCACAAAATGAAATTAACTGTTCACATACAACAAAAAAGAAAAGAAAAAGCGGCGGTGCAAAAAAAATTAAGAACAAAAAAAACGGATACAAATCATCGCGTGACATCCGTTTTGTTTGGTTCTCATTACATTCATTACACTTGGCTCTTGGAAAACGGAAAATAAAAGTGGAAAATAGAGGGTGAGAAAAAACATCAGGCTCACACTAATATCAGCCATATAAACAAGCACTAAAAGAAAACAACTTGTATGGTAATTGTAAAGGATGCTCCCACGTTAGAAGCGATAGAAAAATGGAATTGAATTGGAAAAAACGTTGAAAGCAAAAGCTGAAAAGCAGTATTAAAATAAAACGAAAAACCTTTTTTAAATACCAAAATAATATAAAAGAATATATAAAAAAATTTATAAAAGAAGAAAAACTACAAAATAAAACAAGTTAAATTCGGCAGTGCCGAGTCTTATATACCCTTCACTGTAGTAGTCAAATATTCAAGAAAAGAAAAAGTAACAAAAAAGAATTTCAAATAAATATTCATTAATGTTAAAGAAATTTTAATTGGCGATAATCACGAATAATTCGTTCTAGCATCTTTATTTGTAAAAGCGATAAGATTTAGGTATTCGTACCTCACAAAAGGCTTTCTTAATATTGAAAAAAAAGAATTTCTCTAATAGAGATGTAAAGGCTGTCTAAGTAAAAGTGGGTTATGTGTCTGCAATATATTTTCCAGGCAATAGAAATTGCAAAAAGAGAAGCCCTTGTCATTTATAGCAGTGAAAAATAATGAGAAGTAATTTTTCCATTCCAAATATGAACCATAAAATTTTGGGAACTGTATTTTAGGCACCGTATTTCAACCCTTCTTCAACTGAAAATTGTCACATTGCGGACGAGTGTTTGTTAGAATCAGTTTTATGAATGTCAATCAGTTGGCTTGTTAATTTAGCTTTCACATCAAAATACAATGATGTAAATGTAAAACGATAGTTACTTGAAGATGGGCTACTTTTCATTTTCTTCTGTAATTCCTTGGGCCTTTTCGAAGCTTTTTTAATTTCTTTAATATAAATTCTGTTCGGCTTCATCGTACTTCCTTAAAATTTTCCAATACAGCAATCTTTGAATAAAAGGGTATTAGTTTCACTAGTTTATTTGTTTCATTGCTCCCTGAGGAATTTTTTGTATTATTGACCGTCATTATTGGAATTAAATTTTTGGTGGTTTTGAAAGCCCTTTGATTGCACCAGTGAACGAAAAGAATAAAGGCACAACGGTTTATTAATTTATTAATATCCCAATTGATATTAATACCTAAAAGTATCACGTCGGGGTCAATAATTTTTTGCATATCGCTTAGTCGTCGCAAAACCTGCAGTAGAACCATTTTCTTCACAGGTAATGGCAAAATTTTCTTTAATATGCGTCTAAAAGTTTAAAAACTTATTGTTAAAACGATTTTTCAACAACTAATAAGCTTTTTCATGGTTTTATTCTTTGAATTCCAAAGAAGTAATCGAATTGAGGGTGATATCTTCCAAATTGGCACACAAATAATGAAATTTTTCTAGCTTGCTTAAAGCATCATTTTTAAATACAAACAAGTATGTGTTAAGAGAGTTGTGAGTTTTTTATTGGATTGTAGAGAAGATATGTTGCTATTTAGTATGGCATACGTAAAATATTCCTGCCGGCAATTCGTGAAGTGGGTAATGGAGCAAAGTGATATCTTCTCCGATGAAGCGCATTTCTATCTGAATGACTTCGTGAATACACAAAATTTTCAAATCAGAAAATGCTCATACAATCCATGAATAGCAAACACACGCACAGCGAGCAACTGCCTGGTGCAGATTTTGATTAGGCCTTACAGGAACTTGACAACAGAGTTCCTGTCACCTCAACTGAACGGCATGGATCTGGACAAAATGTGGTTTCTGCAAGACGGCGCCACCTTTCACACAGCGCGTGAAACAATCGATTTATTGCAGCATGAAATAAAAAGTGGATTTTTAATGGGATGCCTAAGATGTAATTTTAAATTTTTGAAAAAAAAATTCAAATCTACCGTAAAAATCAAAAAATACTCAAAAATTATTCCCTGGCACCGCTCTCTCTATAAGTTTGTTCTACTGCCTGTTTTCATGTGTACGCTCACATATACAATTCAAAAATTTTCATAGAAAAAAATAAGCAGAACTCGATGAAAAATTAAAATTTCGTTTGTATTTTGATTTTTCTCGGTCATTAATTTGCTTGTTTCCTTTATGTTTTTGATTAATTTACAATTTAGTTTTTTAGTATTATCGCTTAGTTAGCCAGTTGAAACATAGTCTCCAAAATTGGTGAATCGATAACCGAATTCAAAAGGCACGAGTGTGAAAGGTAGAACCCTACCCTCAGGGAAATGCAAAGAAACCGTGTATTCGTTAACCAATGCCGTGGAATAATTTTAAACATTTTTGGCCGAGAGTCATTTCCAACAACAGGCTTTCGGAACTATGCAATCAGAAACCTATAACCACAGAAGATATGGCGGGCTGTAGAGGGGAACCAACAGGGCAAGAGAAGGAAAGGACGCCCACACATGGAGACAAATAGAAGCGGAAATGACAATGATTGGTAAATCTTGTGGATAAGTTAAGACGATGGCGCAATTGTTGATATTTTGGAGCCCTATGATTCTTATAGGAACGATGGGATGATGTATACGAGTATATATATACCGTTTAGTGATGCTGAGGTTTTGCGCTCTTTAATATGATAAAGCAAGTTAAATACAAGCATAGACATCGCATTGAAATCAAAACAATAAATTTTTACTTTAAGTAACTTTAAATTTTATATTTTAACATAATAAATTAACTCATTTAAACTTAACAACTTAATTTTTTTTGGATTTTGTTTACTTTTTTTAAAAGCTTTTATTCAACTTGCTTTGTAAGGGGTGGTTAAATTTTAAATGTCGATGCTGAATGTGAACCACACCTTAACGTCAAGCTTTTTTCTGCATTTCATTTGACATTTCTCAATTTTAGACTAACTCATTTTGAACCATGGAAAGATATACAATCGAGCAACGCGTTAAAGTTATTCAGGTTTATTATGAAAATGGGCGTTCAAATCAAATTGCACTCGTAATTTTCTCGCTCAATTTAATTGTCCAAATGTGCGTACAATCGGAAAAATCGTGCAAAAATTTGAGCAAACCGGGTCTGTAGGAGATGTGAAAACACCAGTGCATGCTCGTACAGCTCGTACTGCAGAAAATATTGCTGCTGAAAAACCGTCCACCTCAACTCGTCGTCGTGCCCAACAATTGCACCTCTCACGCTCGTCTTTGATGAACATTATGCATAAAGAGTTGCATTTACACGCTTACAAGGTGCAATTGACTCAAGAACTAAAGCCTATTGACCATTCAAAATGTCGTCGAAGAAAATCATCTTCAGTGATGAGGCACATTTGCACCTCAGTGGATGCGTCAATAAGCAGAATTGCCGCATTTGGGCGAATGATAATATAAGAGGGATTGTCGAAACACCAAAGCACCCACAAAGAATGATTGTTTGGTGCGGCTTATTGGCTGGCGGCATCATCGGGCCGTATTTTTTCTCTTTAAAAGCTTTTATTTAACTTGCTTTGTATGTATGTGAAGGTGGAATCTTGCAAGTTAAATTTGACCCACTTTCCGCTGTCCGATTGAACTGAAATTTTATATACTGTTTCAGTCCCGATGACAATACATGTTTATGATGACCATGGCTTCAGACGAGTGAACTCCTTAACAGTTGACAGTAAGGACTTGAAATTTTGTACACCCATTGGAGTATGGATGGCAGTTAGTGGGTTCACCATGAAATTGCTGCCACCTCCAGGGTTGGCTCCAAGCCAAAGAACTTCTCAGCGGTCAGTAGCAAAGATTTAAAACTTTTCATACCCGTTCGGATATGACAGACGGTTGGTGGGGCCATCAGGAAATACCAACCATGTCAGAATCGTTCTAGAACATTAGTGGGACTCCAGATCAGGGATCGTAAATTATGAATAGGCATTATATTGTTAAATTATGTTTTTTATAGAAAATCAAAAAAAAAATTATTTTTATGTTTAAACTTTTTTTAATTTTTTCCTGTTTCTTGTAAGCATAATTTAGCTCCTTCTAGCCTTATTTTATTTTTGGTGGCTGCGTATTTAGGAATTAATTTTATTTGCAAATAGTAGTTAAACTTTTTTACTTTGCATGGCAGTTGAAAACAGTCGATTTTAACACCTACACGGACTGACAGTGGACAACACTTAATCTCGACTCCGATATCTCTAAGTATTCACAAATATATTCACACATGCATATATAAATGGCAGATGTATAGTGTAGTAACTACAAATGGAATCACAAACTTATATTTATGCATAAGTTCTTCTTACTTACAGTGAAGGATATAAAAACTGCAGGAAATTGCAAAAATTAGTTTAAATTGAAAAAAAAGTCAGTAATCACGTTTGTCGGCGATAAACCTTGAGGATTTCCAATAATGGAAAAAAATTAAGTTGCAGAGAGGAAACAAATTTGTGAAAAATATTTACTCTTTTTGTGATATTAAAATTAAGAAAAAATGGGTAAACATTTTGATTTGATTAGAACTTAGGACTTTTTTTTACTTCACATTTCCTTAAGGTCCCTATACACAACATGTTTTTTATACATGTTTCCTTCATGTCTGTCAAAATTTGTTATTTTACAGAAGGTTTATAATTTTTGGTCACAAACGACATGTACAAATACGTCTGACATAGACTCTGTTTTTTTATAACAGCTGATCTACTCAAAAATATTACTCACTTTTATCAAATCTTTTTCTATATTTAAATACAATTGTTATTAATTTTAATATAATTAATAATAAATACCAATTTGCAATATATAATTTTATAAAAACAATATTTATTTTTATTTCTGTGCTTCTTCTTTTTACTACATAAATACCCACGTCCTTCGTTTGAAAAATGGCTTATAGCCGCTGAAAATATTTTTCCATTGCGTTATTGTAGTGGTGGCGAGACAGCTATTTTGTTTTCTTTTTAAGCTACAAAATGATAAGCTTGTACAAAAAAATTTCATATTCTTTGCTTCAATATTATTGAAAAATCAAAACTAGATAAAAAAAAATTTAATATATTTTTTTTGTAAAATTTTTTATTCAGGTACAGAAAATTATTCTATGGCGACAAATATTTCCACAAAGCGTAGACATTTAAAACACATGACTATACATGAGAAAATAGAGCACGTTCTAATTAAAAGTTTGTCAAAAGTTTTCCTCATGTTTTTTTACAGAAGCAATGTTTTTGAGGGCACACACGACATGTTTTTGTTTCACATTGTAAAAATTGACAAATACAGTGTAAAAAATATATCGTGTATAGGGACCTTTAGCTGCAACATTTTATGTTTAGCTTTACTTCTTCATCTTTTTGAATTCAACTCTTCATTGGTCTATTATTTTTATTCGAATAACCCATCCATTATACGATTCACATTTTTTTTTTATAACATTTCTTGATAGCAAGTAGTATTTGCTGTGAATTTTTAGCTTAATGGATGCTAATATTTATACTCGAATATTTTTTAATTTCAATGAAAAAGCATAACGAATAATTTATGTTCCGAATTGACTTTTTAGCAAATTTTTTTTTCTTCGATAATATTTTTGGTCTAAAAAAATATTTAACCTTAATTTTGTGGCAAGAATTTGATAGCTTTCCTAGACTTTATTATTATTCGCATTAACTAAAACATTTTTGTTTTTTTTTTTTAATTTTTTTAGTTTTATAAGCCACTTTATCTTGGAATGGATTAAGGATGTCAAAGTCAATAACAATTTATTATTTAACAGTTTTTATAAATTTTAATCTCCAGGCAATGCTCTACGTCTTTGGTATGTGAAATCACAATTCTTGTTCAATACTAAAAATGAATTTCTTTAATTCTTTATGTATCATTTGTTATACAGTTTTCATGTTTAAAGCAAACGCTCCAATTGTCTTAAAAATCAGCTGCAAAATTAAATCGATTTTTTTATTCATGGAAGGGAGTACTGAAGTAGTCCATCATTTTGTAGTTTTCTTTTAAATACTCATGTGGTGCTAATGAGAGCCACAGACGCCTTTTGACTTCTTCAATTTATTTACAATAATTTTTTCACTTTACGTGCTTTGATACTCAATAACACGATGGTTCTTTATTAAAAAAAAAACTTTATGTTATAAACATATAGTTTTCTATAGTTGGTGTTTTCTTTAATTTTTTAAATAATAATTAAACAGAAACCAAAGAAAAAAAAACTTTTTGTTTAGCCACAAATTTGTTACTCAATACAAAATGTTCTCCTTTTACTTTTATCAGAAAAGTACATTAGTCAACACATACGTGAGCAGATGCACAACACCTACCACACAAACACATACGAATCTCTAAAAATTCCTAACTAGATTAATTACAAGTAACGTGGTTGCCATGATACTGCACAGTGGGGACTTTTACTGTATATAGTTTTGCTTTACCACGTTAGCAGTACTATTATTTATACCAAAACTAAAAAAATAACTAATATAAAAAAAAATATAACGAACACAATTTATAATTTATATCGCAATTAATTCTTGTTGACGGGCTGCTAAACAAATCTCTAGTGAGCAATAATTTCTGTATAAAGTTTTCCTAAGGGCTTTCTGCATCTCCTTTTAATCATGATTATTTTGCAAAAATTGGAACTTATGTAGACATAAAAGAAATAATAAAAAAAAGAAATTAGATAATAAACATAATGAAAATAAGAAACTAAATAAATTAGAAAAATTCTAATATGTTATCACGGATGGAGACACACCACAAATGTAAGAGCACATTTAATTAGGAATTATGTTAATGTCATGAACATCCAAATGGAAATGTTAGCGAGAGAAAAAGAAAAAGAACCTTAAACCAAATATCTGTGTTGTCATATTGCAGGCAACAGTTATTTTTTTTTTAATTATTTTGTATAAAAAAAGGACAGACTCTGGTCTTTTAAAACTTAAATTGTTATACTGGCTTAAAAAAGGAAAAGCGAAATTCTGATTTTTAATGTGAGAAAAAACAATACAAGCTTGTGCATTTAAGATTGCAAATTTTTACAATTGTAATTATTTTTAATTAATTGTGAACGGCCTTTTTTGGTTAAGCTTGCAAAACACGAAATTCATAGCTGATTGGTAACATAAAGAATTTTTCCTACGGAAGTACGATCATTTGGCAATTTTTTCTTTTTTATTAGTTTTTGGAGACGCCAACAAGTACTACCAAGATTTTGCGAATAACAAATGTAATCATCAGGGCAGATAAGCTTATGCACGTAAAATTGCAAAATATGCAAAAATAAAATTAAAAATATGCATTCAAAATGTATTTATTTAACAATTTATTAATTCTTAAAAAAGTAAAAACTTAACAAAAAAAAAAAACATAAATACATTCCATTCAGTCTTAAAAAGTGAAAACATATTTTAAAAAAATAGTATCAGATAGACTTATTTTTTTAAATTATCATATGTAAAACTCAGTGGGCGATAAGCAAAAGTACCCTTTTGTTAATAAAAATATCATGAATTTAAAATCGTATTTAAAGAAAACCGACTTTAGTGTGACTATGATCTTAAAACTGTTTTAAACATGTTCGTTCAACATCAACGGATGTAATAGTTGGATATATAAAAGTGACCAACTTCTTTGTATTTAGAATATTCATTTTCTGCAATATTTTATTTACTGGAAGGTAAGTTAAAAATACGGGCAATACTGATTTAAGCCCCTACATTTTTATATATTCGATCTTCTTACACTAAGAAATCGTACTCATAGAGTAAAGAACCGTGCGAGACCGGGTAAAAACAGGTAGTAGGCAAATAAGCAAGATACCGAATATAGCGCCACCTGCCGGGCGGATTTGTGACGTTAAACCTTCCAAGATTATACATATAAACCTTCCTCTTGAATCACTCTATCTTTTAAAAAACACTGCATCTAAGCATACATACAGATAGACGCGGGAAACGACTTTGCTTTATATTATGTAGTGATAGTGATATGCCGAAAAGTTTAACAAAATATTACGAAAAATTTGCATTTAAGGCTATATATTTTATGCAAATATGATGCCATTTTACTGGAAATATTGCGATTCACAAAAAAATTAATTTTAGGTGGGTCCCTTGTCCTTATAATTACTAATAAATATATGTATGTAATACTTTCCTTAAGGATCTCCTAATATAACTTTAATTTTATGTTGTAAATGCCGATGTGCCATAGTGTAATTGTACCAAGTGGGCGCACCGTATATTTTGTTTGTGTAAAATGTGAAGTTTACTAAAGCAGTTTTCTCATTATTTCAACAATATTGATTTTACAAAGTTTACATGGATCCGGAGGTCATTTTTGAATAACCGATTTGCTTATTTTTAATTGACAATTTTTGATAAACAACTGATTGTAATATTTTGCGATACTTGATTGTAAAATTTTAATTCATTCTTGGGTGGAAAGAAAAAAAGATTATATTACTTTACCGGACAGAGCTTTAATAGTGCTGTAACGTCACATTTATGTGAAATATCGAAATTGTTTGGCAGCGGAAAAAGAACTTCGTGTAGCGATTTCAAGCATAATAATACGGTTTAGTATACATACTAAATTTTTATTAATTTTGTTTAGTTTTATTATATTTTATTACTTTTTACAACTTGAAATGTGTTTATATAATTTTATTGTTTTAAGGGGGCCGCCAATTTTTTATTTTTTCTTATGTGGGTCGCAGTATCAGAATGTTTGGAAACCTCTAGTGTAGAGCAGAAATATACTAAAAAACTTTGCAAATACTATGATGCAAGATCATTTGCAGAAGTTTGTGAATAGGGCTATTATATTTTTTTTTTTTTTTTGCTTTAGATAAAATTATCAAGCCTAGGCATTATTTATTTGGACTACATTCTGTTTACTAAGTGACATTTTACTTTGTTCGTGAGTCAATTCTTATGGAAAATCATTTGGACACGAAACTCTTCTACTTTCACAATTTCACTACGATACTCGTAGTTCAAAAATATTAGTTTATTAACGGCAGGCAAAGAATGAATGAGGCTGGGCACTTATTAAAATTTAATTGTTTTGCATTCTACATTATGTTATTATATAAAACTTAATTATTCATTTAAGGGCCATTACAACAAGTTACCGATAATTAAAGTCAATAAATTAAAAAAGATACGTCATTTGGTTGGACATGAAGTTAAAAATATCAACTAGTTAAATATCGGATACTTTATTCTTAAATATCTATTCAAGTTTGGTTGTAAAGTTTTAGCTAAAAACTGGTTATTTGCCCCCACAAGAAAGTTGTATTAACGGGTCTAAGAATTATAAGAAAACCAGTATTTAAGTAAGAGTTTGTTTTTTTACATTAAAGCTTTAATAAGCTGCCTAGAAAGTGAAAGAGGCTTGTTTTCAATTACTTTGTTGTCTTTGTGGCAAGTCCTTGAACATTCCCAAATGGGAATTATATAAATTAAGATACACACACATACATTTATACACATTAAAAGACAGTCCAAACTAATGTACATGACATGAATGGATGGCTAAATGTTGATTCATTCGTATGTGTGCATGAAGCAAAAAGGAAAATGCTCTTTTTTTCCAGATTAAATATTTACCAAATAACAATAAATTTGAAGAAAAAAACACACACACATATCAGAGTGAGTCATGAGTGCAAAAAATTTTTTTTTTATATTTCTAATGCGGGTTTTACATTATAATACAAGAGTTAAGATTTTCATTGGATTTTTAAAGAGCAAAATCATATGTTATTTAATATGACTGTTGAAAAATCAAACGGGGGTTTTACACTATAATACAAATATTTATTAGGATTTTCATTTGATTTTATCAGCTGTTTTTGTTATTTCTTTGTTCATATTAAAGGGTTGCATGAGCATGCTTGGAATGGCTTGCAAGCGCTTTCATGTATAAAATATAATGTGTGTTTTTGAAGTACGCTTGCGCATTGCTTTTATACAAAAATGCAGCCCTGATGCAATGAAAAGTTTCCTTATTTTTGGATGTTTTGCTTTCACATTATTGTATTTTTCATTTGATTTCAATTTTTTAATGACTAAAAAATAGTGTAAAAGCAAATTAAATAGTATATTTGATTTTTTATATTTTTCATTCATTTTTTACATTTTCAAAATATGAAGAACTTTAAACATTATAAACCCTAATTGCTATCTGAAGAATATTTTCGTTTTTCATTTTCTGTAAAACAAATTTACAGAATTGAAACCATTTTCAATCAGAATTGAAATTTGTGAGAGAGCAGTATTGAAAGAAAGTTATGTGAATTTTTTTAACACAAGCGATCAACTCGTCTAGAAAAAAATTTATAAAAAAGCGCAATTTTTTAGAAGTTTTCATTTAAAATTTCTAGACGTAGTTGATAACAGCACATTAGAAAGAAAAAAAGAAACTATAAGAAAAATTAGCGTCATTATTGTCATGACCGAAAACTTCGTTCAAAAATTCATTTTAGTTTTGAATCTCTCTTTTTTAATTTGTTTATAATTTTTTTGCGTTAAGTTTAAAATTATTTTTTCTTATAATAAGGGTATGTGTACCGTGTATACGAACCCAAACAAAATAAAAACGAAGTTTTTCTATCATCTTTCTTTATACATTTAACAATTTTGCACTCATATGCAGCATCTGCATATGAAAGTGCTAAACCAACAAATGCGAATGAATGAGATCTTTGTGAAAAAGAAAAATCTCAAACGGAATGATACTTTGAGGAGAATAAAAAAGTATGCTGCTCATCTTTATATTACAACACTTATGGCGGAACATCAAAAACCTTTTAGTTGAACATTTTCTTATGTGTTTAGCCACATGCTGCTGTTCCTTTTTTTAGTGTGTTAAACAAATTTTGCCGAAAATAATAAAAAAATCTTATTTTTGCAAGAGCAAACTTCTTATTAAACTTGACACACTTCTTTTTTATTCAAAATGCTTGATGAGAGTGATTTTATATAAATAATTTGGCATATATAATCCAACCAGCAAAACACTAATTTGTTTTGACAGTTTCAGTCATATTGTTACAAATAGTTTGAATTAATTAAAATACTTAGAGCAGTAAGTTTCGCAACAAAATTTAATTTTTTATAGTTGCAGCTATTCTTTTTTCTTTCACATTTTGGTACGGTAATTTGCATAGCAACGGGTACTGCCCCCATTTTCTAGTATACTATAAAACATGCTTTTTTATTTGCTGTAAAAATGATATGGGGGAAAAAATTCGATTTGTGATTAGTAAGAAATTTTTTCTTACAACAAAAGTTGCTCCGTTTTCTTAAATACTTCACAACTTTTATTAAAATTAAAAAAAAAAAAAAAAATATAAAAACTATTGTCAGCAACGTTGCCAGGAGCTAAAAAAAAAAAAAAACTATATTTCCTTTAAAAAGAAAAGGCTAGAAAAGGCTAAATCACGCCGAAAAAAATGAGCTAGAAAAAGGCTAAAAATCTACAGCTTAAAATTCATAATTTTCTTAATTCTTTATTGCATTAAGAATCTTAATTATAATTTTCATAGAAAAATTAAAAAAAAAAACCATGAAAGGAATATCAAAAGCTAAAGAAAATAATGTCGTTTTTCACATGGCTTTAAATACTTACAAGCGAATTCAATTAGCAGTAATTTATATTTTGATTTTTAATGCGATTTCTATTCTGATATTTCTCTTGCTTTATCGTACTCAAGTGAGCATCCTCAGCATTACTGAACGGCAGTACTAAATAACTAAATACTAAATGGCACAATTAATTAATCAATGAGGAATAAAGTGCAGTTTTATTTTACAAGTTAGAGGCCAAATACTTTTCTTTACTTATGAAATTACCTTCGTTCGACCCATTTATCAATTTACATATCAAAAATATTACTTTAGCTAATTTGGTTTCAGTCTCAGTTTGTTTATCTATGATTTGTTTTCATTTTTCCAAAAAAGGCTATTTTGAAAAACAAAAAAAGCTAGGAAAGAAGCTAGAGGCTAAATCATAAATTGTGAGGCTAAATACGAGGAAAAAAAAGGCTAAATCTAACCTTATAAAGGCTAAAATGGCAATGCTGATTGTCAGTTTCTTGTTTTTTTTTTTTTGTTTTTTTTTTTTTTTTGTTTTTGCTTTAAAGCAAATGATAACAATGTGTTACATATTTCGGCATCCATACACACGCTCTCTGAATTTTATTTATTGTGAATAAACTAAAATTTCCCCATATTGTTACTGGTTTTGCATGTACAAAAGTTAAAGCATACTTTGGGGAGTGTTGATGTATTAGAGCATAAAGATTTTATTAAGTTGCTGATGATAATAATGATGACTGTAAACAAGCATTTTATTGCGACACAATTTAAATTAGAAAAACAAACTGTTTCTGCCATTAATTAAAAAAAAAAAAAAAACTTGTTAAGCATGTAAAATAAATAAATAAGCAAACACAAAACAAAAATGCTATGATATCAAAAGGAAAATATTTTAAATTCCAAGAAAACTTAATTTCCTTTTAAATTCACAATTTAAAAGTATATACTCGTATGTAGGTATAGATACATAAAATAAGAGATAATACAAGTTCCTTTGTTTGCCTTTTTGAAGTTTAGTTTTATTTTTGTTTCTGTTTTTCTTAATAAAACATTCAATAAGTCACATAATAATTTTCTTAAGCCTTTTTTCTTTTGCTTTTAAGAATAACAATTTGTTTGTTCGAGCATCGTTCGTGTCTCTAGCTTTAGGCCAAATTGAAAAGATGCTGCTACGAAGCACTAGTATTGGAAAAATTGACCAAATTTTAATTTATGTCATTTTTGTAGGAATAAAATTGTTTCTTTCTGTTTTCATCATTTTCCTGTATTATTTTAAAGAAGAATATATTTTATAGATATGACTTTAGGGCATTGAAATTCAATTAAAATATACATATTTCTCTTTTATAATTCAGATATTTAGTTGGAGAAATTTGTGACAAAGAACTTAAGGAAGATAAAAATATAAAAAAAATATGCAAGTCAGTATTAAAATGAAATAAAAATAAACAAAAATGCAATTTAATTAAATGAAATAAAATAAATCCTAAAATTAAATATTTTAATTTAATACAAGTTTTTTCTAAATAAAATTTTAATATTTTATAAAAAAAAATTTGTTTATATACCGCAGTTTAAAAATTTAATAAAAATAATTTATTTATTTTTTTCTTGGTTAAGATGTCAAATAATGTTGAACTAATTTTTAAATTTTTGCCACAAAACTTTAGACAACTGTACCAATGTGGGTGTGAGTTTGTGTGTGTGTGTGTATGTGTGTGTAATCTTTGAAATTTCTTTCCTAATACGAGTACAATGACTAAATAAATAAGCAAGTTTTTTTTTTTTTTTTTTTGGTTTCTTTTAACAAAGTTGATATTTCCATTTATATTATTTGCCTAAAGTATTATTTTAGGTGCACCGAAATTTAAAAAAATATTATTGAAATATAATTAAGAAATAATTTTTTAATAAAAATATTAATATAAAGCTGAGGGAGTATTTTTAACAAGACTTTGAAGAAGATTTTTGCTTTAATTTGAATTATAGCAACTTTTTTTAAGTAAAAGGGCTGAAAAGTATTCCAATAGTTTTGGTTTTACAGCCCTGGCTAGCGTATTTAGTGCCTAAAAGACACATAAAATGTATACATCAAATTATGCATTTGTGTTTGTATCAAAAAATTAATTAGTTTTGATTTTCATCAAATTCATATACAAACCAGATTTAAAAAAACCCCTCACAAATGCATGATTGCTGTAGAAATTTGATGTGCGTATTCTTAGTTTTAAACTAAGACACTTTATTTTGCATCACTAACTCACATCTAAAAACAATCTTATCAGTATAACACTCACTTTACACCTAATGACTGCTCTGTCCGTATAAATCTAAACAATATAAAAAATGTCAACAATTTTATGAAAAATTAAATAACTAAAAATTCCCTTAAACACCCCAAGCCCAACAATTTAGCACAATGCTGACGATTTTAAACTTGACTTTTTTAATACTTTTATTAAAACAGCAAATAACTTTAAAGTTGTCGGCAGAATCAATGAAACGTACAAGAAAAAACTTTAAAGTTTGGTTTCAGCATGTGAGCATGAATATTTTATGCTCTTGTCGTTTTAACAAAAAGTGTTAAAACAAATGAAGAAAAAAAATGGAATCAAGACAATAATATCAAAAGCAGTAAGAAATCCAATTACATTATAAAATAGAAAAAAGAAGCAAAAATAAGAAAACAAATTTTAAGAAATTTTTTATAAGAGACAACATGTCGTCATTCTACCACAAATGGCACTGGAATTATGTATGGCGCAAAACATAAGGAGAAACTTTTGAAACAACAGAACCCAGCAAAAAAGAAAAATCAACACGGAACTTGATGCATAAAATTAAAAAGAAATTTTATAAAAAAAAATAACTATTATTGCACGGCAATACAGTTTTCAACATATCATATCTAAAAATAAAAAAAAAATTAATTTAAAAAAAATAATGAAAATAAAATATTTGAAATTTAAGATGATAAGGCAAGAGTTTAAATTGATGTTCTCGTATATAAATATAAATTTATATATTTATTCGATATTAATATCAATATGTAAGTAAGTCCGTTTACTGAAACAGAATTTGCCAAAGGCCGAAACAAACGGAAGAGGTCAGAGGACTGCAACTAAATTAATTAATTAATGTTATAATAGAATCTCCTAAAGTTAGTAATTATAATTAATAATTATAATTAATTAACGCCGTCGTCTGTCTACACTATTAGTTTCCATATCATCATCCTCCAATTTTTAGAGAAATCTGCTTAAAAATAGAATTTTAATCGTTAGGAAATCCATTTAATAAATTCAGATATTCAAAACTTTATAAAGTGACTCATTTATTTGCTAGCACTATTGGCAGACGAGCCAGCCAAAGTCTTAAATAAACTATTTCAAAGCATTATTTTAAGCTAAAATTAAGTACGGGGACCAGCGTTGCAGGAGCTAGAAAAAAAATAAGCTGCTACTTACAATCAGTCTCAGCTCTAAATAAAATTCATTTTCTGCTTTTTTAAAGTTTTGTTTTCAAACGAATTTGTCTGAAATTTATAGGTATACGTTGAAATTTTAGCCTTTTTAAGGCCAAATTTAGCCTTTTTTTCTCAAATTTAGCTTCAAAATTTATAATTTAGCCTCTAGCTTCTTTCCTAGCTTTTTTTGTTTTTCAAAATAGCCTTAAATAGCCTTTTTTGGAAAAATGAAAACAAATCATAGATAAACAAACTGAAACTGAAACCAAATTAGCTAAAGTAATATTTTCGATATAACTTTGATATTGAAACTAATAAATTGTTCGAACGAAGTTAATTTCATAAGTAAAGAAAGGTATTTGGCTTGTAAAATAAAACTGCACTTTATTCCTCATTGATTAATTACTTATGCCATTTAGTATTTAGTTATTTAGCACTACCGTTTAGTAATGCTAAGGTTGCTAGACTAGAAATCGCATTAAAAATCAAAATATAAAATATTGCTAAATGGAATTTTAAATATTACGTTTTATCATTGAAAATGAAAAATAATTGCATTCGCTTGCAAGTATTTAAAGCCATGTAGAAAATAACATTTTCTTCTTTAGTTTTTCATATATCATCCCTTTTTTTGGATTGTTTAATAAAAATTATAATTAAGATTCTTAATGCAATAAAGAATTAAGAAAATTATGAATTTTAAGCTGTAGCTTTTGAACTTTTTTCTAGTTAATTTTTTTTTTGGCATGATTTAGCCTTTTCTAGCATTCTTTTTAGGGAAATATAGCTTTTTTCTAGCTACTGGTAACATTGCCCGAGAACAACACTAAGCTCGATAATTTTTAAATTTGCCATGTGTGACAAAAAAATATTTCTTTAACTCTTCACGCGCTTTCTTCGTCGAATCGACGAACATCGTTTTTACTTTTTTGAAAATGCAAAAACAACTTTCGTATATTTTTTGTTTTTTAATAAAATTAAAGTGTTAGGCTTTTACTTTATATGAACAAAAATGAAATTAAATTGATGTATAAAAAAATATATATTTTCTTACATTGTGTTGAATCTGGGGCGGATTAAAAATGGACGTCATCGATGCGAAAGTACTTCTAGGGTTGAAGTGTGTGAGTAAGCGTGTTCGTATATTTAAAATTCAAAACCTTTCATATGTGAGAATTTGTTTATGTATCACGTTTTAAAATTGCACATGCGCGACTCTGTGAGGATAAAAAATTATTACCATTTGGGGCCTTGTTAATTCAAAATGTTTTATCTTGCCTGACTAAAAATATTTTGTGTGACAGTTGAATCGTTTTCACTTCAAAATTTTGAATACAGAAAGTCAATTAGATTTTTTGCACTCTCATATTTCTATCACCTGCAACAAGCAAACAAATATATTTGGTTATCTGGCCACACTGAATCCTGGGAAAACTTAAAAGTCAATAATAATATTGAAAGGTAAAGTTCGCACACGCAACAATTGTTTGCAATTTAATTATTTAGAATAAAAGGAAAAAAAAATAAGCAAAAAATTAGCTTATTTCATTAAAAAACCAAATTCAGTGGAGGATTTTTGTTAAAGTTAAAATGAAATTGAATAAGAAATGGGTGAAAGAAACTTTTAAGAAGGGAAGCATAATCTGAAGAATAAAGAGGCGAAATAGTTAAGAAAAATGCTGAGTTGGTACCAAAAAATCTTTGGCTTCCACTTTTATGCAAAAGTTAGGGCTTTGTTGAGGTTACTTATTATTTTCCTGATATCTTCACTAGTTTTATAATTTATTAAAATGCCTCACATTCTTAACTTCTTCCTAGTTTAGAACTTATAAAATATTCCTTTTCTGGCATCAACAAAATGAAACCTTTTGCAAATTTTGCTCTTCTTTTTGAAAATATAAAGCGAAAATTGTAATTTTTGCAAATGAACTTATGCATTTATGCTCGTAAGTGAAAAACGTACGTCTTAATATATGTAACACCCACAGCTGTAGGCAAACATGTAACAAAGTAACAAGGTTTCCAAGGTTTTTTCTTTTTTTTTCTTTTGTCAGCAAAAGGAGTTGTTCATTTGATTTATTTTGCTGTTTTTACTCGTGGATCCCGCACTTTTTGTTCGTTTTTCTTTGCAGCGATGCGCTGTTAAAAATGTTTTACTTTCTTAAGTATACATTTGCATGAAGACTTTACAAGAGTACGAGTATATGCGTGCAACAACACAAAAAAAACTCATTTGCAACGATTTGCATAACATTTATATTTTATTTAACGCAAAGTAAAACAAAACCCAAAAAAAAAACAAGTAAAAGTTATATATTCGGTCTAGCCGAACTTTATATACCCTTCACAACAGTAAGAACATATAAATTTTTAAGTGCATTATTATTCGGTGTGAATCGATATAACTTTATTTAAAACGGTCATATTTGTTTTTACGTAACCTATATGACAATTGCGAGAAATTTTTTTATAACACAATTTTAAGTTCAATATTTAAGGGCTTGTTCAGCTTTCGTTAACAGGTCCTAATATTCATTCTACTCTATAAAAAAAAATAATAGCACATGTGCGCAAGAATGATAGAAATACAAGATTACGTCATGCGCATGATTTCCCGTTAGATGACGAAGAAAAAAGTAATAAATTTCTCTACTTGTATGTTTACGTTATTTATTTATTAGCCAATAGGAACACATCGCGTCATTTGAGCTACATGCTCAGAAAATTTAAATTTTATGTGGGAGATGGCATACTGCCACGACAACAACAACAACTAAAGCTATGCTCATGACTATTAGGCTTGACTTGAACAACTCCTTTTGCTGACAAAAGAAACACAAAAATTAATCCAAGGAAGTTCGCCATATACTTTTAGACCGACCACGCCCATTTTTATGTAATCTTGTCAACGATTTTTACTCGGCACAATGCAAAAAGAAGTGAGCCCGTAATTTGAGAATGAAACTATGGTTTGAAATATTTTTTTTTAACAATTTAGTTGGTCGGGACCGGGTCGGGCGGGACCGTGCAGAAACATCTAGTAGATTTATACAAAAATATTTGCTAAATATATGTAAATAAAAACTGTAGCATGAATTTTGGTGTTTTGAATTCACTATGGGCTATAATCGCACCGCGACATTTAAGATCTATTGTGCAAGGTATTATGAATTACAACTTAACCTGTCAAAAAAATTTTCAGTTGTATTTATGTTGCCTTTCAACTTTTTTGTGGAATTACCGTGTACAACCCAATGCTAATTGAGTTGACGACAACAAAAATAAATTACAACTGCTTCCTAGCAGTTGTTTTAAACAAATTGACTGATATGTGTGGAATTTCCTAAAGTTCCATTAAATTATAGACAATTTTGCTTTCTCGATTCGGGTTTTTTCGTAAAACCAACTTCAAAAATCTGGCCAATTGAATGTATCCTATGTACCTTTGAAAATGTAGTAAGTAAACTGTTGATGGCGATTTGTTGCCGAAGCCACGCCAGCAATAATGACAAAAAATCAATACACAATGAAAATTTTTATTTCACTCTTTAATTTTTGCACAAATTTATATTAATAAATTGCTTCATATTGCCGTTCTTATTTCAAGTTATGGCGATCAGTAGTCATAGAATATTCTGTGTCCATAATCCACTGCTGAGAATGAGAACTTTTACCAAAAATTACCAGTCATTGTGATGTTGCAGGAAATATGCAATTGCACTTCTTAATGTTGATTTGCTTTATTTTATACTTGTTTATTTCATTTTGAGCACAAACCACAGGATAAATTACAATTCATTATTTAATATTTATTGTTTATATCTGTCAAATCCTCAATTTTTAGGCTGGCAACATTAATCCAATTTCAACTGAAATTATTGCTAAAAATGGGTTGAGTTGTTTGATTTCAACTAAAAAATAAAACTTACATTTTCGCACACTTTTTGTTAACCGTGCTCGTGAAAAACGTGCGAGTAATTTGTTTTGTAAACAACAGCTAATTTGCTGTTTTGTTTACTTTTTTTATGATATCGAATGTGATGATGCCAAATGAAAATTATTCGATCAAATATCAGCAATTTCAATGAAATTTGGACCAAATCTTTGGATGTCTTTTCTCACAAAACTGCATTAAAATTTTTTTTTAAATTGTTTAAAAAAATCGAGGTAGTAGCACATCACAGAATAAGGCTTTACTATTTATGGACCGTTTAGGCTGAGTTTAAATAGCAACCTGCACGCAGGAACTTTCAACAAATTGACTTACTAAGCTTTTCCGTAGTTTTTTTTAAGGACTTCAGAAAGCTGATTTGAACATCCACACGGACAGATGGTTAGACAAACAGACGAGCAGATGGACAGACGGACAACGCTCAATCGACTTTGCTATTTATAAGGATCCAGAATTTTTATACTTTAAGGTGAAACATGTTCGGTTTAGAAATTACGTACGGAATAAACTTATAAATAACCTTTTTTACTTATAGTGAGTGAAAAAATTGTGGTAAATGGGGAAAGCAGCATTAGTTTAAGTTTTAGCGTTTATTTTGTCTAAAATATTATTAAACTTTTGAAAAATCTATCCAATTTTATAACATTTTCATCACAGAATTATGTTAACTATAAAAGCATCTGACAACCACATCTACGGAAATAATGACACCCAAATGCTAAATTTCTCATACATGCTCATATCACATAAAATTTACACTCATGCATGCGTTTACTAATCAACGAAAACGTACTAGAAGAATGTTCTATTATTGAATAGCTTATAAAGGGTAGTCCAGCCATAATGTATGATATTAACGTCAATTTTTTTGCCAAACTTAAATTAAAATTTCTTTGTTTCAGTGTTTGTCCACAATCGGGTCTGTAGGAAATGTAAAACACCTGCGCATGCTCACCCAGCTCGTTCTGAAAACATTGTTGCTGTTCGCGATAGTTCGTTGTCGACATTCTGCATGAATTCACTTCTTTTCTTTAATTGAAAATTTTTTTAAAATGTTTTTTTAATATATTTTTAATCAAAACAATAAAATGATGACATAAATGATCTGGGGAATATTCATGTGTCAAGGAGAAAAACAAAAAATTATAAAAAAAAAATTTTAGATTTTAAATCCACCTACGAAAATAAATTTACCAAAAAGAGTGCAAGAAAACAACCACATCAAGGATACTGCAAATGCAAAGTTAAATTGTGTGTAAGTACGTGTCAAGTATTTAAATGCTACGTAGGTGTGTGTGTGTGTAAGTTTATACGCCTGTCTGTCTACATTTGATGAATTTATTTACAATTACTCACTCTAGAGCACACAAATTTCCACTTTAAAAATATTAAAAAGCAACTATAATATTTTACTTTAAGAGTTTTTTCTCTTTCACTGTATGTAGACAGTCAGCTTAGGTGCTGAAAATGAATTTATAAAAAAGTAAAACAAAAATAAGAAACAGATCTGAGTAAAAATTTATTATTTTTTTTAAAGTAGTGAGTGAGTTTTCTTTGTTGAAAGGTATGTCAACATTATGAAGAAAAAATGTATGCGTTAAATTGTAAGCAATTGAAACAAAAAAAAATATTTTAGAAATAATGTGTTTAGAAACATGTTTCACTACATTATTAGCAACATTAAACACACAAATCTTACAACAATATTTACCATTTCAATATAAACTCTTGAAGTTGAAAAAAATTGAGATTGGTCTCAGAGAACTGCAGAAATCGCATTTTTGGGTGATGGTGCATGATTAAAATTTTTTATGTATAAACGAACAATTTGAGTAAAAAACGAGCATAACATTTGATTTAATAATGTTAAAAAATGATCGATATGATTGAAGCAAAATGCAAACATTCAAAAACACATATACGAGTATGCAAAGAGACATTAAATCAACAATCACACATATTTGAGTAAGTTGCTGCATAGTAAAATAGGGCTGGATTTCTGTTTTTGTGTATTTTTATTGTTGAATGTTTCAATCAAAGCATATACATCATGCTAATGACTGTGCTGCAATTCTGCCTTTTTAAATTCAATCGTGTCTAACATCATAAAACAACAATCAGTTTTTAATTGTGCCTCGCATCTAATTTAATCAAGTGTTGTGCAGAATTTTATGGACAACGTAGTCATACAATCATAATTTTTTAGGAATGTTTGATAGATTGGTAAAAGCAACATGATTTTTTTTTGTTTCATTTGGTTGGTTTGTTAGTTGAATGCAACTGATATTGGGAGAGAAACGACGATTTACGATTAACAAACAAGAGAAGCAGAATCAATTACAATAATTTGCTCTATTAATTGTTCCTTAATTTTAATTAACTTTTACTTACACAGCACTACAAAATCAGTTTTTTTTTTGATTTGTTCACAATAAGAAGCTTCTGCCTGACTGATTATTTAGAGAGGGCCAAAAAACATTTTGAAATTTTATATCTGATCCTAAGTTAAATTGGGGTCTAGAATTTCTTTCTTATTTTAAATTTTAGTTATGATAAAATAACGAATCTCCATTTTAGGTACGTAAAATGTTTAGCAAAATTTATGTGGAATATTTTTGTGAAAAATTGCTACCGTGTAACTTTCCCATTATTGTGACTTTTTACATTGTATACGAGTATATACAACCTACAGTATTTTTTGTACAGCTCTTAAGTTTATGGTTTTAGTGCTACGCTTTGCATAAAGCAAACTATTTTGTTCAGTAAAAACTTTTGAAGTCAATAATAAGATTTGCCGTACGAGACCCCAAGACTTGATAGCTTTTCTTAATATTTCGTCATGTAAACTTTATACCTGCTTTGGTTGATCCTAATATTTTATTTTATCACTTTTATTGAGTGCTAGTGCTTTTTGGGAGGCGTTCCCATGTTGCTGGGTATCTCTGAGATGAAGACTGTTGATCTGGAAGAACCTCATAAAATACTTTAGCTCTTTATTCGAACATCAGTGGTTCAGGCATACAAAACAAGTTAAGAGTCCTCATTCCTAAAAAAATACCGATGGTTAAATGCAGCTGAATGGTACGAAGACGTTAATAAAGTGCAGTTTTGGGATGGTTTCAAGCCTGAATTTTCAAAAGGGTATTGCGAAATCAAATTTTCTGGCAGAAGCGATCTTCTATTGCATCAAGGAATTTTTAGCAGAGAAATATTAGGTGTACGACTACATTAAGACAGCTGAGTTATATTCATGAATGAATGAACTTGAGACTCATAATTATCTTATACAACGAGCGGGCAGACTGCTTAGCGTACAGAAGAATAAACCTTAGAATCTCTATATTAAGAAGAAAAACATTTGGATTCGCTGAGTAGGCTCAGACAAGTGCTACGCTTGAATTTAACAGGAGTGATTACAGACTGCTAACCATCATATCATGCGGTAAAATATAGTTAATGGTTTTCATACGTCTTGTGTAAGAGATATGAACACATTTACCAAGACTAAATTTGAGATGATTAGTAAAACACTAACAATCAGTTTATCAATGTCAGATTGTAGATTATTAGCGTCACTTATAGTTGCAATTTATGAATATATCGTAAGATCGTCAGCGTACAAAAGGAAATTGGCATATGTAAAGCAAGTTGATATATCATTGATAAAAATATGAAAGTACTATTTGAACTATGCAAGCTCTCTCCAACAAATAAGAATACAGCCATTTATGGAAAGTCGAATGAATACCTATTTAAGTCCAAAACTTTCTTTAAAAGTAAGCAGTATGAAATTTTTTCGAAAACTTTGGAGAAATCTGTGTATATTACATCAACTTGAGAGCCAAGTTCCAATTGTGAAAAGCAAAAATCTGTGCATACAGTAATACAGAGATTGTAGATTTATTATTATGAAAGCCATGCCCACTTTTCAATGTTCAAAGAGATATGTGTAGTTAATTTAAACCTAAAATTATGCTTTCAAATATTTTATTGAACATTTTTGTTGGTGCTTCTTTTAAATTGCTGTATTTATTTCGATTACAAGTAAAATTATATTTTTAAACGAATTTCTCCCGTAAAAAAGACCGGGTCAGGCGATACCAGCCAAAAACATCTAAAAGGTGATTTTATAAGAACTATCGGAAATTTAAAAAAAAAACACATAAAATTCAGAAAAATGCATGAAATATTTATTTGGATCGATAGTTGGGTCGATATAATTTAATGTTTGAAGATTATTTCATGCAAATGTTGGCCGCGGCTGCGCCTCAAATGGTCCATCCGCTTAGTCCAATTTTGGCATACTCTTTCCAACATTTCGGCCGGTATCTCACGAATAATGTTGGCAATGTTGGCTTCCAGTGCGTCAATCGAAGCGGGCTTGTCCCTATAGACATTAGCCTTAACATAGCCCCACAAAAAATAGTCTAGAGGCGTTAAATTGCACGATCTGGGCGGCCAATTGACTGGTCCCAAGCGTGAAATAAACTGTTCACCGAACTCGCCTCTCAATTGGTCCATTGTTTCGCGTGCTGTGTGGCATGTGGCACCGTCTTGTTGAAACCACATGTCATGCAAGTCAAGCTCTTCCATTTTGGGCAAAAAAAAGTTTGTTATCATCGCACGGTAGCGCTCACCATTCACAGTAACGTTGTGATTCGCATCATCTTTGAAGAAATACGGCCCAATGATGCCGCCAGCCCATAATCCGCACCAAACGGTTGTTTTTTGTGGATGCATTGGTAGCTCTTGCAATGCTTCTGGCTGCTCTTCACTCCAAATACGGCAGTTTTGCTTGTTCACGTATCCATTCAACCAGAAATGAGCCTCGTCGCTGAACACAATTCTTCGATAAAAAAGTTCATCTAACTTTTCAAGAGCCCATTCACCAAAAATTTGGCGTTGTGGTAGGTCGTTTGGCTTCAATTCTTGCACCAGTTGTATCTTATAAGGCTTCACACCCAAATCCTTCCGCAAAATTTTCCACGTAGTGGAGTAACAGAGGCCCAATTGCTGCGAACGGCGCCGAATCGATAATTCACGGTCATCACCAACACTGGCCGATACGGCTGCGATATTTTCTTCAGTTCGCACTCTACGTAAGCGTGTTCGTGGTTTAATGTCCAACAATGTAAATTTGGTGCGAAATTTTGTTACAATAGCCCGAATAGAAGCCTCAGTAGGTCGATTAAACTGACCATAAAATGGAAGAAGCGCGCGATGAACTTTCTTAACAGAGCACGCATTTTGGTAATAAAATTCAATAATTTGCAAGCGTTGTTCGTTTGTAAGACGATTCATGATTAAATTATAGACCAAACTGAAGATGTTTGACAGTGACACAAGATACAAAACGTGCGTGAGCTGTCAAAACTAGTGTTGCCAAAAAGATAATAGCAAAAAAATCACTCTTTAGTAATAAATAAATAAAGGCAACACTTATAGCCAGATACACTCCGTATGTATTTAAAAAAATCAGCAAAGTATGAGCAACATCTTTTTTAAATTTAATGGTGAATAATTTTGTTTTCCTCATGAAATGTTAAACAGAGTATCAGTCCTTGAACAAATAATAAAGTGCAGCCCTGTTTAAACCAAACCAATTTACAAAGCGTATTATTGTTAAAGTGTCAAATACATTCAGAATCAAGTAAAATAATTTTTTTTTCATACAGAGAAGGAGGTATGATTCTGTAGAACACGTGCTTTCAAAATATGATTTTAAAATTTTAAATAAAGATAGACAAAAAACTTATATTTAACAGCTTCCAATAGTTTTTTAGTATTTTTTTTTTTAATTGTAAAATATTTCCCCAGAAAGAATTGATTTTTAAACACTAGACATAAATATTACCAAGTCATTTATGTATTCATCTTTCTTGTAAAATTTTTAAAGGTTTTAGTATGTACTAAAGCACATATTACAAAATCTTTTTCTGTGTGAAACTGTGTTTATGAATGTTTGTTTGCAACAAATTTCTTGCTTAAATTGAATCCTGCTGGATTATAACACAAGAAGAGATTTATGCTCATGGCATACTTTCTTCACGTTTTTTATTTAAAATTTGTTTTAAAAACTGACAAGTTTTGTTAAAACAATTAGCGGGTCAAGGGATCTTAAAAAGGGCTTTTTGTTTTAACTCCTCAAAAAATACACCTAGAAAACAATTTTGTCTGTGAAAATGAGATTAACTGACAAGTACAAAAATTGTTTAGTCTACTAATTTGTCATTTGCAACAATCGACAAAATGATCACCAAACTTCTAGTGTCATAACTAAAAAAAATCAATCAATACAACTGCATTTTTGTAAGTTAACTAATTCGCTTCTCACAAACAAAGCTGTGTGCTTGATATATTTAATTATTTCAATGAAAATGTTAAAATGTGCAGAGAAAATAAGACTAAAAAGAAGATGAATAACGAAGTCGTTATAAAGAAATAATTGGCTACGCGCAAAGAAAAAATATATATGGTTGAGGCATAGTACGGTTAGAATTATTATTGGATTAACTCACCAAACAACCACTACAGACAGCCACAAGCTCAATTGAATTTGAACGATTCATTATGTTTGCGGAAGAGACAAAATAGAAAACAATTCAATTTCAAACATATTTTTCTCATTTATTTGAATACATTATGTTTATGGTAATTTGTAAATTCAACCATATCTATGACAATGAACAATAGTATTTTTGCAGAGAATAAAATATGTTTGCGGTGACCATGGTACGTACAATTAGTAACATCGTATCATGGAGTTGAGGGTTGGCTGGTAAAAGCTTACACAAATTGTACGACTATTGGCAACTTCAGTAAAGTACAAGCCTACAGAAGTACAGATCTAATAACCACATTAGTGCACGATATCGTTTAAAATTTATCGAAATTTTTCACTTTGTTATCATGGCACTCGATATTGAGTAAAATGTATTCTAATTTGAAATAATAGCGAGTCTTCGATCGATTATAATCTTATTAAAGATTATTCGTTAGCAAACTAGCTATCGTAACCAAAACAATTTACTTTTTATCTAGCACGATCAACAAAAAGTTTAAGTTTTTTTTTAGTTTTAGGTAAGAACAAATAGATATTAAAATTTTTAATAAATTTTCATCTTTTGAATTTGAAGAAAAAGATGTCAGAAGAAGTCATTGTTCACCCATATTATTAAAAATTCTTTTTGCACAATTGTTGCCTAAATTCAAGCTACAGTAATTTTTTATTTACTTGCATTTGACAAACATTTGTGTATAAATCTATTACAATTTGAACATATTACGATTCGATAGATATCGTATGCGGTGTTTTGCTTAGATCAGGACCACACACAGCAAGTTTAGTTGGGCAATTCTTGATTTTCTAGGAGAGAGAGGAAAGAAGAATGGAAAGGGGTACAAGCTTGCTAGTACTCGGCAATTCCTTTTTGTTCTTTATTCGTATCTTTTATGAAGATGTAAAAAAAGAAGACAGGTAGCTTGAGGCTCAATGAATGACTGCATAAGAATGCTAAAATTGCCGAAACAAAATTGCTGTGTATAGACAGAGCGGTAATTTTAAAAGAGAATTGAAAAAGAATTGCCTAACTAAACTTGCCGTATGTGGTCCTGGTGTTACTCAACCCTTATTGAAATATTATTCAATATGATAGTCTAATTGCTATCGAATATGGTGATTAGACCTCAGATTTTTATGTTGTCAATGTAAAATTTACCACTTTTACTTTTGACTGTTTTAAAGTAATATAATGCGATCTTACCAATAAACAATAAGTTCAAATTATACAGACCCTTCAAAAGTAACTTTTCCAAATTGAGGACTTTATTTATAAGCCAAAAAGCTTCGCAGATATTCTTTCTCTTTTCAATTCCTTTTTGTCTATATGCTATTATTTTACTAATCATAAATCAGGTATTTTAAAATAAAAAGTTGAAGTGGATAAATTTCCGGAGAGTTTTTGTAGGGCTAAATAAAAATTTTAAAAACAAAAAACAAAAATAATTTTTTTATAATTCATATTCTTTAAACTTAAAAAAAATGTTTCTTTTACATTCAATCTTTTTACATGTTCATTTCTGCAGGGCAGACAACCTCGTAAGTTGCTGCTAGATAAGAATACCGACACGCCTTGTGGTATCCCTCTCTTGGTCTGTAAACAGCAGATGAAGAGCATATTTTAGCAAAAAGCAAACGGATCTGCAATACGGCGAGAATAATCTAGAATGATCTGACTTAAGCTAGATAGAAATCGTAGAAGGAAAGCTAAGTTGAGAAATTAAATGACGCTTTTTCTTATTCATTTCCTTTCCTTTTTCTATATCTATTGCCTCTCCTTCTTCAGAGAACTCAACTGAGCCCATTTTCTGTTTATTTTTTTTTTCTTATTTAGGCGCCCAGTGTAACCTGGCCTAACCTTACGTGCTCATTTCCTGTGGGAAAAACTTTGTAAAACTTGTGCATTTTTCATTGCACAAAATATAAACACAAAGCATTAATTTCTATTCAATCATCAAAGGATTTTCCGAAAACAATAATCTAACTGCAAAAAAAATCAGAGAAACTTTTACTGCTTCCAAATTTTTTTTGGAATTAACTTTTGCTATTTTAATCATTTAATGCAAGAGACAAAAATTTTTTTAAAACAGCCACAGCCAAGGAATCAATAGCAAAAAATATTTTTTTAAACTTTCAAACTAACGACCCAGGGAGTAAAATAAAACTAAAAAGTTTATCGAACCAAATAACAGCTTGGAGGAATGGTTGTAGGAGTTTCTAAAAACAGCAGTAAAACAAACCGAAAAATGTAACCAAAGTGGTGGTTATTGTTTAGTTGCATAGCGCTAAATAAGATACAGTGTGTGAATTTGTATTTTTTTTTCGTCTTTATTTGTAGCAACACACAAACGAAAAACAATAAATAGAAAGTGGTTTATCGGAAACAACAAGAGCACAAAATCAAAGCGGAAACAATATCACTGACAGCAGAAATAAAGCAACAAACCAACAAAAATTAGAAAAAAAAAACTTCGAGAGTAGACAAATACGACATCAAAGAACACAGAAACAAACTATGCAGTTCATTTAAACATTTTGTTATATCGATTAAATTTTTTATTCTTTTAATTAAAGTTAAGTCAACAAAATAATTCATTTAAGTTCAATTGAAAAATTGTCAATTAAAGTAAAAACTTTACAAGTGTGACAAATTTTTTAAATAAAAAAAATCCTTCCATTCATTTGGAGCCTGGATTGCAAAGGTAGCACAAATGCCTAGAGCTGTTGGCTGGACAGCAGAAGATTAAAAGAACTACAGCAGCAAGTAGTTACCTAATTTGCAGAATCTCTTAAATTTAAAATTTTCAACTAAAAACAAGAAAGTTTTTCCTTTTTTATATGAATTCCTTTGTAAGACTTTATTTTTAGACCAAAGAAGATTTTACAATTTAACAGTCCGCAACACACACACACACACTATACAATAAAAATTTTGTTATTTTTCCATTTTATTTAAATAACTCTTTCGCTTTTTAAACCCGTCAAGAGAAAAAAAAGAATAACCAACTTATGATGCGTCATTACGTTTTGTAATTAAAACAATCAATTTTTTTCGTTTGAAGCCAGCAATCAAGTGCCAGAAAAGCGTTAAATTATTCTTAATATTTTATATTGTTGTTGTTTAATGTCATCAACACTCTATTTTCAAAAGAAAAGCACAAACGCACAAAAGAGTAAAAGAAACGAATAAAATGCGGCAGTGCTGAGTCTTACATACCCTTCACTGCAGTAGGCAAATATTTACATATTAAAATTGACTGAATTAAACGCTAGAAATAGCTACAGCACACAGAAATCTAGCAAAAAGGTTTAAAAAAAATCAGAGTTTAAAATTCAAACAGAATTACTCACTTCCTTAAAAGAACAGAAAAAATGACAGAGAATGAGAACATTTTGCCACATGGCTATAAAGATTTACATACTAATGTTGTACTTATGTAAATTAATTAATAATAAATATTATTTATTTATTCGAACCACTTTTTATTTGCTGCTTCACTATATTAGATTCAGAACTAAATATGAAGAACAATTTGTTCAGGTAGAATTATCCTTATTGAACGTTAGAAAGTAATTGAATTATTATTTTACCTTTAGCTTAAACTAAACTTAAGAATTAAGAAAAACCTACAATGTCATCATATTCCGTTTCACTATGTTTTACTGTTTATTCTGCTTCGGTCATTAACTTTTGCTTATTTACAATAATAAGAAGACAATTCTTTAATTTAATTTATTTTTAAGAAATATGAAACCGACGATTTCCGTTCGTTTTGCAATAACAGAAAATAAGAGAAATAAAAAATGTAATTTTTTATTTAAATTTATAACAACTTTTCGGTTGTTAACTTGTATGTACAAAAAATTTAATTATTTTTCAACTTCAATATTAAAAAATTATATTTGAAGTTACTTCAAGGAAGAAAAAAATATAAAAAATAACAGCAACATTTAGCTAATCTTTGCAAAAGGTGTGTAATGCACATCAAAGAATTTAGTATTTTCATTTTATGCAGTTTCTTTGCTTACCTTTATTGGTTTGCTGGTTTATTGCTCTAAAAAATTGTTCAACCTCAACATTACTAAGCGGTATCAGAAAACTAAATACTAAAATCATGATTTTATGTTTTATTTTATTTAGGCGGAATTCTTTCGAACAAAATGTTTGTGTCAAGAGATTTTTAATGATAGTTTTCTGCAGCATTAATAGCCATTTTTAAAAATGTGTCTCGAAAAATAAAAGAGATAACAAAACAAACTCATTTGTTTCTCTCTAAAAGAGAGAGAAAAGTTTTCTTCAGTCTAAGTCCCCATTTACATTATGGACATTTCTTGCCAGATATTTTTACAAGTCTCTTTTGTTCATTCCTAAGCCGTTTACATTTCGGACATTAATATCCAGATAGAAATTTTTTCAATTCTTCTTTCCATTAATTTTCGTGACGTGCTTAATTGATTTGTATGAAAATTAATTGAAAAAAACTTTTGAAGCAAACCAAATTAAATTAATAATAAATAAATACATTTTAAAAATTGATTTCTATAAAAATACTCGTATGGGTAAATTAATACAGTGTACAAAAATGAAATGAAGCAACAAGACGATAATTACGAAAAGTTGAAGGTTTAGTACAGATGGTCGTGTACTACACACCTTGAGTATTTGCCCCCTCGCTTACAAACTTCGTCTGTCCGGACAGAAATGTTCATAATGTTGTTATCAGCTGATCGTTTTTATTATACGATAAGCAATGAAAGTGCTTATTGAAATCAAATGTCACGTTTACGACACGTTGACGACAAGGTTTGTATAAAATGAAATTTAAGAATATTTTTACGGATTTCTTGTGAACAGCTGATACAATATATTCTTTTTTTGTTGTTGTAAATTTTGCATAACTTTAAAAAGCTTACACCACCGAACAACTCTTGTATATCCATTGATGATGTTTTTATATTTTTGATAAAAAGAAAAAGAAATTTTGTTTTATGTTGAAACACTAACACAAAATGAACAATTTGTTTTCTTGTGCCAAAAGCATATGGCACTTTTTTAAATGTTTTATAACTACACAAACGTTTTAACGTCACGGGGCGTGGCAGGATGTTTTGAAGAACGTTAGGCTAAGCAAGCCTTTAGTTTATATACCCCTTACAGTAAGAGTGCACTTTTTCATTTCATGCTGCAATAAATCGAATGCTGCACGCACTGTATGGCAAGTGGCGCTGTGCTATTGAAACCACATATCGTCCAGTTGAGGCCACAATAACTCCTGTAACGAATGCCGTTCAGGTCACCTTATATTCGCCCTCATTAAAAAAAAATAAGGGCTGACAAAAATCCACACGAGACACTTGATTGTTATGGGTAGTACATAAGCTTTTCATGGACTGCAAGAGAGTTTTCTGAGCCTCGAATTCGACAATTTTGTGTATTCACGAGGCTATTCAGATTTAAGTGAGCTTCACTTCGCTCCATTGCAATTATAGTGCGTTGTTCTTTTATAAAGCGCTTTGGTTTTAATAATCGGTATAAACATACGTAACAGCTGCCAAATTTCAGAGTTGCTATTATACTTATACATACAAATTAAGACACCCATTCTAATTTATTTTCATTAAAGAAAAGCATTACAAAGTTAATTATTTAAGCTTTTTTAAGATTAAAAAGCAAGAAATTAGCCTCAAAAAGGTTAAACTGACAACGGTGGCACACAGACGTTACGAGCATTTTAAACATTTTTTATATATTAAAAATATAAAATAGAAATTGATAAATTTTCGGTTTTATTTTTAATTTTTCTCGGCCATGTCTGGACCGATTGATCGGATTTTTTTGCAAAGATATCATTATAGTGATTAAAAAAAAAACTGGTTGCCACATGTTTTTATTATAATTATTTATTAGATTTCCAATAAATTACAAATCTAATACTAGTTTGAGCACAAGCGACAAAGGCTCTCGGCTCTTTGATAATACATACGAGTAACTTAAAAGTAAAGTAAGAGTATGTTCAAAAATTTTTTTTTATTATGAAAAGGTAGAAAGAACACATGTTTTTAACTTTTCTGTATTAAAGGAAAAAACCTAAACGAGAAAAAATTACACCATTCGTTGTTAAAATGACCACAAACGGTGACAATAGTGTATCAACCACGTTTGTTCTCACTTTTACACTTGGTGTCATTTTAACAATGCAGTATTGACAACATAGCGTTGCAGAATTGAAAACGAATCATGTCAAATTGACACCATACCGGTGATAAGTAAACACCACATGGTGTCAAAATGACACGATATCATGTCGAAATTTTTATCAATTTAACAATGTTCATTAAAAAGTTGTCAAAAAAGTAAAATCGTAACTATTTTTCGAAGTTGACAACTAGCCGTTGTCGATTTGTACACGATTGTTAAAAAATTGAAAGCACTCGTTGTCAATATTATAAAATAGACAACGGGATGGTGTCAAGATGACCACATATGTTGTTGATATTTCAACGCGATTTTTGGCTCATTGTAGATGTTCTATTTATTAACTTATCGTGCGGAATCCCAATAGCAACAACTAACAAATTGCTATGCTAAGCTTTCCTGCACACTTAGTAGTGGTTTTAAGTTGATTTCAACGATTACAAAGACAAATACACAAACGAATATTTATAAATCGACTACGTTATCTATATAGATATAGAATATACTCGTATACAAACCGACTCACAAACTTATATACACCACTCCTACTTAGTGAAGAGTATAACAATTTAAAAATGAAAAATTTAACTCCTTTTCATTCAGTGCCACACATTACCAAATATGTACAGCCAGTCTACTGACGACAATTCATTCATTTAAATGTTTTCGAGCTCATCTGTCCCAGTCTCGTTGTAGTTGCTGTGTTCTGTCATGCATTACATTTCATAAAAAGCAATTAATTAAAGTCATTTTCACAATTTTTATTTTCAATACATACAAACCCCAAAAAACGTATACATACACCGGGCTATTCACACATTCATTTTTGGGAGATATTAAAATTCCAAAAGAATTCTTATAAAAATGTTGAAAAAATTTTGTGGAAAACTGTAGGCACAAATTAAATTAGGCAGCCGGAAAAAAAATGTAAGACAAAATACTAAAAGAAATTTTTTCGCTGTTTTAACCAAAAAGAAATCGCCTGGTTCTTTGCAAAAGGAGAATGCGAGAAAGCAGAGAGTGAAAACGATAAAAAAATTAGTTCTTTTGTATGAAATAATTTTACATCTTCTTTTTAAGCTTGACCTCAATACTTCTTAACCAACAACAACATCTGATACATAAACAAAAATATATTATGAGACATTTAAAAAAGTTATCCTTTTTAGAAGAGCTTTTTCATTTAGGAGAGGCATATATTCTTAGATTCATTATTTCATACAATGACATTCGTGGATTTATTCATATTCCCATTCGTATTCATTCATTCATTTATTCATTCATTCATTCATTCATTTATTCATTCATTCATTCAATAGCAAACTGTAAGGAAACAATCCGTCATTTTTGCTGTTATTGTCAGCATTTATGAGCCACATTTACCGATTGATGACATTAACTTTACTGTGGGATCAATTTTACACAAATTTAAAACAAAGAAAAAAAAAGTAATTTAATTATAACAACGCCAAACAAAATCTGAAATTAAGATTTCACTTGATACAAAATCAAACGACAAGTTTATGCAAAAACTTTTGTTACATTTTTGTTGTTCTTCTTCCTTGTTAAACAGTAAACATTCGAAATTTTTGTAAAACAAAGCACACAAATCCTGGTGATTTGAATTTTCATACGGTACGAGAGAACTAAATTTAAAGAAAGGCATGCAACTTTGTTAACAAAAATAAGTGAAAAAGTAAAAGATTTACATGTAAACGAGCAAATTTATCTTGAAAAGTTTAAAAAGTTCTTAAAGACAAAACAGGAGGAATGAAAGAATAATCCGCGTTAAGTAAATAAAAGGACTTAAAATAAAGCAAACAAATTCAATCGATTAACTAGAGGTAGAAAAATTTTTTTTAACTACACAAATCCGTGAATTTTCTTGATTGGTTAGTATAAAACCTACTAGTCTACCGGGGCACCCAGAAGGCGTCTCTTTTCCTTAAAATATTTCTTGTGCATAAAAAATAATTTATGAATTAAGAAAATACTTATTTTCGGAATTTTATTTGACAAAATTAATAAAGTTTGTGCTTAAAAAAATAAAAATAGAAAAGTATTCTTAAGTCAAAAGAACTAAGTTCTTTCAATTATCATTTGTAAACCACATACATACGAGTACATACATTTTGCAGCAGGTTGCAATAATTTGTTTTGTGTGTTGATAAGTACAAAACTTTTTGACAAACAAATTCCTGCAAATTAGTTTAGCAATTATATTGTCTTTGTAAGAAAATCAATTGCACAAAAGGAAAACAAAACTTAATTAGATTTTGTTTCGAAAGAAGAACTTAAACACACATGATGCACACGATAAAATGAAAATTTTTGCAACGAGTTTTAATTAAGAAAATAAAAGGAATATTTTTCAAATAAAATACAATAAAACACAAAGACCTGATACTTTTTTCTTTAATTCTAAAAAAAATTAATTTAAGCAAAATGTGAATGAAAACAATTTTTATTAAAGCTTTGCGCTAGTTTCGAACTTGAAAAAATTTTTGAGCCACTCAACTTAGTTCACTTGAACATTTTGACAATTTTACAAATGGCGATAGAACGGCGCTCATGTACTTTGTCCAAAATATTTTTTTTTTCATTATGGCTAATATGAGTGGTCGCTTCTTTTTTCATTAAATTTAATTTTTCTTTATTAAAATTATTTTTCATCAACAAAATTAATTTAATTAACAACAAAATAAAATTTAATAAAAACTGATCAGCTGTTGGTTGTCAGTTCATGCGAAAGAAGTGTTGCTTATATTATTATTTGGCAGTTGGAAAAAAATTTAACCAGCAAAAATTTATCAGAAACATTTTATATCTTTTCGTATAATGAATTTAAGGTAAAAATTTTCTTTAAAATTTGGTGTAACTATTTTTTGTATAATTTTGACATCATTTCGCACTAAATTATGAATATGTGAATATGTGAATACATGATTTAATGAACGCATATACGAATTACTATACGTATGAATATTTGTTCAACTTTTGCATTACAAAAAACACATATTTGGATTATTTATGGCGTTTTCTATTCTCAAAAAACATTCTGATCTTAAATGATGTAAACAGGTTACCTAAAACTACACAAAAGTGATGCTTTTTTATGGTTTCAATAGAACAAAATAATTTTTTTCGTGTAACATTTAACATTAATGCATATTTCGCGTTTGATATATTTAAAGCTGTTAAAGCGATTTGTTAAATCTGCTTACGTTAACATTACTGACAAACAGTTGACTTAAAATAAAAATAAATTTAGCTGCAAAAGTGACCAACAATGGATTTTTATGAAGAATATCTTGACTTTTTAACAAGTAACTTTTTCATATTTTTATTAGTTTTAATATTTTTGCACAAAACTGAAATAATTTACTGCCTTCTATAAACATGTAGTTGACACAGTTGTAAAAAGAGCACTATCTCACCCTTACTTATAAATTGAATGCAAAATATGTAACATTTTTGCATCTTTTATATACAACATGTTGCACATAGACTATTCTGGGATGTTGAGAAAGAAACGCGATTTTGGCCACACAAACATTCTTTTAGAGCAAAATATATGAAACATTTTGTTAGAAAAGAAAACGCCAAGCAAATGATATTTTTGCAATATTGCAAAAAGAAAATTTTCTAACTTTAACAAACTCAAAGCTACACAGTTTTCTAATTAAGCTCTCATTAAGCTAAGTTCGTCAAACACTGAATATTAGATTAGATATTTAGATATTTTCTCCTGCTCTACTTTAGTATTCCGCGAGTACACAATTTCACATAAAATTTAAGCTAATAAAAGAGAACCAGTTCACGCTTTTTGCTTGGGCTACTTTGGCCTAATTGTAACACAATCAACTGGGTATTTTTTAATGACGGACTTTTTTGAGCTAAAAATTTGGTTTTTCTTGCTTCCGTACAATTGAAATTTTTGTTTCTAATTGAGAGTTATTGGGCCATAATCATAGCCACAAAAAAGTAGGCTTTTACTAAGAGGTGACTTTTGTTCATAAGAATTTTATGAATTCAAAATCGTTTTTAAAAAAGTACCGACTTTAGTGTGACTATCATTGTGGCCCGTTTTCTTTACTTTAATTTCATGACACTTTTCATAAAAAGTACGGGATTGGAGCTATTGTATGCAATTGTTTTCTTTCAACATACATAAATTCTTAATAACAACAACTTAAAATGTATGTTGGCAATAAAAAATTGCATATTTCAAAAAAAAAAATACATACGAGTAGTAAAAACATTTGATACCTGAAAGGAGAGGCAGCAAAAAAAGACGAACGCAATATAAGAAGATATAATAAGACTACGTGCCAAAAATATAATGTTCAGTTGAATATTTATGCATGAGAGTAATATTATATGGCAGAACAAACAATCAAATATACCCAGAGAGAGTAGCAGGGAAAATAGAAACAAACATACATGCACGTTTAAGCATTAAGTTGCAACAAACTCAAAGGTAAATTCATTTTATATGAACAACAAAATTCTTTTTAGAGAACCAGAGTTTCACAAGTTGCTAATGGTATGAGTAGAATAACACTAGATACTTTAAAATTTAAATTTTTTTTATCTTTGCTAATAGCAAGATAGAAAAATAACTAAACTCACTTTTTTACTACATATAAAGTGTCTGACTTGGAATCTATTTCTTTAGCACGTGTGACTGGTATTTGTGTGTGTACGTAAGTATGTATGTGTGTGTCATATATAAGAGAGAAAATATATATACATATATTTGTTTTGTCAGTATTTGTTTTTCAGTGTAAAAGGAAAGCTTTGTAACACGTTTTAAACTCATTAATTAGCTCGACAGTAGTGTAACAAATACCTGTCTTTATGTGTAGTTGTGTTGCTGCTACATGTGTATAAATTGTGCGGGTATCCTGTTTTTAAGGCTTCATGAATGCGTGTGCTGAATTTACGGAGCTGGTATGTAAAGTGTACAAAAATAGTTTTTGTTTTACACCCCAAAAAGAAATAGAAAGAAGTTAAAAAAAAAGCGTGTGATAAATAGGAAAGAGAATATATCATATATTCTGTAGCCATCATTAAAACAACAACAGCAATAAAAAAATCGCCAGCCACAATTTTTTTAAAAACTTCCAATAAAAATGTAATAAAAAGACAAAAATTAAAAAGAACTTAAAAAAATGCAAGTAAACGTGATGGTAGTGTACATGTGAGTGTGTGTGTATATATAATTTGGATTGTTAATTAGCGAACTTCACGTGCTGATGCAAGATTTATGTCATCAGACATGGATTTGAGCAGAAATGTGAAATATAAAAACTAACACGAAGAAAATAAACTTAAAGAAGACGTTTTTAACTCGATAGTTGCAATAATGTCAATTGATTATGAAAATACTAATACAGGGTGGGCCAAAAGAAACCAAGGGGTGTAAAAGTTTAATAACTTTTTTGTTTATTAACTTTTTTTTATTTTTTCTTTCAGATTATATAATATACAAAATGGAAATTTTTTTACACTAAGTATGAAAAATGATGTCTCTTAAATGACCACCGTTTTCAGCTTCGCACTGATGGGCTCTTTTTAGAGCATTTTCCATAACATCTTTCAAAACTTGTGGCTGTAGCGTTCGAATTTCTGCAACAATGTTTGCCTTGAGTTCAAGGATTGTCTCTGGCTTGTTTAAATTTTCCAAATAAATTTTCCCTCACAGTAATAATTCAATAATAATAATAATTAAAAAAAATATTATTGTTCAACTAGCTTGAACATGTCGTAATAAATTTATTTTTGTTGATATAAAACGATTTTATCCAAAAAACACAATGTTACTACTAGAAAATATATAGAAATGCCACATGTGTGGAAAACAACACATGAGCGTAAAGAACGTAAGTTTTCTTGAGGAGATTTTTAGTTTATATTTTCTAAACTTATTCGGTTTGACGGCCGATCACTCTGTCTTATGTTCTCCTCGTACTGTATCTTAATCACGACTCTTTGTAAGTGGTTTGATGATCGATCTTATTTCTTCCATATCTCAAACACAACTCTCTTGCTATGTCATGTCATTGTTGATTAGTTAAGTCGTATTATTACATTGTTGATAATTTAGTACATATATACCCCGTTCCCCTACTTGTTGTTTTCATACGAATGTTCGTAATAAAAGTTACTTAATCGCACTACTGGACTAAAGCTACTTCTTTTAGTGCTGTTTCGCTCTTTTGAATTTTTGAAAAAAAAAAATATTTTAATAATTTTAGTAAATTATTCGATCTTATAAATTTATTATTAATAAATTGAGATTGTTTAAAATCAAAATTTTAAACAAACATATGTATTAATATTTGTATTTAACGGTTTTCAATATGAATTTATAAAAAGTAATTTATTTATACTGGGAATTTGTTTTTAAATTATCTACATTATTGTGAATTATTAATTTAACGAAAAAATAAAAGAAAGAATTGTTAAATGAAAAACAAATTATACTTACTTACAAACTATCATCCAAGCTTCATATGAAAATTAATAAAACTTAATTTAGAGTTCTTGGAATCTTTGTTTTTGAAAAGAAAAAAAACTTTATTTTCGGGAATCCCGAAATGTGAAATTTTGTATTAAATTGTTCATTCGAAATACTGGTTTGATTTAATAAATAAAATTCATTAAGTAAAAAAATCGACTGATCCACAGACACATGTTGCTAAGCAATATAAAGGGTGTCCCAGTAAGAGTGCGCTTTTTAGTTTTATGCTGCAATAAATCGATTGTTTCATGCGCTAAGTGGTAGATGTCACTGTCTTGCTGATATCGTCTGTCGTTCAGATCCATGCCTTCCAAAAGGCCACAAACACGATTATGATGTTTCTGTAATGAATTTCGACCTCACCTTCAAAAAAGTAAGGCTCAGCCAGAAAATTAATTGTTGTAGGTGCATTTGTTTCTCATTAATTCCATGAGGATTTGCTGAGCCTTAAATTCGACAATTTTGGCTATGCACGAAACCATTCACATGGAAAAAAAACTTCATCAGAGATGATGATTTTTTCATTCACTTCACTTTCTTCCCTTACCCATTGAACGAATTGCCGGGGGGAATATTTTATTCTATAATTAATCGGAACATGTCTTCTTTACAATCCAATAAAAAAATCTTAACTTTCTCAAAAAATTCATGTTTTTTATTTTAAAATGAAAAATTGCGCTCTTACCTTTAGAAAAGGCTTGCTGTTGTACATACAAATCTACATTTTATGAATAATATTGTTGTTAAGTTGGTCAAATCAAAGAATATTGTAATTTTTAAAAGTACTTTTTCCTCATCCTTCAAACCTAAAGGTTTAATTAATTCTTACCAAATTTTATATTGAAGTTCAAATTTATATTGAAGTAAATAAATATTGTTACATCAACGCAACTTTAATACATCAACTGCATCTATAAATTTTATAATATTTTACCCCAAAATATTCACGACATTTTATTATATTTAACGCTTTCTGAGAAGATCTAGGACCATACAAATAAGATTCTATCTAACTTTAAATAAACACTGAAGTGTTAAGAGTAACTTATGTATTCAAAAATCTGTATAGTTAAACGTGAGTTTTAAGATAAAAAATTATTGATGATATCTGGGTACGTGGCACAGGGTGCCCCGATAAGAAAAAGAGAAAGGTTTTAAGTGCCATTTTTTGTAAAAGAAAATAATTTGCAACTTTCGTTCCTTCGTCATTCTTTTCATTTAAGTTTAGTTCGTTCGTTCATTTATAGGTCGTTCATTTAAAATAAAGAGCAAGGAAATGACCAACAGGAATTCAAAACACGGACTAGTTCGTTCATTTCAAATAAGTGAATAGAACAATGTGAATAGTTCGTTCGTGTACTACCCAAGACTACTACCGGGAAAGGGCAGATACCAGATGGCGGGCCCTGTTGTGATGATAAACGTTCTATTCACATAGTGAGCAGGAATAGAAGGGACATTTCCAGACTGGTGGCGGTGATAACTGGTCATTGGATGATCAGTAAGCATGCCAGCAGGCCGGGACTGCCCTTCAACGATAGCTACCACAGCTGCCGATCACCCGAGAGGGAGGAGGCGGTTTTTCACCTTCTCTGTGAGTGCCCGACTCTTATGGCTTCGAGACACAGATTTCGCGATGCACATCTGATGGCCGAACTACCTGTGATATCGAGAGTAAGGTTAGCAGACCTTCTCGAATATCTAGGGATGGATCTAGGTCACCTTACGGCTACATGGTCTTGGCGAGTAGGTGGTTCAAAACGGAGTCTTGCGACTTTAATTGAAGGCCGTTTAGGCCGCCACGTAAACCAACCAACCAGGCTATTCTAAGTGAATGCTTATCTTAGAGAAAAATTTTTGTAATAAAATAAAATTTTTTAGGTATCGGAATATATATTCTCCTTGATAGCCAAGTGCTCCAAATACATCTACAAACTTTTGCCGATCAAAGCTGATAAAATTTCTGCGTGCAAGGCTTTTGTTCCCCTAGAATCCTTACTATGCGAAGGAGAAAAAAGAAGGAAACAAGATTACTGGACAATTCAAGTGAACATTGCGATAGTGAGTAAAAGTAATCGCTAGCACAAGAGGCCAAAAGTTTTTCAGGTCCTCATCATAAGTTAAATTGGTGTTATACAGGATGATTCCTGTTGATAGTTAGAGCACACTTTGTGTATTTGTCCACCAGCTGGAAGATATAGAGTGAGCACTTTATACAGAGTGTTGAGACAGAAATATTTGACGACAAAATGGTATTAGAGTGAATATTACATATGTGTGGAAAATCACACATGAAGATAATTTTTTGAATATTCTTTCAGAAAAAAAATTTTTTAATTTTGAAATTTATTTTTTATAATTGAACAATGAGGCCGACAAAGTCAAGAAATGTCGATAAGATTGTTTAATTTTTTTTTTTTTAATTTACAAAAAAAAATTTCTTTTGTGTGGTTTTCAACACAAAGATGAGTTGATGGTTAAGCTAAAATGGATTAATAAATGAATCCTACACAAGTATAATGATATTTTATCAAATTCGGTATTGAGTAACTTTACGACAAAAATATTCGGAGTTTGCGACGAAGCTAACAGCACACAAATATTCATCACAAACTACGATTTCTGTTGTAACGAATATTTTTGTGGGAAAGTTGCTGAATACCGCAATCAACAAAAAATCGTTATACCTACTTGTTTTTTCGATATGAATGTTCGCAATAAAAGTTACTGAATCGCACCATAGGTATGAGTGTATTTGTATTTCTAGCACTGAATTTCATGACCTCATTTTATGATTTGCTGTTTGAGTGTAATTTCCTTACATAAATTTGTTTTATTTTCATAAAAATATGTTAAATGACTTTCGTTTTGTTTGTATTAAAGAACTGGAAGATATTTCCTATTCCGCTTAAGTCTACAAAATTCGTAAGAACATATAGAACAGTGACATCCTTTTAGCTTCAATTGTTATTAAATTTTTCTTAAGCCATTCATTCTCTTTCTTTCTCTCTCACTCTGCTGATTTGTGCTTTTTTTTATTATAAAATAAAAGAAATAAACAACATACTGGCAACCATAACTAATCTCATTCACTAAAGTTGTAAGCAAGAAACTAGTTTGTCCAAAAATTGTGTAAATAATCAAATATTTAGAAACATTGTGCTTGTGTGTAACTGAAATTCCCTGTGGGTTTAAGCTTTAATAGGAAATAGAGCGTTTTATATTTGTTTATTATATTAAAAACTATTATTCGTTTCTTTTCCAGTTCTTTTTTAGTTTCTGATTTGGATTTTCTACTGCTACTTGCAGCTTACAGTTTTTAGTTAAATAAATTAAGCAACAAAAAAAAATTACATAAAGCAAAACATAATGTTTATTTATTTATATCCTTTTAATGCATCTGTGGTCCAGTTTATACAAATCTTTGAGTGCTAGTTAGTAAGTGACTGCTTGTATTGAAAGTTTTGTTGATTGTGCTTTCGTTGTGAAATATAAATTCATTTTACCAGAATTTATACCATTTGAAGGTTTTTTTTATACTTGTTTCAATTTTGAGTAAAGCTAAGGGTTAGACCCTATTTAATCTTTTGTCAAGGATAATACTTTACAATTTCTTTGTATACCCTTCACTGAAAGTAAGAACATTATGTACATAAGTTTGTGATGCCGATTGTACGTTTACACTGTACAAGCGCACAAATATTCTGAACCGTGAAATCAAATTTTTAAAGTCCTTACGCAACGTAGAGAAAATTTTGGCATAACAATCTTTCGTTGTTTTTGTCTTTGAGTTGCTACTGAAATTCAGTCCGATTCAGTCCGTAAATGACCAAGTTGTGAGTGAAAAACCAAAACCGCGACGACTTCTATTTTTGGAGTGCATTTGTTGCGTTTTTTGCCTTAAATACAAAACGGACAAAAACGTTGTACGCAGTTTTGTTAGAAACTACAATTATGACGTCTGTGCCACAAATGGATAAAAAATATATTCCAAAAAAATTATTTTAATGAATTTTTTATTTAACAAGGACGTGCGAATTGAAAACTAAAATATTTGGCCACTACCGTGAAGGGCGTATTAGACTTGGCACTGCCAAGTTGAACTTGTTTTTAATTCTCTTTTACAAAACATCCTTGCTTCTTAATAAATAAACACACAAAAACATACATTCTCTGTCTTTCACCTTACAGAAAAATAAACTTTTCACTATTTTGATTGAATTTTCAAACGAATTTCTAGATTTAAAAATACTTTGCTCTGATTTCTTTGTAAAAGGTGAACAAAGAAAAAGTTGGAAAAAAACGAATGCGTTTAAAAAAATTGAATTAAAGGTACGTGCACGTGTAGTTTGTATTTAAAATGCAATTGCGTAAAATATTTTACAAAAGACAGATATTAAAAAGAAGAATTTTTCTATTTCAAATATGATGAAAACGTGATAAAACATTATTTCTTATTTTGATTTGAAAATACGAGGGCTGCTTAAGAAATCTACCATAATAGCAATGTTATTTTAATTCTTCTTAGGGATGTAGAATATTTTGTTTAGGTCACAGATTTTCTCCATAAAAGAGAAAGAAACTATTAGTTATTTCAGTCAGAATCATATAAATCGGGCTTTAAAATTATGACAATTAAAAATTGAGAATATTTTTAAGAATAAAAGCTTTTCTTTTAATATATTTTTGAAAACTTTAATTCTGCTGCTACCAAACTACCAGCCATGAAAGTGTATTTTATTTTTATGAAAATATTTAATTTCATTTATAAGAAAAATTTGTAATGGTAAATGGTAAATAGTTAATTGTATTAATTTTTGTTTTTAATTAATTTTTTCTTAAGCCTAAAGGCAACATTTGAGTGCCTACGACCAAAAATGATGTCTATCATGGTACCGATGGTCACTTATGTCTCTTTGAGATAGTGCCCAAAGGTAGAACAAAAAAGGACTAAGATAATCCTTTACAAGGCAATGAAGACTTGCCCTACACTAACTTTGGGAATAATCAATGGGCTCACAGCCCTGCATATTGTGAGTAGGGGAGCAGAAGCTAGTTCAGCTTAAAGACTAAATGACTTATCCTATCTGTAAGGAACTTTTCATGTCCTCACTGTCTCTGACGGAATGGATAAAACACTCATATCTTCCAGAACCGAGAATTGTGGTATACTGATGGGTCCAAGTGATGACAAAGATGGCAGTGCTGGTGCGGAAAATTGCAGAACAACGTAAGTCAGCTGCAATGGGAAAAACAGGTTCCAGGCGTAGGTCCGCGCCTTAGAGCTATGTGGTAGTTAATGGGCACTTGTGATATGGGAAACACATTTTCTCAGACAATCAAGCAGTTCTATGTGCATTGACAAGCTATAGCTTTCGATCAAAATTGGTTTGGGATTCTTACAAGCTTCTCAATGCTTTAGCAGAGAGGAACTTATTATGAATACCGGACCACGGAGGGCATTTGGGCAATAAAATGGCAGGCTGTCTGGATAAAAAGAACGCAGATACCCCTTTCATAAATCCAGAGTCCATCTGCGGAGTGACCAACAACTTTACTGGTGCCCTTCTACGCAAGGAGGAGAAACGGAGTCTACAAGACTGCTGGAAGGCCGTCAAAGAGACTCATTAGCCCCGAGCACATTAGCGCAGATGTTGTTTTAAGCGTCAGCAGAAATGACATAAAACTCTACGTTACGTAACTTACGGCTTATTGCAGACTTACTACCACATGAGTAAAATCGGTGTGGTACAAGACGAGTCCTGTCGTTTCTGTCGGGAAGGACGGGAGACGTCGGAGCATGTTCTGTGTAAGTGCCCAGTGATGGCAAGATGCAAAATGAGGTGATTAAGCAAAAAGTTATTGGTCTCAAGAGTCTTAAGCATGATTAATCCTATAGCGATTCCGAGATTCGTAAGGGGTCCCGAATTTTAGTTAGGAACTGGCCTGCATAGATCATAAAGATCACGGTGCGATTATAGCCCATTATGATAATAAGAAGCACATCGCCTTTAAATCAAACAGCTCAAGTATATAATTTCTACAAAAAATATTTCATTAATTTTTATGGAAAACAGTATTTGATCATTTTCATTGGATAAACCACTATCGTCAGTTTAGGGTTTGGTGCTTTAATATTTTTTAAAACCAATTGCAATTTAAAGGCTTACGTATTTTTAGGCATAATAAATTTGGAACAAACATTCATTAAAAATCAAAATAAGCAAATTCTTCTTATTGCCAAAACAGCCTGAAAAATAAAACAATCTAAAACTTATTTTTCATTGGAGAGACAAAAACATATAAATCACATTTGGGCTTTCGATAATACAGTATTAAAAAATAATAAAAAAAAAATAAACCAGAAAAGAAATATTGGCCACAGATTAAAACAAAGTATAAAAAAAAAATAAATTTAAATTGTAGTTGATATGAAGAGCAGCTAAAGCAATATGATTTTCAATGTGCTTAAACATAATTAAAATAAAAGATCCAAAAAATGCTTGCCATATAAACAGTATAAACTGGCAAAAAAAAAAAATAACAATCCTTGTGCAGGTAAATATATAATAAACACATGTATAACAAAGGATATCTCGGTAAGAGCGCCCTTTTTCACTTCATTCTGCAATAAACCCATTGTTTCACTCACTGTGTGGCAGGTTGCAATGTCTTACTGAAACTACATGTTGTCCAAATACATGACATACATATCATGCTCCTGTAGCGATTGCCGTTTACAGTCAAGAAACCATTCAGATAGATAGGGAAGACGATAACTTTTTTCGAAAAATGGTCATTTCCCTTGCATTTTATATAACGGGAATAAACGTATATGACATCTACTAAATTCCAGAGTTGCCACTTGTACAAAAAAAATACAAAAGGCCTGTTCAGCTAAATAAGAACAAAAACTTCGTTCTCATATTTGTATAGAAAACAAAAACAATTTTTTGCGTATAGTTGTTGTTTTCAATACAATTATGCAAACGAAACTTTCGTTTGCATTTAGTTGAACAAATCCTATTAAAAAGCGGCCTCCTACTGAAACACCCATTACACAAGTGATAGAAAGAAAAAACCCCAATGAAATTAATTTTATAAAAATAAAAATAATATTAAGCTCTTCAATATGTTTTAGCTTAAAGATGTGCAGGTAAATACTACACAGTAAAATTTAAATCGAAATTTATTTATTAAAAAGGAATTGTAAATATATTTGTTTTTGTCGGGCATGATTGTTTTGTGTTACAAAAACTTAAAATAAAATTTTTTCAAAGAAACTTCTCTTTGTATTCAACATATAATAATTAAAAAATTTTGTTTTATTGTTTATTTAAATTCAAATTGTTAAAATAAAAAGTCAGGCACTCTATCTGTTTTAATATTTCAGATAAAAATTTACAAGCAGTATTAAGGCAAAAATGTAGCAAATACTTGGGACTGATAATTAATAGACAATTGATGTAAAATGAGTAACAATTGGGTCATTTGTGGCCCTTTGGAATGGGTGATGGCCCTATGGTACTTTCTCAAAATTCAACTATCTAATTCATCCCGTTCAATAGCTTTTTGAATGTTAGTTCTCCTTATTTCGTCCACTACTTTTATTTACAACACTGTTTTGCTTCCCAAAAAAAAAAAAATATTTAAGATTTAAGAATAAGTCAATTTTGGAAAAAATTTCGTTGATTAAAGATTGATTAGATCAACCTTTATGTACACATTTACCGAGGATTAATCAAGTCAATTTAACAAATCTAATTCTTGTAATTGTTATGAAAAAAGTATTTTAAATTTTATGACATAAAAGTCTGTTACAAGCAGTAATATCACAACTAAAATAAAAATTTAATTACATATGAAAAATTTATGTATGTGTTAAACTAAAAATTCTTTTACAAAAAAATACTTCTAAAAACAATTAGTTATTTTTTATTTGTAAGATAAAACAAAAATTTTTTATGAATTAATTAAAATTAAAAAAAATTTGCATTGAGTCTTTTAAATCGTAAACTTGGCTAAAAATAAAGAAATTCAAAATGAATATAACATGAGTACAACTTACTTCATGTGTAACTTTTTATATGTTAAGTGATTTATAGCATACTTTGAGGAATAAGTGTTGCCATTTTAGCCTTTTTAAGATTTAGCATTTTTTCTCGCATTTACCCTAAAAATTTATGATTTACCGTCTAGCTTTTTTGTAGTGTTTTTTGTTTTTCCAAAAAGCCTTGAATACACTTTTTTTGGAAAAATGAAAACAAAACATATATAGGGTCCGCCATCGAACGTTTTTTTTCAACTAGTGCTTATTTCGTGAATGGTAACACTTAGCTCATGTCTGATTTGACAGATAATTAGTTTTATCCTTCCGCTGAAAGAATATGGTTGTGTTTTCGCTTCGCTAAGTGGAACTGCGATCGACTTACAGAAGATGCCGATTTTGCCAAAAAAATCATCTTTTCAGATGAAGCTCATTTTGATCTTTGCGGGTATGTAAACAAGCAAAATTGTCGCATTTGGGGCACAGAAAACCCGCACGCATACATTGAAAAGCCGACGCATCCAAAACGAGTCACTGATTTTGGTCCAGAGCCATAATTGGGATATTTTTCTTCGAAAATGAGCAAGGAGTGGTCGTTATTCAATGGCGATCGTTATCGGGCCATGTTGAACGAATTTTTGTTCACAAAAATTGAAGAGGAGGATATTGGCAACATTTGGTTTCAACAGTACGGCGCTACGTGCCACACAGCCGAAGCTACACTCGATGTTTTTATAGCATTTTCAAAAAAAAAAAAAGTTTTTTGGCGGACCCTATATAAACAAACTGAAACTGAAACCAAATTAGCTAAAGTAATATTTTCGATAAATTTTGATACGGAAATTGATAAATTGGTCGAACGAAGATAATTTCATGAGCAAAGAAACGTATTTGGCTTCTAACTTGTTAAATAAAACTGCACTTTATTCCTCATTGATTATTTAATTGTTCCAGTTAGTATTTAGTTATCTAGTACTACCGTTCAGTAATGCTGAGGTTACTCACTTTTGAGTATGATAAAGCAAGCGAAATATCATACTAGAAATCGCATTAAAAATCAAGAAATAAATTATTGCTAAAAGGAATTTTAAATATTATTTTTTAACATTGAAAATGAAAAATAAATGAATTCGCCATGTGAAACACGACATTATTTTCTTTAATTTTTTGATGTTGTTTTTTTTTGGGTTTTTTAATTATAATTAAGATTTTTACTGTAAGAAAGAATTAAGAAAATTTTTAATTTTAAGTTGTAGCTTTATAACTTTTTTCTAGATTATTTTTTTCGGAGTGATTTAGCCTTTTTTAGCATTTTTATAAGGGAAATATTTTTTTTTTTATGGATCCTGGCAACGCTGCATATAACATCTAAAAATATAAAATAGCTTTAACTGTTATTTTTTTAATCCAATAAATATGTCAAAGTGTATTCTAAATGTACTGCAAGTTTCATAGTGGGATAGTTACTAGCTGAGAAGATAGGTTAATTAATGTACATATATGTCGCTCTGAGTGTGGCATTACATACTATTTTATAGCAACTGGTAAGCGATATATGGAGTTGGGAAACTACTGTATTGACCTGTATCATTTTGGGTTATCGTGTGCAAGCTCCAATAACAATTTTGATTAGTTATTATAATTTTAATGACCACTAATTTGAACATATATATTACAAGTAAGACATAACCGACATGCTTGGCCACAATCGTTAATTTCTCTGAATCGTTCAGATTTTTCAAATCACTTAAATGACCTAAGTCATTTTACTCGTTCATCGTTCATTTTGAACACATTACGATGACTGTAAGGCAACAAACTTATGACTTTCGTTCGTAGTACCTTTTGTTCATTGTATTTATTTATTACACACCGTACGACCTTTACAATGATATGTAATTACAACTGATTATTGATTATTGAATTTAAGCAAACGTGATTTTAAATGAACTAGCAATTTTTTATGCAGGCCTCCTGCAATAACATTTTGCTGCATTCTAACTAAATCAAATTTTAGATATTTTAATGCTAAATAGTAAAAGTCAGTGAACGATGAACGAAATAATTAAAAAAAAATTTAAGCGTTCGAATCGTTCAATTTGTTGTATCATTCATATGAACTAGTTCTGACAAGAACGCCATAAGCCTAAAGTACATTAATTTATTCATCTTCCAAATTAGTAACTATCCCACAATGAAAATTTAAGTACATTTAGAATATAATTTGACCTATTTTTTGGATTAAAAAAATTGAGAAAAAAAAAGGTTCAAGTTTTTGAAAAAATCATTTGGAATTTTACTTTTCCGTTTGGAGTCAAAATTTTTTGTATTATTCAAAATTTATTTTTTTTAGCAGAAAGGGAAAGAAAGATCTATGCGAATTGCAAGGTGTGATATTTTTTTAGAATTTTTTTCTTATTAGAAATTCTACTCCAAAAAAAATCTAAATTTTAATTAGAATTATTTTTTAAAGGCCCATAACTTGAAAAATTAACATAAAAAAAAAAAATATTACGTTTTTGCTTTCATATTTACTAGAGGTAAAGAGTGTCCCAGCAAGAACGCAAGTTTTTTCTTGCCTAGAATTGAAGAAATGAATGTGGAGGGCTTCTGGTTTCAACAAGACGGCTCCACATGTCATACAGCCAGAGAAACAATTCAATTGCTGCATCAGTCATTTCCCGGTCGTGTTATTTCGCGTTTTGGAGACCAGAATTGGCCGCCTAGATCGTGCGATTTAACACCATTAGACTTTTTTCTTTGGGATTTTTTGAAATCGATGGTTTACGCGAATAAGCCCACGACGACTCAAGACTTAAAAGAGAAAATTGGTCAAAACGGTCATTGAAAATTTAATTCAAAGATAGCGTGTGTGCCAGCAAAGCCGCGGCGGGCATCTGCCCGATATGTTGTTCCATACATAACCCTATTCTGTCTACTTTACGATATAATAAAGTTTCACGATTTTTTTTTAAATATCTGTATTTTATTCAAAATTTAAATCTTGCGTTAAATTTTTTAAATAAATCAGTTTGAAACACACTTTTTACTTAAACTTACAAAACCAAACAATATTTATATAAAAAAATTGTATATCTCTAAGAAAACTTTTCAACTTTTTAAAATTTAGTACACAATTTGATAGATCTAATAGCAGGCTTAGCACCTGCTGGGTAAGTATTTACATTTCTTTTTCAGTCTGTCACCCACTCACTCACATACTAGTAGAAAATAAAAAACAGAGAAAAATTCAATATGTTTGCAAAGTTTCTATACACCGCTGCCTTCACTATCTAAATCCACATTGATATGAAAAGCTCTAAAGATATTAAAGAAGAATGAGCAAACAAACCTACAACCTTTCAATGTGATAAGAAAAGCAAAATAATAGAATGACAAAAAATTATCAATAAACTCAAGTATTGAGGAGGTGAAGGATTGAAATAAGGTTTAGAAAAACTCAACTAAAAAAAATTGTAGGCAGAGTGTGAAATAGTCATTTTGTGTGTCAAGGTAAAAAAACAACAAAAAAAAAGACAACAATGTGATGGGATTTACTATTACTTCTTTTTCAATGGGCTTAAATCTATTTCTAAACAAAAAAAAAAGGCAAGTAAAATCAAATGTTAAAATATATTTATAAAGATTTTAGACACGTTCATACAACAAAAGATTAAAAAAATTAATTTAACTTTAAAATTGTTGCTACACATACTTTTTAAGTTAGAATTGGTTAATAAAAATGTGTTGGCCACTTTATATTGATATAAAAAATTTATTTATTAGTTTTATTTGAACTTTTTCTTTTAAATAATATAACTATTTTATTAAGCTTAAGGTCTTATTTTTAAAAACAATTTATTTCGCTCCAATTGTGTAGCTTCTTCAATAATTATATCCTGAAGAAGCTACACAAAGTGGAGCAAAATATCGATATAAAAATAAATTTTTTAAAAAATACGACCTTAAGCTTAATAAAATATTCATATGATATAAAAAACTTAAATCAGCAGTGCGATTCAGTAACTTTTAAGTGTTCCACATGGTGTTATTTTTAAACCCATATTTTTCTGTTTACATTAAGGAATGTGTGATTTAGTAATTTTTGGTTAAAATTTACCACTGATATGCATAGCGTGAACAACACCCAAAAATACTACATGTACCATGTACTAGTACAATAACCAAAAATTACTTATATATTAAATATATTTTTTTATTTAATTTTGGATTCAACAATTTTTTTTTATTTTAGGGTTATTTTAGTTTTAACGACTACAGGGACGAGTGCAAATTTTATTATTTTGACCTGAATTTAAATTGTGCTGACAAATACAACAGCAACATGTTGCTTTAATAAAATAATTATTCATATGTTTTATTTAATGCTTGGACAACATGTTGTTCGAAAGAAAAAAAACAATAACAAATATTAAAGCAAAAGTTTTGGCAACATCTTATGTTAGGATAAAGATTAATTTCTATAAAAATAAAATATAAAATATCATTTCTGATTGTTTTTTAAAAGGTTAGTTATCAATCCAACGGCCAATACGAATAAAAATCACGCACTAGATTTGCTTAAATCATGTTCGAGGCATAACTAAACATCTATAGCTTGATATGACTGAATTTGAAAAGTAAAATTAAAATATTTAAAAACAAAATTATGCAAAAAGGTATTAAATCAAGGATCATACAATTTTGATTAAGCTGCTGCGTAGTAAAATAGTTTTTTTTTCGTATTTGAAATACGGCTTAGTATTTTTGAATGTTCGAATCAATGATTATGTTTGAATTATGCTTTTTAGAATGAATCGTATAGAACAGCAAAAAAAAATCAATTTCTTATCATGTGTCGCACATAATTTATTCATATATTGTGAACTTTTTGGGCAACATAGTGATACTATCATCATTTTGAGTGAATGAAATTAAGAGCAACGTATAGAGTACTACGGCATGTTTGATCGCTTGAGTGAAAGTACTACGATTTTACGTGCAAGGAATAAATCAAACAAACAGTTTTTAAATCTCTGTTCTGTACAAATATATATTAAGACAAGTAGATTTATCTTGCCAACGTGTTGTTTATTGAAACTGGCTTATAAAGGGTGCTCCAACCATAATGATCATACCTTAACGTCAAGTTTTCTGTCCAACTTAATTTGACATTTCTTGTTTTCAGTGTTTGACAAATTCAACCATGGAGAGGTACACAATTGAGAAGCGCGTTAAGATTGTTGAAGCCTTTTACGAAAATAGTCGTTGAAATCAAACTGTATTTCGTGCATTTCGTGACTGGCATTTGGCCGATATTTTGTTTCACACATAATTGCCATAGATCTTTCTATCATAATAAAAAATAGGAAGATAATTTTCTGAAAACTTTACAATTTATTTACAATTCACAACATGCGTTTGGTTGGAGCACTCTATATTTGTTAAGTTGCCCAAAACAAAAATTTAGGCTTTTGGGGAAAATTAATAACTGTTTCGGCAACATGTTACCCACAGGAAAAATTCATATCTTTATATATTTAGACAATTATTTTGGCAACATGTTGATTGAAGAAAAAAATTGAATTCCGTTAATGTACTTAGACAATAAGTTGCTTACAAGTTGATATTATCAAATATGCTTCAGTGCATATTAAAATGACATGTACGAGTATGCAGATGCATATTTTTGCAACATTTTATGTAACAAAACACATACCACTATGTTCTTAATTAAAATGAATTGACCTGAATGTGTATTTCTTTTTCCAAGTATTTTAATGAAAATCATACAAATGTGGTCAAGCAAGTGGTAACTTTTAAATTGTTTTCTATATTTAGCAGCTAATGTTAACCTTGACTTAATCATAATTTCAGCATTAAAAACACAGTTTCCTTTTTCTTCTTTTTTTTTTGTGGTTTCTTTGAAGTTTTTTAATAACATTTTTCGCACAACCACTGCCGGCAGACACTAAAGTTGCCTTGGGCAACAGATGTTGCTGGAGATAACTGTTTTTAGTTTTATTTAAAGGATTATTTTTCCTTTTCCATTTGCACTTTGGCGTTTGTGTGTAACAAAACAAAAGAAACTCTCAGAACAAAAGAGCCTCGCAGCATAAGTGCAGCAAAAAGAGAAGAATTTTTCTTTTTTAATTAAATGCAACCAGCCAAACAACTAGCTAGCCATTCATTCATGTCAGATGTTAAACAGTATTTTTCGTAATGAAATTGGATTAACGACTAAAAAACACAATTTCACTGTAAAACATAACACTTTTGAGTCTTATTAATATCATTCGCTTTGGCAATAAAAAAAAAAAAAATAGTGAACACAATAAAAAGACAAATAAACTCAAATCTTAACTCCTTTCATAACTGAGAACTATTTATGATATGAAAACAAACACTTAAAAATTAATACACTTTTTGAAACAATATCTAACAAGTAGCAAAAGGAATCGAGTGAAAAAGGAAATGAAATGTGTAGGTGTATGTACATGTAGCGGTTTTAAATACATTTTTTATTACAACTGAAAAACATTTATAAGTTTAAAAAAAAAAAAAAAACAAACTTTACATAAATGCACACAAGTTGACAAAACCTAGTTGATCAATTATTTTGAGATGGCGTTATTAGCAACAATGTCTTGAACGAAAATTATAATTTTTTAATTATAAAATAATATTGAGGTGAATAGAAACGTGTAATAGGTTATTCGTATCTGTAAAAGCAGTAATTCACTGTACTATTATGGCCTGTTTCTACCAAGAATTATACACTTATTAAAGTGCATTTTTATGCAATTCACTGTTAACAAAAAGGGTATACATAACTCTTTTTTTTTTGTAATACATACATAGGGCAACTTATAAAGTATATACAGGGTGTCTGCCGGGAAGGTATACTTCTTTGTTTGTTAATAATTTTTGATTAAATGAAAGAGAATGGATCTTATATTGAGAAATGTTTTATTTAATGTCGGCAATTATGTATGGAATACAATATCAGATAAATGTCCGCCTCTGTTAGTCTCACAAATGCGAGCCCTTTTGAGCACATTTTTCATTAAATTCTCACACATTTCACACGGTATTTCATTAATTTCATTACGAATATTTTGTTTAAGTTGCTTAAAATTTTCTGGTTTGTTTGCATAAACCTTGCTTGTCAGATATCCCCACAAAAAGAAGTCCAGAGCAGTCACATAAGGCGACCGTGGAGGACAATCAACATCACCATTTCAAAAATTTCACATAACTTTCTCATCGTCACAGTAATCGATGATTGATTTTGGTAAAATGTTTTAACGTTGTTTTATCGAATATTTTTTCATAATAAATTTTCCACGTGTCTCGTCACGACTGACAAATATGAACTGTCAAAACTAATGTTTACCAAAATGGCGGCTAAACAAAGTAGTATATCTTCCCGGCGGACACTCTGTATATTCTGGATCTTTATAAATAATGGTGCCGATTTAGCAATGTCCATCTGTCTATGTGGATGTTGAAATCAATTTTCTGAAGTCTCTAGAAGAAATACAGAAAAGTTTCATACAGCAGCTTATTTTAAATTCCTGTCTTCTGATTGGTATTTAAACTCAGATCAATCGGAAAATAATTAGTTGAGCTAAGAGCTCTTAAGAACCATTTTTGTGAGTGTTTTTTTTTGCGTATTTTGTCCAAAATACAAAATAGAAAAAAGGTATGCAGTTTCATCAGAAATAACAGTCGTAATGTCTGTACAAAAATTCAAAACAATCAATGTATAAATAGTCGAGAAAAATCAAAACCTCAACCAAAATTTTAGATTTTCATTAATTTCTGCATTCTTTTTTTATGGAAATTTTTATACTGTATATGGGAGTAATGTTTGTGTACACAAACAAAAAACCAGCTAATCGGTCTTATATAAACGTGTTTATGTATGTGTGACTTTTAAATAACTCTTATGCGTAAAATATCTATAAATGCAAAAATATTATGGCAAGAGAAGAGAGATACTTTATGAGTGATGCCACTAAGATCGAAAATATTGCCATTTTTCTAGTGATGGCACGGAAATTATCAAAAGATGTTGAGTGATACAAAATGAGATAGGAACACCTTGTAAAGATGTTGATTTTTCTCCATGCATTTTATATGGGAAGATGTTGTCATCTCGCCGAATAGATGGTAGATGTTAAATGTGCTCTAATGTAAAAACACTATTATTTGAATTTAAATACATATTTATTTTAGGATAAACAAAAAATAATATTCAAACAAATCAATATTTGCCATTTCATTAAAAAAATTTTCTTAAATTTTTTTTTTTGTTAAATACTTGACAAAAATGTGCGTTATTAAAAATATTAATATTTGACTACTGACTACAACAGTAAAGTTGTTTGGCATTGCATTGCATTACTAACGAAGTCATTTTGTAAATTTGCTCGATCTAGGAAATTTTGCTATTTTTTCCAAAATTAATTATTCAAAAACGACTGCACAGATCTTAATAATTTTTTTATTTAAAATCTTTTGTTACGCACTCTCACACACACTCGCAAAATTTTGTTTCCGTCATGCAATCTCAAGTAAGCTCATGTGCTCTCTAGAAAAATGTAAATTGCACTAATGAAAGCTCACTCTGAACCATGTCTAACGAAATATTTATCTCAACTCTATTCAATGTTACTTTAAATTATCATTTTCAATCATTTAAAATGAAGGAAAACAAGCTGCTTCCAAATATTCAATAAGGATTGTTGCCTTGTTTGGCACATTTTCCCATGTAGAAAGTTTTACTGCGAACTTGGTATGAATTAATATGTTAAAATGTTTGTTAATTAATATAAAAAAAGCGTATTTTTTATTTTTATTATTTTATTTATTAATTATTTTGCAATTTACGGAAACGCCACGTATTTACGTACAAATGTATGTATTACGTTATTGTTTTTTTTTTTCATGACCAATTTTAATTCGTTTTAATAAAAATATTCTTTGAAGTATTTATTATTTATGTTTTATTTGTCCAAACAGGCTAGTAGAACACTTGGCCTATGGGCAACAATAAATCAAAACTCAGCCAGCCGAAGTCATTAAAAATGGTATCAATTAACTATTTATTAATTTTGTTTTAATATTTTATATTTGGTTTAAAAAAAAAAAATTATTAAAAAAATTTATTTTATTTATTTGGCATATCATGAAGAGTCATAAACCGTTGACCTGAGCTATTGACAATTTGTATGTATTTGGTTGATGGCATTACGGAAGGACATGGCCAATTGGGCTATTAAGCTTTTACTCTGTTTTTTGTTTGCATGGGCATATGTGTACACGGCTGTATGTTAACATACATCATTACATGTGCTTGTATGTGTGTAAATTTTTGTCTTGCTTTAATAGCGAAGGCAAACAACATCTGTGTCTCTATAGAATATTTGCAACAAAACCTATAAATACCAAGGATAGCTTGTTTTATTTTATTATAAGAAACTACAACAAAGAAAGTTAAACACAAATTAAAGTCGGCAGTGCCGAGTCTTATATACCCTTCACTGTAATACCTAAATATTCTTATTTTTAATTTTGAACATTGAGCTGAAGGCCTAAGATGCCATTGCTCCCCCCTTTTTTTTTCCTCTTACCTTATAATTTATAATTGTAATTTAAGAGAATTAATAAACAAATAAAATAAATAAATTTTGAAAGTTCTTTTTTTAATTCAATAAAAAAATTTAAGAAATTTAATGAAATGCCAATTATTGAGTAAAATAATTCTTTTTGGCATATTTTTTATTAATCCTATGCAAATATCCGCTCTTGTGTCCTTATTTGTAAAAATGTGCTTCAAGCACACGGCAATTTTTAAAATCTTAATGAAAAAAGAAATTCCAAGAAAGATATCCCATAACAACGCAAAATAATTTAAATTCTATTTCATTAAAATTAATGCTGAAATAATATGATAAAGAATTTCAAATTAACCAAAAAAATAATGTATTATAGCATAATCTCGCTTTAGGATTTTTCTAGTGCAACATTGAGACTTGTGGATGATTAATTTGTATGTTTTCAAAACTCTTTACTAATTTTGGCATAGATTTGTTGGTGCATATTTTGTTCACAACAGCTTTTTATTGCATGTTTTTGCATTTCTTGGTAGTTATAGGTTTTTTACATATTTTACTTTTTGCATGTTTTAGCGATAAAAACAAAAATATTTCTCGCGATCAATTGACATACATAACTACAAAGTCAAATTAATGTTCTGTTGTTAATGTGCTTTATATAAGATCCTCATTCTCCCGCTTTGCACTACATGGATTTATATGTACGAGTGAAAAATATATTAATAATATTATAGCGATTAAAAAAGCAGAGTAATTTAGAATGTGAATAAAGTTTTTGAAAAGCTTCAAATAGAGTCGACATTATGAAAGATATGTATCCAACCCTTCCATTGCCACCCGAACCAATTATAACTTGTTGGAGAACATGGTTTGCTGCGGTTAACTATTGCGCCAACAATTATTAACAAATATTGAAAGTTCTAAGCGCTTTTTAATAGCGAAGAGTCTCAATATTGTTACGAAAATCACTCTATTGAATTCATAAGAAATGGTATATATGTATGTGTAAGTGTAGAACTTCGGTGTTTATGTTAATTCGTAGAATTTTGTAGTGTAATGCTTGTGTGTGAGATGTGTGTTATTTATAACTGTGTAGTGTATAAGCTTTATGAAAGCTATCACGTTCTTGAATTTGCTAGATTAAGAATTTTAATTTAACTTTTTGTTCTATACACCTAGAAGTATGCAGTAATTTCTAGAAGTTTGTAGACGGTTCTCGGCTAAACTATAGATTTGAAATAACCGCTACAAACAGTATATAAGGCAGTGCTGAGATTGTTAAAGCAGTTCAGTTCTGGTTGAGATATTAGACTGTAAACAAGGTGTGTGAAAAACAATAAAAAGTCGTTTTGACGGTTATAAATAAAATGTATTTCTACAACAAGTGTTGAGAAAAGAAAACTTATTGTGTTGTTATTTTACAATAAAGAACCCTAATAAGCTAAACGTTTTTATGATGGGGCAAAAACGTAACAATATGTATTAAAAGTATTTATAAGTCAAAAATATTTATTGGTTCAACCTTAGTTTTTTCATTAAAACTAAGCTTGAAATAAAGTTTATATGTGAACATATTTCCGAAGAGGTTAGAGAAAAAATTATGAGAAAAATTATTTATAACAAACTAATGCTTAAGTTTATGTTTTATTCTATTTTATTTTATTTATTTTTTTTTTTTTTTTGTTCAATTCTATGTATAATGGTTTTTGTTTCATATTTTGCTTCTGTTCATGTTCGCTGTGAAAATGATTTTTTTCTATTACGCAAATATTAATTGCGTGTTTAGTTTTACGAATTCTGTGATAGGCCCTATTTCAGTTTAAAAATTAAATGTTTTTATGAATGTTGTAATTGAATATGATTTTTAGCTTTTTCTGTATTAACGCATCATCCTCAAAACAAATTTCAAAATATGATATTAGGGAAATATTATCGTTTAAATATGCTCCTATCACTTCAGCAGACGCTGGAAAGTCATTTACGATAATCAAATTTATTTGGATATAAAAGACAATATTTTGTTGTCTATTGCAGTAGCAATTAATAATGATAAACTTTCTTATTTACTACACACTAAATATGTATTTTTGTAATTACATATTCAGATCTCAGTGAAAATTTAATTTTTGTTATTTTCTATTTTGTTTCTTTTTTTCTAAATGATGTGTTGAATAGAAATACTCGTATTGATTTTAATTATCAAACAAGCTGCATTTGTTTCCTTTAAAGCATATTTCCTTGAATTTTTAGAGCATATTTTCAGGTTTTTACAGCATTTTTAATGAGCATAAAACACATTTTTTAGAGCATATGTTTGATTTCCCTGCATATTACCTACAAGTATGGTTGCTTTCATTAATAAGAGTGTTTGTACGTCTACAGGTTACATAATTTTAAATCATAATAAGACAGAGAATTTTTTAATATCAATGAAACAGGCTGTATTGAATAGAAAATTTAAGGATGTTAATATTTAAATATGATTTGAGGCTGCCCACTGCAGGCGTATACAATACGCAATTTTCACAAACTTTCTGCAGCATATGCTGACGTATTTCCCCAAAAACCCTTTGAATGTTGATTTAAAAGTGTTCAATTGTCTCTGGCTTATCGACGTAGACAATTGTCTTTAAATAACCACAAAGCAAATAAATCATAAGATTTTGGCGGTCAATTAATGGACAATTACGTGAAATTTTTCTTTCATCAAAACTTTTTTAAGTAAATCAATTGTAGTGGGGGCTATTTGGCATGTGGCTTCGTTCTGTTGGAACCACATGTCAGCAAGATTAATGTTAGCTACTTGAGGTTAGAAAAAAGTTTCTAATCATGTCCCTATGTCGTTCACAGTAACATGCTGACTACCATCGTTTTAGAAGACATATAGATTAATGACGCCGCCAAACAGTAATTTTCTGTATATATAACGCTGTTTCGAATATATCTTCACTCCAAATGCGACAATTCTGCTTTTATATAAAAAAAATGGACTTAATCGGAAAACTATAAGTTTGACGAACATAAACACCATTTTATACATTGCAAGCAGTGCTCTACTGCAAGTCTATTTATAATGAAATTTCAGAACAAACTAAACCTATAAAACTACTAAAATTGTTAAATGGGCTGTCAAAAAAAACCCCAGACGTACCAACACAAAGTTATGAACTTCTAAAAAAACACGCAATAATAACGAATGCAAATCAAAATTTCAGTTCTATTTTTGATATTTTCTGCCATTTGTTTTGAACTTTTGCCCAGATATTATCGGCCAGGCCAGATAAAAACAAACGACAGATTCGTTGGTACATTTATATTGTCTTAATATATATTAAATTTTGGTTAGCTTTTACGAAGCCCGGCCGTATAACTGTCATATCGAACGAAACTGTATACAACGTTCTTTATTTGTGCGCTTTGCATTTAAGATACAAAATACTTTAAAAATAGAGGTAGTCGCTGCTTTTCATTTATAACTCCGCCATTTATAGACAAATCAAAATGAATTTCAATAGCAACTTGAAGACATCAGCAACTGACAGATTCATATGCTAAACTTTTCGGTACGTTTTCTAGGGACTGCAGAAATTTGATTTCAACGATTACAGAATATATATACTTTATAGGGTGGCATGCCAAGATGTACGGAATCACAGACTTATATACACCCTTGTTCCATACAATGAAAGATATAGAAAAAGAAATAAGAGCTGATGCATTTTACATTTATAGAAGAACAGCCAGCCAAGCTGTGTTTAAAAACAATAGAAATATTATTTTTTTTTACATGTGTCTAAGTGCGTATGTATTAGTGCACGTCAATAAAAATAAATGTGTACGTGTGCACCGTAACACATCCACTTGTTCGCGCTTGTTGTAATCATCTAGAGTACTTGAGTCGAGTTATGCACTCGAGTTGCTAAAAAAAAAAATTAAATTTTTTCAACAAAAGCAAACTGTTATGCATTTAAAAGAAAAAGAAAATTTATAAAAAAAAATCAGCATTCAAAGAAGCTCGTATGCAAAATTGGGTAAGAAAAACCTCAAAAGTGAGTTTATAAATTTTTAATTTGAAAATTTTTATTTAAAAAATTATCTTACTAAAAATGTGCCAAACATTTTTTGAATAAATCTGATAGCTTAATTTATTTTCTTTTTCAAGGGTTGGGACAACCCCTTAACAACTGTTTACAGTTTATAGGTAACAAGTGTTTTAGTTTGCGTGTGTATGACTAGTTGACAATTACAACTGCATCAATCAAGGATAAATATGAAATCAAAATGTTTGTATTCATGGTGTTAAAAGGACGTTTATGTAAGGTAAGTATGCGGGTGTGTAATTGCAATAAATTTGTAAGATTTCTCAACTTGTTATTTACTTTTCTTTTTCTTTGCTTCTATATTTTGTAGGAGGACAAAGAATTGAAATGAAAAGAAGAAATCATGACGCAAAACAAAGTTCTTCAAACACTATATTTGTTGTTGTTTACATGAAAAATAATAAAATACATTTGAAAGGGTTTTTTAAAATAAAATAAAATTTTCCACAATAAGTTTAGACTCATTGCGTAAACGGAGGTTATAACACAACAATTTAATAGACTTAGACCCGTTATTACAACTTTCCAAAGTTAAAGTTAGAATTTGTTAGGGTAAATAATCGGGTTTTGGCTAAAACTTAAGAACCAAATTTGGGGGGATAGTTAAGGACACACTATGTCATATTTAACTTGTTGATATTTTTAATTTAATGTTCAACCGAAAGCTTAATTATAAAATCTTAACTTTAGTTATCGGTAACTTGTAATAATGGCCTTTATTAACCTCTAAGAATTTCTCTACAAAACGTTTTAAACTTTAAAAAATGATATAAGAATTGAACTTCAGAAATCATTGAGGTTTTGAGTTACATGTTACACACGTGTCCATACAAAAGGCCTGCACAAGCATACTTGAAAGCCACATATTTCATAATAAAAAGTGCTTGTAAGCCATTTCTAGTATGTTTGTGCAGCCCATACACACATTTATCTGAACATTTCCATGAATGTATTTATTTGCTGCTACAAGAGATATTTCTGTGCCTAATAAGGAAAAGTCAACTTAAGTAAACATTTACTTGCTGTTGGCATAACTTTATTATTATGGTTCAGGGATGGTGTTGCGATATATTCCATAATTAACGAAATGGCAATGAAAACAATACCGTTTGCCAGAATTGAAATAGTTTTAGACGAAAAACTTTCATTGCTTCTAAAATTGTAGTCCTTTCAAATAACTTAATATCTGTCTACTAGTAAATTTCAATAGCTATTTTGTTTAAGTACCTTCCACTTCACATCATTACCAGTTATTAAGAATCTGTGTGTGGCTGTGTGTTTTTGCATAAGTTTTATTTATAAAACTGACTTCATTTGCACCTATCTTGTACATTTAAAATTATTCTTATCTGTAAATGTACTCATTGGTAAAATGCTTTTAAGCTAAATATACCCTACATACACACTGATATACAGAGTCAAAGACGAGAAGTACAAAGAAAAAAAGTATTATCACTAGACTACTGCCACTTGAGTTGCAGGTACGACTAAAAATAAATGTTGTTAATAAACAATGAGAAGCAAAAAAGTTATTGTGGAATATTTTGTTGCGGTTTATTCGAAGTACACTTTATAGTGCAAGGCAGGGGAAGGCCATAATAATTTCTGGGCCATATTTTGGTAGTTAATAGCAATACTAAAGTTAGAAACAAAAATAAATTTCAGCAACCGTGGGATGTTACTAATTAAATGTTGTTGCTAAGCAATTTTGTATACCGATAAAGTTCGATAATTATAGTCACAACCACACAGCTAAATTAATAAAAACAAAATTATTTAACAAATTTTTCATAGAAAATTTACAAAATCAAAATGCCACTATCTCTTGTGTATTTAAATATCAACTCAAAATTGAGAAAATTTTATATTTTCAGTATTAAAAAAAAAGTAAATAAGTTTAAAAATAATTGTCATAAAAAGGAAATGGCAGGTGAAGTTGTCGGAAAAAAAATGTTACAAAATTTTTATTGAAAAGTTCTGCTTGAGGAGCGGGACCAAGTCAACTGATCATCGCGACTAAAAAATACCTATTACGACATATGAAGAATGAACACGTTTTTATTCTTTTCAAAACTGATCGGAATAATTCAATATTTCTACACAAAATCTGACTTTCTTTTAATTTTTTAATTAATTTTCTTTTATAAATACAGAAACATGTCACAATATTTTCAGTTATCAAGTGCGTAAGCTAAATTGAATATGTGGAAACACCTAAATCAGTCACACAATTTAGAACTTATTTAACTACATTAACTTGCATTGTCTAAATAGGCTATAAAATGTTTTCAAATATTTTAGCAACATCTGATCCAGATATTTTGACAATAACCGACTTAAGTGTCACTGCGGCCAAAATAGATCTATTGTGACACTACTCTCAAGTTACAAATCCTCCCAGAGTCTAGTATTCATTAAGAATTCAGAAACTTCTTTGGGTGATTTGTCCGCTATGTCTGTTCGCTATGTTGTAGGTTGTCTTAAGTAGCGAAAACGGGTCCACATAAGACCCTTACAGTGACACAATGTTTTGCTGTCTCTTCATCTTCGTTACATAACCTGCAGAGGTTATTTTGACTGATCCTCTTATTCTCCACGTGTTTCAATACCCTGCAATGTCCAGTCAGGAATACCGTGACAATACGAATTCCTGACCAGGTCAATCCAAGTAATTCCCTTGTTCTCTTTCGAGATCGGAATGGCATGAAAGTTTTCGCTACCCTGATACCTGCTGTATCCAGCCAGTATTGTTGCGATTCTTTTTCCAGCCACTGCCTAAAAATGAGCCCAATAGAGCTCCAAGACACACCGCAGAATGGTTGTGGGCCAATGAATCCATTAGCCGCCCCTTTTCTTGCCCGCATATCCACTATGACCTGGCACCCATACCAAGTGAACCCTGTTATTGGATGCTAGTCTTTTTAGAAGTTCTAGGCAATCCTAGACCAGTTTCGATCTTATCTCAAAGGCACTGAGTTGCAGTAATGCCGCTCTACTGTCCGAGTGAATATAGATGTGAAAGTTACTTGTATCTCTTTCTAGTTCTTCTCGTAGGCAGAGCTGTATCGCATGTATTTCGGCCTGAAAACTGAGTTTTCTCGATCCATACTAACAAATATATTCCTTCTGTGGTTCAGACCAAATACCCCTGCTCCAACACCCTCAACCGTTTTCGAGCCATCTGTGTACCATACATGTGACCCGACACCAGGTTGGGGTCTATTCTGTTCCTAATTAACCCTATTTGGGAATGTGACCCTGAAATTACGAGTGAAGTTGTATTTGGTTCGACAGTGATCGCTGAGGTTTACAAACTCCACACCCACTTCAGCAATTTCCTTAAAAAGAGAGGTGAGTGCGCAAGAAGAATATAGCGTCTAACTTTTTTACTAGCCTTTTTTGTTTTTCAAAATAGCCTTAAATAGCCTTTTTTGGAAAAATTAAAACATATCATACACAAACAAAGTGAGACTGAAACCAAATTAGCTAAAGTAATATTTTCGATAAAAATTTGATATGTAAACTAATAAATTGGTCGAACGAAAGTAATTACATACGTAAAGAAAAGTATTTGGCCTCTAACTTGTAAAGTAAAACTGGTTCCAGTTAGTATTTAGTTATCTAGTAAATACTACCGTTCAGTAATGCTGAGTACGATAAAGCAAGCGAAATATCAGACTAGAAATCGCATTAAAAATAAAAAAATAAATTATTACTTAAAGGAATATTTAAATATTATTTTTTAACATTGAAGTTGAAAAATAATTGAATGCACTTATAAGTATTTGGAAAACGACATTATTTTCTTTAGTTTTCGATATTTCCTTTTTTGTATGTTTGGGTTTTTTTTATAAAAATTATAATTAAGATTCTTAATGTAATAAAGAATTAATAAAATTTTTAATTTTAATCCGTAGCTTTTAACTTTTCTCTATCTTATTTTTTTTCGGCCTGATTTACCTGCTCTAGCGTTTTTTTAAGGATATATAGTTTTATTTCTAGCTCCTGGCAACGCTGGATATAACTAACCATAATTCATTGCAAGCTGACTTAGACAACTTCTGTACCGGGAGCAAACTAAATTTGATGGAACTAAATTTAAATAAATACAAACATATGCAATTTAGTAGACGGCACACAATTTGGGGTTAGTAATTTCGTTTTTAGATCTGAGAATATTATAGAAGTCAGGTTTAAACTTCGGTCAGCATAAAACATTGACGTTAATAAGGCACGTAGCATATTGGACTTTATGAAACGATAGACAAAGCAATTCAATGATCCATATATTATCAAACGCTTGTATGAGGCACTCGTTAGACCAATCTTAGAGTACGGTTCAGCGTTATGGTTCATATTGATCGCGTCGAATCTGTTGAAAAACAATTTTTGAAGTTCTGTTTAAGTACCTATTGTTACTTTTATAAAACTTTTTAACTTAACGAAGAACATTTCATAAGTCCAACTTATATTTAATACCAAAAAAGCATTTAATGTGAATTTATCGAATTAATTTTGTATGGTAAATATAGAATTTATGAATAAAATTTAAAGTTTAAAACGCATTTATGTTAAATTCACTCAGTCTGAAATTTGTGTTAGATACTTACAACGTATTTATCTTTACTCATGGAAATAACCAAAGCCCATCGTCTTTGCAAATTAGTTTGCCATATTATTTGTTTTGTTAACTAAATTAATTAACAAACACACAAATACAAATTAGAATAGGGATGCACATAAAACTTGATAACCTAAATAATACTTTTAATTTTTATATACTCGCAAACCAAATCAAGTTGATAAAAGGTTATATTTATAACAAAATTTTTGCATCTATTTAAATGTTTGCTTAACAGTTTTTAATAATTAATAAAATATAATGAAAAAGCTGAATAAATACAAAACATTTTCTTATATTATATTTCCAAAATAATCATATTATTACATGATTGTCGGGTTAAAAATACAATTCCAAGGCTCATTGAATAAGGTTATGTCATTTTACATTTTGTTTGTGTAAAATTGGATAGCAAATGTCAAAATCAGCAGACACGAACAAAGAAAAATATGTATGTGAAAAATTTTTTATTCATTAGAAAGAATAAACAGAAACAAAATTTTTTTAAATTTTGTAGAAACAGGGAAGAATGAAAAAACGTTGACAGTACATCCCACACAAAACAAATAAGTATAAACAAAAAACAGCTGTATAGTTACAACCACCTTATTTAGTTACGCCATAATTCATATAAAGATCATTAACAATAAACCAACAAAAGGAGCAGCCACAATGAAACAAGAAAATATTTTAAATATACAGTCATACCTAACCCTTCAACCACACGAGCAATATGTTTGGCAATTATTGCCGTTGCAACTGTCAATTTTGGTTGGCAATACCAAATATTAACGTGTGGACCGCATGAATATATGTTGAAACATTCGTTGAGCAATAATTGTTATAGCATATTGCTCAGCAATTATCTTGGACATATGTTGTCAAATTGAATTGTCATTTTTTGTGTAAAATTAAAAACGTGTGAAGCTAAAAAAAAACCAAGCTAATAAAAAATTAAATAATTCTTAAACGACATAAATCCACCACATTAATAATATCAATTAATTGCTTTAAAGCAATAAATAGTTTTTAATGTTTTTAAAAACTTTTAATTTTATGTTCTAAGATACATACGTGTTCGCCACCTCAAAATAGAAGCTCAAACATTGACATTTAACGGTAATTAAATTTGACAGTTGCCATGGCAATAATTGCTAAACATATTGCTCGTGTGGTTTGGGGGGCAAGCATTTTTTATCTGTCAAAAATTCTCATGCTCATGCAAAATATATGGGTCATACCGAAATAACTAGACGGCAGTACGATTTGTAATGAAGTTACCTGTAAAACCGTTTTTTTTTTTGTTTTGTTATTCTTGAGCAGTAAGGACATTTTAGTTATTTTTTTAATCTAGCATTTTTAACTCTATATTTGTTTGCCTTTATTTAACAAGATGATTAACACTACTGTAGAGACTACGCACCGCCAGCACTCTTGTATGGGTAAGGCATTTAGTACAACAAGCACTGAATTACAAAAACAACCTTATCGTATGTGTCAAATAAAAAGGAGGAAATTCAATTTGAGCACAAGAACAATAGCGCTCACAGAATGTAAACAAATTTTGACACTTTTGCAGACAAAACAATGGAGAGCAAAAAAAGTACAGCTGCTTTATTTGCTTTACCGTGTTTATTCGTTTAGCATTAAAAAACTTTACGCTTGCCGATCCAATTTAGGTTGAACTGATAGTTACAGATCAGTTGTTGGACATTTAGTAATACGTTTGAAGCTTATAAGGCAAAATGTGCCAATAATTGTTGTGTGCTGGAAGTTTTCAATAAGATTTTTTATGAATATGGTCATTATTATTTAAATAATTGATGTAAAATGCGTCCTTATGTTTGTCAGATATTTATAAGTACAAATAAAACAGGTTCTAAAAGTTTTATTGGGTGCGTTCATAAAACGTAACTGTTGCGATTAACTGCTACACAACTGTAGGCAACTGTTGAGCACAACAGTTACGTCTTAGAAACGGTTCGATGAGTTTGCTACTAAATGAACAATAATAAAATAATTTAAATCAACTAAACCAATTTCTTTAACCAAAAGTATGGATGATACAGAATTTTTAATGAATTTTTTCTTGACCGTTGTTGAAGGAGTTGTTTTAAATTTGGTTGACGCAACACACAACATGTTGATTTTATGGAAAAAATGCCATCAAATACGGAACTGTTGAGTTGAGCGGAATTGCTCAACTATGCGTTTATAAGAGAACACTCAACAGTTGAACAATAGTAACGTCTTATGAAGCCACCCATTGTTAAAATGGATGTCAAATTCTAATCTAAAAATTAAAAAATAACTGTTGTAGATGTAAGCAAAAAGTAATACTAATTAAATATTATTAACTTAATCACAAGGCTTTCATACTCTGATATATAGGAAATGGTAATGGCAAAAGAGGCACGGAAAATATTTGTATAAAACAGAAGATTTAATTTTTTTTAATTATTTGGGTTAATTAGAGGGCCGCACATTACCCTTTTCTTTACGCTCTCACTTAATATTTTATTTTATAAACTAGATGTAGCAGTAGTAGTAGTAGTAGTAGCAGTAATAATAATACCTTAAAGTGAAACCACTCACTTTGTTAAAATTCTTGTGAGGTTTTCTCGTTATAACAATCTAAAGAATTTGTTTGCTTTTTCAGCTTTCTTTATCTATCCGGCTTTAAATAATTGAAAGGAATTTTCAGCAAGTGCACCAAAAGAAGAGAATAGACGAATTAAAAATTCTGGCAAACTTGTAAAACAAAAGCAACAACAATTATGGTATTTAAGGTATATAAGACTAAAAATGAAATGTTATAAAACTATTAGGTCACACACACACACAAACACAGACACACCTTTTTGGGAATTAAATACTTTAAGGTGTTATTTATTTAAATGACTATAAAACACTTTAACAGTCTTATCCAAAACAAAATTTACGTATAAAAATTATCTACTCGTATATAAATAAAATTCATTTTCTGTTTGTTTGTTCGCTATACAAAAGTTTTGCTTTCTAACCGATTTGTCTGAAATTTGCTACTATAGTCTTTATGCCCCAAGAAAGATCGGCATATACTTTTGGACTGAAAACGCCCATTTTTACGCCCACTTTTCAATTATTTTCACTCCCCACTGTTCAAAAAAATGTGTGCCCTGAAATTATGCTTTAAAATATTTCATTTGCCACTTTGGTTGGCACTTCTACCACTTTATAGAATGGTAAATGGTTATATTTATTTGGATGGAGTTTTCAATAATTAAGACTCCATTTGTAAATAAATTTCTCTAAAAATTGATACGCTCTCTAAGACTACCAGCTCACTTCATAAAGAACCGGACTGGGCGAGACCGGCAAAAAACGTCTGGTATGAAATTTATCGATAACGTTGACTTTAAAGTCTACATTAATTTTTTATTTTTGGATAAGAAGGTTAAGCTTTATTATTTATATTAAATTTTATAATAAAACAAGTTAGACTTGACAGTACGGAGGCGCTTTAGTAGAACCATTTTCGTATTAACAAAAAATTAATACTATGAACCGATGGTTTTGATTTTGCATGACTGTCAATTAATGAAAACTGCTATACTTTGTCATATCATTGTCGTGGTAATGTCGATGACAGGTCAATATTATGTACCTAAATGCCATATACGAGTATTTTAGAAATATGTTTAATAATAACCTGGTTTAATTAAATCTAACTATTTACTCGTATCAGGTATACAAAAGAAAATTTAATTATTGCACTAGTTTTTAGAATCGCAATAAATTAATTCAAGCTATTCCAGTTTTGCCTACATAAAATGCATTGTACCAATTAACCCCATTGTACACATGTAACTTTAACAACCTGCCACAAAAACCTCTTCACCATTATTGCTGCTATTGTTGATGCTTACGACTATTGTAATGCAATTTAAGGTAGTTTTTGGCACAAAAGATTTTTAATCGCAATTCCTTGTATGCAATGAGTGTGCAATGGAAGAAAGATTTCTATTTCGCTCTATACAGTAATAGCTTGATGTAAATGTCACTAAATTAATAAGAAGAACTTGGTTCCACCTTTTATAAAAAATTCGTTTAAGCAAAATTGTAATTATTTTTCAAACTTGACACTTTTTCCCTTAAGACATTTAAGTTATTTAGCTAATTTCCGGATATTGAAATTTCACTGTTGGTTGTGTTTTCATCAAGACAGTATGAAAAATCTACTATTTTGACAGCAAGTACTTTGCATTTATGTCTATTGAGCTCCATATTGTATGCGTCTGTTGGAGTCAGTACCAATAGATTTGCATATGAAAGCTTAACTTGCCATCGCACACTTCATCATGAATATAAAGCTGTACCAGCAGCAACAGTTTTAAATTTTAAGAACCTTTTTTGCTTTTACCATTTTTTTTCTTATTTTCCTTAACTAAAAGTAAGAAATAAAAAAAAAAAATTCAAAACATTGAATCTGAAAAGTTTAGTCTAAATAAAGAAGAGAAGGAGGAAGGATTTTGCAGCTGACACATTTATAAAAGAATTATTTTTGCTTGATCAAAATTTTGCTAAACAAAATTCTATAAACTTTCATTAATCAAAAATATTTCATACAAATTTTGCGGGCTATATTTAAATGTATCAAAGAGAGAACACAATTATAGGAAAAAAGAAAATCAATTAATAAAATTTGTTTACAATTAGTTAGCAGCAAAAAAGGTGAAGTTTCTTTTTGTTATTTAACCTGTGCTTCAGTAAAGAGCATTTTATTTTGCAAAGAAAGTTTTAATTATTTTGCTTAGCTAATTAAATATCAGTGTCTCTAGAAGAAAAGGAACAAAAGAACTAAGCGTGAAAATCAGTTTCTATAAATCAAATTTTTGTTAACCAAATAAGAATTAACCTTCTGTGGAATATGTTGAATTTAATATATGTGACCCTGGCTAAGAAAAGGTGGCTTATGACTTATGATGAATGCTAGTGCAATGCTGTTGGATTAAAGGAAAAATAGAAATATATTTTAATTTCATCAAGATATAACATCAATTTATAACAACTTCTTTACAGGAAAACGTATTTTTGTATAGTTCAGTAACACGACCTTAGTTTATTTTAAACTGTCAGCAGACAGTTATTATCAGCGTTTCCAAGAGCTAGAAAATAAATAAGCTAGAGTGGTTGAAAAAAGAGCTACAAAAAGCTAAATAATAATAAAAATTTTCTTGGTATTTTCATTGCAAACATGAAGATTTAAAAAAAAAAAAAACCATAAAATAACACAGACTAAACAGAGAAAGTCATTTTGACACATGGCTATTAATAGCATCTTTTACCTAATCTTTGCAAAGAGTAGCAAATGCACAGCAAAGAACTTATTAGTACTTTCATTTCAATGCGAATTTTAGGCTTAGAGTATCTTTAACCCGCTTTATCGTAATAAAAATCACGAAACAGCCGAATACTTTTTTTTCATTTCTGAAATTAACTTTCATCTGACCAGCTCATAAATTTACATTTCAAAATGTTATCCAAAATATTACTTTAGGTAATTTATGTAATATTTTGTCATTTAAAGCAATTGTAAAAAAAACAGTGCGACTTTTTTTTTGAAGATTTAAATATAAGTCAATTCAACATTGTGCAGAGAAAGTATAACCCTCCGATTATGGTTCACAACACTTAACTATTTTGGTGTTGTGTGTTGTGAAATGCGATTACAGTTTACAACACTTATCTGTTGTGTTGTCTTTTCATACACAATTTTCTGCAATTACACTGGTCGACAAAAAAAAAACTTTTTGTGTGTAACATGAAAACTTTTGTCTTGCTATGTTTAGGACAAGGATATGGATAATATAAATAAAATTAGAATGCTTCCAATACGAATAGTTTTTTTGTAATTAGATGCTATATAAATTTAGAAAATTTGAGATTTTGTTAACAAAAGTAAGTTAATTTATTATGTTACAGCATTAATTTAAATAAAATTTTATGATTTTCTGCTGTATTTTGCTTCAGGTACATCTCGTTGTAATGTCCAACAGTAATCCGCTAGCATACGTGGACTCCACTTGCCCTGGTATCGTTTTTCCATGGTAGAAATGTCTTGGTGGAATCTTTCACCATGTTCATCGCTGACGGCGCCCAAATTTTCAGGAAAAAAGTCTAAATGTGAATGAAGGAAGTGTATTTTCAATGACATATTACAACCCAAAGCCTTATAAGCAGATAGCAGCTCCGCGACAATAGTTTTATAGTCATTTGATCGGTGATTTCCTAGAAAATTGAAAGTTACTTTCATGAAAGATTCCCAAGCAGATTTTTCTTTAAATATGTCGTCTTTCATCAATTGTCTGATTTGTGGGCCAACAAATATGCCCTCTTTAATTTTTGCCTCACTCAATTTAGGAAACTTTTCCTTCAAATATAAAAAGCCGTCACCACTCCTGTCCATAACTTTCTGGTGGTTCTGGTACAGGTAGTTCCTCACTATGAGGGATCGGTCTTTTAGCAGATGGCAGGTCAGGATATGTTATTTTATTTTTTGTTTTAATTATGATAGCTTTCGTATCAGTAACACAAAAATAACAATCAGATGAGTGATTCGTTGGTTCTGTCCAAATTACGGGGATTGCAAATGGCATAGATCGAGATCTTCTCGCCCATCCAGTAAGAAGACCCACACATGTAACACAGCAGATGTGTGAAACCCACGCTTTGTCTTGCTGTCCGACGGCAAAGCCAAAATACTGTTCATATAGCTTAGTCACTAATGGTGTCAAATTCCTTCGCTGAGTTTTAAAAGTAATGTTACCACAAATATAACAAAACCTGTCAGGATCATTTTTGCACTTTCTTGACATTATTTAACAGTCGCTTAACTCAATAACACTATACTATTCACATAAATAAAATCTCTGAATGCAAAAGTGGAACAAAAATAGTTAATTTTAAATTTTACGGGTAGTAGCTGTAACACGAAAACTAGAACTGATGGAATCAAAATAAATACGGTGATAAAATGAGGGTATTTAGGTAATTCCAAATTGGTAAGTACCTTTCTTGTTACAAAATTTTGTTGACCAGTGTTATCGTTCACAACATGATGTCTTATGTGCTGTAAAAAAGGATAAAAATAGACAACTGTGCTTATTAGGTGTTGTCTCATTGTTGCGATTAGTTTTTTTTGTCGGTTTAAAGATAAAAATGCAGAACAATTTTTAAGTAAATTGTAAGGAATGTATTTTCAGTGGATTTTTTTTAAGATTTTTATTATTTTATTTAAAATTCAACAAACAGTTGGCTGAGAAACTGCATCATATCATTGCCTCAACTTAGTTAAAACTACCATCAGCAAAAGAAGAAAACAAACTCCGGATTGATGGTTTTAAAAAATTCGTCTGTTTCATTAGCAAAACCATTCTTGTTTATGTGGAACAATTTAAAAAATTCAATTCCAGATAATGTTTGCTAACATTGTATTTGATAGTTCTGATGGGTTGGAACTGTTCTGAATTTTTTGCGAATTCGTGCGATGTCTGTTTTCTTAGTACTCATTATCGAAACACTTTAATCTCCAAGTTTTTTGTTTTATTCAACTTTAACAAAATAGATTTATTTTAGTGCACTTCGTTTTTCTTTTTTAAAATGTTGATTTCTTTCAATTTCACAATTTTTTGCATGCACGCTTGTATTTTTAAGAAAAAATCTACTAACATTAATGTACAACTGTGTGACATACACAGCACCTAGATGTTGTGAACCATAATGGCATATTCAATTAATGTTGTGTTGTAAGCGAGACAACACAACATTTTTGTGTTGTGAACCATAAGCGGGGCCTAAATTTAATCCAATTCAAGCTTGGAGTTTACAGAAAAATAAACAGAGAGATCTGAAGCCTAAAATAATTATGTTCGAAGATAAATTTGCTTCAGCCTTAGTTTTTGAATAATTTTTTTTATTTAAAACCAAAAAAAATTAGATAATTCTACCTTTCTTTAAGCTATTTTGAAAACGAAAATTTTCACGGTTAAATCCGAGAATAGAGGCTAAATCTAGACTTAAAAAAAGCTAAAATGGCAATGCTGCTTATAACATACATATATATTTTTAGTTTTTTTTTTTAACAACTCAAACCTAAAAAACAAAAAATATTCGGTAAATTGGTATCATGTAGGCACTAAACTAAAAATATTCGTTAGGGCACTTTATATTTTGATTAAAAAAATATATGGGTGTGTATGTGCATGTATTAAGAAAAAAATTTTTAATATTATTCAAACAACATTATAACTATTCATACTATTCGCTTTGTATCGGTGCATTTTGGGAGTGTTTCGAGTGTTTTGAACAATTTAATACAAAACACTAATTTTTTTTTTTAATATTGTCATGTATTGCTTTTATGAAATTATGTGAATTGAAAATAATATATTCGTTTTTTATGATTTTATTCAAAGGTAACATATAAGTCACTCATTCCGTTCTCTGTCCGGAAAAAATTTTTAAGAAAAATTTCTGAATTGTGGTAAAAGAATAACTTAAATAGCCAGAATAACCAGAAAGAAAAAATAAAAAAAAGTTAATAAACAAAAAAGTTATTAAACTTTTACACCCCTTGGTTTCTTTTGGCCCACCCTGTATTAACACATTTTCTGTAAAATAAAAAGTAATTGTAATTTATATTCTTTAAATACATATGAAACACGAATGAATCGTTATAATCAAAATTAATTTCCACAATTTTTGCGTGAAATTCTCTCAACGATGATATTTTTAAAACAAACTTTTACTTTCATGTGTAAATAATAGTGCAACTTCTAAGACAGTCGAAAGACTGGCGATAATACGTTTACATAACTTGCGAGAAAGTAGTGTAAAGGTACTGTAAAAGTCTTTTTGTAATAATAAAGGCAATAAGAATGTTATCTTTAATTGTAGGATTTTTTCGTGAAATTCTTATGAAATTAATCTGCGGATCGCAGGCTCAATTCTTGCCCAGATACTGGTCAAAGTTACCAGTGTTCTTTAATAAATTTAATCTGAGAATTAATTTATAATATTAAATAATAATAATAACAATATTTTAAAATTAACAAAAAAAAAAATATTCAAAGAAAAGTATTTTCATCAACATTTGCTGAATATAAATATTTGGCTACTACAGAATAGGATATATAAGAATAGAGACTGCTGAACTTAACTTGTTATATCGATATTTGATTTCACATTTGCGTAGCTTCTTAAGAAAATAAGAATAAATTAAATTAAATTAAATATTGATGTTACAAAAATTATAATGCGACCTCAAGCTGCAAAAGGAAGAAAAAAGTAAAATAAACTTGCAAATAAATAAAATTCAGCATTTTATACACACCCAATAAGCAAGCGAATTTTATTAAAAATTAAAAATTAATATTTCAAGTTAAAAAGTAAGTAAATACTAGAAAATGACAAGGACGCAACTAATTTCTCAAAAGAATCAACAATATAATTGTGAATTGAATGATAGAAATTCATTTTCAATAATGCTTTTTTTCTGTTGGTTGGGTACAAAAAAAAATTCACATTAAATAAGTACCTGCTACATACTATCGATTATTTACTTGTCATCGAAATTTTATTTTTCTCTGTATAGTTTTTTTTTTTAAGTTAAACTCTTTTTAGTCGATATCTCACTTGACCTTTTAATATATTTTACTTTCCTTTACAAACTTCTATTCCCTTTTATTTATTACTAGATTTTTATGTCAAACACATGTTTTATTTTTAAACTTTTTATCCTTTTATCATGTAGCAGCACTAAGAAATAGAGACCATTATTATTCTACTTTATTTTCTTCCATTTCATTTCTAATTTTTATTAAGAGCTAAATTTATAAATAGCTTTACAATAGCAAAAAAATAAAGAAAAAAATTTAAAATAGATTAAAAAAAAGAAAGAAATTGAAAATAATGTCGGAAATTTATTACACGTAAAATTAAAACTAAAAAGAAAAGTAAATGAAAGCAGGACAACGAAATGAATTGCAATTGAAGGTTTTCCAGAAAAAATAATGAAAAAAATGGAATACAAATGAATAATTGAAGTTAATTTGGCGGTTAAATAACTACAGTTGAAGAAAAAATATTATATGATTAATAATCACGTCAAATGGTTATTTAAGCTATGAAATTAAGGAAACTGGAGCAGTTGTCAGGCAAGAGAAGCATTTTATTATTAAATGCCTTAAAATTAGTAGGCGTAATATTAAATTAAATTTTAAATCAATAAAAGAAAAACAAGAGGAGCTACCCAACTAAATAAATGATTAAAATTCTTATACCAAAGGGGCAGGACTTAATGCTGTTTCATTTGTCATGTTTTAATCTAATCAAATACACTTTGTGTATGTTTGTGTTTGCTGGTATTTACAATTCATGTTTTTCTCAACTGGTCCTTGGCGATTTACCAGACCAAACTTAGTTTCTTGCTTATTAAAATATATGAATACAATTTATTTAATTCCTTAAAGCTGGGGGCAGGCAGCAGTAAGTAATAGAGAAAAAAAATAATTTAAGTAACACAGAAGCTTAAGAGTTGTATACAAATTAAGCTGGTGCACATGAATACTGCAGATTTCATGCTTTCTAATTATGTAAGCACAAAAGTATGTTTAAAAAGGACTTGTTAAACTTTTCGGTTAAAAAAACGGAGAACTTAGCTAACTGACGTTTTGTATAATCATTAGCTTAGGTTTTAATGCAAAATAAATTTCAAATCTAAATTTAAGTGAATACAAAAAATCTAGTTTTAAAATATGGAATGTGTTTGTTTTAATTAAAATAAACTTTCCAAAACAGGTTTTTGGAGCAAATTTTTAAGAATTTTCAATTCATTTCGATGTATAGTGGCATTACTTGTACTCAGTGCCTTTGAGATAAGATCAAACCTAGTCTGGGATTGCCCAATACTTCTAAAAAGACTATTATCTAATAAAAGGGTTAATTTGGTATGAGTGCCAGGTCGCAAGAAAAGCCGCAGCTTATAGATTCACTGACCCAGAACTATTCTGCATACTGTGTTGGAGCTCTATTAAGCTCAGATTTAGGGAGTGGCTGAAAAGAGAACCACACTAATGATGGCTGGAAGTAGAAGGTATCAAGTGAGCTAAAACATTCATGCCATTCCGATTTCGGAAGAGAACTTAGCTTGAGATGGTCAGGAATTCGCATTGTCATGGGATTCCTGACTGCACATTGCAGAGTATTGAAATATTTGACAATACGATTATCAGTCAAAATGACCTCTGCAGGTTGTGTAATGAAGATGAAGAGACAGCAGAACACATATTGTGTCACTGTAATGGTCTAATGTGGACCAGTTTCGCAGGGCAACATAATCATTTAGATTTAACAACCATCGAACATGGCGGACAAATCATCCAAAGAAGTTTATGAATTCTTAATAAATACTAGACTCTGGGAGGACTTGTAACTTGAAAGTAATGTCACAATAAGTCTATTTTGGAATCAGTGACTTGTTTTCATTCCTTATTTTAATTCTAATTCATTTTGGTAATAATTAAAGCTAAAATTTGATTTTTTACATAAAGGGTATGTGTAACGAAGCAAAAAAGAACGCGGATACCCTCTTCATAGGCCAGAGCCATTCTGCGAAAAGGAGAAAAGATGTCTACAAGACTGCTGGGGGGCCTAATTTGGCATGCGGCAGTCAAAGGGACTCATCAAAACCGAGCGCATTAGGGCAGATGTTGCTTTAAACCTCAACAGAAATGACATTAAACTTTACGTTGAGCTACTTACGAGCTATTGTAGATTTAACTTCACATGAGTAAAACCGGTGTGGCACAAGACGACTCCTGTCGTTTCTGTCGGGATGGATTTTTCTCATTTTTTCTTCTGTTTGAAGGATATATTTTTTGAAAATAGGTTAATAGTTCAGAAAATAGGTTAAGTGTTAAAAAAAAACAATTAAAAAAAATTTTGTTTTCCTCAGCCTCTAAGTTGCTTATGAGATTAACAAGCAATATATATAAATATTTTAATTGTAAGCCACTATAACTTTTATTAGGCGAATTTTAAAAACCATGCCCTTCGAAACAGATGTGTCATGGTTATATTAAATACCTATGATAGTAAACTACAGTCCTTACAAATGAATATTTTAATCCTAAGCGAAGAGGTTGCACCATATGATTTTCAATAACTCGAGAACTACCTCTCTGATTAAATTTTAAAAAACAACAATTTAGTCAATTGCTTTTACAATGTAAAGGTTCTAATGTTTGCAATGTTGAGGATTCAGAGTAGCATCTGATGAAATGGTCCATATAGATATGCTATCCCCTCAGTACTTATTGTACTGAATAAATAACTCATGAGAATGTCATGAGTAAAAGAATATATTAAAACCAACACAATTTCTGGAATTAAGCACAAATAAAGATTAATATTTTGTTAAACTTTTAAATTCCAAATAGAAATTATTACACATTAAAAATTTAATATAAAGAAAGTCTTAAATTTTTTTTCTTAATGTTGATACCTGCATATGTAAAAAATAAAATGAGATATAGTTCATCAAAGTAAATTCATAGGTTCCATATTATTTCACAATTGCGTGGTAGCACAAAAGACCTTACGCCATACAATTTTTATAACAAGTTTTTTTTGTTATTTTAAGATATAAAAAATTTTTATGTCTCAGGGCCTTATATGTTCTACTACTAAATTGTGAATAAGTCAAAATAGATGGATTTTTATGTAATATGGCTCATTTTGTTTATAACATATGCAGGTATCAACGTCGAAGACAAACTCTAAGGTTTTGTTTATATAAAATTTTTAATGATTTTTATAAAAAGAAAATTTTGGAAATTTTTTTTAAAAAAAATTTTTTTTTTTAATTTTGTGAATATTTTTTAAACTACTCGTACAATACTGGTAACAAATTGATAATATCAAAATTTAAAGGATATTTTATTTTAGAGCCTTACGTATTTCTATAAATTTAGTCAGAGAGCTCAACTAATTACAAATTATATGGCGTAACCTCCCCTTTTTTCTATATAACAATATATGCCGAGAACTTCATGTATGATTAAAAAAGTTTTAGTTTTGCCGGCACCAAGACCATTGTAGGCCTGTGTAATTTTACATGGTTTTAACAATTTTCCTGGTATTTAGATAAAAGTGAAATTTTTCAAATAACTGTATTCTGGTTTTGTTTAACATGTAGTTTTATTAAGACACTTGTAAAATCAGTTTACAGATTGTTATCCATTCTTGAATACACAATGGAATACTGAGACCAGGCTGCGCGGTAATCAGAGACAGAATTATGAAAGAAATTGGTACTGATACGAACCAAGGCATGGCTAGAAGAACCATCAGAAACATCCGATGGATTGGGGAACACAGAGAATTGGAAAACTTAATTAAAGAAATAACTAATTCAAATGTTGAATAGTTCATAATGGCGAATGATTGAACTGGCACGCTCTGTCAAGGCAAAGAAACCCGCACTGGATGACGCGGACTTGACAAACAAGAGAAGAAGAGGGAAATAAATCAAAAAATATGGGAGTCTGGACGCCGATAAATAGAAAATGGTGGCATGTATAGGCCACACGGAATTCACTCCAAAGTAATGCAAAAACAATTCCGGGGTGGAAAAAAATTCACAGGAGATAAAGGGGTTTTTTTATCGGTATGCCAACGTGGTGAGCTCGACATTTCATGCACGGTGACGACAATTGTGAATGCAGTAACGCAGCTTACCGCCTTTCCAAAAAAAAATCCTATTCTTGACAATAGAGAGAGAGAAAGAGATTAATTTTTTTTGTAATAAAAAACATTTAAAAGATGATAGTTGTATCATTGCATGCATTGCATTGAACTAGGTATGGGGTGGTTAAATTTTAAGGGCCGATGTTGAATGTGAACCACACCTAAACGTCAAGTTTTTTTCTGCATTTCATTTGACATTTCTTAATTTGAGACTAACTCAATTTGAACCATGCACACAATCGGCCAACGCGTTAAAGTTATTCAGACTTATTATGAAAATGAAAATCAATTTTCGAATTAAATCATCTTCAGTGATGAGGATTCGTCAATGAGCAGAATTGCCGCATTTGGGCGAATGATAATCCAAGAGTGATTGTCGAAAAATTAATGCACCCACAAAGAGTGACTGTTTGGTGCGGTTTATGGGCTGGCGGCATCATCGGGCCGTATTTTTTCAAAAATGAGGCCGGTCAGGCAGTTACTGTGAATGGTGTTCGTTATCGTGAGATGATAACGAACTTTTTATGGCCCAAATTGAAAGATATGGATGTGGACGATATGTGGTTTGAACAGGACGGTGCCACCTGCCACACAGCTAACGAAACAATGGCTCTTTTGCGCGACAAATTCAGTGGCCGTGTTATCTCACGTCGTAGCGATATCAATTGGCCGCCAAGACCATGTGATTTGATGTGATTTGGGGTTATATGAAAGAAAAGGTGTACGTCGATCGGCCCTTCAAATTTAACCACCCTTTATTGAAATAGATTTTTTCCTTAATTTTCACTACGTTCCAATTGTAGTTATAATTAAATAATATATTAAATAAAGGATATATGGAAAGCAAGCATGTTTTTAAAGGACTCGCTATGAAATTTGGCCCAGATGTAGGCAGGTCTATTTCAAAAATAGTTAGCAATTTCCACACAGTTGTGTTGCTGATTAAATAAATTAATGTTTAAACAAAAGAAGTTTAAAATGTAATATCCCACTAAATTGTAGCCGTAATTGTAATTAATTAAAATTTTTTTTCCAAGAAGTGATATATGGAAAGCAGTTCTTCTTGCTTCGATATTTATGATAGAATTTTTCTGTAAATTATTAACTGTTTTTTCAAAAAAAGATATTTTTAGCTTTATTGCGACTAAAACTGCATGTCAAAGAGTTAAAATTAAATTTTTAAATTAAAGTAAAGATAGAAGGCAAGCAGTTTCTTGTATTAATTATCCACAACTTTAAATTGTAGCATTTTGAAACTTTTGCACATATAGGGTGGGGTGTAAGGCATTATAAACCGCCCTCGTATTTTTTTTTTTTTTTTTTTTTTTTTTTTGTATCTACATTCTTACTTGTATGCATAAGAAGTAGATTAAGTACAAATCTCTAAAGCAACATTAAATAGATTTAGAATTTGTATTGTTGTTGATACTGCTGCTCGTATTGTATGGTAACTGTAGCACAGACAAATAACATGAGTCCGTTTATTTTTCCTTTGTGCTTCTTATGATTTAGCCAACATTCATAATGGTTTACACGTGATTATAGAAATGTATTTTTCCTTGATAAACTTTGCGCAACTGAGAGGGGAAAGCAGAAAAAAACACAAAGCAAAACAAAATAAAATCTTTAAATTGCAAGTGTTCATTGGAGTATTTAGCATTCAAAGAGTTTTATCACTTTTTCTTTTTCACATTGTACCATGGAAATCTTTAAAACAATTTTAATCATGAAGTTAGCAAACTTTACAAGAAAAAGTTATACCCCAAGCAAACGTTTCTGTTCATTTTATTTGCTAGAAACAAAATAAAAAGAAATAAAATACAAGTTGAAATACAAAGAAGGTTTAAGAGATCTATAAGTAAAGAAAATAAAAGTAATAATTCCCCAAAGTACAATCGTTTGGTTTGATTGTGATGATGCAAAATGAGTTTTGTTTTATCATCGATTGCATGAATGAATGAATAAAAATGGGAAAGTGTTCACACATTTAATAACGAGAACTGTAAAATTAAAACAAGGACAGGCATCACACGAAGACCACAAGCTGCCAATTTTTCTACATCAAGGCGAATCTATACAGATTCCACTTGTTCTACACATTCTCGAATTTTTTTTGACTAAAAAGAGAATTGATTTTTTCGTTATTTGCTTTTGTATTGCTGAATCTTTTATAATTATTAATATAGAAATTAACTTGCATTAAATAAGAAATACTTAACTTATTCCCAGACACTGGTTTGCTGGAGCGGCGCTTTAGAAAAAATCCATTTTTCCTCATTGGCAGCATTTGTGTCAACAATTTTGGGATACTGTATGCCTGTTAATATCAAGTATTTAAACAGAACAATAGCGACAGTATGGCAGTTTGCTGACGAAGTAGCGAGTTAAATTCTAGTATTTAAAATAATTGAAAAAGAAAAGAGGAAAAAATCTTAGATCTCTGATAGATCTTGTATATGAAAAATACATAAAATGAAAATTAAAACGAGTAAAATTAACTTGCATTATTTGTGGATTTAATTTATGACACTCGTCACTTTGATATGAGGAGAATTATGCTTTTCTTAGAGAAAAACTCTTTGAAAGAACCATCTTTAGGTGTAAAAAAATAATAAGAGGTATTAATCAATCTTTGTAGATATTCCTTGAATTGTAGGATTTTGAACTTAAAGGTTTGCCCTGGGGCTGATATCATATAAAACTATCTGCTCTTCTGCTAAACGCTAGTTTTGATATCTTTCTTCTTTATATCATCGATAGAAGTATACTTGCAAACTTCATTTGAGTCTCAAAAAAATTAAGAATGATTATGTAACAGGTTATTTGTTGAGGTCTATGTGATGGCCATTATGTTTTGTTCTGTATTTATGGGTCAAAATTGCCCAAACGGTTTTTAAAATTCATTTATTTTATAACCGCTAATGGAATTATTTTAAAACTTCCGTACAATTTTTTATTTAACAAATAATTTATAATATTAAAATATAAATCTTCCAACTCTTTTGTTATGGTCTGTGTAAAAAAAACTTGCCTATATAGTGAATGTGGGTCATAAGGGCCCAATACAAAAATTCATTATAATAAACGAATAAAACAAATGAAAATGATATCCAATGCAGCTGAAATTTTTTGTTTTTCATATTTTTGTGTGCTCTTTCATTCGCGTATATACACTTTTGTTTTGACTGTGAATATAGCTTTGAAACCAGAAGAAATTAGGGCGCTGCTCATGGAATCTGATTCAGCAGATGAAACACCAAACGACCTATTTACGGTTCCAGCTCAGAAAGAGAAGAAAGCTGCGGAATTGTTAATTCTTAACTTCCAAAAATGAAAAATTTATGTGATCAGAAGCATTCGGTATTAGGAATATTGGTAGGAATAGAAGGGAGAATGTTATGAAATTTTGCCTGGCTCTACACATTGCGCTATACAGCATAAAATCATCGCTGGTGTATTCTGCTCCCATGGTGAAGCTCTTGCATCTTTATAACAATGAGCTAGCGAACATTGCAAAATATATCGCGAGTGATACGATTTGATAAAAATTCTGATAGACACGAAAGACGAGCTCACGAAATGCTAGAGATTATTGGTCAGTTAGGAAGCAAAATGTTCAATCCAACTGATGAAGAATCAGGGCCAATACATTGTTAAAATTTTACTCAAGAATTTAAAGGGAACCGCGTTACTTGTGATAATTTTTTACGACCTACAATCTAGGTATTGAATTATTAAAACGAAAGGGTACGGTGATAGAAAAATTAAACATTTCTATCATCATAACTTTAACAAAAGAAAGCTAAGCTCGAAAACTATGCTTTCTTTCTATTCGAAAATAATAACCAAACTACAATAATTTTATATGTGCGAACAAAAAAATTAATTTTTTATACCCATTATGATAAAAATATCAGAATAAGTGCAAAAAGCCTGATATCATTCATTACAATATCAAAACAAAATCTAGCGTTGATCATAAGAAAATCAAAAACTTAAAAAGAGGGCGTTGCTTCCTTTGCCCAAATCAGTCAAAGTACTCAAATAAAAGCTTGAATTGGTAAAAATACATTTGCAAAAATCATTCAGAGACTCGAATTTTATGTCTTATGTACAAAAAACTATAATAAGATATAAATATTCGTACGTTTTTTATATTGGGCAAAGTGACCCACTAAAGTCATATGAGTTTCATTTTTGAAATACAGGATAAGGGTTATACTAAGTCATGCTCTTTAATCCATTTTGTAATCTATTAAAATTGTAGCAACTGCTTTACAGCAGCCACTTACCTAATGCTAAAAGTCGGAACTAGCGCGTTCATAAAGCTAAAAATAGTGTGGCTCTTTCTTCTTAAGCAGCTCTTTATTCCAAAGTGTATTATCTCAAGTGACTGTTATATTTTTCCTTTTCAATTTATGTAGCTCAAAGCGAATCTATACAAGGTAGACGCACTAGTAATTCACTCATCATTTTCTTTGAAATTGTTAAAATTTTTTAAAGAAACTTTTTTTTTGTTTAATGATTCTTAAAAAAATTAATTTTTAATGGACTAATTTTTACGATTAAAATTGGAAACTGAAATAAATTTTGAGAATTTGAAATATAACAGCGAATTCCCTATTGCAGTCACCTTCACCTTCAAAAGAATTAAGCTTTAGGAAATACAGTTTAAAGTTGTCCTGAATAACAAAATCAAAATTTTTGTCGTTAATTACTTTCAACAATACGCTTTTCGTTTAAATTTCAATAGTGAATCGCACTATTTTTAAATTTTAATTATTATACTTGAAATTGTTACTCCAGGAAAGTCAATTCCATTAAACATAAAAAACAAATTTTTTATTTTATTTAAAATTTAAGCTAATGAACACTTAAATTACTAGAGGACAATTTACGAGCTATAACAGGAATGTTCATCTTGTTTGTGCTAAAGCATGATTGCACATGTTTTTGTTTGTTTTGACACTCAGTGTGAGATGGGTGAATAAATGCGTAATAAAACACTTTAATGTTGCAACAACCGCAGCCTAGCAGCAATAAAAGTCGACAGCAATAAGCAGGAAAAATTTTTTTAAAACTGGTTGGTAGGAACAGTAAAGCGGAAGTTGTTGTGTTTGTGTTAAAAAGAAATTTAAAACCTTTTCATAAAACGAAACCAAATAAAACCGACAAACACACTCTCTTGTTACAAAAAAAAACTTAAGTGGAAGTAAGAATGTTATAACAGTTTCGCTTGTTTTATTTTACTTTACTTTACTTTGTTTGCTACTGGCAACATTACAGTTGAATGGTATTTTGAAAAGACCAAACACACACGACAAACATTTTAGCAACCAGAAAAATAAAGAAAATCTTGCTAAAATGTGAGACAATGTTTGACAATGTGATGGGATGATGTACGAGTGAGTAGCTGTTGCTGCAGATAATGATGATGGAAATGTAGTTGTTCATGTTGTGATGCTAATGCTGATGATGATTAACGATGATCAATTGGCTGGCATAAAATGAATATTTGTATGCCACAATATGTTGTCTCAACAGTGCAATTTTTAGACTCAAAGTGAAAGACAAATGAGCTTTTGTATAAAATTTATAAGACAAAGAAAAATTAGTCCATATGCCAGTGTTTTGCTACGCATATTACAAAGAAGCTAACAGCATAACCCAAAATGGGTTTGGCTAGCATTTGAATGAAAGAAATTAAATAAATGTCCTGGACTTGCTTTAACATTAGAAAATAAAAGAAGTTTTCAATCAGTTACACTCACCTCTAAATTTACATTCTGGTATCATTTCATCACTATGATCGGTACAATCGGAATCACCATCGCATACAAAACGCACGGGTATGCAATCACCGTTGCCGCATTGAAATTGTTTTTCACTGCAGTTTGTTCTTAAGTTGCCTAAAGAATATAAAAAAAGAAATCAAAATTATTTTTTTAAACCAAAAAATATGTAACCTGCACAACTCATAATTGGGGCTTTATTTGCTTAAAATAAATATGAACAAAAGAATATGGTTTAGTTATATTAATTACAAACTAGCAAGCTTTTAGGCAATTTGAAAAAGAATAATCAAAATTTTAACGATTTCAATTTAAGGTCTTACTAAAAGCTGATAAGGTGTCCCTTAGCTTTATCAAAATAAAGAAAATCAAGATTAACGAAATGGTACAAACAGAAAACGAAAAAGTGTAATTTGTCGCCATTCGAAAATACAATTTTGAAAATCGCCAAAAAATTAAACTCAATTATAAAAATGCAAAGTCCCGTCTATTTTAAACTTGACTTGTCATGGAACCTTCTCTTCTTCTGTTTTGTTTTGGCACAAATCACTAATAAACTAATTAATTTTTCATATTCCAGCAACTTTTCTTATTTGTTCTTGTCACCTACATTTTATGTCTATTAATAGTTTGAACTACAGCCTTAAAGTGGGTTTCTGTTTGTGCAAAACCCTTTAAAAGCATTTCCACATTTTGCTAAACTAAATAAAGATTTTCTATAAACATGTTTCCGTTTTACCACTTTCGTTTGGACGCCGGTTTAAATTGACACTTAACAAACGTGACTGTGTATACTGTATGCATCCACATGAATGCTTAAGTACACACACACACACACTCACGCAAACACACGTAAACATTAACATAACAATTTTCATATGCAAATTTCCAGTGTAGCACGAACAGGGTCATCAGTGTCAGCTTAAATAAAATAAATTTTTAGCGTTTGTTTTTGCAAAAAACTAGCAAGAAGATTAACACTGAAAAGGTTAGTCCCGGCAAGATTTGAATAAAAGCAGACAGATATTGTTGGAATGAAAAAATTTCTCTCAAACCAAAAAAAATTAGGAACTTTGGGAACTAAACTGAGCGCATGTTGCGTGTGCATATCTAGCACTGATTTTCTGGCTGTGGAATTCTTATCTTAGATTTCTTATACGAGTATTACGGCTGTAGCTGGTACAACAGATTCTTCAATGAGTTGATTATTAGAAATTGGCTATATCAACTGAATAATTACGATAACCAAATTGTAACTTAAGTGGGAACATTTCCCATCAAAAAATCATCCAACAAACACATGACATAAAAAACACAATTTATTACGTCATTACATTAAAATTATTAAGAAGTTTGACTTACACATTTTAAAAAACCAAGAGAAAACGAAAACAAAATTTAAAATTCTTATAGTTCGCCAAAATAACTGAAAAATGTTGTTCTTCACTTTGTAGTAAAATTACATATAAAAAATTAAAACTCAAAAATAAATAAAAATAACAGTGGAACTTAATAACTTTTTCAAAGCCATCCCTAATTTTTCGAGTTTATTTTGCAGTAAACTTTTTAAAGTCAAATATAAACTTGTCATTTCCTGTGAGTAGTCAACTCACTTCCTGGTTCTAGTTTTTATTTTTTATCACAAGTGTAAAAATTTAATTATTTTCTTGCAAGTTTTTTCATTTTTGAGAACTTTTTACATGAAAAAGCTTTACGTCTCACACAAAAAATTACAGATGACAGCTAGAAAGAAAAATCAGTTATTTGGACTTAATTAATTTTTTTTGAATTAATTTGTTTGGATACAGAGCATAGACACCGGTTCAAGATGAAACCCATTCAGATTTTGAATTATTCTTTTAATATTTTAATATTATTATCAAAAAAATGTTTACTTTCAATCCATTTTAATAAATTTTGTGTGTACGTGTTCGTGTGTTGTCTCTCGCTAAGTACCATTACATGTCACATTTAAATTGCCATAGACAAATTGTATGACAATGTGTCATGCGGTATGTTTTGGTTGCAGGCGCTTTCCAAAATCTAACGTCAGCAGAGGAACAAAAAAAAATTAAATCAAAAACCGCTGTTGCTAAATAATTTTTTTTTGCTTTTCAATTCATCTGCTCTTGCTCTCTCTTTGCCAGCAACAAAAGTTTCGTGTCTTGCAAGAAGGAAAAATAAAAGTAAAAGAAAAATATATTTGACTTGTGGTGTCATACAATTGATATTAAAACAACAACCACGCACAACAAACTAAACGAAAAGAATTTCAGTGTTCACAGAAAGCGAACAGAAAAAGAGGAAAAGGAAATGATTTTTTTTGTAGGAGAAGAAAAAAATGAAAACTTTGCAGCATGTTTTGTCATTTTATTAATTTAAGGCCACAAATTTTTTTCTTTTTAATTTTAAAAAGAATTTTATGAAAATATTAAAACTTTTTGTTTAAGAAATTTTGCACTTGACACACAAAATCAAAACCTAGATTTTTTTTATTTAATTTAATAAAGCGCCTGGTTAAAAAATATATAAAAATGTTTAAGCAAATTGAAAACGTGTGAAATATTTTTTTTAAGAAAAAATAATTAAAACTTAATAAAAAATTAATTATATAAGGATACATTTAATAAAAAAATATTTTGAATTTGTCTCTATGAATTACTAAAATAGCAGGCCTGGAAGACAAAATGGGGCCTAATTATTCCGCGGTTGCGGAAAGGATTTTTTATGCGGAAAGGATTTTTTATGCGGAAGCAAAATTTATAATTATTCATTCCGTGGCTGCATTGTTTTCCGCAGTTTCGGTATCATGTCTACCGTGGCGGTATTACCATCACTACCAGAAATGTTGACATTGATTTGATCCATGTGAAAGCCAGAGATACCAAAAGTTTCAATTACATTTTTCTCAATGCCCTTAAGAACTTGATATATATTTCCATAAACAATGTTAATCAAAAGACAGATCATTTGAGAGTCACTGTTCTTGTAGGGATATTATTGATTCCGCAATATAGACTAATTTCTACATTTTGCTTACGCTAAAATTTTCTCTTGGAAAGCAAAAAATGTAAGAAAAAATACAAAATTTTGCAAAAATTAAATGTGTTTTAGCTTAATTTATTTTATTTTTAGGAAATAATTTCGTTTTTTTATTGAAAATAAATTTTCTTTTTGTTTATCAACAACAGCTGAAATATTAACACAATTCATTCCCAATAGGCGACTTTTTAATTCACAATTAAATGAAATACATAATTCAAAATAATAAGATAATTTCGCAGGAATGAATAATAGCAATTTGCATATCGATCGATATTTCTTTCTGCTAAATTTTACTTTCCGTGCGAAATCCATAATACCACCCAACTTCTTAATAATAAAAATTCAGTCGCTGACAAGTTTGAAGGCAATTTAATTGACGACATAATAGCAAAAATGTGTTAAACTTATTTATTCAGAATAAAATAAGTAGAAAACAAAAGGATTTAAGACAACATCACCGGCATTATCATGAATATGTCTACAAAAACAAACTCTTCAATTTTGTTAATAACAAATTTCGTTTTATAAATAAAATGTTTTTGCCTTGAAAAAATTAACTGAACTGTAATGAGCAGTGAGTAAGCCAATTTCACTCCAACTGCTAATTCAACAGATTTTATGGAAATAGATGGCGTTACAAGATTGGCCATTGAGTACGCCACTTCCCCTCGTATTCCTCTTCATTGAATTTTTGTGACAAATATTTAACCTCCATTTAAATAAAATTGAGTTCCTAAAACATTTGCATTCCCATCCACACACTCAATCACTCAAATACAGGAAGGTTGTATTTTATTAGGTTTTTTTTTTAGTTTATCTGTCTGTCTGTACTTATTTAAATTCATAATAATATTGTATATTTTATTTGCAATTGTTTATTGTTTGGAATTGCTGTCAATAGATGTAAATAGTTTTTGTGTTTTGCTTTCAATAAAATTTATTTCATTGTGTCATGGATTAATTAATTCATTGAATAATTAAAACAATAGAATGAAAAAGTAAACATTTTCAGTGAAATTAAATGAATCACATCAGCCCAAGTTTTAGTAACAATTTTATTAGAAATTAGAAATTTTTTTTGCTTTTATTAAATAATAAATTTCCAAGTTTTATTTATTGAAAAGGGTTGTGTACTGGGTTACAAGGGTAGTATTAGCCTCGAAATTTATGATTTATCTATCCTTTTTCGTTTTTAAAAACAGCTTCCAGTTACATTAAGTTTATTTGAGTTTCACATAACTACAGCCATATTCACTAAAGAATTTTAATATTGGTTTGATACATCTATTTGCCAATAAACATTTCAAGGCTGATAAAAGTTTATTAAGAAAAGAGTATTACAAAAATGTATATTAGTTAAAAAAATTAAGAAATTTTTCAATATCAAATATGTCATTTATGAAAGAAAAAAATTATAAAAAAAATATTTTCCTAAAAAAAATATAAAAAAATTTTTTCCCAAACAAATTTTTCTCCTTTTAATGGAAATAAAATCAGTATTTACCAAAGTTTTTTTATGTTTTATTGGTGAATTTATTTCTATTAAATACGATTTTAAAATTTTTTTTTATAACATTAACTCGAAAAATAATAGTTGCCCTAAAAAAAATGATGTAAAAACAAATTAAAGCCAATACAATTTAAAAGATTTTGTGATATTTTGTAAAAAAGCCGGATAAGTCGTTTTAAAGTTATGATAAGATGATTGAAGCAGTCTTTTCTAAAATCTAATATTTTACAAAAAAAATTCTATAGAAAAAATTATCCCTAAATTTTCAAATTCTGATGAGTTTTACAGTGAAGTGGTCAGTAAAATTTCTTATTTTTATACAAATAAATAATCTTTATTTGCTATACAAATTTAGTTTAGATAGTCTATGCACATGTAAATGAAATTTATCGCAGAAAATTTTCTAGTTTGGAGAATTTTTGGCAAAATGGTTTTATAGTACTTTATAGCGTTAATTGAAATAAAATTATTTTAATACACGGCTTTTGGTACAACACCCCATAAATTTGCAAGGCTGTAAGCCTTGGAAGTTGTTCAGTTCATTTTTGGAAACAAAAAAGGCACATACACTCCTGTGATTTAATTTGAGAGCGGCTGCATTCTGAAAACGATGAAATTTTGTAATGAAAATCCAAATGATTCAAAAAAAATATGTCTGAAAAATTCATTTCCACTGACATGGATTTGGAATGGCGTTTTTTGCTCCAATTAAATAAAAATAAACGATATGATTGTAATTTTAAAATAGCCTTAAAGTAGGGCCAAACCATTTTTTTAAAACACACACACGCACTAATGATTAAATTAAAATTTATTTTGCAAAATATGTAAAAGAGAAGAGAAGAATAAAAATAAAATATATAGTTTTCAATATTAAAATGTTGGTTGGGAAATTTATTTATTTATTCAGTTCAATGCTTACTGAGTTTTTTGTTTGAATATTTGAATCTTTTTGTAACTATTGATTAATAATTCTTATTTAGTCAATTGCTTTTACAATATAAAGGTTCTAATGTTTGCAATAAACGTTGGTAGTAATCTACTGCGGATTCAGAGTAGCGTCTGATGAAATGGTCCATATAGATATGCTCTCAACTTCAGTACTTATTGTACTGAATAAATAACTCATGAGAATATCATGAGTAAAAGAATAAATTTTAAAACCAATACAATTTCTGGAATTAAGCACAAATAAAGATTAATATTTTGTTGAAAAATTATATCAATATTAATATCTTTAGAAAATGTATGAGCTTTACGGCACATTGGAGAAGTGTGCGAACAGTTGAAATAAAATGCATCCGAGTAGACGGCTTAATTTATTAGGTAATTTTTTAGTTCAGTTAACATTACCATTTATAAAATTCAATGTAAAATCAAATACATTTCAAATTCTTTTCTTCTTTAATACTGATTACAGCTACATTATAATCATTTTTCCAACCTATATGACTGTACTGTAATAAGGTTCGATTTTAAACATAATACATAAAATGAAAACATACGATGTCTTCTATTCAACAAAAAAATTTCATTAAAACATATTCAACAAGACAACAGTTATAGAATTTTGACTGCCAACTCGCGAAATGTGCCACTGTAGAGCAGTAGCAATTGACAAAAATTAGTGTCCTTGTAATCAATGTTTAATTGGTGTAAAATTTTGGTTGTGTAGTGTGATTATAGTTCATTTTGTTTGAATTATATAAATATATGTATGTAATTGCTTTTTCCTACTTTTAAATTATTTAATCTGATACGCATGAAATTAAAAATCAATTATTTTATATGTTTGAATTCAAAAAATTTTTATATTGTTTAATATATAAACAAGTTGTTTTTGTTTTGGCACAAACATGTCATTACAATTGTCACACCATGTTGTGCAAAAATTATTTGTGCGAGTATTCGGGACATTCAATAGGAATTAAGTTGTTGGCTTTGTCTTTTTGTTTTGATTTTTTTTTAATTTGAAATTTATTATGAACACCACGCTTTGATGATAAAAATTAATTCACACATGCTGTCAAATACAGAACAAAAGCAGATTTCATATGACACAATAAAATAATTATATGTTTGATAGAAAAAAAATAAATTAAGGCAGCACCCAAAGAAAAGATTGGTTGGAAATCGATTACATTCACAAAATATTAATTATAAATAATAATTACATATTTTATCTAAAAAATTGTGTTTTTACCCATTTAAGAGATAATAAATTTTCGCTCAATTTTTTTTATTTGTCTAAAATCAGAGGACACCTCGACTGATTTGGTAAACTATTTTCGAATTGTTCAATTCTACGCCCACTATTTTTTAAATTGTCGGGGGAGTTAATTTACAAATTTAATTAAATAAAAACAAAAAATAAAAGTATCACTTCAAGACCATAAATTGTAATAAAGGGTGTCCGAACAAGAACGCAAGATTTAAATTTGGTGCCATTCGAAGTGTCATTGTTTGACATTTAAACAATTGTTATTGTTTGCTAGTAGAAGGTACGAGGCTAGTAAAAAATGACCATGGACAGCGAAGGGAGTTCGTTAATTGGGTATTGGAGAGACAACATGAAAATGCTGATTTTGCCGATAAAATCATCTTCAATGATGAGGCCCATTTCCATCTTGATGGCTTCGTCAATAAGCAGAATTGTCGCACTTGGGGTGAGGAAAATCCTCAGGTGATTCACGAGAATCAAATACATTCTCAACGTGTCACTGTGTGGTGTGGTTTTTCGGCTGGAGGAATCATTGCACCTTTTTTTTATGAAAATGAGGCAGGTCAAGCGCAAACAGTCAATGGTGTTCGGTATCGTGAAATGATAACCAGTTTTTTCTTGTCTAGAATTGAAGAAATGAATGTGGAGGGCTTGTGGTTTCAACAAGACGGCGCTACATGTCATACAGCCAGAGAAACAATTCAATTGCTGCATCAGTCATTTATTTAAAATCTAAATCTTGCGTTCTTGTTGGGACACCCTTTACAAACAGTGAATATCAGCATTTCTTATATTGAAGATTCAAGATTAATAACAATAGGAACTACATATTTTTTATTCTTTTTTGTTTCGTTAGTTTAATCTCAAGGTGTAAGCAAATAATTTGTCGTTATTATCATACCGCCATTTTGTTTACATTTCAAATTCAAATTATTTTCTAACACATGCGAATCTTAATTAACTGTTTATTGTCAAATTGTGCACAAATTAATCGGTTGATGAAAAATAATAGGGGCAATACGCCAATATTTGTGCAAATTTGTACTTTGATAATATGCTGAGCATATTGAACAAGGTCGTGAGTTTCCTTTCTAAATTTCCCAAATTTTGTCTTGCAAACACCATAATTAATGCTACCAGATCACAAAACCTTTGAAAAAATCTGGCAATTTTATTTTTATCTAACAATTTTTCATTTGCTGATGTTGTTTTCAGTTTATTGACATTTGAGCCAATATGCACAGCGATGTTTGCTCAAGGTATTTGTAGTGCGAATGTGCTCATAAGGTTGTTGTATTGACTAAATCGAAGCATTTTGTAATCACGTGCATCATTTGCATTGTCTTTGAGTTGATTAATTTTGCATTAAAAAATGTACTCTTTTCGAAAATGTTATTTTTTTAACGGTTGTTAACCGATTCACCAAAAATAAAATAAGTTGAGAGATTAATCGTGTATTAAAAAATTTTTTGATTCCAAAAAGATTCCATTGCAATTACATTGAACCGTTTCATAAATTAAAATAAGTTACAACGTTTTATCTCAAATAAATTTAGAGATTAATCTGGTACTTGAAGTTTTAAGGGATTAAATGGTACACTGAGAAAACAGCTTCGTATGTGAGAACTAAATTTGTTACCAATAAAAAATTCAGTTGTAAAAATTGAGTTACAGACTTTTTTTTACCGAAACGGAAAAGTACGAAAAAAAATAAAACAACCAAGTTTAAGGTTCAAGTGAATAATCAACAATTCCCCGTTCTTTATTTTTCTACTCTCTTAAATACTATTATTTTGTCTATTATTGCATTTTAGAAATAAAGTAATTGTTTGTATGATAATTCTTATGAAATCAATAAAGTTATTGAACCTAATAAATTATTAAATTTATTTGGGGGTTAATGGTACATTTTGTTAACTGTTGCACTTTCATTATTGGAAGTGCACTTGGACAAACAATTCTTTGGAAAATACAATATGTATGTATAAATATAAAGTTATTAAAATTGCTTATTAATATTATTTGGAATTAATATTCTTTGCAGTTGGTAAAAATAATTGGTAAAATTCTTACTAAGTTCAAACAACATGTGTATGTGTGTATCAATAACAAGGGAATAGTGGGAGACTCTATAACATTACAGCTCGATATACTTTTAAGAAAACTATATATTGGTCTATAACATCAAATACATTTTTTGTGTAATCAAGATACAGAGCAACTCCAAGAGCGAAATGAAATTGAACGCAATCGATTATCGTAAAGAAGTTTATCATAGATAAAAGAATAAAGACAATCGCGGTATACTTGATAATTAACTTATTCATTATTGTTAACATAATTTTAGTATTAGACAATACAAATTAATAAGCATTAATAAATTTTAAGTATAAATAATATCAAATATAGGTCACTAAGAATAATATTCATAAGAAAGTAAATGTAATAATTATTAAGCAATGGTCAGAAGTATTTAAATAAAAATATGTAAATAATTATTTTTAGAATTAAGTAGATTTAATAAAGGGTGCGCTAACCAAGTTAGTTAACAACAAACAAAAGTTTTTCTTTTATTCCACTTAACGTAAAAATATGCACAACAGAGATATGCATCGTTCAGTAGAGATCATGCGAACAGGAATAAATGCAAATGTTCGTGAAAGATGTCAAGCAAATGTTCCGATAAACACTCATCGATCTGCACGTCAACTGATTATATTTCAAATAATTGTAATACTTATTTTTGTATTTTTTTTTTACACTTTGGTTTGCTACTTTAATAAATGACGAAAAATAAATTTTATTAAATAATTTTATTTTAGTTGTAATAAATTTTGCAATATTTCAGTTGAGTTGCGAAGTGATTCAGTTCGTTTACTTGAATTCAATGATAGTACATCAACCGCCAAAAATCGATTAGAAACGAATTCGGGTATCACAACCGAAGCTGTTTTCTATGTGTGCCTTAAAGTGAGTTCATACAGCATAAAGAGAGATGTTTTTTTTTCTGTTTTTATATAACGGAAAGCAAAATAATTATTAATGATAAAAAAACTCAACTTTAACTCAAAAGTTTATAAAACAACACAGAAAACTTTCACTTCATCTTATTGATACTTTATAATTTTGTAAATGATCTTAAAACTCTCATTTAGTCTGAATAACTTTTTTTCTCTAAAATACTAAGTAATGAGCGGTATTACTGATTCCTTAATGAAAGGAAAATTAAAGGAAAAGATATATCGATCGATATGCAAATTGCTTTTATACGTTCCTGGCAAATTATCTTATTATTTTGAATTGTTTCGTTTAATTGTGAATTAAAATGTTGTGTATTGTGAATGAATTGTGTTATTGTGTCAACTGTTGGCAATAAGAAAAATTAATGCATTTTTTAACATAAAAATTAATTTTTGAATAAACAAAAGAAAATTAATTTTCAATAAGTAAAATGAAAATATTTTCGAGAAATAAAACAAATTAAGCTAAAACACATTTAATTTTTGCGAAATTTTGTATTTTATTCGTATAGTTTTAACCTTTACGCTTGTTTTCCGTAAGAAAATTTAAGCATAAGCGAAGTATAGAAATTTATCTATATTGCGGAAACAATAATATGGCAAGAACGCCACCGTAGAGTTGATAACGCAACTACGGAAGAATATTGAAGCAACAGAATGAATAATTGAAAATTTTATAATACTTCCTCACAAAAAATGCTTTCCGCTTCTTCAGAACGGAATGCATAATTATACCCAATATAATTATTTTAATAAATTTATTTGTATTGCTGATTTGATACAAAAATTATTTGTGTGGCTTCTTTAGATTCTTCTTAACCCTTTACGATGTAAGAACTCTAATTTTATTAGTTTTACTGTTATTATCTTTTTTTTATTAATTCTATCTTTTAACAAAATACTTAGTTGAATTCATACTTAAAACTTTTAGATCAATTGTTTTGTTTATTGTAGTATAAGCCAACTTTACATTTTTCTTAGGATTTTTGAGTATATCCTTTGCAATCGAAAATGTATATGTAATCCTTTTATCCGTCCAAATCAGCCAGTGGCGGTATTAGGGTATGCTGCAGATACACAACACATCGCCGTAAAGGGTTAATCTATATATTTCGAAATATAAGGTTCATTTTCAAGATCTAATATAAAAAACATTTTTATTTTGAATAAAAATTCATGTTTTTTATTTAAAGAATTTATAAAAGAAGCTATAGAAATAACTTTTATATAAAATAATTATTTTGCGTTACTTATAAAGTAACATTATTTATTTCCAGAAATCCTGCTTCCAATTGGTTCTTCTCTTTAAATAATTTTTTAATTAACAAGCTGTTTCTAACCCGGTCTCGTTCGGTTTTTTACCCTATGTGTAGGAATTCTTACAGCGGGAGAGCGTACCTAAAAAATTCAGGCTAATCTGTTAAAAATCTGATTAGTAAAAAAATAATAATTAAAATTACTTTGTTGAATGTGAGCATGATCGATATAAAAGTACCTACATGACGACCTTTCTTGGAGTGTAAAGTTTTTATGTAGCAAATTTCAGAGAAATCTATTATAAAATTAATAATTATATAGTTACATTTCAAATTAGCTTCGAGAATAATGCTTATAATTGGTGAATTTTACTAATTCCGCCCAAAAATACATGACAACCTGTATAGGAGTATGAAGTCCGTATGCACCAACTTTTCAAAGAAATACGTTGAAAAATAAAATTTTTAATATTAAAAGACCCACATAAATTGTTCTATTACAAAGTCGGTTCAAAAGTATGTGGCCATAGAGTGAAATGTTTTTACTTTTTTTGGTTTTTCTAGCCTTTTTAGGCCAATTTAGCTTATTTTTTCCAGCTCCAGAAAACGTTGCTTGTGAAAATTTATTTAGCGAAAAGTTGTGAATCGCTGAAAATAATCATAAAAAAATAAAATATTGTGCAGCTCCTGTTTTAACTTTACAAAACCCAAGTTGTACAATTTTCCATGTGGCTTTTCTCGTGTGGCTCTTTTGTGATATACCTATGCCAGTGGTGAAAAAGAAAAAATATTGGAATAGGGATAAAAGAAGACTAACCAGAAAAAAGCAAGAAGAGAAGTCAGAATGCAGAGTGGATGTTTATTGGTCTTCTCTTCGTCTTCGCTTTGACAACTTGCACGGTAGTCATTTGATGGCAGACTCGCTCTCCATGCATTTCATGCTTAGACTTATTGTGACATTATTTTCAAGTTACAAATCCTCCCAGAGTCTAGTAATCATTAAGAATTCATACCCTTCTTTGGGTGATTTGTTCGCCAAGTCCAACGGTTGTAGGTAATGTTGCCCTAATTAGCGAAACTGGTCCACATTAGACCATTACAGTGACACAATATGTGTTTTACTGTCTCTTCATCTACGTTGCATAGCCTGCAGAGGTCATTTTGACTGATCCTCATATTCGGCAAGTGTTTCAATACTCTGCAATGTCCAGTCAGGAATCCCGTGACAATGCGAATTCCTAACTGGGTCAAGCTAAGTAATTCCTTTGTTCTTTTTCGAGATCGGAATGGCATGAATGTTTTCGCTACCCTGATACCTATTGTTTCCAGCCAGTATTGTTGCGACTCTCTTTCCAGCAGCACCTTAAAAATTAGCTTAATAAAGCTCCAAGACTGCCTGCAGAATGGTTCTGGGCCAATAAATCTATTAGCCCCCCCCCCCTTTTTTCTTACGAGTTCATCTGCCTTCTTGTTGCCTACATATCCACTATGACCTGGCACCCGTAACAAGTGAACTCTGTTATTAGATGCTAGTCTTTTTAGAGGTTTTAGGCCAGCACGTCTACAATTGGCAGTAATTTTAACAACTCATTATTTATTGTAAGGACTTTAATAGGCAAAAGCATAGTATTTAGTGAAGGAAAGACTGCAAACATTTGACTACAATTGTGTGAACTTAAAACTAAGAAATAAAAAAGTTAAAAATGTTGTTTCAAAACCTAAAATATATTTAAGCAATTGCTACTGTAATCAGTTAGAGTTCACGATTGACCTCCACTACTACAGTTTATCTTTCATTATTCAAATAAAATTTTATTTAGTAATTCTCTGCGCATTTGTGTATAAAACTGAAATTCATTTAAAAATAACTAAAATTTAAACAAAATGAATTCTTTCTAATGGCTGGTATGCATGAATAAATTGTTCTCTACGAGAAAATTTATTTAAATCTGTTTAGCCTGTGACTGTGCTGCTGTTACGAACCCAACCTGCAATCAACCTTAGCAACACCTGTTCTATTCATTTAAATTAAATATCTACATCAAACGCATTTTTTCTAATACACAAACATACAAATATACACTAACACCTACACCTTCACAGAATTACACATGTAGAGTTGATATAAATACGAAATTAAAATTTACATTTTAAATGAGACATAAATTTCAATTAAAATTTTCTACACATGTGAGTTCTATTTAGTAAGCGAATGAGTGCGAATATACATGTATATTTAAGAATGTGTATAACTGTGTGTGTTGTGTGCAAAAATGAATTTGCACATTTCAAAAATTAAGTTAAAACAAAAATCTCATCTCATTTTGATTTTTGCAAAATGTATGTTCCTGGTATTTATTTGATTTTAGTACTTGATAACCCAGCCTTTAGACATGTAAATGCAATAGACATCTGCAACAAATAACATTATGAATTTGTAAATACATTTGCCAAAAGTAAATACAAGTAGTTACTTGCTCATAGAGCTCAAATAGTGAACTGTTGCTTTTCAAGTTCTTATCCGTAAGCGTTTGCAAAAACCTTGTTCCGAAAATAGGAACAAGGAAAAGCAAATAACTCAGCGAAAAAAGTACTACAAAAACGAGTACTTTATTTGCAGAACACCAAATACTTTGCTGGAGCTACTACACTTCTCAACACGAAATCGGCAAATCATTCAACAAAAATCGACAGATATTAATAAGTCTGTTTTGTATATTATAAGCCTATAAAATATGAGGTTGTAAATGATAAATTATATTTAAATCACTGCATAGTATAAAACAAAGTCGCTTTCTATATCCCTATATCCCTATGTATGTTTAAATCTTTAAAACTACGCAACGGATTTTGATGCGGTTTTTTTTAATAAATAGAGTAATTCAAGTGGAAGGCTTATATGTATAATCTTGGAAATTTTAACGTCACAAATCCGCCCGGCATGTAGCGCTATAGTCGGTATCTGGCTTATTTGCCTACTACCTGTTTTTACCCGGTCTCACACAGTTCTTTACTCTATGAGCAGCAAGAAGATCGAATATATAAAAATTTTAAAGCAAAACAATGTTTGCCGGGTCAACTAGTATAATATAAATTACACTTTTATAAAAAAAAAATATGTAGCTTCATATGTGTGTAAAAATTTAAACCTTTTAGAAACATCATTACCTTATATCTGGCAATAACAGTCTCGGCAAATAATGAAAAACAATCATTCTCATTTAAATTCCTTCTCTCGCTCTCTCTACATACTTTCTTTAATAAAGATGTACTCGTATGTATAGAGATTCTCTGTGTTAATGCCTGTGGCTATGAGTCACAGCTTACAAGTACCAAATCCATTTGAAGTATTTGATGTATTTGCGATTTCTACAAATGATTTGTGAGCATAGTCGTGTACTGCATAAGCAAATACAAATACGAGTATATATAAACACAACAAGCAAGCAAGCAGAAGTAAGCAGTCATTCGTGAATTTTATTGTTCCTGAAATGTGAACTCATTTTTGTTTGTTTTTGCAAATACATGCACTTGCTGCAGAGTACATAAGTACTACGCAAATTAAAAAACAAATGTGCAGATGTCTAAAATGCAAGTGTGAAAAAGTCAACACACTCAAATTTTTCGAACTTGCCGATTTTTGATGACAGTGATTTTTTGCCACTTGCAAAAGTTAAATATCAAAGACATGAAAAATGTTACTACTAACAAATGTTGACAAAATTTTCTGAATTTTGATTTAAATAATCATATTTTTTTCAAGTCAATAGGTATAAATGAAATAAATTTTCTGCTTTTTATACCCTCAAAAAAAGTGAGTATAATGCACGGTACCATGCAAAAGTAGTGTGACATACTACTGGGACACCCTATAAAGTTAATACATTCTTGATAGTAATAGGTAGCGAAGTCGGTTTAGCGATATCCGTCTGTTTGTATGGATGTTGAAATCAACTTTTTGAAATCCCTAGAGGACTTCCTGTAGGAGTTTCTGTCTCCAGGTTGCTGGGCTATTTGAATTCAGCCCAATCTCTATATATATATATGACTTAGCTATGTATGAGCTCTGGAGTACAACTATCTCTATTGTTTAAAATTTTTGGGGCCACAATTGGCCGCGAAAAATCAAAAATATCAAAAATGTACAACGACAATTTCAGATTTTTATTAATGTCTGTTTTATTTCTTTATGGAAACTTGTAAGACATACATGTGCGTAATATATGCTCGTGAATACACGTAACCAGGCAATTGGTGTATAAGTACTCGTATGTGAGTCTTTTAAATGTGTATAATAGTATTCCGAATACAGAAATCTTATTGATATTAAATTTTTTACTTTTGAAGTTTTTTTTTTTAATTTCTTTATTTGAAATATGTTTGGTTTAAAAAATGCTTGCAAACACTTTAAATTAAATTTAAAACTAAATTTTGCATTTTTATGTGCTGTTTAACGAACGATCTATTATAGTTGGTTAAAAAATGTTTTATGACAAACATTCAAAAATATTTAAGTGTATGAGTAATTTATATTATTAATTTAATTTTATTATATTAATTTATATTATTAAAGTTACATATTGAAACTCAGCCAAGTATGTAAATATATTCACTTTTTTATTTGAAGTATAAACAAATTTAAATTACTCACAGACACCGGATAGCTACAGCGATGCTTTCGGAAAAATTCCTTTTCCTTTATCGGCAGCATTTGTGTCATCAACTTGGGATGTTAGATGTTTGTAGTATTAAGGATTACAGAACATATTGTATCGTAAATGTCTTTACTTTGAATTTCTTTAATTATTTATTTTAGGTTTTCAAAGAGAATTATTTCAATCAATATTTGCGATTTCATTAATAATCTTATTTATATATTTTTTTTAAACATTTAAGAAGAAAGTTCAAAACTGATAGTATGATAGGCCAACACATGTTGTCAAAAAAAAATGTATTACACAAATTTTCTTTGGGCCAACAATTTTCATTTAAAATTTTAGTCTTCTTTCAATTAATCTTAGCACAAAGGAAGACCCACATAAGCCACATTCCATCTGCTTTTTGGGGGACATGTTCAACTTTAATTAGTTTTTCCCTTAATATTGAATTTAATTAATATAGAATTAAACAAATTCTCTTTAAATTGTTTTACTACTTCAGAAGATGGCTTCAGAGTTGGGTTTGACTTGAATTCATGGAAAAATTTAAACTTTTATGTGAATATTTAAATTAAACTGTTTTTCTCTCATCTACCTTCTACTACTTTATTTTTAATTTTTTCTCTTTTATATTTTAGAGATGTCTGTTTGTTCACAGTGATTTTATTATATTTAATCTGACATTTAGTTAAGGAACATTGACCTCCAGTGCTACCAGCTTAGCTTCGTTTGAGGCTAGATTTATATTTTATCCAATTAGCATTGAAATTTATGAAATTGCAGTAACTAAAAGGATTTAATAATAGCTCCGTGACTTTTTGAATTTCTTTAGAGTAACTTTGAATGCTGGCATCAATCACCGGCTTATGTTTGACAGCCATTAAAAGCAGACAAGCTCGTGAGCTTTAACAAAAATTATAAAATGGGAATTTCGTGTGTTGATTAAGCAATATTTTTTGGCTAAAAACACCATCACTGAAACAATGAAAAGACTTGATAAGTACTATGGAAACTTTGTACCAATAATTTAAATGTTTAGGAAGTGGTTTACTGAGTTTAATTTTGGTCGTACTAGCACTAGTGAAGCCGTACGTTCAGATCACCCAAAAGAAGACATCAACCCAGAAATCGTCGATAAAATTAATGTTAGAGGCTGCAGCTATCTTAACTGAGCGAGTATGAGATGGGTCCTTTGAATGTTTGGCGATGTTCAACCACAATCCGGAAAAGTTTTATCATACTACTCCAGAGACGAAGAAATAATCAAAACAGTACGTTTCACCGAAGGAAAGAAGATCAAAGTTTGTCTATCATCCAATAAGGTCATGGCCCCTAAATGTATTGAACTAAAATTATTTATTTTGAGAAAAAAACTCTTATTTGCCAAAAAAAAAAATTTTATTCAAAAAGACACGGAGTTATCAAACAGCCCTCGTATTTTGTTACAAAATAAAAAAAAAATTATTTTAGGTTCTTTAGCTTTTTCTAACTATTTTTTCGACAAATTCAACTTTTTTTCTTGCGCCTTACAACACTGTTGCCATTCAATATTGTTAAAAGGAATTAACACAAAAACAACAGCAACTAATTTGAGGTATTTTATGGGCTTGCCTCACATTAAATCTTTAGTTGGCTGGCATAATATTATTTGGTTTAGTTGGTAAAGGGTGTTTTTTATAGACGTATAGAACTTTAAATTGCAATAAAACAACGACGGATTATTTGATTGACATGAATTTTATTTATCCGAAAGATAATCTTGTGGCATTACATTTTAAATATGATTTCTGGCATATGACCGCCACGGCTGGCTCGGATGTAGTCCAATCTGGACGTCCAATTTTCGATGACTTTTTCCAACATTTGTGGCCGTATATCGGCAATAACACGACGAATGTTGTCTTCCAAATGGTCAAGCGTTTGTGGCTTATCCGCATAGACCAATGACTTTACATAGCCCCACAGAAAGTAGTCTAGCGGTGTTAAATCAAAAAATCTTGGAGGCCAATTCACAGGTCCAAAACGTGAAATTAGGCGGTCACCAAACGTGTCTTTCAATAAATCGATTGTGGCACGAGCTGTGTGACATGTTGCGCCGTCTTATTTGAACCACAGCTCCTGGACATCATTTTTGTTCAATTCAGAAATGAAAAAGTTAGTAATCATGGCTCTATACCGATCACCATTGACTGTAACGTTCTGGCCATCATCGTTTTTGAAGAAGTACGGACCAATGATTCCACCAGCCCATAAAGCGCACCAAACAGTCAGTTTTTCTGGATATAACGGTGTTTCGACATACACTTGAGGATTAGCTTCACTCCAAATGCGGCAGTTTTGTTTGTTGACGTAGCCATTCAACCAGAAATGCGCTTCATCGCTAAACAAAATTCGCTTATGAAAATCGGGAACAGCGGCAATCTCGTTTTGGGCCCATTTGACGAATCTACGCAAGCGTTGTTCAGGCTTGACTCTATTCATGATGAATTGCCAAACCAAACTGAGAATAAATCACTTGACAGCTGTTAAATCGGTCGCCATCTTGAACAGTAATGCCAACTTAAAGTTCTATACGTCTATAAAAAACACCCTTTATTTACTGAGAAGGGGATTAAACAATTTAAATAAAGGTGCCAATGATACCTTTTGTCCTGGGAAAAATTTTACACGATATCAATTAACTTACATATGAAAAGTAATATAAAAATTACAAAAAAAAACTTTTATATAAAAACGTTTAATTTAATATGGATAAGATTAAAACTTGGAAGAAAAGAATTAGTAGCATTACAGTTTACCATCGATAAAACCAAAAATTGCAGCAGAAAGAAATCAGTGATGAACACACCCAAAGAAAAAATATGGTTAAGGCAACCATATTCTGGTGGAAACATAGTATGGTTGGATTTATGATTGCTTCTAACCATATATATTTTTAAATCAAAGATATTAAAAATAGCTTTCAACTGCACATGTTGTGGTTCAACCCCAAAAGGGCAAACAATTTTTTTTTAATTTTTTATTATTCTTTATATTTTTTAAATACATACGAGTACATATTTTAAACAAACATTTCAAAAAAAAAATCTTAATTTTAATTTTCTGTATAAATAAAGTTTATTTTATTCTATTGATTTTTCTTTTCTAAATATTATTTTGTATTTATTTATTACAACATAATACAGCGGGTTTGAATTTATTTTTCTTAATTTTAGTTGACTCTACCAGGGCCCGAACTTGTGACACTTAGTTAAGAAACATTAACTCGCCACTCAACTACTTCAGCCACAAAGCCCAGTTGAGTTTGAACGATTAAGTTTTTGTTTTATATTCACTTTATTTATATTGTGGCGGAAGAGTAAAAATAAAAAACAATTTACTTTCAACCATATTTTCCTCATTATTATGTTTACTATAAACATATTTATGGTTTCAGTTAAAATTTTATCAAAAATAAAATGATAATGATATGGATTATATATAACGGTAATAATAGTATAGTTAAAAATAACTAGAACCATGTTTATTGTGATCATAATAATGTTTAGATGCTTCAAATTAATAATAATATTTTTGTGAAGAACAAACTATGTTTGTGGTGACCATATTCCACCATCTTTTTTCTTTGCGTGCAGGTGAAAAGGCCATCTCTCTCGAATGTTATCATTCACTTTATAAAAGAAAAAAAAGCTTTTTTTGTTTAAAGTAATGACAGCGTTGGTGATTGATCACCCGCCTATTATTTTTTTAAATCTTTTCAATTTTTACTTTTTGAAAATTTTACTTTACTTTAACACGATTAAATATTTAAATAAAACATTTGAATTGAGGGGTGACATCTTTTGAAAATTGTTAAAAATTCTCTAAAATGTTATTATGCTATCGGTTTAAATTGTCTGATGGACTTTGGCGACCGAAAACCACAAATAATTTCGATACCCCTTTGTATATGAAAATGTTTAAAAAAATTTGTTCAAATAAATTTCTGAGTTTGAAACACAAAATAACACATAATGTATAAAAGAACATTTGTCTAATGAAGAGTTTTAAAAACTTTGTAAAAAAAATTTTTTCCCTGCATAAAACAAAAAAAAAAATCGATATAAATAAAATTTGTTTTATGTTTGTTTGTTCGCTATACACACGGATTTGTCTGCAATTTAGTGCATATACATGGCAATTATGAATATTCCCCGGTAAAATTTTAGTTTTTGGGAGAAAATTCCCTAAATCAGATAACTTGCTATGTAAAAAAGGGAAAAATTTTGTTTATAAGAAGAAAGGGAAAGTAAAAAAACTTCACTCACGTACTTAATTTAAGCCTGAAAATGTCTTTTATTTATCACTTTGATTGAGGCCTCTGATAACAATGTTGCCAAAAACATGAGTTTTTTAACAATTAAAATTCTATTTGCAAACAGATTTCTCTAAAAATTAGTGCATACGGTCTCAAAGATACCGACTTACGTAATAAAGGACTGGACCAGTGAGACTGGGTAAGAACATCTAGTGTTAAATGGTTTTCACGAAAAGTTTATGAAGGAGGTAAACAGTATGAAGACGTTCCACCATTAATTAATACAATCGAGACCGCTTGGAATGAAATTTCCTTAAAACTCTCTATGATTCCATTCCAAATGGCATATTTAAGGTTATAAAGCAAGCAACACTTATTACTAAACGTTAGAGAACACTTGAAACCAAAAAGTTCTTAAGCAATAAAATCTAATTTAGTGAATAATTTTTATGTTTTCCAAACTTTTCTTTACCGTTGTTAATCAAATGAACTATTTTTCTTTTTAATTTTTTAGTAGCATTTATTTTCAAAATTTAATAAATAAATTAAAAGAACAGTGGAAAAACATTTTTTTTTTCTCGATAATAATAAACAATAAAACAAAATATCTAAAAAAATGAATAATTACATCTTTCTGTTTTGTTTCTTTAATCAAAAATTCGAAATAACATGTAAATTTTTGGTATTGTTATTTAAATGAATCGAAGTAATAATCGCTGATAATGTAGTTTTATACTTAAGAAAGAATTTTCAAAATCGATTCCATAGTTTCAGAGTTTATCCATCACGAACAAAGAAATTTTTCTTCTTTGTAGTATTAGTAAAGATAGAATAATATTAAAAAATTATCTAAAGCTCAAATAAATTTATTTAAATTAAAAAGCATAAATAAGAAGAAATTATACATTTTTTTTTCAAATAAATCATCAGTTCATATTAATTTCAACCGCCAAAAAATAGGTGTTGATGTAACAATATTTCCATCATAATTATTTTGAAACAAATATTATATATGTGCCTGGTTTTGTGGTTAAAATTTACCTCAACGCAACATTTAAAAAATATGTAACATTTCTTAAGCAAACAGATTTTAAATAAATAAAAAATTAAAAAAAATGCAGAAGAAAGAATGTAAGGGAAATAACACCAACCACATTGTTATTCAGCTCATGCCATATCACTTGACGTCATAAAACATATCCAGCCGTTTAAAAATAAAAACAAAATTAATTTATTTGTGTTCATCACTACGTAAATAGCGTCTGACATCTATTTAAATAAAATGAAATTAATGAAAAGTATTTCACAATTTGGCGTGTTCCTTTTGGCACAATATCAAACAGTACTAAAGAGAGAACAAGAGTGAATATTTATCGAAATACGAGTATACTCGTACTAAATATCAGAACTGAAGAAAGTCACATTGAAATAAAAAAGAAGTGGGCACAAATTTATGATGTTTAAAAATTTGACACACAATCAAATTTAAATTTCAACTGATTAAATTATTAATTAAAGCAATTAAATATGTTGGTATGACAGAACCGATCAACTCGTCTAAAAACTTTGTATGAAAAAACTAAATATTTTGAAGACTTTTCGTGCAAAATTTCCAAACGAGTTGATAGCTTGTGTTATAAAAACAGCACATTAAATTTTTATCAGAATCGGTTCGATTAAAAATTTACTTGATTCAATAGAAAATTTAAAAATTTGGCTATTTTTATGTGCATTTTTAAATTAGAAATATTTTTTTGTGTGTGGTATGACTTGATCGAAATTTTAGTGTTTTTGGGTAAAATAATTTAAAAATATATCGTATGCGGCAAGTGTCTTCAAGACTTTAATCAGGTTTTTACCAAAACATATTTGTTAGTTCGTGTGTGGGGCTTGCCAAGCACAAAAAACAAATATATTTATTTTTAAAAATTTTGCTTTTTTTCAAGGCAATGTTTTGACCCATTGTGCAGTGATGTAACACAAAACACTTCATAACATCAATTGTAAAACAAGCAGTCAAGTCACTGCAATCAAGTGCAACTAAAATTTAAATTTAACACACATTTTGGTCACCCTTGGCAGCTAAAAGAAGAAGAAGAATCCAACATAACAAGCAAATGAAACAGTAAAATTTATTGCAACATACGAGTACAATTTTATATTTTAAAAACTTTAATTCTATCAACTATAAAAAACTAAAAAGTTACACATACACACATGTGTAAATGTATTAATTAATTATATTCTTGACCATAAATAATAGAAATTTTGTAGACCAAATGAAAACTCAGTGTTTTACTTATATAAAAAGATTTTGCCACAGACTAAAAGTTCTCTCAGTGCATAACTTTTGTCTTTTAAAAATAAAACTATTTATATATTCGTTAAAAAAAAACCATGCAGCAATTTACAAAACTGTTTATCTGAAGCCATGGCTGCCAAATAGACCGCAAGTCTTTATTTAAACTTTTGCCCGCCCTTAAATATTCATTTAAAGTTTTAATTTTCCCATAAACAAACTTTAAAATATAAAAAATTCAGTGACGTTTTTTATCACATATTATCTTTTGTTCTCTTGTTTTACTTTTTTTTTAATTTAAACGAAATCACAATAATAAAAAAAAAAAACAAATTTTAATAAAAACAAATATAAAATAGTTAAACAAAAATCGAGAAACTTTTATTAATTTAAAATAAAAAGTTTCACACAAAACAGCACAACTCCATTGTCAGCAGCATAAAAAATTGTTGATAAAAATTTATAGCCATGACAGAATAAGTTTTAAAACACAAAATTATTCCATAAATTTTATGAGCAACAATTTTTATTATAAATAAAATACACAGGCATCCATACCTACACACACACACACACCCACACACACACACAAATTGAAGGAAATTTAAGTTTAAACAAACCCCTGAAAATAATAACTAGAAGAAAGAAAAAACAAAAAAAATTAACCATTTCCGGTTTGTTTACAGGCTAAAAGTATTTTGTGTGTGAGTAAGAGTATGTGCTTGAGAGCGAGAGAAAGAAAAAGAGAACCTTTATCTATGTATGCGTTGCAATCAGCACTTGAATTTTATTTTAATTAGCAGAGGTTTTTTCATCAACTACAATCAACTGTAGCCTTGTATTTTATTAAAAGAAAAAAGTAATCAATTGTTGCATGTTGTAGGGACATTAATTTAAATCAAAGAAAATTCTTGATGTAGTACATCAACAGCAGTAAAATTAATTTAAATATAAATTAAAAATACGCTCGCTTAGGGGTGGAAAAACATAACAACAAATTGTTTCCAACAAAAAATTTGTGCATCGTACCATATTAATCGACAAAAGTCGATAGTACAATTTGGTGGCAACACCAAGAAAAATGTAATTCAATTAAGCTGTGAATTGTGATCAGGGTATAAAAATTCTACTTCCGAGAATCCGTTAACAATACATAGCATCCCAAAGTTGGTGACACAGATGGTGCTGATGAGGAGAAAGGGATTTCTCTCCAAGTAATCGTTCCATCAAACCAGTGTCTTTGGTTAAAATCAATACTTCTGCATTTAAAATAATGTTAAATTATTAGAAATTGAATAACACACAAAAATACTATGTACCTTCAATAATATAATGGAAATATTTTGTCGTATAATATTATTGATTCCGCACGTAAAGAAAAACTTCGCGGAAAGAAATATCGATACATATGCAAATTGCTATTATTCATTCCCGCAGAGTTATCTTATTATTTTGAATTGCTTCATTTAATTGTGAATTAAAAATTTATCTACTGTGATTGAATTGTGTTCATTTTTCCGTTGTTGGTTTACCATCAAAATATATTTTAATTAAAAAAAAAGGAAATTAATTTTCAATAAATAAAACGAACTTATTTTCCAAAAATTAAACAAATTAAGCCAAAAAAAGTCGGCATGCACAATAACAGCAAGCTTGTGCACCATCAGAATAATATGAAAATATGTTTGATATCAATACAGTACCGCGTCCAAAAATCATACAAAATGCCCATGCACGACCAAATCGCCCCCTTTAAGCTTAATCTTTTGCTGTTATTGTGTATGCCGAAATTATTCTGCCACGAAGCAAAAGAAACGTCGGAACACATTCTCTGCGAGTGCCCAGCGGTGGCAAGACGCAGAATAAGCTGCTTGGGTAGTGGGCCATTAAGGAGATCTAGGCAAGGTTAGTCCTACAACAATTACGAGATTTGTAAAGAGTCTCGGATTGTAGATCTTAAAGGTCGCAGTGCGACTATAGCCCATAGTGATAATAATAATATGCCGAAATTAGTTTAGTAGAGGAAAATTGTCAAAGAGTAAGCATTGCGATGCTACGCAATTAAAAATATTAAATATTTATTGAAAATAGATAAAGTAATATCTTCGTATAAACACGTTGTTTTTTATTTATTTCTTTTTTTCCCTATTTTTAATTTTCATTTATTTATAAATGTTTTAAGCACTTGCAATTCATAACAAAAAATTTGCCTTCCATTAAAATTTTATATATGAAAATATATTGCATCAGTTTGCTGGTATGTATGCTACGTGGTGCAGAATAGGGCTGCAAAGGAATATTTTTTTATATTTTACCTAAATATTTTCCTTTCTATTTTCAGATCACCTTCGTAGTTTTATTCAACCAACATCAACAAATTGTTGCTTGAAAACAACACAAATTTTTTTTTTATATTGATTATTTGCAAGCAATTAATAATGATAAACAACAACAAAAATTAAAAAAAAAGAACAATTTAAAAATATTTAATAAACTGTTTAGTTGTAAAAATAAATGGCGCATTCGCATCTTTTTTTGTTGAGAGAGAGGAAAATAAGAAAACAATGGCAAACAATTTCAATAACAAAAACTAAAAAAAAAATTAATACTCAAAAACAAACTAAGTGGTTGATTAGTAGATAATAAGAGGTGGTTAAATTTTAAGGGCCGATGTTGATTTTGAATAAAATACATATTATTTAGGAAATTATTGTCATTTCTTTTTATTATGATAATATGGTATAATTCAACTATGTATGGAACAAAATATCAGCCAAATGGCCGCCGACACCTCCATCCGATGGTCCAAATTTTCGATGATGCTGCTCATTTTGAAAAAAATACGGTCCGATGATACCGCCAGCCCATAAGCCGCAACAAACAGTCACTCTTTGTGGGTGCATTGGTTTTTCGACAATCACTCTTGGATTTTCAATCGCCCAAATGCGGCAATTTTGCTTATTGGCGAATCCACTGAGGTGCAAATGTGCCTTATCACCATTCTGATCATTGACGACATTTGGAATGGTCAAGAGGCTTTAGTTCTTGAGCCAATTGCACCTTGTAAGCGTGTAAATGCAAGTCTTTATGCATAATGTTCATCAACGACGAGCGTGAGAGGTGAAATTGTTGGACACGACGACGAGTTGAGGTGGACGGCTCTTCAGCCACACTATCGCGAACAGCAGCAATATCTTCTGCAGTACGAACTGTACGAGCATGCACTGGTGTTTTCACATCTCCTACAGACCCGGTTTGCTCAAATTTTTCCACGATTTTTCCGATTGTACGCACATTTGGACGATTAAATTGACCGCAAAAAATCACGAAGTGCACGATATGCATTTTTATTTGAACGCCCATTTTCATAATAAGCCTGAATAACTTTAAAGCGTTGCTGGATTGTGTATCTTTCCATGGTTCAAACTGAGTTAGTCTCAAATTAAGAAATGTCAAATGAAATGCAGAAAAAACTTGACGTTTAGGTGTGGTTCACATTCAATATCGGCCCTTAAAATTTAACCACCCTTTATTTACTAAGATATTTTTTCAATTATATGATGTTTTAGCTTTTGCAATTAATTCGTTTAATTTTTAATCAACAACTGTTTTTTTTATATTTTTTTTTTTTTTTTTTTTTGTAAAGTGGTTAATATTTTGCTTCGAAAACAATTTGGTAATTAAATTCTTTGAAAGAAAATTTCAAATATGCCAACAAAGATTTTATCTGTAATTTTATCATAATTAATTACGCATATATAAACATACATATGTAAATCAAAAGTCCCTGACCCTTACTGCTCGTTTAATTGAAAATTTAATAGTTTTATTTTTCTGTACACATAAATTAAATTCACTTTAGCTTGTCGCAAGAAGTTTGCTTTAAAAACTGTTTTCAATATTCAATAACAAAATTTTTGTTTTTTCATCTCATAAATTGTTTTCATTCTAGAAAAAACAAAATACTCGTACCGTTTTGTTGCTAAAATTGAAATGAAAACAAAAGCAATAAGAAAAAAATGCACAAAAAAATACTTAAAAACAAATTAAAACGAAACAACCTTAACCTCAAACATTTCTCATTTCAATATTTGTATGTATGATAAAACTCGTACATGGTGTTTTAAAAACAATCAGGTTTATTCAACCTGTCATTAAATTGTTGTTGCAAACTACACGACAAGCTGAATGAGTTATACCCAGCGAACAAAAAATTACTCCGTTTATAGGTACGTCTTTATTGCAAATAAAATTATTGTCCTGTACGTGAATTTCTTATTTGCAAATAAGTAATTTACGAAGATAAGTCGTGATCAAGAAGACTATTTACATGTAACATGTTAGAAGTTGCCAGCTCTTTTAAATATTTTCATATTTTTTCTATAAGGCAACCCTGCATTAATTGCAATGTTCAATATCTAGCTGCGTTCTTATTTTTCATTTTCATATTTACATATTCTTAATTTAGACTAAAGTTGTGAATGTTTTGTATGACAGCATTGTCAATTAATTTAAATATTATTTGCCATCTTAATAACTTTTTATAGTTATCTTACTTCTGAGTTGTATAGTTGCGATAATTTAATTTGCAAATACCTGTGTATACACACTAGACATCTGCACAAATATATTTGGATTTGGGTAGTACTTATGTACTCTGCAACAAGTGCATGTATTTGCAAGTACAAACAAAAATAAGTTCACATTTCAGGAACAACAAAATTCACGAATGACTCCTTACTTCTGCTTGCTTGCTTTTGGTGTTTATATATACTCGTATTTGTATTTGCTTATGCAGTACACGACTATGCTCACAAATCATTTGTAGAAATCGCAAATACATCAAATACTTCAAATGGATTTGGTACTTGTAAGCTGTGACTCATAGCCACATTCATTAACACAGAGAATCTCTATACATACGAGTACATCTTTATTAAAGAAAGTATGTAGAGAGAGCGAGAGAAGGAATTTAAATGAGAATGATTGTTTTTCATTATTTGCCGAGACTGTTGTTACCAGATCTTATGTAAATATACATTGAATTTTTGAACACATATGAAGCTTCATTTCTTTTTTTTCTTTTTTTTTTTTTTGTTATAAAACTGTAATTTATATTATATTTAAATGTAACAAAATATTAATCTTTATTTGTGCTTAATTCCAGAAATTGTGTTGGTTTTTAAATTTATTATTTTACTCATGATATTCTAATGAGTTATTTATTCAGTACAATAAGTTCTGAAGGGGATAGCATATCTATATGGACCATTTCATCAGACGCTACTCTGATTCCTCAGTAGATTACTCCCAACGTTTCTTGCAAACATTAGAACCTTTACATTGTAAAAGTAATTGACTAAATAAGAATTATTTGTCAATAGTTAGAAAAAGATTCAAATATTCAAACAAAAAACTTAGTAAGCATTGAACTGAATAAATAAATAAACTTCCCAACCAACATTTTAATATTGAAAACTATATATTCTATTTTTATTCCATTTTTATTATGCCATTTACACATGGACCCATGCAAAGTCAAGATGGCCCAACAATTTTTAGCAGTTGAATATCATTAACGATTAACTTAGGCAACACGCTTTGTGGAGTTGTGTGCAAAAAATAACGAGTTTTTTTAAATTTAATAATGAGTGATGAAGCACATTTTCATATAAAATGTATGTAAATAAATGAAATATGTAATTTTCGGGTACTGCAAACCCCGGAGTTGTTCACCAGCGCCAATTGAACTCGCTCAAGTGTACAGTAATATCACATAGTCTCATAGGACCTTTTTTTTATACGAAAATGAAGTTGATAACGTAGTGACGGTGAACGGTGACAGGCAAAGTACTATGATTAATAATTTGGTTCTAGCAAGATGCAGCAACAGCACATACGGCCCGTACCACAATTAATTATTTAAATGTCAGGTAGGCATTACTTTTGGTATACCCTGTATGAATATATATCAGTGATTAATTAATTTTGTAATACTTTTCAATTACTTGAGGCAAACAGATTATTAATTTTTATTAAATATTTATAAAATTCTAAACATTTCAATGGACAGTGGAGAATAGTAGCATTTAGGGTGTTGCTGATATATTGTCAATTACTCGTAGCTCTCTATTGATTCCACTGCAATCTTCGTAGTGAAAATATTACAAATTATTTTTGAACTGATTAAAATTCATTAGTATAAATCTGATGTGATGTGAGCGGCAAGCGAACGAAATTTATTCAAATTCGAGTGTCTTGAATTCTTTTTTTGTGACATCGCTGAACAGTTAGTGTTTTTTATATTTACATTTGAGTGAAATTGTCAGAAATATTGCTAATTTGTAGTCTTGTGTAGAACTAGCTCAGCTGATCTCAAAGGATTTCTAACTCGGTCTCGAACATATTAAGAGAAATGTAATTTTAAAATTGCTAATACTGGAAAGAAGAAGCACTTGGAACAAAATTTTTTTTCTAAATGTAATTAAATGACGAAAATAAAGAGACAGCAGAACACATATCGTGTCACTGTAATGGTCTAATTTAAACCCATCTTCGCTACTTAGGGCAACGTTCCTACAAGTGTCGGATATGGCGAACAAATTACAGAAAGAAGTTTTTGAATTCTTAGTGAATACTCAGGAAGGATTAATAATTTGAGAGTATTATCACAATAGGTCTATTTTGGCTGGAGTTACCGGATGTCTTATACCAGCTTTTCATTCTAATTCTAGTTAAATTACAAATAAGATTATGAAAAAATGGGTTAAGGGATATAAAGTAGCATTTTAATTTTAAAATTGTAAAACCTTAAATATATTTGAAACAGAGATGAGATCGTTTTAGATCAGCTGAAATTTTTTTATTCTGTACAAGGTCTTATGGTATATTGTCGGAATGTAATCGCATGAGATCAAATTAAGTTTTTGTTTTTTTTTTTTACTACTAAAAATTTTCTTAATTTTATTTTTGTTTTGTTATATTATTTTAAAATTAATAGTTAAAACTTTTTAGCTCACACATTTTAATTAAGTTTGTGCGTTTGCTAGGATATATAAAGCACACATACCCAACCGAACACAACAGTGTTGTAACACATGTTGTAGACAAGCCTCCGAATTAGTCAACCTTTGGAGAGAAGTTTTAAATTCTTATTTGAAACTATTAATTACAACTGCTTGTGTATTAATGCTAAAAGTTGTATTACAAATATAAAAGTAAATAAATAAATTCTTTTTAAATAAAAAACGATTAAATATGTTAAATAAAGAGAATAAATAAATGCTAATATAAAGATGAGGGTATAATTGCATTTAAAGCAGATACAAAAATTTTTTGTTTTGTAGAATTAGATCTGCATTTTAAAAGACAAAGTTGAAGAAATATGTTTTCATTAAAACTTATTTAAAATCAATTTTTTTCCTTGAATTTTTGTTCAATTATGTAAATGAGATTTAAGCACGACATGCTCACAGAGAATTGTGCCAACTTTAATTGTCTGAAGTAAATGCGATTAATTATGCACAAGTTATTTTCTTAAATAAAATTAAAGCAAGTTGGATTTGCCCTTCACTGTAGTAGCCAAACATTAATTTTTTTAAATTCACATATTCTTGTTAAAAGCTAAAAAAATCTCAAAGAGGTTTTCAATGAATTGTTTAAATAATTTTCTTGAACATTTAATTTGTTAATCCTAAAATAAATAATTGATTTTAGTTACAGCAATTGAAATTAATTCATTTTAGAGTACCTAAATTCTCTATCATCATTTTATTACTACGAGTAGTTTTGTAATTTAAATTTGTAAGTTAAATTTAATGCAAATCATTTCGTTTATTGTTATTTTTGTATACCAAATAATAGAATAAACTCAGCAAATCTAGATAAGTGCTCCTATGTGACGTCGTCTTCTGCTCAGAGACTTGTTACACGCTCTGATCAGCCAGCAGTGCCAGTACTACCCACATTATAAATCTGTTTTTGACCTAACCTGAAAACCAATATTTCGACTGCATTTTTTTCTAGACCGATCGGGCTGAATTTCAATAGCATACTGAAGAGAGAAGCAGCTAACAGATTGGTAGGCTAAACTTTTCTGTACGTTCCCTAGCAACTTCAGAAAGCTGATTTTAAAATCTACACAGACAGACAGACATTGCTAATTCGACAACGCCACTTATAAGGATACAGAATATATACAGGGTGGGCCAAAAGAAACCAAGGGGTGTAAAAGTTTAATAACTTTTTTGTTTATTAATTTTTTTTTATTTTTTCTTTCAGATTATACAGACAACACTTGGAGAATTTATAATGGAGAGGTTCACAACTGAACAGAGAACCAGAACAATAGAATTTTATTAGAAATCAACTTTATTGAAAATTTGATTATGAGTGATGAAGCTCATTTTCATATGAATGGCTTTGTTAACAAGAAGAACTGTAGGTTCTGGGGTTCTCAAAATCCAAGAGCCATTCATCAACGCCAATTGCACCCCATCAGGTGTACAGTATGGTGTGGGATCACATCTGAAAATGCCATTGGGCCCTACTTCTTCGAGAATGAAGATGGAAGTGCTGTACCCGTAAATGGAGAGCGGTATCGTTTTATGATAGAAAATTTTTTACGTCCTACTCTTGAAAACAGACCTGGTATGTGGTTTCAGCAGGACGGAGCCACTGCCCATACTGCCCGAGACACAATGGCACTTTTAAGTCAAATTTTTGGAGAGCGAATAATTTCTCGAAATTCGGAAATTATTTGGCCAGCGCGATCGCCAGATTTGATAGCACCCGACTATTTTCTTTGGGGTTTTTTGAAGGAGCGAGTGTATGTGAACAAGCCAGAGACAATCCTTGAACTCAAGGCAAACATTGTTGCAGAAATTCGAACGCTACAGCCACAAGTTTTGAACGATGTTATGGAAAATGCTCTAAAAAGAGCCCATCAGTGCGAAGCTGAAAACGGTGGTCATTTAAGAGACATCATTTTTCATACTTAGTGTAAAAAAATTTTCATTTTGTATATTATATAATCTGAAAGAAAAAATAAAAAAAAGTTAATAAACAAAAAAGTTATTTAACTTTTACACCCCTTGGTTTATTTTGGCCCACCCTGTATATATTTTATAGGGTGTTCTATGTACGGCGCAGATATTACAAACGCAACATACCCTTCTTACTTACAGTGAAGGGTATAATAACAAAAATAAATTGGTTACATTCATACGAGTACATGTCTGTTTAAATACCAAATAATTAATTGTTTTTTATTAAATAATTTGTTTATTATTGTGTGAGGTGTCCAATGAAGTTCAAATTGATATACATATACACAGAATTAAGCGCTTTTTGTACACTCTTGTTTATGCTTATTTTTTCATTTTATTGCTTTAAAGTGTTTTTTTAACTTTTTTAAACATTAAAATAGTATTTTCCATCGAATTTCTTATTTCTCTAGTTGTCGGTTTCATCATTATTCACTTTAAAGTAAATAAGTTTACTTGAAACGACAAAATATGTAGATATTGTTTCGACATCACTAAACAGGAAATTAGTCTTTCATTAAAAAAACAAAAAAACAAAACAAAAAATTTTCTTCTTTTATTCACCTAATCAAAATTCAGCTGTACATATGATAATGATACATTTGGTCTAAAACTATTAAATTACCAGACAGATTTTGTTGAATCAAAAATTGAAAAAACCGCAAATTAAAAAAAATAATTATTTATGTCAATTATTCAACAAAACAGAAACCGAATATGTATGTATGTGTATTATGAAGCCTTTTAAGTGTTGTAATAAAATTAGAATAAGAAAATCAGATTGACTATTGTAAAGACAACTAAACCAATTTTTAGTTTATCCAACAAATTTTAAAAAACAAAGAATTTTATTTAAGCACTTTCTCATTCATGCTGGGAATAAAAATTATTTCGTTGCTGGTCACAGAGGCAGATACAGGGGGTATTCAGGCCTCTTCTATAAAAACTGTAGAACATTTTCTTTACAAGCGCTTTCATTGTCGAACAAGGACTTCCACACACAATAATATAAGATAATTATCTTCATACTCTTGTTGTTTATTTTTTTACTTGAATTTGAAATTAATTAAATTTTTCTTAGTTTTTAATTGTTCGGAAGTAAAAAAAAAAAATTACCTGTGTTTTAAGATGTGTGTACGTATTTAAATGGGTGTGCGTGTCTGTTTTTGTATGTATGTGTGTTCTTATGATGTATGCGGTTAATACAATTAAAACATGTGTGCTTGTCACCATTTTTACAAAGTTTATTTAAGTTTTTTCTAATACATTTAATTTACTTGTAAATATTTAAAGGCAGATACGTGTAGATAATTTGCCATCAAAATTAAGCACAAGTTCAATAAAACCAAACCAAACCATTCATATAAACAACGAATCAATATGAGTATTATGAGTATACGCAAAGCTTTTTAAGCATATACGAGTATATGGGCTGTATTAATTGTATATAAAGGGTGTTCAAGATGGCGACCGATTTAACAGCTGTCAAGTGATTTATTCTCAGTTTGGTTTTACAATTCATCATGAATAGACTCACGCCTGAGCAACGCTTGCAAATAGTGCAATTTTATTTCGAAAATAATGGTTGTGCGGAATACGTATCGCGCACTACGTCCATTTTATCGTCGACAAAATCGTCCATCAGAGCAGTTAATTCGATTAACCATGGAACGTTGTCGCACCACGTTTACTCTTATTGATAACTCGCATCCCTAGAGACGCCGTACGGTGCGTACAGAAGAAGCTATTGCTGCTGTAGAGCATAGCATTGAGGAAGACCCGAATGAGTCTATCCGCCATCGAGCACAGGAATTGGATCTGTGTCCATCCACTTTATCTTGGGAGCTTGGTTTGCGTGCTTACAAAATCCAACTCGTGCAAGAATTGAAGCCAAACGATCATCAAGTAAGGCGTAAATTCGTCGAATGGGCCCAAAACGAGATTGCCGTTGTTCCCGATTTTCATAAGCGAATTTTGTTTAGCGATGAAGCGCACTTCTGGTTGAATGGCAACGTCAACAAACAAAACTGCCGCATTTGGAGTGAAACTAATCCTCAAGTGTATGTCGAAACACTGTTACATCCAGAAAAACTGACTGTTTGGTGCGCTTTATGGGCTGGTGGAATCATTGGTCCGTACTTCTTCAAAAACAATGATGGCCAGAACGTTACAGTCAATGATGATCGGTATAGAGTCATGATTACTAACTTTTTCATTCCTGAATTGAACAACCATGATGTCCAAGAGCTGTGGTTCCAACAAGACGACGCAACATGTCACACAGCTCGTGCCACAATCGATTTATTGAAAAACATGTTTGGTGACCGCCTAATTTCACGTTTTGGACCTGTGAATTGGCCTCCAAGATCTTGTGATTTAACACCGCTAGACTACTTTCTGTGGGGCTATGTAAAGTCATTGGTCTATGCGGATAAGCCACAAACGCTTGACCATTTGGAAGACAACATTCGCCGTGTTATTGCCGATATACGGTCACAACTGTTGGAAAAAGTCATCGAAAATTGGACGTCCAGATTGGACTACATCCGAGCCAGCCGTGGCGGTCATATGCCAGAAATCATATTTAAAATGTAATGCCACAAGATTATCTTTCGGATAAATAAAATTCATGTCAATCGAATAATCCATCGTTGTTTTATTGCAATTTAAAGTTCTATTCGTCTATAAAAAAGCACCCTTTACTATAAATAGTAATAGTATTTTCTAACAAAAAAAATATTTTCAACAAATTTCAGATATTTTTTAGATGTTAAGCGAAGAAATAAGGTAATACTTCAAATTCAATATTTTATTATTTAAAGATAAATATAACTATTTTATTTAAAATCAAATTCACGAACTCTAGGTTTTTTATATAAAAAAGGTAAATATTTTGAATAAAACCAGATAGGCTTTTCCAATTTTGTTTTACAGTGGTGAATAAAATTGACATTTATGACCAGTGTTTACAATATTTCTCTACGCAGCTAAGTAATTTTATAATTATAAAATTAATTTTATGCTAATTTAAACATATTTATTTAAATTTCTTTCGCTATTCGTCGTAAAGCATTTTTAGAAATTTTTTTTTTATATTTATAACAACAACATTTTTATAAATATAGAAAATTCAAAATTTTACTTTTGCTTTGTCTATTTTTTGTAAATCAAAAAACAAAATTTTGAATATTTTTATTATTTCAGAGTTCATTTTATCAAAGTAAAACGATTTTTATTTCTTAAGTCACAAGCGAAAACTTATTTAAAGCAAATTAATGCACTGAGATTTTGCACTATGCGTTAAACTTATCATAATAATAATAATAAGTAATAATTTTGTGAGAGAGCAAACGCTGCAAGCAATGCTGACGATTGAACACAAAACATATAAAAGAGAAGCGAAACAACTCCTGTACATGTCTGATATGTATTATCATTCAAGAATTATTTGTTAGTAATATTCACAAAGCTACTTTCATTGATATTCTTTTTGTTAAGGCAATTTAAAATTTTTCTAATGTCCAGGCAGTACCCCGAATTTATCAGTGATAATCCCGTTTTAGATATTATTTATAATGGCTTAATTAAATCTTACTCTATACTAAATACATAAAACTCTATTAAAAGTCAGGTTATTTAAATTACGTTCTCTTAAATTTTAAAAATTCTATTGATTTATTGACTCAAATGAAAGATTTATCGTAGGTATTTAGAATTTTCATTTACGAGGGCGGATTGATATTGAAGCTACCTAAGTAGGAAAAAAACATTTTTTTTTTCAAAAACCATTTATTTCTCAACATAGTCTCCTTTTAGCTCAATACACTTGGTAAGACGATATTCCAACTTTTTTATACCATCTGAATAATACGATTTTGGGAACCCCTCAAAATACGCGATAGTTTCGGTAATCACTTCTTCGTTTGAGATGAATCTTTTCCTGCTAGTCAGTTTTTCAATTTGAGAAACAGGAAAAAGTCACTAGGAGGTAAATTTGGAAGTGTATTTCACGTAATTTTAGCATCGTATTTAATGCTGTCTGAACCGGTGTGTTGTCTTGAAGAAAGAGCAAACGCGGCACCCATCTTGCCGATAGCTTTTTCATATGCAAATGTTCGTGCAAAATGTTTAACATACGTTCATATGATATGTTTACCATTTCAACAATCTCACGTAACTTGAGTCGGCGATCATTCATAACGATATGGAGGATGTTTTCTTCTCTTTTGACCTTCCTGTTGATGGTATTGTTGCAGTGCTTGTTCGGCCGCGTTTAAGTTCAGCAATCCAATATTTTACGATGTAATCTGACGAAGCAGACTCACCGCAATGTTTATTGAGCTTTTCTTTTGTCTCTTTCGCCGTTTTCCCTTTCAAATAATAGTGTTTAATCACTGCACGAAATTCACTTTTTTCCATTTTTCAAGAAACACAAAAGTTTCTTACTTCAAACGACTACAACAAATAAACCAATCGATGAATTTCGGTGAAATTTTAAAAGCTGACGTTTGACAGATCGCAATTTCTAAAAAAAAAAGTTTTTGTGTTTGTGCTGCCATCTAGCGCTAGGTAGCTTCAATATCACTCCGCCCTCGTACTTATTTTGAAAAAATCACGCCTTAAATAATATTTTATTGATAGAAAATGACTATTATGAGACAGAAAAATATTGGAATCGTCATAGGTATGACTTAACACTCAACAAATAAAGCAAATAAGTGATTAATATGCACATAAAGTCTAGAAAAATTATTCATGACAGAGTAACAACCATACAGCTAATTAAATTGGTTTTAGTTTAATAAAATTAAAAATTACAGTTAAAGCAATAAGCAAACTTTATCTAGGAGAGAAGAACCTGTTACACTTGCAGTCAAGTAACTGATAGTATGACTTCAGACCCTGAGAGAAATCATAAGCTATACTTTATTAAATTAAATTTACATTTTTAATTTCGTTATTGTTTGTTGAACTTTTTTACAATAAAATAAAATTTATGTTTTTGTGTAAATTAAATTAATTTAACAAAATATTAATCTTTATTTTTCTTTACTTCTTTTCTGTTAATGTCTAGTTTTTTTTTTTTTTTTTTTAATAATTAGGGAGCTGCCAAATAATTTTAGACAAAAATAAATAATTAAAATTATTTAAAATTTTACACAAAAATTATTTGGCAGCTCCCTAATTGTTCAAAAAAAAATAGACAATAACAGAAAAAAAGTAAAGAAAAATAGTGAAATGAAAGTGGCGTGATATTTACAGTGCTAAAACAACAACAGCAACGAACATTTATCGTATGTTGTGCTTCAGGAAAAACAATCAAATTTCATATGATATTTAACGAAACACACACACAATTGTTTTTATTAAATTTCAAACGAATGATTCACGAGATTTAGAAATCGACTAGCAAAAAAGAAATCAACCACAAAAAAGTATTTATAAAATGACTTCATAAAATTATAATAAAAAAATTAAAAGGTGGCGTGATGGGCGTTATAGCGTAAATATTGCGAAAAAAAAAATTAATTAATTAAATAAAGTATCAAACGATTTTAGCTACTCACGAACATACAAACCCTTTGAACAAACACACAAGCATTTACTTATAGGATAAACGCCCCTAAGTTCGGCATGTACTAGTAGTCAGCATTTTTGTTTTTATACTATTCACCTTTAAAAATTTGTGATTCCGTGTGTAATTTCTCATCGTGCTTATATTTATTCTGGATGTTTATAAATAGCGAATTCGAGTTAGCCATGTTTTTTTAAGTTTAGCATAACTGTTTTCAGACTGCTGTTAAAATTCGGCCAGATCGGTCTATAAATGGCCGATAGCTCTATTTTTTGATTATTTTTCTGACTGAGTTTTTTAAGTTTTTTGTTTTATAGGTATAACAAACAAACAAAAAATATGATATAAAGTTTCGTTACAAATCATAATGATAAACTCTGTCAAAAAAAATAAAGCTATTGGTTCACAAATGGCCGATAAAAATTATAAATTATGGTTGATCATTAATTTCTGTTTTGTCTTTTTAATGAAAATTTTTAAACTGAACATGTACATACGCAATATGTGTGCAGACAAGCCTTATTGATCAAAGCATACATACACGGACATAATGTGTGCACGCACACACGAAAGCAAGCATTTGTGCTTATATGTAATTGCCTTGTATTTTAGAACTATCTTACAGAGAAAGAGAGAGAAAGAGAGCCGTGGCAGTGAAGAATTTTTTAATACATTTAGATTTTTTCTGTTAATTTGAAATTTTTTATACGAAATTACTTATTTCAGCATTATGTTTGGTTTAAAAAACATTCACAAAAATTTTAAATGAAATTGAATTTAATTTATTTTGCATTCTTTCTTAAAAATTCGTTTTTCATTATTTAGGAATTATTTTTTCGAAAAGTTGATTTTCATAAATACACGGAGAGAGAAAAGAAAGGACAACCCTAAATCAAATATCTTAGAAGATGTGACAAACTTATTTGATATACTTTGATAAAATTAAAAAATAAAAGTTTTTGCTTTTACAGTCAACACAAATTTAGAAACACTGCAAGTTTAAAGAGAATTATTATTATTGATAGGCCCTGTTTTTCCGAAGGCTTTTTTGAAGAGAAAAGTAAAAGAAATAATTGATTGAAATAACCACCAATAAAAGAGCATAACAATTTTACTGGCATTCAATTCAAATAAATTTGAATTTTAGCATTTTAGGCGAATATGATAATACAGAAATTTGTTTTCTTGAAATAAAAGTAATTTTCTGATTGTGTGTGTTTGTTAGCTCCATATACAAATTTTTTTTCCATTAGATTTCTATAATTTGGCAGATATAGCCTTTATACTCCAAAGAAGATCACTATATGTTTTTATACTAGCCACGCCCATCTTTACGCCCCTTTGTTGGATTGGTTTTCTAACTAATAAAATTAAATTGTTTAACATATTTCTTTGACATAAATGCTTTTTATTTATTCTTCAATGAAGTTGCCATCTATTGCTGGACCGACCATGCCCACTGTAATGCCCACTTTTTAAAACGTAGTTTTATTTTTAAAAAAATTAATCAAAAATTTGATACACTCTTTACTCTAAAGATTCCAATTAAAAAAGTAAACCACCGAATGGTACTGGGTAGAAACGGCCAGTAAAAAGTATTTGCCAATGTTCTTACGTGATAGCTTAAAAAACCATGAGACATTTATAGATAATTATGTCTACATAAACAGTAATAAAGATACACGTTATTAGATGTATATTTTATTTTTTTTTTCTATACATACCAAATTAAGATAAGAAATTCTATATATGTGGAATGCAAAGCAAAGGCAGTCACATGCACTTGAACGTCAAGAATGGGATTCCAATAAAAGAAAGAGAAGACTTGAGGGGAAAAGCACTTTTGATTGTAAAAATAGCAAAAGTAAAAAAAAAACAATGTTAAAAGTACCCACAAACGGCAAGTTTTCACACTGCATACGTCAGCTGTTACTTGTTAAAAAGCTACCTGCCATTTGTGACTTTTAAAATATTATTTCATTTGCTTACGCACAAACGTTTAATGTCAAATGTTTATGCCATTCGCAAATACTATTTCCAAAACAGCTGAATAAATTATTTTAGAAAAATACAGGAAATTTGTTTATCTAACTTTGTTATGTTAATAAAAATAAGACTTGTAATACATTAACGTTTAAAAAAGATATACTAAAAAACTCGTTTTTGTGCCCAGCATTTTAACAACATTAAAAATATTTTGGGCACCTAAATACAAGCTTTTTTTTAATGTTTACATTTTAAAAGAGATGAAGCGTAAAATTAAAACTCTATCAAGAAAAAAACATTTGTAAAATCATATACAATTCAATTAAATTTGAGGGGCGCTTGTATTTTTGAATTTCCCTCACAGTAACTTTGATGGCGTCAATCACCATCTCTTAATAAACTATTATACTTTCAAATTTTGAGCAAGCTGCGTCATTTAGTTTGCGTTTGGCAGCCATTAAAAGCAGATAACCTCGTGAATTTTAATAAAAATGGACAACAGTGGTATTTCTGTGTTGATTAAGCATTATTTTATTGCTAATAAAGTCATCACTGAAACGAGGGAAAGACTTGATAAATACTATGGGAACTTTGCACCATTAATTTCACTAGTGACGACGTGCGTTCAGGGCGCCCACAAGAGGTCATTAAACCATAAATATTATTGGATGATCGGAGAATGAAAATATGTGCAGTGAAGGAGGCTGTAGGAATGTCAACTGAGCGAGCACATCACATTTTATATCAGAATTTGAACGTGAAAAAGCTATGAAAGAGATAAATGCCACGATTGCTCATACTCTTGTGTAACCACTTCCAAGAAGTATTTGGCGATGTTCAAACTCAATCCGGACAAGTTTATACTTCGTTATATAACCGTAGGCAAAACTTGGATCCATCACAATACCCCAGAGGCCAAGGAAAAATCAAAACAGTGGATTTCACCGAGTGAACGTGCATCAAAAAAGGCCAAGGTGGGTCTGTCAGCCAACAAGTCCATGTCCACAGTTTTTTGGAATGCACGCGATGTCATTCATATACATTACCAGAGAAGGGTAGAACAATGACCGGCGAATATTATTATGAGCTTTTAGACAGATTTAATATTGATTTAAAGCAAAAACGAATACACTTAGTGCTGTTACATCAAGACAATATAATTGCTATATAAAAAAAATAAATAAATTGGGCTACGAACTGCTAACCCATTCAGCATATTCAGTCTACGAATATTTTCTTTTTAGAAACCTGAAAAAATCACTAGATAGTAGACTTGTGCTTCGTAGTTCATTTTAGCGAGCGCTCTTCTTCATTCAAAAATTGAAAAGGAATAGTTCGTTCATTTAGTTCATTTGATCTTTTGTATATTTATCACTTTTGCACATAGTTCAAATACTCTTGATTGTAATTGAACGTTCTTTATTGTGTAAAATGATATCGAATAAGGGTTGAAAAGAATTTTTTATGAAAAACGAAAGCAAATCAACAAAACAAAATTCGAAAAATTTTTTAATTTTTTTTTCGGTTTTTTCTTTTTATAATTTAAAATGGCTAAAAAAAATTTAAGGCTTTATGGTAAGATAAGTTTAGAACAGAATTGAATGGTAGAATTGTGAATAATTATTTTTTTCAATTAGTTTGTCTTTAATACAATTTTTGTAAAAGAAAAGAATATGGAACTTTCGTTCCGCCGTCTTTATCATCGTTTAAGTTTAGTTAGTTCGTTCATTTCAAATGAAGAGCAAGCAAATGAACTATGGGAATTTAAATAACGGAGTGAGTGAATAGTACAATAGAAATAGTTCGTTCATGTACTACCCAAGACTACTGAATAGTAAAAAGACTTCCATCTAATGAAGATGTTATTACCGAAACAAATGCTTATATTAAGGTCTTTGAGAAAACCTATTGCTTGAAAGGAATAAAGAAAATTGGAAAAATGTTGAACTAAATATATTGAACTGCAAGGAGATTATCGTGCCTGTTCTATATTCCGAATGGCATTAAAAATATAAAATTGAATTATTTTCTTTCTTCGATATGAAATTTTTTAATTTTTTTAATTACTCCAATCTTTTCCCAAGCAAAATACAGCAAAAAAATACATTTAAAAAATCTGCTGACTAAATAAACGTATTCGGAATTACATGCTTTTTTGCCAAAAAAAAAAAAAAAATTATCAAACAGCCCTCGTATTTAATTAATATTATTATTTTTTAATTAAAGTACTTAATTAGTTCATATATTTTATTTTATTAAACAATATTTCATTATTTTTCTTTTTAGTTTCTCACTTACCACAAAAAAAAATTAATTTTAAAAAAGTCATACCTTGACAAAAAGTTATTTTACGTACCTGAAAAGAAAAAGAAGAAGACAAATATTTGTTCAATATTTCGAATAAAATTCATAAATTATAAAGAAGAAAATTTTTTGGTAAATTTAATATTCTGCAAAACAAAAATAACTATAAGTACACACACTCAAAAATTTTCTTCCATAATACATCAGCAAATAGAAAGTATTACAAAGAAATCTCTCTGTCTTTACACAAGAACTAGATATAAATCATAAATTATTGCCCATAAATAATATAAATTTTTTGGTTGTACTGACATACATATATTTGTGGCATTAATACACACAACAACTACAAAATAAAAACTTTTTTGTTGTAATTGAGAATGAATTTAAAAAGCAATTTCTATCTAAATCTACATCTTACTTTCATACGAGTACATACTTACGAATACCTACAAATAAAAATGGAAAAATGAAAAATTTTGCATACTAACATTTGCCTACACATACAATTTATTGAATGAATAAAATGGAAATGGACAGTCAAAGAAAAAGTTATAGTCTTTTGGAACATTAATTGATTAAAAAAAGATTTTAGAACTAAAAGAATGTTTTAAATGAATTGTCAAAGAGAACGTAGTTTTAAACTTATTCAAAATTCTACATAAAAAACGCATGTAGATACCTAGCACTTGGATAAAATTCCGAGAGGACATTTTTACTCTTAACTTTAATTAACAGATTAAAATTTTTGCGATTTTCTTGTTCTATATTTCTCGCAAATTTATAAAAAAAAATTTACCAACATTTAAGGAAATAACCACACAGAAAAAAATGAGCCAATTAAACATTTCAAATAAAGTAATTGTTATATTGAATACATTTTCAATTGAATCAATATGAAAATGTTTTAATTGAGCAGACAGCAATACATTTTTAATTGAAGCAAAGTAAATTTCTATTAAAAATTTGCAAACAAATATTTGTTTAATTGGCACTTTTTATTCATCACAGCGACACATTTCAAAAATAAAATTTATATCTAACTTGATCGAAGACGTTTTCCGCACTGTATATGAGAACTTTTACATTGTGGAATATCAACACGTAGTGTATGTGTGCTTCTGTAAAAAACATGAGCAAAAATTTCTAACAAAATTTCAATTAAAAAGTATTCTATGTTTTCATGTTGTAAACATAAACAGCTTCTATGTCAGACATCGTTTGGGAGCAAAAATTATAAACCAGAGCGCACAACATTTGATTAAATCCTGTTTAAGGCACTATTAAAAACTGTTTGCTTTTTATGTTGTTCTACCTGATTAAATTTAAGAAGCAAAATGAAAACATTCAAAAAGACATTAAATCAACGATCACACATATTGGAGTAAACTACTGCGTAATAGTAAAATAGGGGTGGTTTTTTTTTTTGTTTTTGTGTATTTGTATTGAAATATGGCTTTGTATTGCTGAATATTTCCCTCAAGGCATATGCATGCTAATGCGTGTGTTAGAATTTTTCTTTTAAAATTGAATCGTAGAAAACAGCATAAAAAACAATCGGTTTTCAAACGTGCCTCGAACAAGATTTAATCAAATATTGTGCACGAGTTTTGCTCAAAATGTTCGCTTGCATCGGTTGATTGTTTATACACAAAAATTCTTAATCAGAATTAATCAACTAAAAATACTATTTTTGCAGTTCTCTGTTATAAACCTTCTGTAAAGTAACAAATATTAACAGGATATGAAAAAAAAGAAATTAAAAAAAAACATCTCGTGTAAGTGCAACTTAAGCGAACTGAATGAAATTAATATTGTTAAGGGAGATGATTAAAAGTTGCCGCTTTTTAAAGTTAAGCTTTAAGAAATCAAATATCAAGCTTTGGGTTACACATTAAATTAAAAATATCGAATAGCGTGTTCCTAACTATCCAGCCAAATTTTGTTCCAAAGTTTTAGCCCAAAGCTAGTTATTTGCTCCACAATTAACTATCGAAAGTTGTGAAAACGGGCTTGATACAAAAATAAAGAACCTAGAAAACAGTTTATGCCCCCTTTCAGCAAATTACTAAATAAATGTTTTTAACGCAATTCGGAAAATTTTTGCACAAAAATTTAATGGCAAATTTTGCTCTACACTAAAAGACATTTTTTAAGAAAGAACAAAACTGCACATGAATTTGAGAAAATTGTGTTCTAAAACTTAAATTTTTTGAGAGCAAGTTGACTAAGATTTGATATTTATTTCTCAAAAAAAATTTTGTCATTTAAAGCAGCTTTCTAAACAATTGTTATAGAAAAAAAATTTCCAAATCCAACTAACAAAATTTTTTTTTTTTTTTTGGCCAAATTAGTTTCTTTATACTTTTTTTTAGTAATTGGAAACAAGTAAGCTTGTGTTAGCTTTTGCAATGAAAAAAAAAATTGTTTGTTATTTCAGATAAAAGTAATAAATTGCAAACAAAGATAATGAAAAATTTTTTAAACAAGAAGAACCGTTTCAAACAGAAGAATTGAGAAAATGTTAAATTTTGGCTAAGAAAACAATTTTTTAAGGAAATGATAATACTAACGAAATTTTGCAAAATAATTCAAAGCAAATTTTAAATTCTCCTGAGAGAAATCGAAGATGCACAGGTTTGTTCTGAAAATTAATATTTCTCTAAGGTATTACAACTCACGGAAAAGGTATTCTGATAGTCAATTCTTGTTTTGTAATAAAGTGAAATTATTCATGCAGTGAAAAAATCTTTCATTTCACATGTACCTGTGAAAAAAATTTCAAAGTGAAAAAAAATATTTAAACTGAGGTTAGTCTTACATTTCATCCTTCTAGTTTTGACTCCGTGACAGTTATGGGTCATTATGTGAATACTCATAAAAGTTTTGTAACGAATTTTATTGAAATTAGGAAGCAGATAATTTTAAGTAGTTTGGGATGTCAACATTTTCCTACAAATAATAATTAAATATTCTTTTTGGGCATAGCTGGCACGTTTTCCTATTAAAATATTTTCCAGTTTTTCACGAATGAGTTTCAAATGAAAACTTTTATCAAGTGAAAAGATTTTGACAGTTTTTTTTCCTACGACACAAAATAAGAGTCAGCTGTGTTGCGTAACTATGCAACGTTTTTGTTTCGTTCCACTTGTTTTTGATAACTTTTTTCATATGTTGACAATTATTTTATCCTTTTCACTGAACAAGAATCAAAAGTTCTATGAAAACGTGAAAAAAATTTCATTTCACTCACAAAAACGTTAGAAATCTCATGATATATTTAAAACCGGTCAGCTAACTACCTTCTACATCAAATCACTTTTTTAAGAATCTTGCTTTGAATTTTTTGAATTTTTTATTAGATTTTGTAAAAAAAATAATTTTTTTACACCAAAAATGATTAAAATTTACTAATATAAAAATGTTTGTCAGAAAATTTCTTTGATATTAAAAATATTTTCAATTTTTTTATAGTTTTTATTTTGATAAATCTATTTAATAATAAACAAACCGTAAGAGCCTTAAGCTCGTGATTTAGAAGAACAGTAAAAATCTCGTCATTTCCAGAACACCAAAAAAATCAGTTAATTAATATTTAAATCATTCGTGGTTTGAAGTACTCCTAGCCAACGAAACATACCTGACAATCGATTTTTTGATATTTCACTGATTTCAGTTGTTACAAATTATATAAATGTCCGCCCACATGCGAAAGCAAGCAGTCTTGCTTATAGCTATGCATGAGTGGTTTTTAATTCAAAATGGTATAAAAATCACCGCCCATTATTTTTTAAGTGGACTTATGACACTTTAAAATATAACAGTTCAATTGTCTTAAATGTATGTGAAGAAAAGTGAGGATTTACCACGTCGTACTTAAGGTTCGATTAAGCGGACTGTATTTATTGGTGGCATGGACTTCCTCTGATTCTTTTCTGTATGAGTTTGTAAAGGGTGTTTTTTTATAGACGTATAGAACTTTAAGTTGGCATTACTGTTTAACAGCTGTCAAGTGATTTATTCTCAGTTTGGTTTGGCAATTCATCATGAATAGAGTCAAGCCTGAACAACGCTTGCGTAGATTCGTCGAATGGGCCCAAAACGAGATTGCCGTTGTTCTCAATTTTCATAAGCGTATTTTGTTTAGCGATGAAGCGCACTTCTGGTTGAATGGCAACGTCAACAAACAAAACTGCCGCATTTGGAGTGAAACTAATCCTCAAGTGTATGTCGAAACACCGTTACATCCAGAAAAACTGACTGTTTGGTGCGCTTTATGGGCTGGTTACAGTCAATGGTGATCGATATAGAGATATGATTACTAACTTTTTCATTCCTGAATTGAACAACCATGATGTCCAGGAGCTGTGGTTCCAACAAGACGGCGCAACATGTCACATAGCTCGTGCCACAATCCATTTATTGAAAGACACGTTTGGTGACCGCCTAATTTTACGTTTTGGACCTGTGAATTGGCCTCCAAGATCTTGTGATTTAACACGGCTAGACTACTTTCTGTGGGCTATGTAAAGTCATTGGTCTATGCGGATAAGCCACAAACGCTGACCATTTGGAAGACAACATTCGCCGTGTTATTGCCGATATACGGCCACAACTGTTGGAAAAAGTCGCCGAGCCAGCCGTGGCGGTCATATGCCAGAAGTCATATTTAAAATGTAATGCCACAAGATTATCTTTCGGACAAATAAAATTCATGTCAATCGAATAATCCGTAGTTGTTTTATTGCAATTTAAAGATCTATACGTCTATAAAAAACACCCTTTATAATGTATCTGTCAAATTATACAGCTGATGGTATAAGTTTAAATAATATTATTTATTAAGCCGGTGAGATGTTCACCGTTTGGAAGTTAGGTATTTAGTGATAATTATTTTTATTTCTTTCATTTACAATTCTTTTTTCGTTAACTTTTATAATTTCATTCCACAATAATATTTAGGTCTTATAGCATATTAATTCACAGTACTCTTTTATAAATTCTTACTGAGCAGTTAAAAGATAAATAAAGGGTGGTTAAATTTTAAGGGGCGATGTTGAATGTGAACCACACCTAAACGTCAAGTTTTTTCCTGCATTTCATTTGACATTTCTTAATTTGAGACTAACTCAATTTGAACCATGGAAAGATACAAAATCGAGCAACGCGTTAAAGTTATTCAGGATTATTATGAACATGGGCGTTCAAATCAAAATGCATATCGTGCACTTCGTGATTTTTTCTTCTTCAATGATGAGGCCATTTTCACGTCAGTGGATTCGTCAATAAGCAGAATTGCCGCATTTGGGCGAATGATAATCCAAGAGTGATTGTCGAAAAACCAATGCACCCACAAAAAGTGACTGTTTGGTGCGGTTTATGGGCTGGCGGCATCATCGGGCCGTATGTTTTCAAAATGAGGCCGGTCAGGTAGTTACTATGAATGGTGTTCGGTATCGTGAGATGATAGCGAACTTTTTATGAGCCGAATTGGAAGATATGGATGTGGACGATATGTGGTTTCAACAGGACGGTGCCACCTGCCACACAGCTAACGAAACAATGGCTCTTTTGCGCGACAAATTCAGTGGCCGTGTTATCTCAAGTCGTAGCGATATCAATTGGCCGCCAAGATCATGTGATTTGACACAGTTGGACTTCTTTCTTTGGTTTTATTTGAAAGAAAAGGTGTACGTCGACAAGCCAACAACAATCCAAGAGCTAAAGTATAAGATAATTCGGCACATTCGGTAGAGCCTCAGCATCATCGAAAATTTGAACCATCGGATGAAGCTGTGCCGCCGAAGTCACGGCGGTCATTCGCCGATATTTTGTTCCAGATATAATTGAAAAATACCATATTATCATAATAAAAAGAAATGACAATAATTTCCTAAATAATTTGTGTCTTATTCAAAATCAACATCGGCCCTTAAAATTGAACCACCCTTTATGTTTATTTAAAAATTTTATTTTAAACAGTATGAATAAATAAATGCAATTGCTTAAAAAAAGATGGTGTAAACAAGGTTACTAGAATTTTAATAATTTTAAGATGCATTATTTTACCATTAGTTAGATTCAGTATTAAATATTTAGTGAAGAAGATTGTATTTAAGACTGAAAAACGTCTTCATTCACTTGCAATGTTAATAATGCTTTCGAATTAGTTATTTTAAGTGACCAACTAGACAATATAAATTCTTTTTAAATGAGTAACAAGTAGCTTAGGAAATTCAATTTATTGTTTATTTTAATTTGGGGGATTTTCCAAAAAATATTTTTACCACATAAAATTTGATGGATTTCATAATCTTAATTTTTATATTTAATTATTAATCAATCAAACAAATGAATGGCTTTTATTAAGTTGCAAATGTCCATAAAATTGTACTGTGAAATTTAATGATGAACCATATTTCGATCTAATAAAGATTGTGGCGTTACGATAGCCAGGACCATTTTTCTTTAGTTCAGCATAACCATAACTGTTGGGTCCACCATAATTAGTAACATTTATAAAAGACAAAATGTGGTTTTCGGGCTCGCCCTAAAGAATAGATAAAAATCAAACAAAAATTTATTTAAATTTTAATGAATTATTTGCTACAGATATAAAACTTACCAGGCGAGGATAACGAACTGTAAAAATTTGTGAAGTGAGAAATGTTCTTGGTTCGATGACATACTCAGTGCTCAAAAGCTCATCTCCGCGTCTTAAGGCACCAAAAGTTATGTTCCTGGCTGTAGCACTAACACAAATCACTAGCGCAAATAATGCTAAAGCACTGAGTATTGTTTTACCGTAAAATTTCATTTTTAATTTAGGAAAATTAAGAAATTAATTTAATTAAATCAAGTTTACTTTAAGCCTAATCGTTCTAATAATTAATATCGAACTGATTGTTCTTAAAATTACTTTTCTATATGATGTCTTTTAGTTTTATTTCTTTTCAAAGATTAAGATTTAAAAATATTAAAGTGAATCATACATTTTGTGGTGGCGTATATAAATTTGTTTTGCACTATTTGCAAGTCTATTACTTAGTTATTATAGAACAAAAAACACAATGAAATCATAACAAGTTAAATCGGTTGTGCCGAATCTTATATACTCTTCACTGTGCTAGCGAAATATTCACATTTTTAACTTTCCACATTCTTCTTAACTAAAAAAAAACTATTCAATTGAAACTTCTAGTTTATTATAAAAATTTATTTATTTATTTATTATGTAGCGAAATATCGCCCTTAAGCTTAATAAACTAGATGTTTCAATAAAAAAGACCATATAAAAATGAAAAAAGAAATGAAAAATATTAATAAAAATGATTTTCTTTGAATACCAATTTTTTTTATTAATCAAATATAAATAATTAGTTTCAGTTCAAGAAACTAAAATGAACTAGTTTAAAAAAAATAATATTTTTCTGAGAACATTTTTTTAAAAGCAATAAAATGTCTGTAGGCACTCAATAAAAAAAAGAAATTCTAAGAAAGATATCCAAAGAAATATAATTTATTTTAATTTTGCAAATATTTGCAAAACATATTTAATTAAACATTTAATATTAAATAAAGTATTTCAAATTGACGGCAAAAACCAAAAAATTTTCTTTCAGTAACATTTCTGTATTTGTGGTTCTGTTACACTGTAGTTCCATCTGTTACTGTGTAGTGCCATCACTGCACACAGAATACACGCATACATACATATAAGACCGACTACCTGGTTTTGTGTGTGTGTGTGTGTGTGCACAACATTACGCACATACGCAGCTTAAAAATTTATATAAAAAAACCAAGGAAAAAATTAATGAAAATATAAAATTTCATTTTGATTTTTCTCTGATAAATGTGCACCACCATTTATGTGGTAACGGGGTAATTACGTACTAAATTATCAACACTGTAATAATACGACATGACATACATAAAATTATAAGACAGACAAAAAGCAAAAGAGTTGTGTTTGAGACGTGATAAGATCGGTCATCAAACCACTCACAGACAGTCGTATTTAAGATGTAGTACGAGTAGGTCTTCCAACCAAATAATTAAGGTAAGGTTAAAAGAGTTGAAATACTTTTATTCAAGTGTAATTATTGAAATAAGTTAAAACTTAAACAAGCTTAAGATCTTAAAAAATTGTTTTTATTTAAATTTTCCGATATTTCGACTTTCTTTTGAAGGTTTTCTTCAGGGAAATTTATTTTTTTATTTTTTAAAATAAATTTTCCTGAAGAAGACCTTCAAAGAAAGTCGAAATATCGGAAAATTTATTTTTTTAAATAAATTTTCCTGAAGAAGACCTTCAAAAGAAAGTCGAAATATCGGAAAATTTAAATAAAAACAATTTTTTTAAGATCTTAAGCTTGATTAATATTAAATAATAATAAATTTATAAGATCGAATAATTTAATAAGATTAGTTAAAACTTAAATATAATAAAAACTGAATTGTGAAATAAAATGTAATTAAAACTAACAAAACCCTTCTAAAACTTGCAAATTAGGCTGAATTTCAATAACAAACTGAAGACAGGAACTTGCAAAAAAAATCGACATACTAAACTTTTCTGTAGGTCATCTAAGGACTTCAAAAAGTTGATTTCAACATCCGCACAATATATATACTTTATCCATAATATATATACTTTATAGAGTGTCTCATGTATGGTGTAGGAACTACACACGTAATAACAACTTTATATATGCCCTTTTCACTTTTTGTGAAGGGTATGAACGAAAGATTAATTATTTGAGAAGAAGAGATATTGTTTATTTTTACTGAATGCAAAGGTGGGAGTACAAAATATTAAATACTGTGGTAGAAATTAAAGCAAAATCATTTTAATAATATTTATCAGCTTTCAACTTAATAGACTTAACTTTATTTTTATTAAACAGTCACGTCTTAATACATTTAACGCCAATTGCATATGCCACAAACACATTTTCACGATTATTTATTTAACATTTAAAAAAGAAGGAGAAAAAAAATAAAACTTTTGCAACAGGAAAAGTTGCCAAAAACAAAATATGTATGTTTTCCTACAAAAACGCTTTTGCAATGTGTACAATTTCAAGTGAATAAACCACTAAAACCAACCAGCCGGTTTAATTTCAGACCAACAAAAGCAGCCTGCACCAAAGAACTGATCATAAATAAATTCATAAATATTTCAAGGTTGCTTAAGGATATGAGAGAAAAATATGCAAGGGAGATGTTGGACTGGTCTTTAATTTGTACATGAAAATGTTTGTTTTTAAATTATGGATTTTTAATGACAAAAAAAAACAAAAAAAGAGATATAAAGAAAGAAATGTGGCATAAGTTGCCATACCCAACACTAAAATGTTTTCATTAAACATTATTTTGTTAAGCCTTCACATGCCTGCACAGAATTGAGAAAAAAGGTATGAACACTTGAACAGGAAGGGGATTCAAGTGGGTCCTTGGGTGTGTGTTCTTTGTGCTTTTGAAAGCTTGGCTTTTTTATACCCTTTACAAAAAGTGAAAAGAATATATATAAGCTTGTCATTGCGTGTGTACATGGGACACTCTATAATAGGCTATTCAGACATACACGTTAATTGAGCAATTAAGCATTTTATGCAATTATCGCCTTTATTGAGCTCAGTTTACCATACAAATTTCCATTAAATAATTGCGCAATTAAAAATTGATTGGACGCTAATGAAGTCAAAATCAAAATGCAACTCTTTGTTGTGCCCTAAACTATCAACGCAAAAGTGAGAAAAGTTGATATTTTCAGCATTAAAAAATGAAAACGTAAATAAATTTAAAAATAAATGTCATAAAAAGGAAGTTGCCGGTAAATAAATTTTATAAAATTGTTATTGAAAATAATTTTTAAATAACTAATTTCTTTTAATCAATAGCAGCAAAATCGAAGAATAAAAGTATTTAGTGGACGAATGGTAGTAAAATCGCCCTGCTTGATTGGTGGCCAGATCGAATTGATTTTCCTACGCCAAATATACTCCTCAGATGAATTGATTATAAGCAATGCGATGGCTATACGCTTTGGTAATGGAATCGCACTTCGCCACGTTGCATCCATTTTTTGCAAATTGTTAAACAAGCCGCATAATACCTCAAAACGAAAATGACTTTTAAAAAAATTATCATCATTGCAATTGCAATTGACTTTCCAAAATAAAGATTCACGATTCTGTAAATTCAAAAATATTTTTGATTAAAAAGATATACAAAAATATTAAAATTAATTCTACTTACCAACTTCCACAAAGACCTTGCAAGAAGCAATAGTTGTTGTTTTCTTAACTTATGAAGGACTAACTCGTTTTCTTTCTTTTTTTTTCTTAACAAAACTAGTTTGCTTTCAAAACTGGATTGCACTCAGCCGAGTAGTTCAATATTTTTAGTATAAGCTAACAAAAATTCTTTAAATTTAACTTTCTTTCCATTTTTTATTTTATAAAAACATATTTAAAAAAAAATTTCACAATATTTTCAGTTGTCAAATGATTAATTGCGTAAACTTAATTGAAATCAGTCACACAATTTAAAACTTAATTGACTTCAGTAACTTTTACATCTGAATAGGCTATAAAGTATACTTATAAGGAGCGGAGTCGATTTAGCGATGTTCGTCTGTCCGTATGTTGAAATTAGCTTTCTGTAGTCATTAGAAGACCTACAGAAAAGTTTAGCATGTCACTTTGTTGGAAGTTTCTGTTGTGAATTTAATATTGAAATTCAAGTCAATTGATCAATAAATAGTTGAGGTATGAGCTCTGAAGTGCAACTACCTCTATTTTTTGACCATTTTCGGACGTTTTTTGCGTAATTTGTCTAAACTACAAAACTGACAAAAACCTTTATATGCAGTTGTATTAGAAATATTATTCATTATGTCTGTGCAAAAAATCAGAATTATCGGCCCATAAATGGATGAGGAATATCAAAAATACAACCGTAATTTTAGATTTTCATTGAGTTTTGCTTTGTTTTTTTGGTTATTTTATCTAAACTAAAAAAAGTAGTACTAAATTTTTTTAAACATCACATTCATAGTATCTGGACCAAAAGTTAGCTGAATTGGTTTATAAATGGCGGAGCTTTGGGTCGAAAATCGCGACTACCTCTATTTTTTTTACCATTTTTGGTGAGTTTTTTGTGTAATTTGTCTACGTGGTACGCAGTTTTATCGCATATAATAGTCATAATGTCTGTTAGAAAAATCAAAAAGATCGGTCTACAAATGAAACAAAAAAATCAAAAATACAACCGAAATTTTAAAATTTCATTAATTTGCTTTGTTTTTTTGCATATTTTGTCTAAACTACAAAGCGGAGAGAAAAATGTATTGAAATTTTTTTAACAGAAGCGTAATGTCTGTGCAAAAAACGAGAATAATCGGTTAGCTAATAGCAGAGGAGTATCAAAAAAAAGATTTTCCATATTATTTGCTTTGCTTTGTTTTTTTTTTATGGGAATTTTTAAGATGTCATAATTGAGTTAACTTTTTATCAAACTCTTTTTTTCTTTTAGAATAAAATATATAATTTTTTTCCCATGAGAGACTATCAAACGGTGTTGATTAAAATCGCTATTCTGTAAAATCATGTTTTTTGAATTATGACACTATTAAAATAAATGAGTGATATTGTTGTTCAAAGAAAATCATTTATGTGTTAGAAATTTAAGCAATTTGTTTAATTGCAAAGGCTTGCATTTATCCGTAGCTTTTTTAAAAGAAAATCTTGTACAACCAAGAAAAATTTTGTAATTTAAGATTTTCCATGTGTTGCAAAAAAAAAAGTATAAAGTAAAAAGTTCAGGAAGTACTTCTGATAGAATACGTGCATGATTAAATTAAAAATTTTAACTCTTCAATTGCGCCAAGCCCTGAATACCCCTAGTATTAAGTAAAAAAGAAAATAAAAAATAAAATAATAAAAATAATTTATGAGGTTCTTGCTCTCTTTCATCAGCTTATTCCTGCTTTAGTGTAGAGAGCAACTCTTGTCTGGAATTCTTTTAAAACCCTAAATGGAGTTAAGAGTTCACAGCCTACCTTAAGGCCCAAAATTGTGGTTATCAGATAATATTGTATAAAACCACATATAGTCTGCTTATTTCCACTTCTCTCCGATGCCGTGCTATGCTGTGCTATTGACAGCACAGTAATAAATATTTTAATTGGAAAACAATGTTGCTTCTTTGAGCTGCAGTTATCGGTGTGTTGCTAGTAATTCATTATTAAATGCAATAATTTTTTTGTTTAACGCAATATTGCTTACTTGACCGTAAACAAAAAGTTGTGCCTTTTAAAGCCAGTATTTTATATACTCGTATAATCAAGAGCACACATTGTAAGTTCAAATACAAAATGAAAAATAATGACTAATTTTTGTTTAACCCTTAAGAGAACGCCAAAATGTGCTCACGCAAATGAATACCAGAACCAGGCTGGACCATTATCAAATATACTGTATATTTAAAATAAAAATAAATACTATTTATTCACACATTTTAAAAAACATACAAAACTAAAGCAATTAAATTATATTAACGTTAAAATTAAGATAAACTTTAAGTTTGATTACATTTAAAATATTGAAGGCAAAGAGAATTTTTTTAAAATTTATCTTTATCTTTGCTTTGATTTGTTTCTTAGGAACGCATTGTATAGACTTACAATGTAACGGATTCCTACGAAAATGCAATAAATAATTATATTTCAATTTCTATACTATTATTCGAATGTTTCTATACTGATAGATGAACAAAATTTTATGTAATGATATTGCTTATAGCAGCGATTTCCAAACTGTCTGATACTGCGACCGACATAAGAAAAAAATATAAAATTGGTGGGCTAAAACAATAAAATAATAAAGTAATAATAAAGTAATTTATTCATAAAATAAAACTAAACGAAAATTAATAAAAAATTATTGTAAAAAATATAATGTGATGGGATGAACTTGTTTGTTAGCACAAAGTTTCTCAAATCGTGAAATAGTCACCCGAAGTTCTTTTTCCACTACTAAACGCTTTAGATATTTCGATTTCATACCTGCTAAAGAAGAAAATCAGGCTTCGCATAAATATGATGTTACAACAAAGTACTTAATATAAGACTTGTGCTCCGTAGTTCATTTCAGCGTGCGCTCGTCTTAATTCAAAAACTGAAAGGAATAGTTCGTTCATTTAGTTCATTTGATCTTTTGTCTATTTATCGTTTTTGCACATAGTTCAAATACTCTTGATTGTCATTGAACGTTTTTTATTGTGTAAAATGATATCGAATAGCGGCTTAAAGGAATTTTTTATGAAAAAAGAAAGCAAATCAGCAAAATTCGAAAAATCTTAAAATTAATTTTTCGGTTTTTTTTATAATTTAAAATGGCTAAAAAAAATTTAAGGCTTTAGAACAGAATTGAATGGTAGAATTACGCATAATTCTTTTTTTCAATTAGTTTGTTTCTAATACAATTTTTGTAAAAGAAAAAAATATGGAACTTTCGTTACGTCGTCTTTATCATCGTATAAGTTTAGTTAGTTCATTTTAAATGAAGAGCTAATACTTGTTCGTTCGTTTCAAGTTATAGAATAGTACAATAGGAATAGTTCGTTCGTGTACTACCCAAGATTACTTAATATAATCTTTTTTTTTCGTTCAAATGTAATGAAGTACCGCAAGATATTTCAATTAGTTTTCTACTTCGCAATTAAGCCATTCAAATCAAGTTGGTTATTCAAAAATGGATTCTGGATCTATGCAAATTTTTTAAGTTCAATATTGTTGAAATAATGTACAAAATATTTTAGTAACCTTTGCAAATGTTCTATAAAAAGATTTTTGTTTGCTTTAATTCATTGGAAACATGTCATATATATTTTCTTCTAAATTGGATATCCAAAGCTCCAATTTTTTAATGAATGCCGTGACTTTGTCTTTTTGAATCGCTTAATTTTTTTAAAATTACAATTAAATAAGAAAGTTTAAGAATAAAGTTATATTTAAGAACGATGGCAATTTCGTCTTTAAGTTCGAACACTCTTTGAAATAATTCGCAATAATACAAAAGTGATGTATATTCAGCTCCCATATCTTCACACAAATTTCCAAATAATCTCGCTTTTAAAGGAATGTTTTCGATATGGCACAGGGTATAGTAAAATAGAGAAAAAAAGACGATGTTATAATGGCGATAACAGGGATTCTTAATAAAGTAATATCGCAACTAAAAATTTTAATTAAAAAGAGTTTTGTAAGTATTTTTTTTTTTAAATGAAAAAAACTTTACGATCCCCTTGAAGTTATTACGTGGGTTGTGACCCACAGTTTGGCAGCCGCTGGCTTATAGAAGAGAAACTTCAGAACGCAATTTTTTCTTATTTTCTGATTGTTATAACTAATTGGAAATTTTTATCAAAAATCAACTAATTACACAAATATACAAATTTTGGACTAGAAGTTATTTTCAAATTATTTTGGAGCGCTGATTTAAAATATGCACTTGGCTTTTGCAAATTATCTCTGGTGTTCGAGATATAGCATTATCTCCTAATTAAATCAGGCGACATGACATATCTGGCATTTCTTTTTAAGCGGTTTTTTATATTTGATCATATAAAATACGAAAATTTCGGGAATTTCTCATTTTTTTCTAAATTTCAACATCAATCCATATAATCACAAAAAATTTTCGTCCAATTCATATACATGTGACTTCCATTTTTAAAAAAAAGCACGCATTGATTGAGGTTGAAATTTGACGTGTGTATCACAAAAATTTCTTTTTTCCAATATTTTCTAAATGTTTTAAAACAAGTAACGGGTGGCGCAAAAGTAATCAGGTGGCGCAAAAGTAATCCTCCTATCAGAAAATGCTATAAATTTTGATTGGCCCCTAATGTCAACATTGTTTATTAACGTGTATTTCGCATGTGTTTACTACACAAATGTCAAAACAGAACTGACATTAGGGGCCAATAGCAAAATTTATAGCATTTTTTGATAGGAGGATTACTCTTGCGAAACCTGATTACTTTTGCGCCACCCTTTATAAAAGTAATAAATTATACAACTCTGATTGTTGTTTTTGTATTTGCTGTAGTAATTTATGAGGTAACTTGTGGCCATTATATTTTCATCCTGAATTTTACCCTCTTTTTTTGCTTTGTGTTTATTTTTCCAGTTGTTAAGAGTAACTGAGTACCTTTTTCTTGAAAGTTTTTTTTATTGATCATAAATTGTCCACAATTGTTATTTTTCTTGTTGTAAACTGCCTTGTTCGTTTTATTTCTTCTTTTTCTATTTTGTTTGAATATTTCATTGTAGGAACATTTAGGGTCTTTGTCAGGTCTCTAAGTTTTAATCGATTTCAGTTTTATTTATTTATTCATTTATGCGATTTTCCGTTAGTTGTTGTGGTCATTGAATTTTTGTAATTTTATTTTTAACTACAATACTTGACGACAACTCAATTTGCTTTGGCACCTTATCAATGCAATTCTTAAAAACAAAAAATAAAAAAATTTTCTACAATTTAAAATCTTTTTTTTATTGAATTTTATTTAAGAAATTTTGATTTCTAGATAAGGACAAGGATTCAGAAAAGAAGACAAAGTAAAAGTTTTACTTGCAAAATATTGTGAAATAACTGATCCATCAGTATAAGTTTAATAATCGAAATAATAATGACTTTTTATAGAATTTTTCTTACTGATTTTTATAAACTTTACTGTGAACGGCAATATGAGCTGATGATTTCGTGAAACCCTATAAAAGATACATATTCTGGATCTTTATAAATAGCGAAAGTGATTAACCGATTAACATCTGTCTGTGTAGCTGTTGAAATCAACTTTCTGAAGTATGTAGGCAAAGTATGGAAATGTTTAGTATGACAATCTGTCAATTGTTGGCGTCTTCAGATTATAATTGAAATTTAGTCTGATTGTTTCACAAATGGAAAAGTTATGAGTGAAAAACTTCAACTATCTCTATTTTTTAACCATTTTTCTGTGGTTTTTGTTGTGTTTTCCTACACTATAAAACGGACGAAAAAACATCGTATGAAATGTCAGAAATGACAGTCGTATTGTCCGTGTAAAAAATTTGTCTACTATTGGCCGAAAAAATCAAATATTCAACGGAAATTTTGCATGTTTTATTCATTTCTGTTTTGCTTTTTTATTGAAATTTTTTAAGCTGTACATGTGCGTAATGTGGATGAGAGTACACACATTACCTTATGGCTAACATAACTATCTTATTCAAAGAAGGAGGACAGGAAGAAAGTTTTGTTTTTTTTATTTTATTTTTCGCATTAATTTCAAATTTTCTATCTGAAATTTAAATATTTGTTATGCTTTTCAATAAAATAAAATTTAATTTATTTTGCGTTCTTAATGCATTCCATTTTTCAATTGAATTTTAAAAATTGTTTTTGTGTGCTGAGAGCAAGAGTATAAAGATTTTCTTGCTTTTAGAAATATTTAAGCATGCCCGGCCAGTTTAGTCCTAGATCTAGTTAATATGAATTTATTTAACTGAAATTAATTATTTATTTTAGGATTAACAACAAAATATTCCTTGAAAATGAATTTTAAGATACTACAGTAAAGAGTAGATAAATAAAACACGGCACTACCTAATTTAACTGGTTTTTATAAAATATTTTTAAGCGATTTGAAGGCTTGTTCTTTTCAACCTCCTACAAAGGAGTAAATTTGAAAAAAAAGGGAATCCAGTGTTTGCATTTTGTGTCATTAAACTCTTACCCCAATTTCAATTTCACTTACGCTTTCGTTGTCTGTTTCAGTCATTTACAAAAAAAAAAAAAAACAAAAAACACACACAACCCCATTAAAGCGGGAGAACAATTACAAAGACAAGTCTTAGAAATAAATAATTATCATTTATAAAACCGCAAAAGCCCATAGAAAACGTCAAACGTTGTATACGCACGCACACGCACACAGAGAGCTATAGATAAGCACACACATACGTTCAAATAGTAGACAAAAGGATGAATGAATGGTTATTCCTCATCATCCATTACACCCACCTTACAAATTATTTAGATTCTGTATAACTTCAGCAACAGTAACAACAACAAGCACAACAACAACGAGAATTATGTCTTACTTAGCCATGTATGTATAGTGAGGACAGTTGCTTTGCATGTGAATGTGAGTGAGTGTTGGCGTGAAATTTGTTTTAAGGAAGTTGAACAAAATTGGGGTCATGACTCGATTGACTGACTGGCAGTGAAGAGCACAAAGGAAAAATTAATATTGTCAGTGAACTTCACTTATTTACGAGTAAGTAGTATGAGGCTTTTAAAGTTTTATTATTCAAATGTCGAAATTCCTATCACAGCCCACAACAAACCATTTGTTTCACAAACGTGAGCATAAATATCTGAAGTTTGTAGGTTGCTGTTGTCAAACTGGGGGCAAATTTTTACAATTAGTCTGGTTCGTAAATTTAAAAAAATTAAAAAATACTTTGATTGTAAGAAGCAAATTTCTTGCCAGTTATTAATTTAAATTAAATTTTTGTATGGCATCAGTCTTGACTTACAGAATTGAATGGGTACATATTGGTTGCATTTGCAATGGGATATGTACTTGGAATTAGAATGAGGAGCCGGAACAAGTCACCTGGTCACTGCGGCCAAAATAAACCTATTGTGGTACTACCCTCAAGCTTTAAGTTCCTACTGAGAATTCAAAGACTTTCTTCGGTTGTAGCTAACGATGCGCTAAGTAACAAAAACCGGTCCAAATTATACCATTAAATTGACACAATATATGCTCTGCTGTTTCTTTATCTTAGTCAAGGGCCATTTTAACTGATCCTCATATATGCCAAGTTTTCCAATAATCTGCCATGTCTACTCATGAATCCCTTATTATGTACTACTAACAAAACAAAATTGCTTAGCTTTTCAACAATAAAATCCTTACACCACAAAAGAACTGCGGTTATGAGTCTTTAATTTGTTACCAGTCAAAGATTGAGTTGTGGTAATCGAGTAATTGTAACGAATTTACTTTTTTAATAATATTTTTTGGCTGTAGGGATGAATTCAATTCAACCAACTGAATCAATTCTAACACCAAAAGATAGAATGTTTGAACTTGCAAGACTATTTGCTGGCACAAAAGACTGAGTACTCTTAATAACCCAGCAAACAATAGTGCTTCCTTAAAAGCAATTATATAAGCAATACAACAATAGAGAATCACTTACAATAGCATATTTATAATGCATGATTTTTGTTGACAATGAGCCCCCTAGAAGCAATAGCTTTAGCTGCCAAGAATACTTACTAAAATACTTACATTAAAAAACATTATTAACTCGTCACCCAAAAGTTCTGTTAAGTATAAAGGGTTGTTTTATGTTTACTTTCAATAAATACTGTACAAATGTTTTTTTGAACTTTCGCTTACTTTAGTGCTGCTCAGCAGCAATAAATTACCATTTAAAACTGGTTTGTTCTTGAGATAGAATTTTGTGAACTTAAAAACTTTTGTCATTTTACATCGTGTTTATTTAAAGATACTTTCGTTTATCATAAAAAGAGCATTTAAAAAAGATTCTCCAAAACCATGACTTTTTTCATGATTCATGACCTGAACCAAATTCCATTTTTAACTTATGAGAGCATATTCCTTGAAAATCAAGATTTTATAGAAAAGATATTTTCACTTACACGGATTCACATAATGACGTGAAGTCTTGAATTTTACTGACTTTTAGTGAAATTTATGAAAGGGTCATGGTCATCAAATCAAGGCATGTGTGCATTTAAATAACAACAAGGGGTAATTTTTTCTGTAATAATTTCGATATTGTTTTAAATTGTTTTTTTAGATGGATACTTTTATCACGGGTTTCTTTTCGCGTATTGTTGCTAATAAAAAAAAACTCTTTTTGAATGCTTTAGTCTACTTTTTTGTTGAAAACAAAAACGATATTCGCTTCGATGATAATCTGACAATTGTTTTCCTTGTATTTCTAATGCTCATGCTAAATGTGGCGGAAATGTTTTTAATGGTTTTTAAAACAAGCATTCATTCCCCATTATTATTTAGTAATTTTTTTTTTCCTTTAATATAAATTATCACATTCAAGTCTTAAACATTCAATGACGCTTCTTCTCTACTAAAATCGTGTGCCGTTGAGTTTACAACAGCTGTAGCATCATTGTATTCTTCTCTTATTCCTTATTTGCTTTAATTTTGAGCATTTAAATTTTACCGCTAGCGCAAAGGTTCCTTAAAAAGGCTTTTTATTTAAAGAAACCACTTGATATGAAATAAAATATTTTGCAAGCAATTTCATGCAAAATTAAATGTGGTAATTATTCCATTGTAGCATCTCGCTCTAGTCGTTTATAAATCAGCAATTATAAGGCTGACGATGTGCATTATGTAAACGATTTCTATGATGAGAGTCACAAGCTCTTGACACTTTGGGAGAAAACGATAAAATTATGTAAGCAACACGCCTTATTTAAGAGGACGGAGGGTTACAGCAAAGTGTAGGCTGTGGATAGAGAAGGATTTTTAAGAGGCAAACAATTTAAAAAAGAAGTAAATTTTTGTGTGTTTTGTTTTGGATAATGTCAGAACGGAAACACAGGAACGGATCTAAATTGAAAAAAAAAATAATTTAGGCCTGCTTTAAAGTCAAGAGGAAATTCAAGCTTGCTGTTTCATTTTACATTTCTTGTTGTTTTCATTATATAGGGTGTCTCAGTAAGAGAGCACTTTGTCATTGTAAAATAAAAACATTTAATTTATGAGAGAGTTGTGTTTTTTATTGGAGTTGATGTTCTTATTAAGTACACTGAGCTAAATATCGCGTTGCAATATCAATAACGTATGTGGTCATTTTGACATCATCCCGCTGTCTATTTTATTGACAACAAGTGTTTTCAATTTTTTAACAAGTGTGAACAAATCGACAACGGTTGGTTGTAAACTTAAAAAAAAAAGCTGCAACATTACTTTTTTGACAACGCATGTTGTCAACAACTGTTGTCAAATTCCAACTTATTAACAAACGTGGTCAAATTGACAACGCATGTTATCATTTTAACAATCGTATGGTATTATTACGACACCAAATTGTGTTATTTCGATACCAAATGGTGTCGATTTATCACCGGTTTGGTGTCATTTCCATACCGCACGTTGTGAACTCTGCAACGATTTGTTGTAAATAATGCGTTGTCAACGTGAGTACAATCGTGGTCGATACACTGTAAACATTCTTTCTCTGGGTTTTTAGAATAAAATATCAGCAAAAGCCAATGGGTAATGGAGCAAAGTGAAGTTATAGTTATTTTTCGAAAAAGTCATATTCTCCGATGAAGCGCATTTGTATTTGAAATTGTCGAATTTGGGGCTGAGAAAATCTTTATGCATCCCATGAAAAGAAAATGCACGAGCTAAGAGCAATTGTCTGGTGACTGTGAACGTCATTAGTTACAGGAACATGACAACAGAGTTCTTATAACCTTAACTGGAAGGTAGTGGACGACACAACGCCACCTGCAACAGAACTCCTTCAAAAACGACGTATTTTTATTTTAAAATAAAAAAGTGCAATCTTACACACAATCTTACATTCTTAACTTACACAATCGCCTGTTTAGCACTTACCTGGGCAACAAAGCCTTTGAAAATGGGGAAACACCTCATAAATATTTCTTATTTCTTAATTTTGTTTGCTTAACTTGCTGTCACCTTTTAGTTCTCGAAAGTTCTCTTTTTTATAAAAAAGAAAAAACCTGCCTGTATTAAATTAGTTGTAAAATTAAATTTTTTAAGAATATAAATTTTATAAAACACACAAACAAACAAGAATATAAAGTTGTGTCGTTGACAATTGACCTCAATTTATGAATACGGCAATATCGTAATCATCATCATTATGTGATACTTGAAACAGCCATAAGGTCTAGGATCCGTCAGTAGCTACACAACGTTAAAACACACAATATTGTCTTACTCACACAAAAAATGAGAATCGAAAAAAGCAAAAACTTTTTAACATATTAACAACAACAACTCAACTCTTGCGTCTCTGGGGCATGCTGGCAGCAGCTCTACTACATGGATTCCGACTCAATATTTAATTTTTTTTCTACTTTATTTTATCTCCCAAAATGTTAAATGAAAAAATAAGCAACTACAAAATTGTTATAGATTTTTTGCTTCGCAGTAACCACAGGTCAAAATGTCAATTGTAATATTCATTTTATTTTTATTACTTTTTATTTTTTCGTAGCACAAAAACATATTTTTTGACTGCCTGCTCTTTTTCACATAAAACATGAACAACCACGTGACTACACATTCTCATCTCGCCGTACATGCTTTTACAATGTATCAATTTAATGAATTTCATACTGACTTGTGATGTACTGAATTCATGAAAATTAAAATTATTTATTCATGTTTTTTTTTTGTTAGAAACCATTGCGATGGGAATTGAATTTAGACATGATATTTAATATTTTATTTTTTTGTGTTGGCATAAATGAATGTAAATTGAAAATTGAAAAAAAGAAATAATTTCAATTTTATTTGCAACAAATAATAAATTCAACACTGTTAATTAAAGAAAAAATAAAAAGAAAATTCTTTTAAATTTATAGTTTTTTAAAAACTAAATATTTCCTTTTAGGAGCAGAGCACTAAGCTTAATGCACGATGGGTGTCTTACATTAAAAAGGACAAAATATAATCAAGAGCTTATAATCGGGGGTGTTAAAGAATCCAATTTTGCCGCTATTACTGTTAAAAACCAAAAAAAAATTATTTAGTGTTATAACACTCGTTTTTGTCGAATTTAATGTCGGTTTTAAGTGTCACAGAAACCAATGTGTTATGGGTTATGCCTTGGAAATAAAGAGTGGTTTTCCATTTTCGAAAAATTTAACTAAATTAATATTAATTTTATAGAAATCAACATTTAATAGCATCCAAATCTCTATAATAAATATAATTCTCTTTTTAAGACGAATTTGATTTAACATGAGTTAAAAAGACAGAAAATTCTCTTTTTACACGAATTTTTTTGGAACGTATCTATCGTGTAAAAAGAGAATTAAGTGTAATTGAGTTTATTGAAAAATTTTTTCATAGTGAGAAAGAATTCTTAAATCGCGAGAAGCCAAATGTAGATTCCATTTGGCTACAGTTGAATCACTATACAGCCAGAGCCAAAATCACCGCATTCGATATCGAATGAATGCTATCGTAATTTTTCTATTTTTGTATGAAAAAATTTTTAAATTTCGATACGAGTTGCTCGCTATCGGGGCTCAGGTCTCTCACAGAAAAATGTAAGAGAAGCGATGGTAAGACAAAGCTTGCCCAAAATAAAATAAATTAGAGAGACAAAGAGAGAGAGAGAGAGAGAGAGCAATGGCATCCAGTCTACAAACTTGGACATAATCGTTCATTTCACTAAATTATTCAGATTTTTAAATTCCTTCAAAAAAACTAGTTACACCGTATGACTTGCGAAGTAGCGCCACTTAATCTACATAAATAAAAATTTTATTTTCCAATGGATTCGTCTGAAATTTTGTACATATAATCTCTATACTTCACGGAAGGTCGCCATTCATTTTTAAGCCCACTTTTCAACGATTTTCACTCGCCACTGTTCAAAAAGATATGTGGCCGTACTTAATTTAAGCCTGAAATTATGCTTTGAAATATTTTATTTACCAATTTAATTAGGGCCTCTGCATTTTATAAAATAGTGAATGGCTGCGTTTATTTGGATGAGTTTTTTAGCAATTAAAATTCTATTTTTAAACAGATTTCTCTAAAGATTTCTCTGAGTGGTAAAGGGTGTTTTTTATAGACGTATAGAACTTTAAGTTGGCATTACTGTTCAAGATGGCGACCGATTTAACAGCTGTCAAGTGATTTATTCTCAGTTTGGTTTGGCAATTCATCATTAATAGACTCACGCCTGAACAATGCTTGCGTAGATTGGTCGAATGGGCCCAAAACTGCCGCATTTGGAGTGGAGCTAATCCTCAAGTGTATGTCGAAACACCGTTACATCCAGAAAAACTGACTGTTTGGTGCGCTTTATGGGCTGGTGGAATCATTAGCCCGTACTTCTTCAAAAACGATGATGGCCAGAACGTTACAGTAAATGGTGATCGGTATAGAGCCATGATTGCTAACTTTTTCATTCCTGAATTGAACAACCATGATGTCCAGGAGCTGTGGTTCCAACAAGACGACGCACCATGTCACACAGCTCGTGCTACAATCGATTTATTGAAAGACACGTTTGGTGACCGCCTAATTTCACGTTTTGGACCTGTGAATTGGCCTCCAAGATCTTGTGATTTAACACCGTTAGACTACTTTCTGTGGGACTATGTAAAGTCATTGGTCTATGCGGATAAGCCACAAGTGCTTACCGGTGTTACTGCCGATATACGGCCACAAATGTTGGAAAAAGTCATAGAAAATTGGACGTCCAGATTGGACTACATCCGAGCCAGCCGTGGCGGTCATATGCCAGAAATCATATTTAAAATGTAAAGCCACAAGATAAATAAAATTCATGTCAATCGAATAATCCATCGTTGTTTTATTGCAATTTAAAGTTATATACGTCTATAAAAAACAGCCTTTACATACACTCTCTAAGAATACCAACTCATGTAATAAAGGACTGGGACGGGCGAGACCGGGCAAATAAAATCAAAAGGTATGCATCGATTTAAAAAAAAACCATGTGGGTACAACTTGAAGAGAATTTTGCTCATAAGCAAATACTTATAACAAACCGGTTTTAAGCAAATCGCGCATATGTTCGGTCACCTCTTGAATTTCGGAAATAGAGTCTAGGGCACTAGAGCAAATTTGAAAACAAAACAGCTCTCCAAAATACTTTGGAAATAGTTTTGAAAGCTAAGTCAGATTTACTACGAATTTAGTCCAACTTATCACAAACATTTTTTTGGAATTCCATTTTCCTATCCTCATTTCTAGTTTCGTTATACTGGTGGGTGTTACTTTTACACAGTGTTTACAGTAATTTATAAGTCAAATAATCATGATTTAGGTTTATAAATATTTTGCTTACAATAACGTTTAGTTGTGTTAATAATTTATATTTATAAATTACACATTTACATTAGTTTTATGGTTTATTTAACAACAAACACAAATGCGCTGTACTAGTAGCAACAAACTTATTTATTTGAAATGTGTTTGAGTTTGAATTCCTCCATTCCCGGCCCTCCCTTCTTCATTAAAATTATTTATGGTTTTATGTTTTTATTTATACCAGCAAAATGTGTGTAAGAGAAAGCTTTTCCGGAGGGCATTTTTATAGTTGTTATACATTCTGGCGGCTTGTTGCTCTGAAGCAACGTTGTACAATAGCGAGTGCATGTTGATGTTTGATATGTATTTTGCTCTTGTTAAGTAACCACCCATAATAATAAATTATTGAGTTGACTTGAGGTGCTTAATACTCGTATGAGTACGAGAGTGTTTTTTCTAAAATTTTTCTTTTTAACAATACAAAAAATTAAACAAAATTAAATTGCAATTTCTGCTCTATTTTACCCGCATCTACCCTGTTCTATTTTTATCACCATTTAACTACTATAACTCTCGCAGTGAGAAAATTTTAACAACAAACAATAGAATTTAACAAAAAACAATGAAACTTGAAACAAAATGTCATTCATTACACACAAGTGTTTCTGAAATTTTTTTTTTTTTTTTTTTGTGAGAACCAACTGTCATTTTAATGATTTTGACGTGCTTTATTGTAAAGATGCGAGTACAAGTTTTTCTGCAGCAAAATTTTTGGGAAAAACGTCTCACTACAACTGTCAAAATATCTCACATTTCAAAATGTATTTATAAAAGAAGAGTGAAAAAGTTATTATAAATAAAAATTACTAAATTTAAACCAATAAATTTAAATTAATGAATTACATAAGTTAAATTTGAATTATTGAATATTCTAGTTTTATATGAATTATTTGTTAATATTTTTTTGTGTCGCATAGCAAATTTATAAATATTTTTATTCACATTTTGTACTAACAAAATTTCATAAACAAATTTCATGTTGATAATTTCTATTGTATTTGACATTTGAATCATTCGAAAATTCCTTTGCATTTTCTCACATTCAACTACAAAAACACTTTTTACTCACAAACTAAGAAACAACGAAATTATTTACTACACACTTTTCGATGTGAGAAATTCTCCCACATAGTTACAGAAACTAGCCATTGGATTCGGAAGCAATAGCGATTATTGGAAGCAATGTATTGCATTTTGCTATGCAATAACGTCAGGCAGTGTGTTTAAAAATGTAGTCCCACAGGCTAAAAAGAGAAAAATTAAAATGTATTGCTTCAGAGAAACACTAACGTAAGGGAGCGCTCAAAATTTCTATTATTTATTTAATTACATTTCTTTAACTTAAGTAACTATTGAAAAAACAAGATTGGTCCCAGGAGATCTAGGCAAGATTATTCTTACAGCAATTACGAGATTCGTAAGGAGTCTCGAATTGTAGTTAGGAGCTGGGCTGCACAATAGATCTTAAAGGTCATACTATAATGAATTAAATTAGTAGTATGAATTAAATTAAAAAAATAAATATAAAGTAGTTTTTTGCTTTCTTATTTAGAACACCAATTTAATGGATCTTAGAGTGTATAAAATAAACATTATTTTACACATAAACCTAATGCTTCTAGGCAGCTCATGGCGAACAAAAATTATGTGATATAAAAGCTCTGTTGCAAGTGATATGTCGTTATATCTATTATAAAATTACTTCTAAGCAAACGCTATTTGTTTTGCTGGGATGTAGTGAACTCTAATTCGTTTAACATTCTCCTACACTCGCTGATCAAATTACTCTACGCTTATTTCTCTTTCTCTATACTTTACTGTAATACATTAGCCCCCCGGAGTGTGTCTTCTTGATGAATTAGCCCACCTTGATGTAGCCAACACTCTGAGCTGCTACGGGCTTGAACCTGAGAGAAGGATGCCCTTTGGGGTTCGACCAGTGCTACTCTACACTGTTATCTCGGGAGCCGGTAGCCCCACAGACGAGGCTTTATTTAATGTTGGGTTAAGAGTTGATGCTCACAATACGATTGAACAATGAGTGCTCGGAGTCTGTGGACCAAATTTCGTTCCAACCATAGGGGGCTTAATGAATGATGTTCTGGGGACAACATCCGTGGTTTTTTGTTCGATCTGTGGAGTTCGTGCACACCCAACATGAAGATAAAGCGAAATCTGTGGTGACTGTGGTTACTACCTAAAGGTACGTGGGAAGTGAAGAACATGTACACTTCCTTCAGGTTGCCATAATGCCTCAATGTGCTGTTGCATAACAACAGAAATTCGCAATGTGTTACGCTTTTTGGTCGCCCCAAATCCCTCAATAAGGGAGATTATTGTAATATAACTTTAGCATCTATAATTTGTTACCTGTGACTATAATTGCTCACAACACGAGTGGTGGTAGCCCCGAATACCTCACATGGTTTGACCACTGTAACACTAGGCCCAAGCAGCAGATGCTTACCTCAATAATCTACTCTCATTGTACTACACTAGTCAATACTTTTCACTTCCAGTCTACTCTACTGTATTGTCTGAAATAAGATATAACCGATAATAGATGCGAGTTTTAATTTTGGGCTAAAAGCAAATCTGATGTGAAGAACCAAAAATTAATTTTCGTTGCGTGAACTATAGCTTATAAAGTTAAACTATAAAATCCAAAAAAAATTCTAGCGAAACAATAACAACTCCGAAGAGAATTTTGATCATTTTAAAATTGTCTTTCTACCCCAACAGCTGTTTATTCAATACAGCAATTTGCCTTACAGAAAACTTTAGGAAGAAGACTTTAATACTTTCAAAACAAAATCTCTAAATACCTTCAAATACACACCCACCCACTCAGCCTCAAGCCAAATGAAAAGTGTGCGTTTTAGCTTTGCTTTTGGAATTAAATTTTTTTTTGCTCACTTAAAGCAGGCACAGATTGCCTTTGAAGAGTGAAAAATATATAAAATACTTGAATATTTATTGCAATTTACTATTTTATTGCTATAAATTTGCAAACTGTGTCATGTTGCTGTGCAACATTTACACACTTGCACTGATATTTAAATGGCTTTCCATTTCTTATAAAGCTGAAGGAATCTTATTCATTTTGGTTCATGTGTGCGTGGCATACAAAAGATGCCAATTGATAATGGCCATGAACTAGAAAAACGCTTTGAGGAAATGTAGGTTGCTGTGTGTCCGTCCATTTGAGACGGACAAAAAAACAGACACACAAAGACACACCCCTCATTCAGTCATGCACACAAGTGTTTAGCACAAGTGGGCGACCATAAATTACATTTGAAAAATGTAATAAATTTTCGTGGGTTTTCTTTAGTTTTCTGAAATGGTTTTTATTTTAATGTGGAGATTTTTTAATAGTTTTATTTTAAAAATGCTTCTTTTTAATAGTTTTTATTTTAATGCAGAAAAATTTTTCATAAAATAAACCAGCTATCACTTTTCGAGTCTGTTGTTTCTTGGTGTGAGTAAACATTAAATAAAAATTTTTAACAAAAAAGTCACGTGCTGTGAAAGTAAAACTTTTTAAGAAAAGTCTATACGTTTCATTGATTTACGAATTATTTAAAAAGTAATAAAAAGTAATAATAAATTTAAAATCAATTTGGAGTGAAGTTTTTTTTTTGCCTTTTTTCGTTAAAAATTACAAGCAAACATTTAATTAAAACAAAATTCTGAGTAACTACTCTGAAATATTTTTTATTAAAAAAAAGGTTTTTGAAATTGTACCTGTAGAAAAATAAACGACTTTTTTGTAATAGAATTAGGTAAAAAAAAATATATAAAATTCGCCGTAATTATTTTACATTTTTTTCCCAGTAATTTTAAAAAAATTTGCTGAAATGCATTTTTAAGCAAAACTTTGATATCAAATTAATATCTTGTAGAATTGAAATGCAATCTTTTTCAAAAGCTACATTTTTTTGACATTCATCAAGATTGAATTTTCATGACAAAAAGAAACTGGCCAACTTGTTGCATTGAATTTCATATTAACTAATAATTTTTATTTATTTTAAAGTATTTTATTGTTATTTTAACGTGCTTAGTTTAATTGTCTTTTATATTTTGCACGTCTTCTTTTTAACTTTTTTACTTTAATCTTTTTTTACACTTCACTGTGATTCTAGATCTTTACAAATAGCGGAGTCGATTAAGCGAAGTTCGTCTGCCTGATTAGCCGTTGAAATCAACTTTCTGGGGTTCTGTAATCGAATGTTACATCATTCAGACTAGTGAGTCAATGTAAGGCTGTGTTATCCAATCTGGGACGTCAAGCTGACTTTACTGGTACGGAACAGGCGAATGAATTAGATAAGGCTGGCTCTAATAGGAAGGCAGCCTTGATCACTACCAAAGAGAGGCGAATGCCAGATGACGCAGTCTGGAAATGTGTAAAGTTATGCATCAATTAAGGGCCTTCTATGATGGCAAACGCTCTCCTCAGCTGGAAAACAAGAAAAGAAATTATATTTACAGACTGGTCACAGGCTAGGACTGCTTTTCAAAGAAAACTGCCGCAGCTGCCGGTCACACGAAAGTAAGGAGAGAGTCTTTCGTCGTCTTCTCTGCTGGTGCCCGGCTCCTGTGGCTTTGAGACACAAATTTCTCAGTGCAAGTCTCAATATTCTCTGCAGAACGGCTACTCCGGGGTCTGCCACGCCTGGCAGCATCTCGTGTTGTGCCAGTCTCTTCGAGGCGAGCGGCTAAACGTCGCAGTGTTTCACCAGTAGGCGTTGGACGGCCAGGAAATCTGCGACGAAATTCACGTTGTGCCAAAGTCACCGACCGATTATAATCCAATAATTATTGGTCTAATAAATAGTCACCAATATTCCGCGTTCTGGAGCAGTGTAGCGTAACATTGTTTATTAACGTGTATTTCGCATGTGTTTACTACACAAATGTCAAAACAGAACTGACATTAGGGGCCAATCGCAAAATTTATAGCATTTTCTGATAGGAGGATTACTTTTACGCCACCTTCTAGCTACTTTATATAAATACTTTATGCTTGGAGCCAAGCAATACAAATATTTACTTCTGGCGACTTACCGACAATAATAAGAACGAAGAAAGAACGTGTGTTATTTTGTATCCTTTTTTCTTTTGTAATTTGTTTCCTTTTCCTATTTATTGTATTAACATATTTAATTAAAAAATAATTTAAGTTTCGACTAAAAGTTTAATTATATTAATCAAGTGAATATTTGTTTCTGTGTATTACATGTTGTTTAAATTGTGTACTTATATTTATTTATACAAGTAAAGTTAGAAAGACAAAAAAATAATCACGATTTTTATAGTTCCAGATTTATTTCTAATTTACTTTATTCTGTTCCATTGTCGAGTGTGTGAAACAAATTACAAAAGAAGAAACGATGCAAAATTAAAAATATGAAAATTTGGCCACTGCAGTGTATTAGACTCGGTACAGCCGAATTTAACTTGTTCAATATTTTTGTTGTGTCAATATATGTGTTTTTTTAATTTTTAAAATTCAGCTAATTTAATTTCCCACTTAGCCGGAAAACTTGGAATTTTTTATTTATTAATGTTTAAAATATTTTGTGTGATTGTATCATGTCTCGGCTTACATGTTATAACTCGGTGGCATTCAATAGTTCTCAGAATAAAAAAAATTTTTCTTTAAAAAAGGTGAATTAAAAAATTTATAATCACTTAGAAATAGGTACTTATGGAGAGAAGAAAATATAGCTTAAAGCCAATTGGATTGGTGGAATGAGTAGGCACTGACATGTTAATTTTTTAACAGACACAATTTTCTTCTATAGCACCAAAAGTAATGTGTGTGAAGATAAATACGTCTAGTTAAATACGTTTTTTAAAAATATCGCATGCGATAAAAAAAAATTTCATACATATTCTTCACAAATGTACTGAATTTAAAGGGGTTCATAGAGAGCTAAAGCCATTCTGGGCAAACCCTTCTATCTCAATGAATGGGATCTAATGCAAAACAACCACAATGGATAGGGCTATCATCCTGGGAATACAGTTTCTCCCAATTGTATTTGTGAAATTTTTTAGAAAACGTTGAAAAGTTCACTTAGTACAAAAATAGCGTATATGTGGTGGTCTCTGAGGGATGAGGCTACTGTGGCCAAACCCTTCTATCTCAATGAATGGGATCTAATGCAAAACAACCACAATGGATAGGGCTATCATCCTGGGAATACAGTTTCTCCCAATTGTATTTGTGAAATTTTTTAGAAAACGTTGAAAAGTTCACTTAATACAAAAATAGCGTATATGTGGTGGTCTCTGAGGGATGAGGCTACTGTGGCCAAGCCCTTCTATCTCAATGAATGGGACCTAATGCAAAACAACCACAATGGATAGGGCTATCATCCTAGGAATACAGTTTCTCCCAATTGTATATGTGAAATTTTTTAGAAAACGTTGAAAAGTCCACTTAGTACAAAAATAGCGTATATGTGGTGGTCTCTGAGGGATGAGGCTACTGTGGCCAAACCCTTCTATCTCAATGAATGGGGCCCTATCCATTGTAGTTGTTTTGCATTAGGTCCCATTCATTGAGATAGAAGGGTTTGGCCAGAATGGCCTTAGCTCTCTATGAACCCCTTTAAATTCAGTACATTTGTGAAGAATATGTATGAAAATTTTTTTTTATCGCATGCGATATTTAAAAAAAACGTATTTAACTAGACGTATTTATCTTCACACACATCCAAAAGTAATGTATTTCAAAATGCTTCAAAGTACGCTGCTATAACGTATGCAGAAGATCTTTACAAACGTCTATTTAGTAATTCTGGTGTGAATGAAACTAATGATAAAGTCAACTCTGATGTGCAAAATAATAAATTTTTTGATTATATTATAAGGGAAGCCCTTGTGCAAAATTATGCACAGTAGGTCTTAAAGGTCGCGGTGCGATTATAGCCCTAAGGAAGCCATTAATAAACCAAGCCTAACTTCTTAGATTACTTCAAAAGAAAAAAAGAAAAGAACTAAAAAAAAGAAATAAAAATGTATGAAGTTACTGGAAAAATTATTTAAAACCTGTGTAGTGCGCCTCTTCTGTCGAGAGAGAAAAAGTTTAACCAAAATATGAATACGATTATGGGAGGAATGTAGTCTTTGTTTTTAAATTTTTATTCCCCGCTCTCCCGTGATTAGAAAGAGTGCCGGAAATAAAAATTCCTAATTACTAGTAAGGACACAACTCAAAAAAGTTTTTTGTTCCTTTCTGTACAGCAGTCTTGTAGATTTCATTTCACAATTTGAAGCAAATTGTGTTATAGCATTGGATATGTGAAATTGCATAGCGGATTGTAAATAACAAAATATAATTAAAATACTAAAAAAATTTTGGACTTTTAGTGTAGCAAAACAACCTCAAACTTTATATAGGATGTCCCAGTAAGAGTGCACTGTCACTTTTTTGTACAAATGGCAACTCTGAAATTTGGCATCTGTCTAATATGTTTATTTCGATTATTGAAAATGGTGCGCTTTTTGCGAAAGAACATCGCGTTATAATTATGATGGAGCAAAGTGAAGTCAAAGCAAATTTTTCAAAAAAGTATACTCTTACTGGGACACCCTTTGTAAATAGAGGACAGGCTATTGTGTTTTTCGTAAAATCCTTGACTTACATTTTTTTCTCCTCCATTTACATTTTTATTTTCAGTATTTTTATTTGTGGTTACATGTAAAAATAGTAAAGAATTATTTTTAGGTACCACCTTTCTTGCAAACAAAAAAACAACATTTTCATCCAACATGTGTTTTGTTTATGTTGTTGAAAGGAATTAATTTTGCAAACCCAAAAAAGAGAAAGGACAAAAAAAAGAGAACATGAAAATTTCACACTTAACATTTCTTATTTTTAACATTTATGTATTCTCACGTGTATAATATTTTTTCAAAGAAAAAAAAGGCACGAAAGCATTTTTTGTAACTTCTAAGCCACAAAATTATGCAGCAGCAAGAAACAAAATTAAAATTAAAAAATATAAAAAAGAGAATGATACTTTGCAAACTTTTAAATTTCTAAAGGAGGAGTATTTGTTAATTTTTCGTGAAAATAATCTCGGGCATAAAGAACAAATTTAATAATAATTAAAAAAATAAAATTTCCCCTTGCATTTTTATTATTTTGGAAGGTTTCTAAAATTTGTATTTAACAAAACTTTGTTTCAAGCCATTTAAATTACTTGTCGCACTTTAAAACACTGGTTTGGTGGAGCGATCCCTTTCGAAGAAATCCCTTTCTTCTCATCAGCATCGAATTATTGACGAGCTCTTTCACAGCCTATCTCCACAGTTAAGAGAGGGTTTTATTTTTCCAGTCAAAAAATAAGACTCATTTTATTTATTTTCCTTTGAGGCGTTTTATTTTTTCTTTATAAATTGTTGTTGTTTTATTTCTTATAATATTTCTTTTTGCAGTCACAATAAGATTTTTTAGCTGGTTATGAAAATTAAAAATATAAGAAATAAATAATTATAGCTTAATAATACGAATCAAATTATAACAAATTAAAAAACCCACATGTTTTTTTCTTAAGGAAATTTATTCAATTACAATGCAACACGATTATATTGGGTGTCAATTTATATAGGAAGCTTTTATTTTTATGTTAAAAAATAACTGGTCTAGATGGAAAATTTTTTTATTCTTAAAATAAACTAAATTTTTTGATATAGATGAGGCCCTGGTTTGTTTACTTTATGAAAAAATCGTATTCTATTGAATGGAAAATGATCTAACTAAAATTACTTTTAACTAATTTTTTTAAGTGGACTTATACCACTTTGAAAAATAACAACTCAATTACTAAGAATATTACCAATTAATTTTTTCTGCCTTTCAAAAATTTTGCCCAAAATTAACAACCAGCGAAAGTACTTTAATATTTAATTCACTTTAAATTCGTTTAAAAAACTTTAGTTATTTCCTTAATGCAATATTTCGGAATTTGTGTTTTGTTTTTCAGTTTTTAATTTTATTAAAAAAAAAATGCGAAAAGCAAAAGCGAAAACCTTAAACTTGTTTTTCATGTCCAATTTTTTTTTTGTCCATTAAAATAATTTCTCATTTTAAACTCATCACCGGCAGCAAAATATAAAAAACAAAAGTGTATGAAAAATATACAAAAAAATTTTTAATTCCCTGCAGCTACTAATTGTTGGAGAAGGGAGAATAAGGAAGAAAAGAAGAAAACGTTTTTGTTTTTTTTTTTTTTTTTTTTTTTTTTTTTCTTAAAGGTTTATGAACCTGAATCTTCAACAAAAAAGAAAAGAAAAAAACAAAAGTTCAAACAAAAAATGCATAAAAAATGTTGTTAAAAAATACATTTTATTATCAAATTTGCTTACATTTTAAATGGCAAACAGAGATGGGAAACTAAAAACCAAACTGAAGTCCAAAGATGGTGACACAAATAGTGCTGATGAGGAGCAAAACGATTTCGCTGCACCAAACCAAAAATTTAAGTAAAAAACCCTATTGATAGGTACAGGCGTTACCAGGAGCTATAAAAAAATAAGCTGTATTTCCCTAAAAAAAACGCTAGAAAAGGCTAAATAAGCTAGATAAAAGTTAAAAAACTACAGCTTAAAATTCTAAAATTTCTTAATTCTTAATTATATTAAGAATCTTTATTATAATTTTTATAAAAAAAAACCTCCCAAAAAAAACTTTATATTATATATCAAAAGCCAAACAAAATAATGTCGTTTTCCACATGGCTTTAAATACTTACAAGCGAATTCAATTATTTTTCATTTTCAATGTTAAAAAATAATATTTAGAAATTCCTTTTAGCAATAATTTATTTTTTAATTTTAATGCGATTTTTATTGCTATATTTCACATGCTTTATCATACTCAAAAGTGAGCAACCTCAGCATTACTAAACGGTAGTACTCAATAACTAAATGGCACAATTAATTATTCAATTAGCAATAAAGTGAATTTTTATTTTACAAGTTAGAAGCCAAATACTTTTCTTTGCTTATGAAAATACCTTCGCTCGACCAATTTATCAATTTACATATCAAAAATATTACTTTAGCTAATTTGGTTTCAGTTTCAGTTTGTTTGTCTATGATTTGTTTTCATTTTTCCAAAACAGGCTATTTAAAGCTATTTTTAGAAATAAAAAAGGCTAGGAGAAAAGCTATAGCCTAAAAATCTAAATCTAGCTTTAAAAAGGCTAAAATGGCAACGCTGATATATTTATAAAATTACATATTTATAAAATTACAGGGCTCCACAAGCATAAATGGCTTACAAGCACTTTTTATTATAAAATATTATGGTACACAGGGATTTGTAACTTTCAAACATTCTTTAGTATACAACAGAACTTATGCCTTAAACACATTCGCGACAGCAGGCTACCGACTACAACCTGTCAAAAATAAAACATATGGTATGTGTTTATATTTATTTAATTAATAGGCTATGTCCTTACAGACATTTGTAATATAAAGTTATTTAAAACTTAAATTAATATGAAATAAAAGTATAAAGAAAATGAGATTGATAGCAATACATATGCCAGATATATTATGAATTTAGAAAATCAATTATTAATTTTTTTATAATATTAGGACTTGCGGAATAATGTGTTTCACATCCTTCTGAGCGGATCGGCATCGGCAAAATTAGCTCTACAAAACGAAACCGATAGCGGTACATAATACCGAGAAATGTAATTTCGTTTATTAAAAATCCGGCACTTATCTATATCACCTTTAATACCATTCAAAATAAATGACACATTCAGCATCGTTCTACGGCTCTTTAATGTTGGAAGTTTAATAAGAGCAAGTCGGGCAGAGTATGATGGCAGGTTGAGAGGATCAAAATGTAGACTTCTAAGACAAAACAACAGAAACTGTTTTTGCACCGACTCGATTGAATTGGAATGCACTTGATACATGGGATAACAGATAACAGATAACAGAACCAAATTCCACAATTGGGCGTACTAAAGCAGAGAATCAGAGTAGCGTCTAACGAAATGGTCCATATATCCCCTTCAGTACTTATTGTACTGAATAAATAACTCATGCGAATATCATGAGTAAAAGAATAAATTTTAAAACCAACACAATTTCTGGAATTAAGCACAAATAAAGATTAATATTTTGTTATTATTTAATATTAATCAAGCTTAAGATCTTAAAAAATTGTTTTTATTTAAATTTTCCGATATTTCGACTTTCTTTTGAAGGTTTCTTCAGGGAAATTTATTTATATTTAAATAAAAATAATTTTTTAAGATCTTAAGCTTGATTAATATTAAATAATAATAAATTTATAAGATCGAATAATTTAATAAGATTAATATTTTGTTAAAAAAAATGGATGTTTAGAAAAAAAATTCCTGCATTATAAATACATGTGTAGTTTCTCTATATTTCAGAAAAATATTTTTAATAACTAATGGGCATATAACTCTGCTGTGAGTTTTTGGCTCAACATTTGATTTTGTTAACAAAACTTGCTCTATATCTCAAAACAATTTTCTTTAAGCCAAACAAAATCCTTAAAAGTTTTTACTTTTACTATTAAATTTACTAAACAACTGGCCACATGGAAGGAACCCTTCCAAAAAAAAAAAAAAAATATTTGAAAGTTTATTTACTCCATAATTCCTTGAGACACATTTTAAAGTAAAACAAAAAACCATAAAAATTTTTTTTCAAACTCTATTAGCAAGATAAACTTTTGTAAAGGGTGTGTGTGTATGTTAGTGTGTAAGGGTAAGTGCGTGTTTGCATGGTAATTTATTATTCTGCTATAAATCCTTTTAACCTAAAAAAAAAAATAATAGAAAAAGAATTTATTTGTGTATTTTAAAATTCTCTTTTTATTTTAAACAAACAGAATTTCAAAAAAAAAATTTTTTTAGAAAACTAAACAAGCAAGTACAAAATACTGGTAAAATAAATGCAGGTAAACAAACAAATTATTCACACACTTTCATGCGAGCAAAAACACTCAATTTGCGGCATAAGAAATTGTATTAAAAATTCTTTTTGACACAGATTTTTTTAAAGAAAATTTCCTTCCATTTCAGCAAGTAATGTTTACAGCATCAGCACTCTTGTGAATACAAAAAAATACACACATACACACAGCCACACACATACACAAGGAGACAGAAAAAAAAAAATAAAACTTAAACATCAAAGTGTTGCAGAAAATTTTGTGAATAAATTTCCATGGCTTCTTCTTATCAACATTGTTGTAGCTTGTTGTTATTGTGGTTCTACTGACTTCTCTTACCATCGACAATTAATGGCATTTTAAATGAAATTTGTTATAGAAAAAAAAAAAAATAAGAAAAAGAAACTGCTGCTTTATTCAGTTAGTAAATAAGATATTCCATTTGAAATGGTAATTGAAGCAAAAGCCCCAAACCAAAAAAGAAAGAAAAACAGAGAGAAAAAACTATATAATAATTCTCAAGAGAAAAATGTATATTGAAGAACAAAAACTGCTCAAAAACAAGTCATTTCCATAATTACCAAAATTATGTCTGGAAAATAAGTAAGTCTGTTGGAATGCAATAAACTTGATGAAAAGAAGATCCTTTTTGTTTGTGGTGTTTGTTATGGCACAATTAACAAGATGGAGAGAATAAGCTTGTTGTACCAGAGTTTCTCAGTAATAAGAATATTTCGAATCATTCAATGAACCAAATCTATTATTTATTTATTTATGGTTTCAAAATCCTTAGACTACAAAAAAATTAATTATTAAAAAGTACAATTAAATTAGTTTTAACAATATCGATGATAACGAACTTTTTATGGCCCGAATTGGAAAATTTGGATGTGGACAATATGTGGTTTTAACAGGACGGTACCACCTGCTACACAGCTAACGAAACAATGGCTCTTTTGCGCGACAAATTCAGTGGCCGTGTTATCTCATGTAGTGGCGATGTCAATTGGCCGCCAAGATCATGTAATTTGACACCGTTGGACTTCTTTCTTTGGGGTTATTTGAAATAAAAGCTGTACGTCGATAAGCAAGCAACAATTCAAGAGCTAACGGATGAGCTAATTCGGCACATTAACGGCATAGAACCTCAATTATGCCTCAGCGTCATCGAAAATTTAGACCATCGGATAGAGGTGTGCCGCCGTAGTCGCGGCGGCCATTTGGCCGATATTTTGTTCCAGACATAATTGAACCATATCATATTATCATAATAAGAAGAATTGACAATAATTTCCTAAATAATTTGTGTTTTATTCAAAATCAGTATCGGCCTTTAAAATTTAACCACCCTTTAGATCTTTTAGCTTGCTATTGTCATTCACTTATCACCGCTATAGCTGTAGACACACTTACGATTTGTGGCGAACATGACTGGATGAGTTTGAAAATGTTCAATTACAACGAATTTGTTGGATGTTAATGGGTTGCTACGTGCACATTAGCTAATTTTTTATTTTAGTTTGCTATTCAGCGCTGCCACTTTTTTAATCGAATTGAAAATGTTAGTTTTTAACATTGAAGTTGAAAAATAATTGAATTGGAAAACGACATTATTTTCTTTAGATAGTTTTTGATATTTAAAATTTTTTTTGTATAGGTTTTTTTATAAAAATTGTAATTAAGATTCTTTATAAAGGGTGTCCCAACAAGAACGCAAGATTTAAATTTTAAATAAATGACTGATGCAGCAATTGAATTGTTTCTCTGGCTGCATGACATGTGGCGCCGTCTTGTTGAAACCACAAGCCCTACACATTCATTTCTTCAATTCTAGGCAAGAAAAAACTGGTTATCATTTCACGATACCGAACATCATTGACTGTTTGCGCTTGACCTGCCTCATTTTCATAAAAAAAAGGTCCAATGATTCATCCAGCCCAAAAACCACACAACACAGTGACACGTTGAGGATGCATTTGCTTCTTTTGAATCACTCGAGGATCTTCCTCACGACAAATGCGACAATTCTGCCTATTGACGAAGCCATCAAGATGGAAATGGCCCTCGTCACTGAAGATGATTTTATCGGCAAAATCAGCATTTTCATGTTATCTCTCCAATACCAAATTAGCGAACTCCCTTCGCTGTCTATGGTCATTTTTTACTAACCTCGTACCTTCTACTAGCAAACAATAACAATTGTTTAAATGTCAAACAATGACACTTCGAATGGCGCCAAATTTAAATCTTGCGTTCTTGTTGTTACACCCTTTATAATAAAGAATTTAAAAAAATTGAATTTTGAGCTGTAGCTTTTTAACTTTTTTGTAGCTTATTTTTTTCGGAGTTTTAGCCTTTTCTAGCATTTTTTTGTAAGGAAATATAGCTTATTTTTTCTAACTCCTGGCAACGCTATTGCTATTCGACATAAAAGTGTGTGTATCGCAAAGATGTCCAGCAAACAATTTTAAATAGGGTTTATTGAAATTTGTAATAAAAGAAACTGCCATTTGGCAAACAAAAAAGTGACATATATAATGACAAGATCGGAAAGCAAAAGGAATGGGAAAATCATTTGCTTCTTTTCTGTTTTTTTCTTTTTGCTGGGTACAGGAAAAAATAACCAAAGAAGAAATTGCATCCTCCTCTTCGCAATTCATGTTTACTAGTGGCGTTTTAGTAATTGTGATTTGTTGGACGTTAACGATTCGCTATATTCTCGACAAATCCGTGCAAGCAAGTCTCAAGTTTATGGGATACTTAACGGACTTTGTTCGACATGATTATTCATACTTTTCCAGGAGATATGTCTAAAAAGAGATTACTTTTATTGTAAACGTCGCCTTGATGAGTTCACTGAGTGCCGAATTTAAAGAAACGGGATACTATTACGATGTGCTGCTGTATTAACAGAAGCCGTGAGTCTTATTTAAGGTACTGACTCACTATCCTACTTAGTCGTACGGTCATGTGTGTTAAAAAAGTATGATAGTGTGTATTGAACAAGCAGACTTTTTGACAGCTTTGCCCGATTTTCATAAAATTTTCATAAAATAAATTTTATCTGTGCGGACAGAGTTGCATTTTCTATGTTCAAGGAAAAAAATAGCAACAATACCAAGCTTGTGCTTTGTTTATACAAACTTTTAAAGCAGTGTAGAATAACAACATGAACATTTGCTAAGCATTTCCACGCAGTTTGCTGTGTGGGACTGCTTAACTTTGTTAAAAAATATATTTCTTACAGCAACTTACCTCTCTCAAAGACACTTTTCTCATTTAATGTTTTTAAGCTTAACAAATCGTCAAAAAGAGTTTTAAATGTTTGAATTTTTGGGTTCTACAGCAACAATTTGTTATATTATTCAATCAAGTGGAATTCTATGAGTAGCTTATTGGACAATCAAACCTTTAATTTAATTTGCTTTGCATTAAGTTACTATGCAATTGTTTAACATGCAATTTTACTTATTGCCTTAATGAAATGCAACATTCATTTATTTCTTCATTACAGCTGCTGCTACTACTACATCAGCTGTATAAAGCAAGCAACAGCAGGTGATTACTCAATACACTTTTCCTTTTATTTGCAACTTGTTTGTTGTTGCCACATATTTATAATTGCATACACTGATATTGTTAAGCGAGAGTATTTTCTTTTGTGTGTGTTTAAGAAAACAGTTCCTTCTTTCAATATAAAACTTTCTGTTGTAAACTGAAACCGTCAGCCAGCAATTCATTCATTCATCTAGCCAGCCAGTATCATCATCATCAGCAACTGTTTGTTGCAGCAAAGACTAACTAACAAACAACATGTAACAAATTTTGCTAACGTTCTTATAATTGACATAAAAGGAACAATAGAGGAACCCAATTGAAGTAACACGGGGGAAATGAAAAGAAGAAAATTGTGTAACTGGTTTTAAATGTTGTTACTCAATGAATGAATTTATTTTACAGACTTCATTGTACGAGTGCAACTTTTTATTGTTGTAATTGATGTTGTGTTTTATTGTACAATTTTGCTGGTTGCTGGTAAATGTTGATTGTTTCGTGTATTTTATTTTATTTATTTTTTTATTATTTTTTTACTTCGACCCTTAAAAGTCTGTGCAGTTGAAATAGGTCAAGTCTCTATTTTAGTTTAAAACATTTTAAATGTTTTTGCTGCATTTAAATTGTTAATGCGGTCGTACATTATTCTTGCCTCATCATGTTGCTGTATTTTAAATAAATAAAAAAAATAAAAAAAACATGCTGTCATCTTAATTTACAGGAATGGAGCAACATAGAGAACAAAAAATAAAGAAACAAAACTCCTTCAACTATACTTAACAACAATGTTGCCTTTTAAACTCATTCAAGACAAGTCAACTAAACCAGTCATTCAGTCAACCAGCCAGGTAGTTGTGAACGGTAAATAATTTAATATTTTATGTACAAACTACACTAGCCTCCCTGATGCCTTATTCACTTCTATACAGTTGGCTTTATTGTAAGAAATTTTTTGTTTACAATTCGTTCCCCGTTCACTCCTTTAGCTCCGATACGCACTAGACAAAAGAAATCCTCCTACTCTAGCCAACCGAACTTTATTATCATTTGCAACATCAGAAAGAGAATCAGAAAAAGAAATAAACAGCAACAGACACAGTCACAAAGAAACAGCATCACCATCGCAATCAACATTTACAGTTGAAGTCGTATTATCAGACACAGCTGTGTACGTATTCATATACACAACCACTTAATTTTTATACAAGAATCCCAATCACTAGAAGATGTTTTACTTGAATTTATTGCATACAAAGTGGAGTTTGTCAAAAGGGCCAGTTTTACAGTTTCCGGTGTGGAAAATATGACAGGGACAGGAACAAAAAGTACAAGTGAAGGCAGAAAAGGAAGGATATGGAGAAACAGAGAAATAAAAGGTGTCTGTGAAAGAGTAAAGTTTTTAAATTTTTTTGTGAAAGTGGCAACTGTGAAATTTGGCAGCTCAAAATAGAGGGTTTTGCGAAGAAATAATTTGTTATAGATGTAATGGAGCAAAGTGAAATCAATGCTGATTTTTTGAAAATTCATTTTCTCTTATGAAGCGCATTTAAATAAGTTCATGTCGAATTTGAGGCTCAGAAATATTCATGCAATTCATTAGAAACAAATGCACCAACAATGAGCATCTGTTGGGAGTGAATTTTGTTCAGGCCTTATTTTTTTTAAGATGAAGTCGTAGTTGCGATGACTGAGTTCTTGAAAAAAAAGAGCAGTCTTACAGAAACGCCCTTTTAGAGCAGACTAGAGAGGAGCTAAATTTCTTTTTTTTTTTTATATAATAGAAAAATGGCTAAATTTTATTTTTTTTCCTGGGGCACAAAGTTAAAACAGTAAATCGGCTTGTAAAGCACTTCTTTCATTAAGCCACCGAGAAACTTAAGCAAACCCAAGAAAGAATACAATTGATCGATCTTCTAACGATAATAACTATCGCTATAGTTTCAGACATATTCGATTACTAAGTAGGTCCTACTGCTCTACCAGTAACACTATTTTCTCTTAACTAGTAACAATACAAGGACAAGCATGCAATTTCCTTTTGCCCTCTGTCGCAAATCTGTTTTGTTGCTGTTTTGACGAAAGTTTTCAAAATATTGTAGCAATTTTCATATGGAAACAACAAATTCAAAGAATATTTTGTTGCAAAGGAAAAAAAGTTTCTTTAAGTAGTTAAGCAGTGAAGTAGGAAAGATAAATAGAGAGAAGAACAGAAAGAGAGAGAGACAGAAATACAATTGCCAATGCCTTAAACATCTTTTTTTTGTTGACAAAAAAAGTTTTTAAAATTTATTTGAAAAAGAAATAATACTGTCTGTCGGCATTAAAAGCAAAAAAAATGAATTCAAAATTAAAGTTTCCTAAGTAAAATTGTCTATTTTAAAACTCATGTTTTTACCACAAAAAAAAAAAAAAAAAACAACGCATACCCCAATTAAACATTTGTTTGTCCTATTGCAGTAAACTTTATCAGGCATTTGCTTAGCAAGGCGCTTGCAAAATTTGTTTAATAATCAAGACTTGATTGATAGATTAGAATTGTGTCTAGTTTATGCTCTTTAAGAAAAACAAAACTACTTTTTCTAATATATCCATCGATTAAAATTTCTATAGAATCTAAATGGAAAACCAGGTTCTAAGCAGGAATCAAACTTGCAGCCTTTCTCACTTTATAGCCACTACAGTCTCATAAAAATCGTAATTCAAAATCCCAAGAGTTTTCCTAATTGCTCAGCCCAATTACGAATAAAAATTATTCGAGAGTTTTTCACTTTTCCTTTTCCGCTTATCATAAAACAATGCTCGCTGTTTTACCCTAGAAAGTACTAAGATTTATGAAATTTTTTCCCACAAACCAAAATTTTCTTTGGGAAAAAGTGTTAGTGAAAGGATAATTTTACGTTAAAACACCCAGCCCAATCATGAATATTCGCTAGAATTTTTTTTCCCAAAAACCAAAGTTTTCTTTGGGAAAAAATTCCTAGGGTATAATCATGATTAGGCTGCTTGTCTTAACTTGAAATTATCCTTTGACTAACACTTTTTAATCAGTTCGGCGACATATTGTCGTGTAAAAAAATAAGTTTACTACATTTTTAAGAATATCTGCGAGTTTCTTCCCCTAGGGAAATACAACTATTGACTGGCTCTTAAAGAACGGGTATCTGTTGAAAAGGCCTTGCAAAAGGCCTATTTTATCACCTAGGTTTAGAGTTTAAATTGTTATTTTATTTTTGTCAGTTGTGGAAATTGTATGTGAGCACGAAAGTAGGTGGGAGCATGCATGTGATGTGTATTGTAGTGGATGTATGCGTAATGTGTGCATCATTTAAATTTCCGTTTCCGTTTGCCAACCACAGGCTTCACTTTGGTGTAAGTGCTCTACTCAACTTTAACACAAACCCACATTTTTTCTTCTTCTTTTATATGTGAGATCTTACCAACAACATTTATTTATTGCAGACCTCCTCTTTCTTATAAAACCCAAAAGCATGTTTTTTCTTCCATAAGAAATTTTTTATGAATCCACCACCAACAACAACAACAAGGAGAAAAACAAGTTCATTTTCTTATGTCACTGTTGACATTTAACAGCTTCAGTATGTCAAGAGGTTGTTACACTTTTTAAAGGTATTTTGTTTCATTTGCTTAACATTTCAATCGTAAGGGAAAAAAATAAAAATTTTCTTTTCTTGTTGTGTATGCAGCGGCGTACGAGTATGTGTGCTATCATGTGTGTATGTGTCATTCAGTCTTATGTTTTATTTACAATTGTTTTTGTATTTAACAACATTTTTATGTTGTTTAGAACAATTGTTAAGAAATGTCTTTGTTTATTTCTATTTATTTCTATTTATTTTAGTTTAGTTGAGTTTAGTTGTGTGCCAGTTTACCACACACTCTTGTAAAGAACTATTAAAAGTTTTGTTGAAGTTTTCTTTAAGCAATTATTTTTAACTTTTACACCACAACTAACCCAATGAGAAGTGCAAGAAAAGAACACAAACAAGAACAATAAAATAATTACGAGAATTGTAGGTGAATGATTTTTAATTTTAAAATTTTTTGTTGTGCTGAAAATTTAAAGTTTAAAAATTAAAGGGACTGACAAAGAGAATAAAGAGTCCTATTTTTGGAGGGGAGAATAAATTACTTTTTTTTTAAAACGAATTTTAACACTTTTATGCCGTCGATATTAGCTACAAACTCTTCCGAATATCTACTATCTTTCTTGAAAGAAAAATTTAAAATCAAGAATTCTATTCCTTCTAATAGTATCCAGTCCAGAAATACCTTCTTTAGCTAGATATTTTAAACGACCCAACGACGTAAAATAGTTGTCAAATAGCTTGTAGTAAAAATGTTGAGAAATTATATACGATAGACACACTACGACGTTAGAAGATGCTCCTAAATCAGACTCATTAGTTCTAACAATATTTTCTTTGTCAGTATCTATCTCCATCTTATATTCAAGCCCAGAAAGTACTTTTAAAAGATATATGCTTGTATTCAATGAAAAATAAAATAGACTTGAAATCAATATTGTGACGAATTTGTATGAAAAATTTGTCATAATTTATACTTGAAGTCGTTATTAGTCTCTTTGAATAAAAACCATAACTTTTACTGGATGGTATTGGTTCTTTGTCAGAATTAAGATCATCATCTTCCAAGACATTTGGTACCGAGATATCATTTTTCTCTCTCTCTCTCTCTTCAAGAAATTCATCAATATCTGCATAAAAATGATTAAAGTTCACACCAACTTCAGTTTCTTCAGCGTTTTGGAGTATACGAACCGGTCTTTTCGTCACTTATCTGGTAACGGCAAGTCATTCTATAATATTTAGTAATTATATCTAATTCCGTATATGAGATAGATACCGTTTTCGCCTAATGTAGCCTACCAGATCCAAACTCTAAATCTTCCTTCTTGTCACTTAACTGTAATTTTTTTAAAGTACTAAAGTACTAACTGATTTTTAGATATTTACCTTTCAAATTCTCGTAAATACAGAACTATTTTTAATTGATTTTACATAAATTCTTTATTTATTAAAAAAGCGCACTCTTTAAAAATTTTCTTCACAGTAACGCCATCACGTAAAAAAAGCAAACAGCTTATATTTTTTGCACTTGACGCAAAGAATACAGTGTATACCACAGCATACATTAACTATTAGTTCACAATAATTGTTACTATAAAAATGTATAAGAAATAAAAGGTATGTTGGCTGTGGGCTAGGATATAAATTTAATATTCAATTAAAAATAAAAACTTTTTAAAAAGTGCAAAAACAAAAATCAACAATAAAAGGGATGCTGAGCAACTAATTTTGTTAAAGTCTAAGTGCCAGGTAAGTCTAAAACTTTGTTATAGGGACTTTCTAAATGCAAGAGAGAAGCAGCAAGAAAACTTGCTTTCTTTCTTGCAGTGGCATGAAGCTCTTGTCGACATGGCCGCTATGCAGACGATGCAATTTCTAGCTAATTATTCTGTGCCAAGAGCGCAAGTAAACAGAATTTGCTATGAATTCTTAATTTTTGTTTTCTGAAGTAAAATATTAATAATTTTAATTTCTGTATTTGCAGAATGCGTTGTTCCTACAATGGTCTTGAAGAAAGTTTGTCCCCAATTAATGTGGAAATAGATACTCCACCACATCTTCTCAACTTCATTCTTTATCACAGTCTCAATTTTGATAACAAGAAAAATAAATTTTGTTTTATATTGAAGCACTACCATAAAATTAATTTTGAATATTTTTTGACAATTATATTTGTCTTCTTATGTCAAAAGCATTTGTGACACGTTTTTAAACGTTTAACTTCACGGGGCATTGCCAGACGTTTTCAATAACGTTCGACTAAACAAGCCTTTACTGCTAAACAAAAGTTTCTCTTAATAGAGAAGACATAAATCATCTTTATTTGTTTGAAGACATTATCTGCATTAAAATTGATTAATAAATATTTCGACAGGATATATTTTGATTTCTTACATGTTGTTGTTGCTGGAACTTAAATTTCAACTATGTAAGGTAGATTCTATTATGAAACTCAATTAATAGTTAATAATACAACGACTACTACAGTCCTCAGTTGATTCTAAATTTAAAGTCTTTGCAATACTTAATAAATTTACAAAAGCAACAGTTAAAAGACTCAGCTCACCTGGAAAACAATAACATAAAAAAAAAAATTAATTTTCAATGGATATTGACGTTAGATTGATGATGACCAGTTGAAAAATGTCAGTAGTTATGCAGATGAGACTGAAAGAGGGTGTATGTTAACCAAGTACTATCCTCCCTGTAGTGGCTGTAATATTGTTGATTGAGATAAACAAAATTGAGCCAACAGCAGTAGCAACATACCAAACAAATTTTTATATATTTTTCTATAAACATACAAAATACGATTAATATGAAAATGCACAGCACGTAACATTTACAGCAGCGCCAGCAATATGCTTTTAGTAGATGGAATGAAAGTAAACTAATAAAGCCACATTGAAATGCAACAAAAAACCACTAGCCACCAGCAACTTCTAAAAGGCACTACTACCAACCACCAACATTTACACCAAAGGCTAACAAAAACTCACATCATGTTGAGTAAAGGCAGTAAAACAGTGCAGTGGCCAGCTATTGCTGTAGTAAAAGTAAGCAACACCCTTTTAGCAATACATGCACACACACACACACATACACTCGCAAACACCCAGCCCTTCAAGCAACAACATCAACTCTTCTTGCAATAACATGTGTAATCAAATGCAAAAATGGGAAAAAAAAACGCACAGTGTGGCTTTAATTCAATGTTATCTTTTTTTTTTTAATTTAACACTAAAAAAACATGTGTGTATTTGTGTGAAAGTGCTTTTAATCTTTAAGTTAAAAAAGCAACAAAAATTAAATTTTTACAACAATAGCAAAATCATCAACATGATTTTTACTATTTTTTTTTTGTTGGAAGCAGTGAACTTAATTCTGGGCAACAATAAATGAAAACCATAAAATATTAAAGAGCACATCCGTACATAAAAATCAAATAAAAACGTTAAAAGTTCTTTAATAATGAAAAAAATAACAAAAATGTAAGACTAGAAATGTTTAAAATAAAAATGTTTATTAAATAGTTTTCCATTGGCAACATGTGCGCTTTGTTGCTAAACAGCTAGAGAGGGGGGATGGATAATGGAGAAAGCAAGCAAGCATAGCATCTAAAGTGCTAAGTTTATCGTACAAAATTTTCTATTAAAAATTTTATTAGATTTTCCAGATATTGCCAATATCCAAGTAAGAGCTTTTAGAGTTTTTAATTAAATTGGAAATGTTGGAAAACAAAATATGTCGTCTAGCAATAAATGGCAAAGCGAGTATGAGCGCAAGCATACTGTAGTCTACTCTACTCTACTCAACTTGTATTTGTATTAACTACAGCAATGCACAAGCATACTTTCATTTATCATCCAGACAGTTTTACCAGATTTGGCCAAAATGTATCCAGAGTGCAACCCTCCACTGTAGATATCTTATTAACTAATTCTAGTATTAATTTTTCTAACCTTATAACACATCCTAATTTATTACAGTCAGATCATGTTCCAATTACATGTATTATTTTTGGACAATGTCAGAACTTGATTGCGACATTTCCCTTATATGGTCGCGCAGACTGGTCAGCAATTAGATATTGGGTAGAGAACGAAATCAGGCTACGGAATTTAGATGGACCTTTTAGTGATTCAGTTGGCCTCGAGCTGTCATTAAACAAGTTAATTGCTATCGTTAATGAAGCTTTTGATAAAATCCCTGTAGGTCATAAGAACTCTTGGCAAAGAGAAATCTCTGAAATTAGCAAGATTCTGATCGGTCAAAGAAACAGATATAGGCGAAAATTTCAAAGATCTACAGATCTGAACTGTAGAATGCAATTAAGGGGTATTTTGGGGCAATTGAATAGGCTTATTGACTTCCACCTAAACAAAGATAGGAATGAACGTTGGGCAAACTTCATTTCAAATTTGCCTCACGGATCTAGAAAATTTTGGAAGCTTTCAAAAGCCTTGAGAGGTAAAAGTTCAAACATGGCAGATTTACACCAGGGAAATGTTATTTTGAAAACTAGTGATGAAAAGGCTAACGCAGTAGCAGACGTATTTGAAAGTTCACATAGTATTACTATTAACAATCCATCTCCCTTGGACACTAGAGTATCTCTATATACTAATTTCATAAATAGTAATTTTACTGACTCATTTCATGAACAGACAAATACTGTTGAAGTCAAATCACTAGTTTTTCTTTTAAAAAATAATAAAGCCCCAGGTTTGGACGGTATAAATTCCATAATTCTGAAGAATATGCCTGATTATTTTTTTGAAACGTTAACTAGAATATTTAATTTTTGCCTAAAGTTTGGATATTTTCCTACTGTTTTTAAAAAAGCTAAAGTTATTGCTATTGTTAAGTCTGGGAAAAAGCCTAACTTACCATCCAGCTATAGACCAATCAGTATCTTAAGCTTATTAGATAAGATTTTTGAAAAAATAGTCCTCAAGAGGATCTTAAATTTTTCTATGGACCATAACATTATCAACAGTCGACAGTTTGGGTTCCGTAAAGAACACTCCACTACACATCAGCTAAAAAGAGTAGTAAATTTCATTACGGAAAATAAAAGCAACCGCAAGAGTACAGGTGTAATCTTTCTTGATATTGAAAAAGCTTTTGATTCTGTTTGGCATAATGGGTTGGTGTTTAAGCTCAACTCTTTTGGGTTTCCAATTTATCTGCAAAGGATTATTAAAAGCTTTTTATACAACCGTTCATTCGTTGTTTGTGTTAATTCAACTTTGTCAAGCGAAAGGCAAATTCCTGCAGGCTTACCGCAAGGTTCTGTACTGTCCCCAATACTGTACTCAATTTACACTTCTGACATTGTCGTGCGTAGCAACTACGAAGCAGCATTCTATGCAGATGATAGTGCTTTCATCTGTTGCGGGAAAGTATCCAATGCAATAATAAAAAGAATGAGCGCTTGCTTAGAATCGGCACATAAATATTTTGATAAATGGAAGATTAAAGTTAATGATCTAAAGACGCAGGCCATAATATTTCCATATAATAAGTCTCCAAAACGTATACCAACTCTGAACTTAGTGTCGCGAGGAGGCATCATACCCTTAAAGGATGATATTAAATATTTAGGCGTTATCTTAGATAAAAAATTGACGTTTAGACAACACATTAATTACATATGTGAAAAAGCAATTATTTGCGGTCGAGCACTTTACCCTCTACTTAATAGGAGATCAAAACTGAATTTAAAAAACAAGTTATTAATTTTCAATATGTGTATTCGTCCGATCATGAGCTATGCTTGCCAGGTTTGGTTTCATAAAACCGCTACTACTCACACAAAGAAACTGCAAATAATTCAAAATAAGAATTTGAAAATAATACATAGGCTTCCACCTAGATACTCCACTGAGCTATTGCACAGGAATAATAACTATTTAATGTTTAATACATTTGCAAGGAAACTGACTCTGTCATTTAATGAAAAATGCAGGTTGTCTGAATCTGAAACAGTAAGAGGTTTGGGGAACAACCACTGAGGTTTTTTGTTTTTAAAAAAAAAAACCTAATTAGTGTTTGTTTTGATAAAAACTTCTTTTACTGCCAAAGATTGTTATAAGGTTTTTTAGAAAAAAAACTTTTCCTTAACTCTGTGATATTATTAGTTTATTATATTCAATTTTTAGATTCTAATGCTGTAGTACTGTTTAGTAAAATCTCATAAACATGTATTATAATAATATGTAAAAATTTAAATCGTTAATAGAAAATAAATAAATAATAATAATAATAATAACAAGCATACTTAAAAAAGCTTACAAGCATTTTTATATCACACATGTTTGTAGTGATGTGTGGCTTTCAAGTACGGTTGTGCAGTACTCTAGTATTAACATGTATTAAAATAATTAAAATCGTTTAAATGCTACCTTAAGGTAAGATCACACTACCTGCGCAATGTACCAATTTTCGGCTCATTTTATGTACCGATAGTACCGATCTGCGCCGAAATTGTGCTGACTTTGGCCAATCAATATCAATGCTGTTGTGCCGATAATGTGAATGCTCGTTTGCACAATGTAAAGCAATAAAGTTGTAAAAAATGAGCCGATCTAAGTTGACAATCAGCACCGATATACAAAGTGTTTTTGATTTGTTTACATATTTTCAAAAGGAAAAAAATGAGTAATTTAACTTTTTTTAATTTATCACTACAAAATAGATAATAAAACATTAAAAAATATTTATCTTTTATAAATTACCATTTTTAGAAAACGATTTAATCGATTCTGAAAAAGTGGATTGTCTGCAAAGAAAATAAGAAATCTTATCATGGACAAATGAGGCTACGCATGAGCTCATACAGTCAGTTGAAGCATACCCTTGCATTTCGGAATGAATTTGCACAGTAAATGACGATGGTGTGAATGTATCGTACCGATAATTGTCACATATAAGTTTTAGCCGATATGAACCGAAAAAATTTGTCACAATCTGCGACAATAATATGAACAATAAATATTATGTCGGACCAACTTTTAATTTGTGTACGGATGTAGCACGATGAAAATCGTTACAGATTGTGCTATTTGCACCGATAGTGTGATCTTACCTTTATACCCTGCACCACATTGCACTTGAAGAGCTGTCGAAACTAATTGATTCAAAAATACTTCAATATGAAATTTTAAGAAAAATATGTTGCAGAAGTATTATTGCAAAGCATAGCAACATTGGCACCGAGAGCATACAACGAAGTAATAAAGTGACCTAGAGTCACCCTGCGACATTAAGATGTCTGAAAAGGTCAACTAACCCTATTTCTCATATCTCATCTGTCGATGAGATGTGCACAGATAATAGCAAAATGCGTTGTGGATTTGCATTGCATTTTTAATGAAAAACCATTTTTTATTTAATGTTTCTTTAAAACGAAAAGTTATAAATTTTACTTATTTTCCTATTTTTTTTTAATCAAAATCTAAGTTTTTTTTTAATTCTAACCTCAAAGCTGTCATCTATGTATAGTCGGTGACATGGCGATAGTAGAACTTAGTTTTTATAGACAATACAAAAGCAAATGTAAATTTTAGAAGACTTTTGTTAGTTTTAATTATATTTTATTTCACAATTTAGTTTTTATTATATTTAAGTTTTAACTTATTTCAATAATTACACTTGAATAAAAGTATTTCAATACTTTTAACCTTTCCTGTAAGTGGTTTGATGACCGATCTTACTTCTTCCACGTCTCAAACACAACTCTCTTGCTTTTTGTCTGTCTCTTAATTATAAGTATGTCATGTCATTGTTGATTATTTCCCACACAAATATTGGCCTTTTCCATTTGGCTTCAGCAATATCATCATCAATTTGGAAGCATCATTACTTTTTATCGTCGTCAACATAAATTTAATTAGAATTTGGTATTCTCTAACATAAAAAAAAAATATGAATTTTTGAACTTTGCCAATTTTGTTTTTCCTGAACTTGTTAATCAAAACATCGAAAACAAAATTATGGTCAAACCACTGCAAAATTGATAGCACACGTTCTTCCATAATACCAAATTAGCAACGGCAGTCATCGATATTTTTCAATATTGACAACTGTAATATCGATAAAAAGTGACATTATGTTGTGTCATTGGCGCCAAAGGGAATAAGGCCGATTATTTTTATGCCACCAAAGATGCTATGTTTTTAAACAATAAAAAAAGAATTCACGTTGAGAATTTGCGTGCCTCCAAAACCGAAGTGACAAAAATAAGTGATATTCACAAAAGTATGGCAGTGAAAATGACTAGCGAAAAAAGCGAATTTGATTAATTTATAAATTTCTATAAATAAAAGAGAAGAATATTTCAAGAGGCTTTTTTGTAATGAATTCTTGTTGTTTTTGCAATATTTGGTTAGGTCTTTCTTTGAAAAGACATTCATACCAGGGCCTTTACAATATGGTTCTATAAAGTAAACTCTTACAGAAGCATTTACACACCCCATATTTGCTTTGACACCACAATTACAACAAATATAAAAGAGTTGCCTTAGCAATGGGATCCCGCAAAGCCCTTTAGATGGCCTCTGACTGCTTAATTTTGCCTATATGGGCAAAAACCACTTAACTAACTACAATTATCATTTGTCAATGGCACTTAATACAAGCAAATAAAAACAAAATCGGCTATTTTTAAGGCGGGAATATATTTGGCTAGAAATTTGTACCATCTCATCGCTTAAGCTCTATGACAACTTTTGGCTGGCTGGTGCTTGTAGTTTTAATATAAATTTCAATATTTTGTATGTACTCGTATGTACAAATGGATGTATAAAGCTCACATACCCTTCACTGTAAGTAAAAACCGCAATAAAGTTTATAATTCCGTTTGTAGTTTGTACACCGTGCATGTAGCTATATTTTGAATCTTTATAAATAACAAAGAGTCTGTCCGTGTAGTCAATGAATTCAACTTTCAGAAGTTCTGGGGTAACATACAAAAATGTTTAGTATACCAATCTGTCAGTTGTTGCTATCTTCAAGTTGTTATTGAAATTCAGCTTAAGCGGTCCATAAATATCGAAACTATAAATTAACAACAGCGTCTAAATCTATTTTTGACCATTTTTCTGAGATTTCTTGCATATTTTGTCTACAATATAAAACTGACATAAAAAGGTGGTAAAGTTTTGTCAAAAATGACAGTAGTAATTTTTTATATAAATACAAAGATTAATACTTTATAATAATTATTCTACATTCTACGATGCAATACTGTGTTTTATGGCATTAACATTTATAGTACAAAGAGATCTTAGTAAAACAACAATATAATTTTCTGAATGGATCTGAAATAAATAGCAAAGTTTGTGTTTTGTACTTGTAGAGAGTTGTATGATCGTAAAAAGCGTTATGGAGCAGCAAGTCTGAGTAGGTTACTTAATCTCAATAGTCGATACACATGTCTCAAGCAGAACATCAAAATTTGTTTTTGATCTATTCATATTGATGCGATCAATATGAATGGTATACTACGGATCCCATATGGTCTTACAAGTGTCTCATACAAACGTTTGATAATACATGAATCTAATTGTGCTGAACGCAGTTAACACCTGAATCCAATAATATTCCAAAAATCAGAAATAAGTTTATAAGTTCCAAATTGTGTTCATCGAGGATATAGAAGTAAATTGCAAATGTTTTCCATTTATTTAAATTTAGTTTCATCAAATTTAGATTGCAGCAGGTCACATTTCAGGGAGTTATGATTATTTATATCTATTATACTACTAAATATCTTTATATCGATTGCGATGAAGGGCCAAGATGACTACCTTGCGGAACACCACACTAAAAATTTTCTTGACACAGCAGTTTTAAACTTGACACATTGTGTCTGATATAACAAATACGATTTAATCCAGCAGAGGTACTATGAAATGAAACTTATTTTGTCTAGTTTTAGTAGCAAACGCTTTACTGAATTCAGCGTAAATGAGATCAGTGTGATACGTATTATTAGGGCTAATTACGAGTGTCGCTGTCGTAGTCGAATTAACGACAAGCCAATGTTAATTATATGGCTGGCGTTGGCATATATCACTGTTTTCGTCACGACAAAGACACTCATTATCAGGCCTATTTAAACCTATATTAATTTGTCTAGTTAATTCTAGAATATTTGTCATTGAAATTACGAAATCCGTATTGGACAGGAGTGATTAACGATGATAATTGATAAATATATTTAAAAAAGTTTGGGTAGAGCGCTAAGTTTGGCTATACCTATGTAATTAGTGATAAGCGATTTGTTGCCAAATTTGTAGGATTGTCTTCAGATTTTAGGGAAATAATTAAGCTACAGCGAAGTACTAAAAATAATTATTCATTGAAACATAACTTAGTATGGAATCACATCTGCTAAATATTAATGAACGATTTTATGCAATCTTCAATTTGCGAAGTACTTATTGATGACGATTTTATAACTTTATTTTATATGGGTAGTTTGTTAGCATCGGAACGAGTAGAAGCAAAAAATTCAGCAATATCTGTACAAAAAATCAGAACGATCGGTTTACAAATGGCCGAGAAAAATCGAAAATATAACCAAAATTGTAGAAATGTGCGTAATACTTGTGCACACAAACACGAAGCCAGTTAATCGGTCTTATGGTGTGTAAAAGAACTACGAATACAAAGATCTTACAGCAAATGATAGAGAAGATTTATTGGGTATTTAAATTTCTTCATTTGAAATCAAATATTTTAATATGTAATAATTTCTATTTGGAATTTAAAAGTTTAACAAAATATTAATCTTTATTTGTGCTTAATTCCATAAATTGTGTTGGTTTTAAAATTTATTCTTTTACTCATGATATTCTCAGATTAATATTTTGTCAAATATTTTAAATTAAATTAATTTAAATCTTTTTTTTTTTTTAAATATGAAATATTTTATTGCTTTTAGAAATACTGATCCCGACACGTATTTTGCCTTAGATCTCGTTAGTTTGAATTTCTTTTACTGAAAGTAATTATTTATTTTAGGATTAATAAAAAAAAATTGATATTTATTTTTTCAACATTTAACTAGAATATGGAAAGTTAAAAATAAGAATATTTGGCTACTGTAGTGAAGGGTATGTAAGACTTGGCACTACCGAGTATTATTTTGCATTAAAAAGGATACACTTTTAAATAAATAAAAATGTTTTGAAATGTTTGTTTATTCTTTGGAAAATCCTTTAACAAATACTGGCTATTTGTTGATGCTGTCATACATGCCTGCATAAATGATGGCATAAAATATTCAAAGCAACATCATGCTGTTTATGTATGTTGTGTAGTGGGGTGATGCGGTATGGTGTCTCAACACCACAGCCAACAACAAACACATTGTGTACGAAGTATTTTACATGATGTGGAATTACATAGTATATATTTATTTGTATTTTAACGCACAGGCATACATACACCCTCACACACAGACACGAACATTTAAACAAACATCAAATTCTACAACTATTTGTATAATCGAGTCTATCCGTTACAGTTCGATAACATACATTTTTTAAACACTAGAAAGGAATTATAAATTGAACACATGAGTGTTGCAGCGAGTTAGACAAGTTTGCTGTTACTTGCATTGATTGAGTGGAAAATATTGAAAGTAATGGAGCAACTACAAAATATTTGTAGAATGAAAAGGGTCATTTCAAACAATATCGACGGCCGTTTTATTGTTTTATATTAATATTTCATCTTTTAACCGCACATAACTTTTTTTTATGCCAAATAAAAAAGCAAATTTAAAATCTCTTAAGCTCTCCTTCAGCACAAATTCAAATTCGTACCCACACTCACCCACAATTCTTCTTCTTTTTTAACTCTTTCTTCCATTAAGCATATTATTATGCGTAGTATACAAAGAGAGCCACTTGAATATGCCACAAATATCCTTGTAATAGATTCATCAAGCCGAACAAAAACAAACCACATTGAATTCTATTCGTACAAGTAATGAACGAACATGTATGGATGAATGTTATTAAATCATCATAAAATCTCTTCGCATTATATTTTCAATAAAATGAAAGCATGAATAGCCAATTGCTAAAACCAAGTGAATTGGTTTTCTCTATTCCTTAATATTTATTTGTATTGAGAGATGTCTGGCAATGTAAGGATTTTAATTTAATTGAAATTAAGGTCTAAGCTTCTGAATAAAGTATAAATTTTACTAATAAAGTTTTACGGTTTTATTTAAGAATCTATGAAAGTAAATAATTAAAAAGAAAAGTAATTTTCTGTACTAAATTTGTAAAACACAACGTCTTGCTTCACCTTGCGTTGCCAATTTTTATATTTTGTAAATCACCGCCTTCAGGTAAGTGATTGTAAGCGTTGCTGTAGCTATTTCTTACGTCATGAATGAATACTTGAAAAATGGTATTTTATAAAACTCAATGCTTTACATTTTGTATCTTGAGACGTCAAAACAAACACCTGGGGGTTATATGTATTTCGATTCGAATCGAAATGGCTTTTAAAAACAATTTTCAATTCGAAGGAAATATCTAATATGTAGAATTTTCGAAAATCCATTAGAGTTGTATTTGAGAATAATTTCAAAAATAGTTTTTTTTAATGTTCTACATAATCAGTTTTTTTTTTTCAAATTGAAAATTCTCTTCGAAAGCCTTTTTGATTCGAATCGAAATACATAATAACCCCTCCTAGTTTTTTTTACGTTATATCCCAAAATTATATCAGTTAAATTGCGTTTTTCTCTAAAAGCATTGAAAAAAAGATGAAAATATTTAGTAGAAATAGATTTAGGCTCTATACAGCCATTTATATTTTAATAAAGAACAAAAAAGTAATAGAATTTTAAAAATTTTTTATTATCATAAGGAAAATATATGAAAATAACAGAATGAAAAATAAAAAATTTATATTTTTTGTTTTTATAATAGAATTAAATTTCTATGGTTTACGTGGCGGCCTAACGGCCCTCCATTAAATTAAATTTATATATTTCTTCAACAAATTTATTTCTGTATATTTTTACGCTACTTATTCCGTATCATTTATTGAAGGTATAGGATGTAGGAAATATTTTTCATTCAATTTTTGACAATTGATATTATTATACCCTTCACAAAAAGTGAAAAGGGTATATATAAATTTATCATTACGTGTGTAATTTCTACTATGAAGTACTCGTATAAATAGTGGAGTCTGTCTGTGTGGATGTTGAAATTAACTTTTTGAAGTCCCTAAATGACCTACAGAAAAGTTTAGTATGTCAATTTGTTGCAAGTTTCTATTTCAGTTTGCTATTGAAATTCAGCCAAATTGATTCATAAATGGCTGAGCTATGAGCTCTGAAGTTAAACTACTTCTATTTTTTACAGTTTTTGGTGTTTTTTTTTTTTTTTTTTTTTTTTTTGTGAAATTTGTCTAAACTACAAAACGCACAAAAAGCGAGGTTCACAGTTTTATTGGAAATAAAAGAAAAAAAAAATCAAAAAAATCTGTTCACAATTGCCTAAAAAAAATCAAAAATACAACCGATATTTTAGATTTTCATTATTTTTTCCTTTGTTTTTTATGGAAATTTTTAAGCTGTACATGTGCAAAATGCTGTGCACACAAAACCAGTCAATCGGAGTGTATTCTGTGGGTAATAATGGCACTACAAAGTAACAAAACTACGAATACAGAAATCTTATTGAAGGATATTTTTTTACCCTTAATTTGAAATTCCTTATTTGATATAAAATATTTAAATTAATATGTTTAGTTTAAAAAATATTTATATATATATATATATATATCGATATAAAAATAAATTTTTGAAAAATAAGACCTCAAGCTTAATAAAATAGTCATATTATTTAAGAGAAAAAGGTCAAATAAAACTAACTAATAAATACATTTTAAATTAAATTAATTTTATTTTGCATTCCTATTGGAACAGAATTTTTTTTTTTAAATTAATTTAAAAATTGAGTGAGTGCAAACATTTTATTGATTTTGAAAATAAGGTTCTTAGAAAATATTGGTTCTTAGAACTCATTAGTTTTAGTATCTTGAACTGAAATTAATTATTTATTTTAAGACCAATAAAAAATATTGGTATTCAAAGAAAATTATTTTTATCAATTTTTCCCTATTTTTTTTTTATATTGGCTTATTAATCTTGAGGTCGTATTATAAAAAAAATTTTTTATAAAAATATTGAGCTAAAATAAGCCGTTTGATTAGACAAATATTTTTTTTTGTTTGTATTTTTTTGATATTTAAAAAGAATGTGGAAAGGGAAAATTTTAAATGTTTGGCTAACATACGAATTTAACTTGTTTTTTGTTTCAGTATGTACTGAGATATAGTATGGTTACCATAAACACATAATGGTTTGAGAATCTACTGACATGTTATACGTGTTAAGCGTTGGTTCAACGCAAAGACGCAGTGATTTTTAAAATTGGAAAATTGTCATTCAGCGTTAGCTTTATCGTTGGAGAAATATTTATTGCAAGTGATTTACAAAATAAGATTATAAATTTATGTTGCATTCTTATTAGATATCTTTCTTATACACAATTTATTTTATTTTTTTTTTTTAAATTGAGTACCTAAAGACATTTAAAAAAAGATTTTGTTGTAAGCTGAAATAAATTGTTTACTTTAGAATTAACAACAAAATTTGTATTCAAATAAACTTTCATTAAAAATATTATTTTGTTTTTGTTTTTTGCGAAATTACGAAAATGAATATTTGGCTAACACAGTAAACTGTGTATTAGACTCGTCACAGCCAAATTTAACTTGTTTTCCTTTAACCTTGTAAATTTACTTTAAACAATTCTGAAAGCATCTGTGTAGCGTCAGTTTAAAAAAATGTTACGTTACCAGTCACTTAATAAATTTTAAGAAAATTGTTGCCATATTAAGCCTGCCATTTATTTAATTTCTTCTTTAAGTTTTAAAAATAAAGTTTTATTTCAAATGCAACTATTACGTTTACACTAAAACGTTTTTTTGAATATTTTGTTAGCAATTTAACTAGTGAATTGTTGACGCATGACAAAAAAATATTGGAGCATCTTTATTCTTCTACTTTTTTAGTTTCTGTTTTTCTTTTTCTTACAGCTGCTAGTAAATATTTATGAAAAACGCCAGAAGAGCAAAAGTTTTTAACATTTAATATTTTGTATTTCTTTGGGATTTTTCTTCTTTTCCGCATGTTGAGTTTTATTAAGATGTTGGTTGCAGCAGAGTTGTAGGATTAAAAACAAGAAAAATTGTTAAGAAATGGTTTTATAAGATTAATTTGGTTTCCGTTTCTTTTTTTTTTTTTATTAAATTGGGGATAAAAGCACATGTTTGAAGCAGGGTTGAAAATTTCACTAAAAAAATGTTAAAAAAAGTAAAAGTAAAATTTTTAGATTATTTTAACAAACTTTTTATTAAATTTTATAAAATTGTTGACTTTTTCTGAAGTCAGACTTGCAAGCGAAATCGTTGAGATCGTTAAGAAGTGTTTCTGAACAAATTTTAAAAATAAACAAAACATTAATTTATAAATAAAAAAAAGTTTAAATGGATTTATATTGTAAGTCATTTGCGTTAAAGGCTTCCCCGACGCTAACGCTGAGTAACAACTTTCCAATTTTATAAATCACGTGAGTGCCGGTGCAAAAGTATGTGCACCTTCCTCATAGTATAAAGGTTATACAGGGTGGGCCAAAAGAAACCAAGGGGTGTAAAAGTTTAATAACTTTTTTGTTTATTATTTTTTTTTTATTTTTTCTTTCAGATTATATAGACAACACTAGGAGAATTTATAATGGAGAGGTTCACAACTGAACAGAGAACCAGAACAATAGAATTTTATTAGAAATCAACTTTATTGAAAATTTGATTATGAGTGATGAAGCTCATTTTCATATGAATGGCTTTGTTAACAAGCAGAACTGTAGGTTCTGGGGTTCTCAAAATCCAAGAGCCATTCAGCAACGCCAATTGCACCCCATCAGGTGTACAGTATGGTGTGGGATCACATCTGAAAATGTCATTGGGCCCTACTTCTTCGAGAATGAAGATGGAAGTGCTGTAACCGTAAATGGAGAGCGGTATCGTTTTATGATAGAAAATTTTTTACGTCCTGCTCTTGAAAACAGACTTGGTATGTGGTTTCAGCAGGACGGAGCCACTGCCCATACTGCCCGAGACACAATGGCACTTTTAAGTCAAATTTTTGGAGAGCGAATAACTTCTCGAAATTCGGAAATTATTTGGCCAGCGCGATCGCCAGATTTGACAGCACCCGACTATTTTCTTTGGGGTTTTTTGAAGGAGCGAGTGTATGTGAACAAGCCAGAGACAATCCTTGAACTCAAGGCAAACATTGTTGCAGAAATTCGAACGCTACAGCCACAAGTTTTGAAAGATGTTATGGAAAATGCTCTAAAAAGAGCCCATCAGTGCGAAGCTGAAAACGGTGGTCATTTAAGAGACATCATTTTTCATACTTAGTGTAAAAAAATTTCCATTTTGTATATTATATAATCTGAAAGAAAAAATAAAAAAAAGTTAATAAACAAAAAAGTTATTAAACTTTTACACCCCTTGGTTTCTTTTGACCCACCCTGTATGAATAAAATTTCAACATACAAGCCAATAGAAAAAGAATTTTATTTATACAGATATGTAAATATGTACATACATAGATATATAAATAACATATATACTGCAGTCTACCACACAAGTCTACAATGTATTAAAAAAAAAACAAATACAGAATCAATAACAATGCACATCGTGTATTGCTGAATAGACAATGTTTGAGTGACATTGTTATTAATTGAATGCTTGGCCGGCGGACAAATGAAAAAGAATATGAAAAAGAAAGTAACAATAAAGTAATAAGCTAATGTAGATAGAAAGGTTTATAATTCACAAAAACACATTTTTTCTTAATAAGGTCTTATTAAGTAAATTTTGTTTAATAAGGGCTTTTTATTTTTTATGAATTTGACTGTTAAAGTATTGTTCACATAAAATCCGGCCGTTTTACAAATGAATTTTCAAATCTTAGTGTCAACACTAAAAATATTCACCGTTATTTTCTAAAAAAAAAAAAATTTATCAGTAGCAGTTTATTCATAAGCTTGGTTTGTCATGGAAAATCAAAATAGAAAAGCAAAAAAAAAGAAACTGCAGATTCCAAAAAGCACTGTAAATGAGGTTTTAGAAAAATATAACCAAACATTAAGAACAGAAACAATTTGCAAAAAGTAATCCAAAGCTTACAAAATATTTAATATGCTCAATGCAACAAAATCTGGGTGTCTCCGACAATGATAACAACACCAGTGTAAGTACCGTAAGAAGAGGGATGGATGCTGGCTACAAAATTTCTTGCATTCTTTGCGATAACTGCCTTATTACGAACGATGAAACCTATGTGAAAATGGACTTAAAATAGCTGCCAGGACAAAAATTTTATGTTGCAGCGAACCGTGGAGATGCTGATTCACGAAAGTGACTAAATTTTGTAAACAAAATCATGATTTGGCAAGTTGTGGTCTAAAAATACCGCTATTTATCGCCTGTTCAACAATGACATCAGAAATTTATATTTATAAAAGAATGCCTGCAGAAGCGATTACTGTTTCCAAGTAAACGCCACCACTCCCCAGTAAAATTTTGACTTGATTTAGCGTCTTGTCATTATTCAAAAATTGCGATGAAGTGATATCAAAATCATTAGGTCGATATAGTAGCTAAAACCTGAAGCCTCGTAATTGTCTACAGCTTCGGCAAATTGAACAATACTGCGCTATTGTTAAAGGCACATTAAAAATAGCCCACATTGTGGTGTTTCTGACGGAAAAAATATGAATTTGAAACAAATATGCAGCACAGGTAGCTCAAAATGTTGTGGAGCAGTAAATGAGATTGTAATTATAATAATTTTTTTAATAATTGCTGAAAAAGCAATAAATTAATATGCATTTACGAATAATTGTTTTGCAAAAGCTTTTTCCTTTAAGCATATACTCAATTGCTTATGTGACCAGATTTTATACTTCAGCATATAAGCTATGAAATTTTAATAATAAAGACAGACTTAAATTGGATAAACTGAATTCGGCAAAAAAAAATTGAATATGAAACTTATATCGGTAACCAAACTGACTAAATGAGAATTCTATCAAGAAGCAAACAAAAGTTTTAAATTTTGAAACAAGAAAAAAAAAATGAACAAAAAAAATACGCAAACAACCGTTTGGTAAAACACTTTTTATGATAATATTTTCTGTGTGATAAGAAAATATCAGATCTTCATTAAGCAAATCTATTGAGTCAATAGGTAAGCAAATGTTCGTAAATGTGTAAACAGGAAATTATAAACTTAAGTGCTGTTTGTACACGCAAAAAAAAGAAGGTTGAATATGGTCAACGCAAACATAGTTTGTTCTTCACAAAAATATTATTATTAATTTGAAGCATCTAAAGATTATTATGATCACGATAAACATATTTCTAAAATTGTAAACCGCTGTATTATGTAATAAATAAATTTAAATTAACAGAAAAGAAAAAGTCAGTGAAATAAAAAAAATTTATTTATACAAAAAATTTATATTAAATTTTTTTTTAAATTCATATATAAATTTTTTTTTAATTATTTATATACAAAATGTATGTATTAAAAAAAAAAAAACAATAAAAAATGTTTAGCCCTGACCGTGGGTTGAACCACAACATCTGCAGTTGAAAGGTATTTTTAATATCTTTGATTTAAAAATATATATGGTTAGATGCAATCATAAATCTAACCATACTATGTTTCCATTAGAATATGGTTGGCTCAACCATATTTTTTCTTTGAGTGTAGGAAACAAGCACTCCAGTTGTCTAAAAAAAATTAAGAAAAACACTCAAAAATATTTTAAAAATTGTGTGTTTTCTATAAAAAAATTTTTAAACGATTGTATTGTTCACTTTCTGTAAACAGCACATTAGAAAATATTCTTAAATTTTGTTCAAACCTTAAATACAGTTCCAGCTCGCTAATCTGAATTGAATTTATGACGTGTTACATACTCTATAGTCCGCATTCATAGCAAGTTCGCTAAAACAAATTTTTATTTTTATTTTTTTTCTGCTTTTTTATTATTGTGTCTTTTTTTTACAAAACCATGTGTGGAATTTTAAAATTAACGGGACATCATTAAGATGCAGAATCTTCTATGATTGACATTGTACATATTTAGTATGTTTTATGTCTTGTTGCTGAATGGTATTAGTCGCGAAAACATCAGCTTATCAGCTGTCATTAGCTGATAAGCTTAAAATAATAGAAGAAGTAAATGGCGGACAATCAGGAAAAATTTTAGAGAAAAAATTTGCTATAGGAGCTTCAACAATTTGAGAAAAGCTTTAATTTTTTCTTTCTTGATTAATAAAAATACAATAACTTTCTTTGAAATCTTGCTGTGTGTTTTATTTTCGAATATAGTGAATTATAATACAGTACATCCAGTAATCTGAATATCTTGTTAGTCCGAATCAGGGTCTGCAATCATTAATTCGGATTAGCGAGCTGTCACTGTAAATGATTTTTTACGTGGCTACATAAATTAAAAATAAAACAAATTAAACTTTCTGAATTATTTTAATGAGAGTCTAAAAAAAGGGAAAATTGCACATACATGTAAAAAAAACCATTAGAATAAAAATAAATTATATATAAATTGTATAAAAGAATCTAATTAAATAATACAATTTTTGTTCTCTATTACTGTGTGAATTTCTTTTAAATTGAATTCATGGAATGAATATATTTAAGAATGGGTAATTTAGTAAAAGACCTAAAAAATTAAAAAAAAATTTATTTGGGTTGTGCCGAGTTATATATATCCTTCATATATTTAATTTTGCAGATTCTTCTTAAATATTTAAAAAAAATATATAAAAAAGATTTTTTAGTGAAATGGCACATACGACTATTGATTAAAATAATTTCACAGTTTCTAAAAAATTTAAGAATAGAAAGCTACATTATAAATTTCTTATCAGTCTTGTAGTTGTTGAGATATTTATAAGTATTTGTAAAAATCTCCTTAAAAATTTAATATAAAAAAAAAATCTTTTATTTTTTTTTAATTTCGATGCCTTCATATGAGCCCTATTGCATTAAAATTCATTCATAAGTTCTGAGAATATTCATAATTTCATGGTAGCACGTAATACCCTGTTCAGACATAAAAGTTAATGAAGTCAATTAAGTTTTAAATTGTGTGACTGATTTGGGTGTTCACAAATATTCAATTAAGCTTACGCAATTAAGCATTTGACAACTGAAAATATTGTGACATTTTTTTAAATGAAAAGAAAGTCAAATTTAAAAAAAATGTTTTGAAGGCAAGCTATTGATTAAAAGAAATTAGTTATTTCAAAGTTATTTTCAATAACAATTTTATAAAATTTATTTACCGGTAACTTCGGCTGCCATTTAATTTTTATGACATTTATATTTAAATTTATTTACGTTTTCTTTTTTTAATACTGAAAATATCAACTTTTCTGATTTTTGAGTTGATATTTAAGGGCACAACAAAGAGTTGCATTTTGATTTTGACTTCATTAACGAGCAATCAATTTTTAATTACGCAATTATTGAATGGAAATTTGTATGGTAAATTGACCTCAATAAAGGCGATAATTGCGTAAAATGCTTAATTGCTCAATTAATGTGTATATCTGAACAGGGTATTAGTCATATTCATTTACATGCTAACTGCGAGGATAGAAAAACAAATTATTTTTCCTTTGATATGTCAAAATTATATGCATGTAGTTGTAGAATTATATGCCTGTAGTAGTAAATAGAAAAATTAACAAAATTAAACCAACAAACTAAATCACTTGAGAAGAATATTAAAATGATTAATTAAAAAAAATATTTTTCTTTTGCCTTAAGCAAAAATTTTATTTATTACAGACATATACATATTTATATTTCATAAATAAAAAATAATAATAATTACCCTCAGAATTTTTTATTCTCATGTTAAATTGTAGTTTAACAGTTCCCAGCACAACAAACGAAAACAAAAACTTCAAGGTGTAGGTTTGCTTTTACCTTATACAACACCTTTTACCTTAGGTAACACCTAAGACCCTGCAAGTGTTTTTTATTTGGCGCATGGCCTTACACTGAGCCAAAAATCGCGTGGCAGTATCAACAACATACGTGGTCATTTTGACACCATTTGTCAATTTAGTTGACAACGAGTGTTTTCAATTTTTCAACAAGTCGACAACGGTTGCTTGTTAACTTAGAAAAAAAGCAACAATTTTCTTTTTTTGACAAAGACGTTGTCAAATTTACCGCACATGTTGACATTTTTTTAACAAAAATTGTCAAATTAACAACGCGTGTTATCATTTTGTTAACCAACGGTGTCAATTCGACACCAGTCATTTTGACACCAAATGGTGTCGATTCAGCACCAATAAGGTGTCATTTCGACAAACAGTATGGTGTGACTTTGACATCATACGTTGTCAATTCTGCAACACAGAGCACAAACGTGGTCGATTCACTATTGACACCGTTGGTGTCATTTTGACAACGAATGGTGTCATCTTTTCTTTGTGCTACCACTAAATTGTGTACAAATTCAGAACTTATTAATGGTGTTTCATAAAATATAGCTAATTTTATTTGTAACATACGTAGCTTTCGACATTAACAACAAATTTCAAGATTTTCTTTATACTAAATGTTTAATGAATTTTTTAAAAATAAATTTTTGGAAATTTTCTTGAAAATATATATTTTTTTTGACAAAACTTTGTCAAAGCTATAAGAATGGTGAATTAAAGGCGTAGCCGTCCCTATTTCTATATAACGGTATATCTCGAGAACTACACGTAAGATTAGAATAGTAAGTATACAGTTTAATTAGGGTATCTAGCAAGAATATTAGAAATACAAATGACGTCACGCGATGTGTTTATATTAGCTAATAATTAACGGCTAAATAAGAGAGAGAGAGAGAGAGAAATGTATTATTTTCTTCTTCAAACAGTAGACAATCTACGTCATCTAACAAGAATTCATACGAATGGCGTAATCTTGTATTTATATCATTCTTGGTCTTGAGTATACTAGAAATTAAGTTTTGTTTTGGTAGGCTAAAAATCATTGTAGGCCTGTGTTTTATATGGATGCCTATTTTTTTATCTAACCCTAAAATAAATAAATTCGAATTAACGAAATTCACAAAAATATTCGTTCTGCTATTCTTATTTTTAAAGAAATAAAATGTCAGAAATGACAATCATAATTTCTTTATAATTATGTTATGCGTAAAATAACTCTATTATAGAGAGAGAGAGAGAGAGAGAGAGGAGCCAGAGAAAATTTCTTGGCTTTTATTTAATGTTTCTGGTTTATATGAAATTAAATTAAATATATTTTTTCTTTTTGTTAAATTTTTAACAAGAATGTACAATTTTAAAAATATTAATATCTTGTTACTACAGTGCAGGGTATTTAAGACTCGGGACTGCCGAATTCAACTTATTAATTTTAAATTTCTTTTGAGTTCCGCATTGAATTTCCCTCTAAATATGTTTTTCAATGGAACTAAGCGATCTCTTTTTTATATTCTTAAAAAACATTGGCATTTTTTGCTCACAACGAAAATTTATAAATTTTTCTCAATTTCACTTAAATTCCAAATGGCAAAGCAAACAAACGAATTTTTTCTCAATACGTAACTAAAATAAATCCAGTCTATAAATACACTTAAGAAAAGAAAGAGAACAATTACAAGAAGGTGTCAGCGAAACAACTTTTTATTGACATTAGATGGCTGTTGTGTAGCTTTGTTGTACGCTTGTTTGTTTGCCATGTTTCAGTGTTTTTGTTTTTCATTTCAAAAGATTATTTTTTTATTTTCTTATTCAACTGTTAAGCCGGCCGGTGCAAAAGAGGTAACAGAATAAAAAATACACAAAAATACAAAAGACATTTAAAAATGATTACAACACCAAGCAACTAAGTAATTGCACAAACTCATTCTTCTGAAACCCAATTAAAAACTCTCAATTCCCCCTGTGCTGTTTAAGGCCAGTCAGACAGGCAAACACCAAGAAAAAGAAGTCAACTTAAAAATAAAAAATAAAATGTAAAAAACGGCCAAGACAAAAGTGCAACGGAGAGAAAAGAGACTTAAAGGAAATAAATAAAACGAAATAAATATTTAATGTAAAAAGTTAAAAATAAATAAAAAAAGTGAGAGAAAATGTAAAAATAAATATTTTAAAAAGAGTTTGTCTGCAGACAATCCAGCGACATCACACAGTGAAACTAAACGCATTCAATTTCCTATATTAAAAGATGGCTGGGAAATTGATGCAAAAAGTCAAAACATATTATTTTACGTAAATTTAAATGAAATTGTAATAAAAGTTTTAATTGTTAATTAATTTAATTTAATTAAGTTAATTGTCAATCCGAAAGCCTCGTGGTAATCATTCTGTGTCAATAAGGAAAAAACGCGTATCTATAATTTTATTGATTTTTCAGGGGATCAATTTTAAAGTTAATTTTGGAAAATTTAGTTCTATTCTAATGATCACTTCCCTTCAATCATCTATTAGGTTAAGAATACATCCTCGCACTTTATCAAAAAAAAATATTATTAATTTGAAGAGTTATTTCGTTATAGCCACATAATTGCCCACTTTTCATAGAATTACTATTTGTCAACAGATTTTTTTAAATTTGACTCTAGTTACGCCTATTTTTTGTGTAATCATTATTTTTTAATGAATTTTTTTTTAAACTTTAGTATCTACGACCAAAATGATATATAGAAGTTACATTATCAGATCGTAGATATAAAATTAAAATAATAAAACTGTTGAAAAATAGTAATTTTGTGAAAAGTGGGTGTGACTAGTCATAAGATATTCATAAATTTAAGTATACCAAAGAGCTCGATTTTGGAATTTTGTATATATTCATACTTATTATTGTTATTATTATAGTTTAAATTGTTATAGATTAAAAAATCAATAAACAAACAAAAAAAAAAGAAACAAAAAAAAACTTTTTTGGGTGGTAAATTTTAAAAAAGTCAAGCAGCGTTTGCTTGATGGAACAAGAAACATTCAAACATTTGTTTGACGTAATTTTACATCTACAAGCATAAAAGAAGACTAATGCTTACTAAATAGTTTTTTTTTGACTCGCACTATTTTGTGATTACGAGCACAAAATACCGCAAGTCAAAATAAAACTCGTAAGCATGAGTTTTATATTTAAATTAGCTAGCATGAGCTCACGCATAGCTTTTTCTCTAGCGTGGATATTTTATTACTCATATTTATGTGATATTACCGGGTCCGAGCGGCCACTAAATTGTTGAACTATATTACCTAAAGGCACTTATGCATAGGATTCTTCTGCAAAGCAACTACTCGTGTCATATTTAAATTAATAAGCTGTGGCAGCAGTTTCCCGTGCACAGAAAACCCCTGTTAGTTTAAAAACCCTATCCTTCAGAACACGTACATGTCTGGCAACCACATAATTCTGACTTTAACATTTTTAACAAGAAGATCAAAAAGTTTCTTTTTTCTTTCTCTTCCTGTTTGATAAAAGCAGCGTGCAGCCGACATTTTCTAAAAGACAATTTATATACATTTTTGTGATATTCTGTTAATAAGAAATAAAGAACAAGCATCTACTTGTAACTCAGTACAAAATTAAAGGAGTGTCGTTTTTCATTGGTTATTCGCAAGCAACCCAGGTAAAGTAACCAAAAAGCTAAAAGGTCATACATGTAATCAAGATGAACAGTCTTTTATTCAATCAATTAATTGTTTTAATAAAATATGTAATCGGCAGGTAGGATGCAATTTTTGTTGCTTTAACACCAAAATGGTCAATAGGCCAAGGTAAACTTGATTACCACATGACTGTGTTAGATATAAAAGGATCAGAAGGCTTAATAATATAAAACCCTTAAGCGGCCGATAGACACATCAATATTCAACATTAATTTATTTATGTTGGTGAAAATATTGAAGCAATTTAAAGGATCAAACTTATTTTTATATGATTTTATTTTATGTGTTACAATTTGCCATCGGTAAAACACTTTTATTCTAGTTCCACATCAGAGAAAAAAATAAGGTGATGTCTTTAAAAAAAATGTTTTTAATTGGCAGTAGCAATAAAAAAAAGAGAATTTGGATGAGGACTGTTGAAGTATAGCTAAACGAGCTCACATTGAGTTCTCCCTTAACAGCGTCCGGATATTTTTCTAAGAGAATTTCGTGTTGTGTATTTTTGTGTTATATTTTCTTCTTTTTATATTACATAAGGCTGGCAATAAGCGATACCCTTCTAATTCTATTATAAAAAAAAAAATTTCTATTTTTATTTTAACAACTTTCTCGATATGCACTCAACTTTACGCAAAACAAAATGAATGTTGACAAAGCGGAGACAGACGACATTAAACTACCATCAATATTTTTACAAAAATCGAACTCGTTTGGACACACAACGTATACATGCGATTCTTATTTTTTAACAAGCGCACAGAAATGCATAGTTTGATGTTGAATATTGATGTGTCTATCCGAAACTTTATAAAATATTTTTTTGGCCCGTTTTTTATCACATTCGCGCCACTGTACAAAATTTCCTTAGCAAAATTAACTAAACACTAAATCACATAAATATAGTTTTAGTTTTTTATGGCTCTTAACTAACCACAAAATGTGTGTGTGTGTGTTGATATCGTTGTATAAGTAAGGAATTCAGACAACCGTCTGCAGTAACCAATTACCCAAATATTAAAACGTGTACAGAAACATTAATGGCAAACAAACGTAATAAATAGTAGCAGCCTTAGACATAGACGCAGCCAAAGCAACAGCAGAGCAGCAGTAATAATCATCATTATTATCAATTTCATTGTCGTAATCATTATTAAAATACAATGATGATGTTATAAACGCGTATACCCACACAAGCCCATGCAAACACACTCGCAATACAAAACAAGCCTCCAAAAAGAAATTAAACAACAACTACAAACAACAAAAAGAGAAAAAAAAAATAAATAAAAACTTGGTAACACGACAAACCGGCAAGGAAAGAAAAAAACTGGTAGTAAGTCAACAACAAAAAACATTTAAGTGTTTCAAGCAGGGAACTACAAACTTTTTTTAAGAGAAGCAACTTTTAAATGACAAAGTAAAAGCAAAGATATGTAATTGCAAAACTATCTGGCTGTGTGAAAATATTTTAGTGACAAATAGATATTCTAGAGAAATTTTTTAACAAGCAAATAATTTCAAGTAGAAGCAAGCACATGTATATGTACTCGTATGTAGGTATAAGTGTACCTAGTATTTGCATTTCATAAAAATAATGAATGAACGAAAAGCAAACTTATGTTTTATATGTTTAACAATTACAAAGGTACTTCGGCTAGTTACAGTGCATTTTTTTCTTTGTGTCAATAATGTAAATAAAATAATGGCTTGCATATGTAAATTATTTAATAATAGGTTTTTCGTTAAGCGTTTATTAGCTATCATGAACATTTTTTATTCACTTAAAAGCCTTGTTGATGTCATTGTGCATTTGAAATACCCAACTTTCTATTACTCCGGTGCATAAATTATGTATTTAAGGGTGTCTGTCTCAGGAAGACCAACCTCTCAGGCAGAATTTTAGCAAAGGCATATGGTTATGTTAGCTTTGAAGTCTGCTGTGGTTTTTGGCTTATAAGCGTAAGCATGACTTAAAAAAACACTTAAGACGTTGCAAGACGGCCGCTTCAAAACAGATGGCTCGTCGCCGCCAATACATTTTTTATCAACTCCATCAGCTAAAATTGAATTAAGAGAATTTCTGGTTTTGTGTAGTAGCAATGCTTTTTCTAACCTTTTTCTTTTTTAAGTCCACGATTTGTTTTAATAACGCTTTTAAGGTAAAAGTTACAGTTCTCTGTAATGAACTTTAAGAACACAAGATATTTTTAAACACAACAAACAAAAGCAAATGCGACAATATATGCCTGTATGAGAGCCATAAGGATGAAGTGGGCTTTGAGTCCTTGCAACGTTGATTGGCTATTTAAAATGGTAATACAGCCTATCTTGTGTTACGGAGTAGCAGTGTAGTGGAAAGCACTAAGCACAACTACCAACCGATCCCGATTTGAAAGGGTTTTTGGATGCATGGCCACCCTGATTACACGGGCCATGAGATCAAAACGCAATAAGACACTCTTCACAATGCTAAATTGGCTGCCAGTTGATATACAGGCTAAGAAATTAGCACTAATTGCATCCGTGCGATTGCATGCGGCGAGAGAATGGAACCATAAATCATGGGGACATTCGGACATAATTGGTACTTGGAAAGAGATCCCCAATCTCATTGACTATGTCACTCCAAGACCATTCCTACAGAGGAACTTCGGATTCACAATTTCGGACGAAACGGGGATCTCAGTAGAATCTTCTCCTCTAAGAGAGTATCTAGTAGTCTTCACCGAATAGTTTTGGAGTTGGTGGTGGAGTCTATATTGAAAAGTCTGAGACTAGTATAACCTTCACTCGTCCCGATCAATGCAGCATTCTACCAGCTGAATAGCAGCAGATTGGCTATGATATCATGGAATATTCGCATTTATAACGACACTTGGACTGCAATCAAGTCCTTAGTGGGTGTCTATTCGACATCCCAACTGGTCCAAGAATGTCGGACATCCTTAAGTAGGATGGCAGAACATTCGGTGGCCACTCTCATTTGGGTGCGTGGAGATGGGACTATAGTAGGGCGGATAACCTGGCAAGGGGATGGTTGAGGCTACCAGAGCTAAATGTCAACGCGCCCTGTGGTATTCTTCTATCGGTCTGTAGAGAGAAGATCGAGAGCATATTTTTGCAAAGAGCACAATCCAGATGGAGACACGAACGGACGTGTAATACGGCGAGGACGATCTGGCCTGGGCTAGATAGCAATCGCAGTAGGGATTTATTGGGACTCCAAAGATCCCGTTTGAGAATTGGGTGGCTGTAGTAACAGGTCACCACGCAACCACGCTAAGAGAATCGGTTTGCCATATAACGACTACTGTAGAAGTTGTCGAGACGAGGAGAAAGAAGAGACTGTACCGGTGTCCAGCCCTAGAAGAGCGGCGCATGATTCACTGCGCTGTCGAATATGAGGGTCGACATGCTATATGGCTTCAGTAGAGGTATAAGTGACGGACTCACATTTTCTATGTGTCTTCTTATTTATTTCCTTTCCTTTCACTCCTCTATTGCTATCCTTCTTCTGTTTTTCTTATTTTGACGCCCTGTGTAACCTAACTTAAGATACAGCCGTTGCCATCGATGTAAATTTTGACAAACTTCCGCCACCGAAAATTTTTAACTCATACCAGAATTTACAATTTGTGGTGTTCAGCACCGTCTTGTTGAAACCACATATCGTTAACCCATTAGTGGTTATGAGCGCCATACGGCACTTCAGTTAGTCTGATGTTTAACATGTTTAAAAAAAAACTGAATAAAATTGATTTATTGTATTTAATGTAACGTTATAACTGCATTTCTTTAAAATCATTTCATGTGCTTCGAAACTGTTGAAAGCTTAACACATTTTATTGCAGGAAGTCTGTTCTTTTATGAAACTCATGGCCTCTAATGGGTTAATGTTCACATCATTTAGGATAAAAGAAATTAGTTATTATTGACTTACAGTAATCGGCATTGACGGTGTCAGGCTGGCTAACGTCGCAATAACTCTCTGTTTTTTCTCTTGCCTTTTTGGCGAAACAGACTCAGAGCCTGTTCAACTAAATGCGAACGAAAGCTTCAACAATATGTCAATATTGAAGGTCCCTATTAGTAAACCCTTTATTTAAAGAATTAATTAACAAATCAATGTTTGAAGAAATTTATTTGTTAAAAGTCCATTCATTTAAAAGCCAACCTTTGAGGTGTGTGAAATTATACAACAAATCAATTTTATACTTTAAATCTTTCAAAAAAAAAAGCCTTTTATACGGACGATATTTTTTTTCAAAAAGTTGAAGAACAAAAAAGATTTTTATTGCATTAATTTCAAAAATAAAATTGGATTGGATCCAAATAAAAAATTTGTGTTCAAAGATCAAGTACAAAATTATTTAATTTAAATGAAATAAAAATGCGAAATCAAAAAAAATAAATCTAATTTTATCATAAATGAAGAAATGATGCCACAATTGATGGCAGCTTGTCAATTGCCAAAACTAGAAAATAAATGCCGGAAAAAAGGTTGCAAAAGAGAGAAATTTTATTTCTCAACCCAATAATTAGCCAACCTAAATAATCTCATCAGAATAAAAACAAAAAGCAAAATTGAAAAAATTAAAAAAAATTTTATTTTGAAGCATGATTAAAGAATTTTTAAGAAAAAGTTGAAGGTCTCTGTTGCATACAATGACTGCAAAAATGATTTAAGAAAAACGACTTAGAAATCCCAAAAGAAAAAAAAACAGAATATTTCGCAATAAAACTATGTACAACCATCCTAAGGCTTGATAAGTTTTTTTTTTTTTTATTTTATATAAATAGAAATGAAAATCTCAAAATAGTTTAAAAAAAATTGTTACGATTTGGCTAAAAATAAAACTGGATTAACCGGACAAAACAAGACAAGATAATACAGCTCAGTGCGAGTATCAGGCTGATAGTGATAAAGATAAAACAAATTTTTCTAAAACTTTTTCTTTTAAGAAAAAATCTTCAGAATTAACAAAATAAAAAAAAACTTCTGCACTTACCTATGCCCAAAGGTGTGCCGATTTTGCCGGAGACATTTAAAAATTTCACTTCCTTATTTAAAGAACTTCTGCTACCGAAAAATGGGAAAATAGTTACGGGAGATGGAACTGATACCGACGACGTTGAGGAGGAAGACGAAGCAGCAGAAAATGGTAGCGAAGTTGAAGCTGAAATTGAGTCAGACGACGTTGTTGATATTCTGTTTGAAATATTAGCAGTTGCGCCAGCGCCACTACCACCGTCACCGTGTGTTGTTAGACTATTTGCTGCCGCTGGTGCATTTTTGTGTTTAACCGCTACCGTAGCTGCAAGTGGTGGTGGTGTTGGTGTTGGTGTTGGTGTTGGTCCTCCCAAAGTATTCGCACGAAATGAATTGAACTTCTCCAGCAAACCTGAACCACTTAAGTTGGGCATTAGAAAACTTGGCATGGCCGTTGAAGGTTGTGGAGCTCCTGCCTGACTGGGATCTGTGGCTGCTGTTGTGCAAAGCTTACTTATGCTCAAAATGAAGGTAATAAAAATGAAATTTGTTGAAGTAAAGCTAAAGCTGATCAATTGTTGAATTTTGCTTTGATAATTTGAGCTGCTGCTAAAAAATTTACTGACTTTCCCTAGTTCATCACAGGCTGTTTTATTATTATTGCAGCTGTTCGTGCTGTTACTGCTGCCATCTACCCTGGAGCGATCGATATCAGTTTGATTAAAATTAAATTCTTTGTTTAAATTGTAAGTTGGTGGATTTAAGGTCAATATTGCCATTGTTTGTTTCCTTTAACAAATTTTAACGATTTTGCTGCACTTTTGCTTAGATTTATTTTATTTTTTTTTTTCTTGTTTTCTACTAAAAACACTTTTTAAAATTCTATTTTTTTTATAACTTCACTTTTAAATTAAATTTTCTTTTTATAAATCAGTTATTTTTTAAATTTTATTTCAAATGGCTGATTTTGGAGTTGAGATTCTTCTATTAACTGAAAGGAAAAGAAACAAATTAAATTAATTTAAAGAGGAAAATGTTTAATCTAATTAAGGAGTACTAAGAACACGAATTAAATAACTCAGTCTAATTACATGCTACTTAGAAACGTTAATGTTCTAGTTGACATTTAAAAGACATTTTCTTAGGTTTCCCCATGCAATATGACTTAAAATATCTTCAGAGAAATATAAATATCTATATCGTGCCTTGTATCTTTGGCTAATCTTTTTACCTCTTATCCATAAACAAAAATTAACTTAAAAATTATATGAAAAATTTCTATAACGTTGACTTTAAGGCTGCGTAATTTTTTTGGATAAGTGGATTAAAGGGTATCGAATGCCCAGCAAAAAAAACTACCATTTTAATTTTAATTGTACTAAAAATTTGTTCAACCTTAGCATTTTCAAAAAGCTGAATAGTGAATTAACCAAATACATGAATGTATGCTTGGTGATTTGCTTTGTGTGAATTTCGAGCGCTCTGTCGGGTGAATAGTATTTTTTAAAACAAGAAAAAAGTTACCAATAAATATGCGATTTCCACATTTCTAAAGCTATTTTGAATACACACAAAAGCTAGAATCTATATCATAAATTGCGACACTAAGTACGCTATGAAAACCCCCGTTTTTATAAAACATACGAAATTTTATTTTATTACTTGTCAAAAATCAAATTAAATGAGAAAGGAAAACAATATGTGTAAAAAAGTCCGATATACGAGAAGTTCTTCACCGCTTCTCGATTCGTGAGTAAAAAGTGTTTCTGTAATTGAATGTGAGAAAATTCAGAGCTGTTACGTCCAATGATTCAAATGTCATATAAAGGGTGAATTGCCAAACCAAACTGAGAATAAATCACTGGACAGCTGATAAATCTGTCGCCATCTTGAACAGTAATGCCAACTTAAAGTTCTATATGTCTATAAAAAACACCCTTTACAATAGAAAGTATCAACAAAAAGAGGAATTTATATAAGATGAATGTACTTCATCATGACATTTTTGTTTGAATAAAATTTCTGTAGTACAAAATGTGAATAAAAATATTGAAAAATGGTGCGGTGTCTTTATAAATTTTCTGAGGCTCACAAAAAAAAAGAAAGAAAATTTTATTAACAAATAATACATATAAAACTGCAATATTTAGCTACAGAAAATTATTCAAAAACATTCAACTTATGTAATTTATTAATTTAATTTTCATAAATACTTTTTCACTCTTCTCTCATATATTTTTAAATGTGAGAAATTTTGACAGTTCAAGGAAAATTTTTTCGCAAAATTTTGTTACAGAAACACTTGTACTCGCATCTTTACAATAAAGAACGTCAAAATCACTAAAATGCTAGTTGGTTTTCACACAGAAAAATTACGGAATGGGACACACTATTTTAAAGGGTGGTCTTCTAATCTGTTAGACAATTACTCAGAAATTACTTTGGAGTATTGGATATTCCCTCATACCCCAGCACTGTTGCTCTAAGAAATTTTTATAATTTCCTCAAGATTTTTGGCGACCGCCCATTTAAAACAGTGTGTGTCCGTAATCTTTCAAAAATTTCCGAAAATTTTAAAAATTCCTTAAAAAACAGTACTGGGGTAAGAGGAAATTTCAAAAAAAAAATGTTAAATACTCCAAAGTAGTTTCTGAGTAATTGAGTGATAGATTAGAAATCTAGAGCATCTTCCCTTTAAAATGGTGTGTTTCTTATTTCGTACATTTTTACGATTCATCAGGAAACTGTAAAAATAACTCAATACTGGGGTATGAGGAAATTTAAAAAAAAAATTGTTTAAATACTATAAAACATATGAGTAATTATAATACTCCCAAGTAATTTTTGAGTAATTGGGTGGCAGATTACAAATCTAGAAGACCTCGTCTTTATGTCCCCGTAAATTGCAAAAATGTCTTAGAGAAAGCTACGTATTTATGCACATTTGTATCTACGCACTTATATTTTTTCTAAACATAAGTACCTATTTGGAAATAAGTCATAAATACTAAAAATATCTTTAGAAATATTTAATAACGTAAGAGATATTTACAAATACTAAAAATCGTAGGTTACGTTAAGACATGTTTATCTCTGCATATTGATTTCAACGACTATACAGGCAGACGGAGGGACGGGGATCGCTTATTCGCTCTGCTATATATAAGAGTCCAGAATACATATACTTTATAAGGAGGTCCATGTACCATGTAGAAATTACAAATCGAATCACAAACGTATATACATATACCCTTCTTACTTACAGTGAAAAAGGGACAATGTTAAAGTGTACACTATTGGTACATTTACCCTATGTCTGTGATCCACTTAATTTTGTTTGCGTTTTGCGTTTCACTTGAATCTTTTTTATTCTTAATATGTAAAGAATGTGCTAATATTAAAGTTTTTCTAAATATATATGTGGCACTTCCGAATTTAACTTGTTTTTAAATGATTTTTTTTTGTCATAGGTTACAATTCACGAGTTTATCATGTCTGGCAAAACTAAAATTATTTGCGGCAGGACAGGAGAATAAAAAATAGTAGGACAAACAATATTGTTTTTCTATTTCTATAAATAGATTACAAAATTTTGATGACGTATGTAGCTAATGGTTTTTCTCTTCAATCGTTTTGTTTGTGTGAATAGTTTTATATAAAAAAAATAAGAAGTACCTATAAACAAAATACTGAAACAAACCGGCATTCGTGATTTAATAAAAAACAATAACTATTAAACATGTTCAAGCAAAAGTATGTATGTATGTGGGTAGTTGCTTGTGGTTTTAGTGAAAAATGAGTAATTATAAATACTAACAGTAAATACATTGTGTACGAATGCATGTGTATACATACATATGTATCTAAAGGGTGTTTTTTATAGACGTATAGAACTTTAAGTTGGCATTACTGTTCAAGATGGCGACCGATTTAATAGCTGTCAAGTGATTTATTCTCAGTTTGGCTTGGCAATTCATCATGAATAGACTCACGCCTGAACAACGCTTGCAAATAGTGCAATTTTATTTCGAAAATAATGGTTCTGTGCGGAATACGTATCCCGATTTTCATAAGCGAATTTTGTTTAGCGATGAAGCGCACTTCTGGTTGAATGGCTACATCAACAAACAAAACTGCCGCATTTGGAGTGAAGATAATCCTCAAGTGTATGTCGAAACACCGTTACATCCAGAAAAACTGACTGTTTGGTGCGCTTTATGGGCTGGTGGAATCATTGGTCCGTACTTCTTCAAAAACGATGATGGCCAGAACGTTACAGTCAATGGAGAGTCATGATTACTAACTTTTTCATTCCTGAATTTAACAACCATGATGTCCAGGAGCTGTGGTTCCAACAAGACGGCGCAACATGTCACACAGCTCGTGCCACAATCGATTTATTGAAAGACACGTTTGGTGACCGCCTAATTTCACGTTTTTGACCTGTAAATTGGCCTCCAAGATCTTGTGATCTAACACCTTTAGACTACTTTCTGTGGGACTATGTAAAGTCATTGTTACTGCCGATATACGGCCACAAATGTTGGAAAAAGTCATCGAAAATTGGACGTTCAGATTGGACTACATCCGAGCCAGCCGTGGCGGTCATATGCCAGAAATCATATTTAAAATGTAATGCCACAAGATTATCTTTCGGATAAATAAAATTCATGTCAATCATGTCGTTCTTTTATTGCAATTTAAAGTTCTATACGTCTATAAAAAACACCCTTTATATACCTTGTGTGTTCATATATACATAATTACATATATGCATATACAGTTGTAACCCGGTATAACGAACCTCTACGTCGCCAGGCCTGTTCGTTATATGTATGCAGCACTTACTTAAAACATCCATTTTACATATAATTATTTTAAAACACAAGAATAATTGTTTTTTATAACATATCCGATTTAAAACAGCTTTTATAAACGCTATTTCATTAGAATTAAAAAAAATTAAAAATGTAAAAAAAAACAGCAATTCATATCACATTGTGAAGTATGTACTCGTATGTATGTAAAAACTAAAAGTTAATTTGACAAAAACAATTCGAAATACTATTTCGCAAAATTCTACTTAAAAAAATATAAAAAGCTGCCTGTTTTCTTTGGTACAAAATTTTTTTTTAATAGCATCTTTATGAAGATCTCATAGAATCATGGATTTAGTAAAAACAATTTTGTTTTGTTGAGATTATTTCAAACAAATTTCGAAGGTGTTAACAGCAGCTTCGTGTGAAAGTTTTTTCCACTCTGTTTCAAAAAGCGTGTGCCATATCTCTTTTTGAATCTGGCTAACCATTCGAAGTTTGCAATACACTCTCCTCCCTACAGTTTTCTAATGATCTCTTTGGCTGTACATTGTAAAATTGCACCTTACTTCATCGGAATCCCAAATGAGTCTCTTCCGCTCTTTTTTTAATTTTCTTTAAATTTTAAAATCGTACACACAAGCTGGGCCAAAAGAAGTCATCCGATGTTGTTTGGCTCTTATTTTTTTTCTAAATGAAAGCGAAATGTGTGCCGTTGCTCCGTCCTGTTCGAACCACATGTCCTCCAGTCATAATTCTTTCAATTGCGGCAGAAAAAACTCGGTTAACAGGGCCCGTCCACTGTTGTCGTTTGACCAGCCCGATGACTCCTCCAGCGTGAACAGCGCAGCATGTAGTCACTTTGAGCGGGTGTAATAGCTTCTCGTGTATCACTCGTAGATTTTCGGTGCCCCAGAAGCGATAGTTTTTTCTTGTTCACGTGCCCTCTGAGGTGGAAATGAGCTCGTCGCTCATTATGATTTTGGTCGAAAAATCAGCTACTTCAATTATTCCGCATTCTTGGGGAGTGTATCGCTTCATGTCTTGTTCACTTGTATTCTACATCTGTCTAGTTCACAAAAGTCAAAACAGATTTGACATTTTTGTATCCTATGAACATGAACAATATCATTTTCTGTTAAATAAATAATATAAATTTTATTACTTCATTGAATTGAGAACAAAATATATTTTTGTTCGCTATATCAGTTGCTCAATAGAAAGAACTGGCCTGTTCGCTAAATTCGAGGTTCATTAAAACGAATGGTCGTTAAACCGGATTACTACTGTACATATACATATGTACGTACATACATGCTTGCCATATATTGTTATACGTACGTGGTAGGTATTTTGCAAAGAAAAAACGGCATAATGACACTATTTGAAAATGAAATAATTTTTTGATGCCAACAAAAAGATATTGTTAGTATGTATGTATGCCCACAAATTTTACTCTTTATACATACCTATTAAATATTACATATTTCATAGTAGACTATGTATCTACTTATTTATATATTATTGTATAGAGTATGTAGTATGTTTATATTTATTTGACTTAATAACCAGATAGGTTGGTAGGTACGTAATTTAAAAAAAAAAAAGATTTCTTCGACAAATCTTTTTACCGCTTTTCAGTCAAGAAAAAATTATCTTAAAAGTACAAAACACTAAATTCAAGGTGAAAGAAACAGAAGTAAAAATGAAAAACTGAGTAACATAAAAACAAAAACGGGCTTTTTATACTGGACACGTGGTTTTTAATGAATGGCTTGTACATACACACATGCAAACAAATATGGTATGTATGTTCATGTGTATATATCTACATACATATTTTATAACCTGTAAATGTTTTAATTTTTTTATACACAAAAACAAGATTTCTGTATAATTTCTAAACACACATATAAATATACGTCTGTATGTTTGCACATTTCATTTGTTTTATTTTCTTACTTTTTATTTTTTCTTATTTGAAATTCTTTTAGAAAGATCACACACAAACAAAAATAATAACAACAAATGACCGAAAACCCTCTACAAAAAATCAGGTTGAAATTTTATTTTTGTAAGCTAAAAACATTGAAATTGAATTAAAAGATTTTTAGATATTTGTATGTACGTAAATTTGTTTTTTTTTCTTTTCTATTTAACATGAAAATAACATATACTAGATTAACGCGTACCGTACCGCCAGTGTTGTTTTAAGGCACGAGACGCACAACAATCGACTGACTCAAAACATTCGTTTATTTTGTTAAAAAAATTTTATCTAAAAGCAAATTCACAATGCACACAAATACAAACCAACGAAAGAAAACATTTAAAAGTTGGCTAGAGCTCTTCTTTTGATTGTCTTTTTTATAAAAGAAAAGATACATTCACTCACACACATAGATATTTATGTATAAAAAACATAGCACTTGTGTATATACGCACATAGCTACTACAACTCTTTTTTATAAGGTTTCTTAAAGTTAAAATTTTATTGCGCTCTTAGAGCTACTTTATTGAAAAAACATCAACTAATTTATAAGCACAATATGATAAATAATTTTTGAGTATTTGGTTTTAACTCTCGTCTGTAGAAAAAAGTTGGTAAATTTAAAAAAAAAACACTACCTGAATTTGTTTTATATAAACCAAGTGAGTGCGCGATTTAACAAAATAATGATCGAACGAATGTACAAAATATATATTTAGATAAACAAACAACAACCATTCGTTTCAAAAATCAACAAGTGTGTGCTTTTATTTTTCTCGTTTTTATTTTTGTTTTTGGGGCATAAGCAGTTGGAGCTACCATATGGTTATGCAATTGCAATCCCAAATTTTTTAAAATACAACTTAATAAGATTCATCTCTCTTATGTTAAATTATCATTTAATCTACCTATATAAATAAAATTAATATTATTTTTTTTTTTTTTTTGTGATAACGGACTTCTTTTAAATTTGATACTAGTGGCTCATGAGCCACATGCATCTCTTTGAAGAATAATATGACTCATCGAAAACAGGCAAACGAACATTTGAATCCGATTCAAATGCCTTTTTTTATTTTTTGAAAATTTGTATTGAATCGTAGCAAGATTCACCATATCAAGTAAGTAGTTTGTTACAAAATGCATGTCATGCTTGCATTTTGTATAAGCAGCTACCATTACCAAAAGCAACGAATCAATGAATAATATTAAAGCTTTTTAAGTAAAACTTATTAAAGCTGTTTAAGTAAATATATTATTGGCTGTATTTAGTTGTATGTACTATAAATAATAATAGTGTTATCTTACAGAAAAAATATGTATTAAGAGAATAAATAAGGCAATACTTCAAATTCAATAATTTATTATTTAAAGATAAATATTTAAATTTTAATTCACGAGCTCTACGTCTTTTCTGTAAAAAAGTTAAATAGTTACTTATTTTTCTTTGGCTAAATTTCGCTATTCGTCATATAGCTTCAGAAATTTTTTTTAATATATTTATAACAAAATTTTTATAAATACAAAAAATTCAAAATTTCGCTTTTGCTTTGTCTATTTTTTGTAAATCGAAAAACACCATTCTTAATATTTTTAGTATTTCGGACTTCATTTTATTAAGATGAAACTAATGATGTTTCTTAAATCACACGCGAAAACTTATTTAAAACAAATTAATGCACTGATATTTTACTATGCATTCAACTTATCATTGAGTTTTTATGAATACTTTGCATAAAAATAAAAAGCAGTAATAATTTTTCATGTGTTACTGCTAACGGCATATTTAAAAGAGAGTGAAAACCAGGCAGTTGTGAGAAAGCAAACACTGCAAGCAATATAATTAGCACATGTTGATGATTGAAAACACAACAAAAGCAGTGAGTAGATTCATATAAAAAAAAGGGAATCAAATTCTGTACATCTCTGGTATACATATATGCGATTACATAGAAACTATATATGGCAAACTAAATATACAGGTGTGTGCATTGAGGAAATCATAACAAAGGCGAAATTATTTTCTACTAATTTGTCCAAAATGTTCAAGAAAGGTTTTTGTAACAAACATTTGTATTTATATAAATAATATAATAAAAATTAATAATCAGGGCTGTCATAGAATCCAATGTTGTCAGTATTGGATTTGAAACCGATAAAAAATTTACTTTGGTGTCATGAAATCCAATGTTGTCGGTTTCATTTTCGAACTAGAAATAATGTCGGTTTTAGGTGTCACAGAAACCAATGTTATCGGTTTGCTCTTAGATTGAAACCAATCAGCTGACAGTTGTTGGTTTGTTTAATTTCAAATAAAACAAGTGACTAAAACAGACTTTTGTCATTAAAAATTCACCTGCAGTTAGATATTTAGTAAAAATTTAAGTAAATTAATATTAATTCTTCAAAAATAAATTTGTACTCATTTTTTGTCTCTACCAAAAAAAATAGCACTTTAAACACAATTACAAAACGTGATAAGCCAACTGAATGACCTCTTTGACAACAGTTGGCTGAATTAATAAAAAGCGCAGGTTCACGGCAAAAATATGTAAACGGAAAGCTTCTTTATTTAACCGGTAATTTCTGAATATTCTTTTTACTTTCTGTGAGCGTTCTTCTTCTAATAATAAAAATCCTACAACAGCAAAAGTCATTTTATTTCATTACTTATTTCACTGACACTAATTATATATTTTAAATTAAAAATTTTTAATAAAAAAACATGTTTTTATTTTTATTTAAACGAAAACACTACGATTTATCAAAATTGTTATCAAACACTTACATAAACAATTTCAAACAAATAAACTAATGTATAGAACAACTGATTCGAACATCGGTTTTATTTGTCTTCGAAAATAACAAAAACGACTTGGTTTCATGACACCAAATGAAACCAATATTGGTTTGCAAAACCGGCAATTAGCAAAACCGATTTGGATTCTATGACTGCCCTGACAAAGAAATCACTTGTAATATTTGAATTTTTTTTTTTGTTAATTTCAAAATAAATTTTTTTTAAAGCTAGAGATCAGATAATTGTTTGAAAAACATTTTTCTTTTTATTTTATTACCAATATCTAGTTACACCATCGCGTAACATCATCAGTAGTGCGATTCAGTAACTTGTTTTATGAACATTCATATCGAAAAACAAGTATAACGATATTTTATCGGATTCGGCATTCAGTAAGTTTCCGACAAAAATATTCGAAGTTTGCTACGAATTTAAATAGTCCTCGGAAAGTTACTGAATACCGAATTCGATAAAATACTTATACTGAATAGCACTAACTTATTGTAACATTAAATTTCACACTAAACAGAAGTATCAAACATGTATAAAAAAAACTCCAATAATAATACTTACTAAAGGTACTGACTCACTATCCTACTTAGTCGTACGATCTGTCTAAAAACGCATGTGTGCTAAAAAAGTATGATAGTGTGTATTGAACAAGCAGACTTTTTGACAGGTCTGTCAGATTTTTTAATGTTTTGAAAATTTTCATAAAATAAATTTTATCTGTGCGATCAGAGTTGCATTTTCTATGTTCAAGGCAGAAAAATAGCAACAATACCAAGCTTGTGTTTTGTTTATACAAACTTTTAGGTTATTTTTCATTGTACATATTTGTAAAAAAAAATATTTTGCGGCAAAGAAGAAAATTCATATTTTTAAAAGTATTAAGGTGAGTAAACATATGTTTTTGCATCTTTTTTTGTATAATAGTGTGGCATAAAGTTCGCCATTTTAAAGCGATTTCTTCAAGTAGGACAGAGTTCTGTCACACATTATTTTGACATAATCGTACGATCGTGTAGGGTAGTGAGTCAGTACCTTAATTGATTACAAGTTTGTTCAAAGTTTTTGATTCTATTAAGAGTCAAAACTAAATTGGAGTGGCAAGCGGAGCGTTTTTAGCGCCCTCTATTTATATTAAATCGAAGTATTAAGGCTTGTTTAGCTGAACGTTATTGAAAACGTCCCGCAACGCCCCTTGACTTTAAAACGTTTGTGCAGTTGAAGAGCATTTAAAAACGTGTCATCTGCTTTTGACATAAGAAAACAAATAAAATTATGAAAACAATATTGTTCGTTTTGTGTTAGAGTTTAATTTAAAAAAAATATTTTTCTTTTTATCAAAAATAAATACCTCAGCAATGAATATGGAAGAGTTGTTCATTGGTGGACACTTTTTTAAGATTATGTAAAATATAAATAATAAAAAAGAACTACATTTTATCAGCTGTTCACAAACGTCAAGTAAAATCGTTACTAATTCTATTTTATACAAACCTTGCCGTGTCGTCAATGTGCCATTTGTGTTCGATAAGCACTTTCATTGCTTTTCATATAACAAAAATGATCAGCTCATGACGAAATCTATTTCTAGCTTTAATCATCTTGTTTAAAAAAAAAAAAAAACTAGCTAAAATAACAAAAAGAAAAATAAAAAAAAACTATTGTTTTGCAGCCAACTTCACAACAAAATGCGTTGTCAAAATTGGATTTTCAAATTTCTCAGCGTTGCCGCAGCGTTATTTCAGTATGTTTCATACATCTCGTATGGACCAATTTATTATAGGTATGACTATAAATAAGTGTTATTGTATTATTAAATTTTTCATATGTTATTTTTAATTTTCTTCTGCTTATTAACTTAGCATCAGTAGATTTGAGTTAATTCTCTTATTTGCAGGAATATTAAAAATATTTAGAATTTTCAGCATTGATCGATGTCTGTAATTATTCTGTGCATGTGATATAATGGTTTTTTCAAAATCAAAAGAGTGATTCTTACGTGCACAATGCTGTATTCCGTATATTACAATTCTGAGCACGTTGGTCAGATTTCTGTCCAGATATCCTGATTTTTAACGTATTTTTGGTCGCTCCTACATACGCCATATCATATTTTGCTGAATATACTCCATACATTATGATAGTTAAACATCTTTGAGTTCGAAAACCTTTCAAATAAATCAGGAATGTTTTCGTTCAATTTTGTCAGTAGCTTAAGTTTTGTATTGTATTTTATTCCAATTTAACTTATTTTTTTTAGTTCTTGACACGGCTGCTTATGCGAATAGAAATATTAATTTTCCAATCCTTAATTGTATTTCGTAATTTTAAATTGAGATAATTCATTTTAAAAAGAATATGGCAACTTTTATGATTTTACAAATCCCGCTTTTTTTTTCTCCATTACATTTATTTTTTTTAATCAGCTTTAGTAACAATTTTGCCGGTCTCTATTAACTTACAGCCAACATTTTAAGGGAGTTTATTTCGTATAGTAAGAGATGTAGATGTTCTCTTAGCGTCTTGTGTGTATCAGTGAGTTGCACGTTGCACTAATGCATTCAATCATGTTAGTTCGACTCAAACACGTTTGTTTGCTAATTTGTATTGTTTGAAACGATATTAAAAACTCGTAAATTATAAAAGAAACAGAAAACTAAATTTTGAAAAGCAAAACATCTACATACTTATTTACATAAGATCAAGTGAGAAAATACATTTAGTTATACGGAAATTTTTTTATCAACAATATTGCAAGAATATTTAACAAGGTCAACTAGTTTGAATGTGCGGACAATTAAAAGAATGAGCTTAAAAGGTAATAATAACTACAACATGAATACTTATTGACGTACTTACATACGTAAATACACATATAGCCTATGTATATGTATTTTATTTACAATCAGCGTTGCCAGCAGCTAGAAAATAAATAAGCTAGATTGGCTAAAAAGAGGCTAGAAGAAGCCAAAATCACAAAAAAGCTAGAAAATAGGCTAAAACAAATTGGATCCTAAAATCCAAAATTTTCTAGATTTTTTATTGCAAAAAAAAAAAATACAAAAATTAAAAAAAAAATAAAAACTAAAAAAAAACGAAGTCATATTATAAATGGCATCATTTATGTACCTAATCATTTTAAAGAGTAGCTAATGCACTGCAAATAACTCAGTACTTTGATTTCAATGCAATTTTTTTTGGCTTAGAGTATCCTTAATACCCTTTATTGTACTAAAAATCGCTGAACACAAAAATTACTAAACGCTACTAGAAAACTTAATGCTAAATTCATCAAATCCATGAACGTCTGTTTTTTTTTATTTATACAGAATTCTTTACAGCAACTTTTTTACAGAAATTTTTTAATGATAATTTTTTGAAGCATTATTAAGCCATTTCGAATACAATATGAAGTATATGCCGAAAAAAAGCCCATTTTTTTATAAGAAGCAGCCGAATATTTTTTTCATTCCTTCTGTCTGACCAACTTATTAACTTACATTTTAAAAATTTTATCCAGAATATTACTTTAGTTAATTTTGGTAATATTTTGCCACCTAAAGAATATGTAAAAACTTTTTTTTTTTACAATAAGCGACTTTTTCTAAAAATTTAAAAGTAGTAGCAACTTAATTCAACATTGTGCAGACAAAATATGAATTTAATATGATTCAAGCGTGGAATTTACAGAACAAACAAACAGAGAGACATGATAATGGTGTTCGGAGATAATTAAAAAAAAAAATTTGGTGGAGAAATGCGCACAGATTTCTCAAGTTTACCATTTAAACGGCCTCAATATGTTCTTTCTAAGCCCGCTGAAAAACTTCAAATCGGTTAATAATCAACTAAGGTGTTTAACAAATTCGAAAAGCAGATTCTCGTTGTACTCGATAACGCCTAAAATTTATCATCTATTCGGCGATATGATAATATCTTATAGTGCTTTTACACTACAGCACATCTTATAGGAATGCGTTGGAGATGTTGAAAATTAAAAAAAGTTGTTCACACTCACAACATCTAATATCTACTATTCACTAACCTGTCGAAAAATAAAAGAAAAGAAGACGCATAATTTTTGAAAAAAAAAAATTTATAAAAATGAATTTAGAAAAATCATTCATTATTGGACTAAGTGTTGCTTTGCAAGATCAAATTCATTTGGCATGAAAATTTGAATACTTGAAAGCCACACAACACTACAAACAAGTGTAATATTTTATAATAAAAAGTGCTTTTAAGGCGTTTCAAATATGCTTGTGCAGCCCTTTAATGTGTACATACTTATGATATGTATGTATAAATAAATGTTATTATACTTTATCAGTGATGCCACTAAAATCGAGGAAAAGAAAATGAGATAGAAACATCTTGTAAGGATGTTGAAAGACGTTGATTTTTTCTACAAGCATTTTATATGGGAAGATGTTGTCATCTTGCCGAATAGATGGTAGATGTTAAATGTGCTCTAGTGTAAAAACACTATTACCATATACAATGCATGCAGAAAAAAATCGACGTCTTTCAACATCTTTACAAGATGTTTCTATCTCATTTTTTTCACTCAACATCTTTCGATAAGTTCCGTGCCATCACTAGATAAATGGCAATATTTTAGATTTTAGCGGCATCACTGATAAAATAACATTTATGTATACATACATACATACATACATACCATAAGTATATTTACTGCATAAAATAAAAATTTAAATTTTCAATCCAAATGGATTTGGTCTTAGTGAATAGTACATGTTGTGAGTGTAAACAACTTTTTTTCATTTTCAACATCTTCAACGCATTCCTCTAACATGTGCTCTAGTGTAAAAACCCTATTAGCTTTTTAAGGATTCTTTGAAAACGAAAAAAAGGTTAGAAAAAGCTAGAGGCTAAAGCAAAAATTTCGGGGATAAATACAAGAAAAAAGGCTAAAATAGCAACGCTGCTTACAATACACACATGTATGTACTGTGGATTTTGATTCACTTTTTTATTTCACTTCCATAAATACCTATTTGCTTAGGTGCTTAAAACACAAAGCAGATTTTTATTTTAATTAAATTGAATTAGTTTGGTAAAATTTGCACTCATACTTTTTTTAGTTTGCTATTTCACTTTTATTAATTTGAACGTTTCATTAAATCGCTTCTTACCGAACCACGCACTTGATATGTTTGAAAAGTGACGAATTTAAAATATATTTAATTTCCAAATTTACTTATTCAGTTTTTAAAAAAAATTTAAAAATTTTTCTAATTCTGATTGCAATCATCCCTGCAGTTTGATGTTTTTCTTTTTTACTCCAGCAAAAAAAAATTAAAAAATCACTAGCATTTTCACTTAAAATAAATTTATGTAATAATTTCTATTTGTAACTTAAAAGTTTAACAAAATAATTTCTGGAATTAAGCACAAATAAAGATTAATATTTTCTTAAAATAAATTTTTTATTCAAGCTTGTTTCTTACTTTTTATTTAAAAAAATTGATTTTCTGAAAGTAACGTTATTTAGTACTAGAATATAAAATGAAGGGCTCTTATTTAACAAACAATATAAATTTTAAGTAAAAATGTTTTACTGTTTAAACTTAAAAAAAAATGTTTTCTGCAGAAAATGTTATTTTTTTCGTAAGAAAAATTTTTTGAAATTAAAGCTAAAGGCCACTTTTAAACCAAGTATTTTAAAATAATTTTAGAATGTCATAGATTCGTATTCAATTTCAATTAAAAAATTTTAAAATCAAAAAGAAGTGAATTTTTTAGAAAACCACCAATTTTTAATGAAAAAAATTCAAAGTTAATTTCCAAATTAAATTTATTTTTGGTTCAAATAGTGATAATATTTTTTATAGCTATATAAAATTTTGCCGATTAACTATCTCCTGATCGCGTTAAAATGAAAATAAATTTGAATTTTTCAAAATTACATTTAAAGTTCAATAGTAAAAAGCCACACAAGAATTTTTAAAATTTGTAATTGACTAAAATATTTTTTGGCAATAAGAGCACAACTCAAAAAAAAGACAAAAAATTTAAATTAAGCATTAGCTTTTACAAAATTGCAAACACCGCCGTCTAATTCTGACTGATTACGGCTACAACGCATTAAAATGAATCACAATTATCATAAGCAAAATAAAATAATCAAAATCAAAATATAATAGAGAAAGAAATACCTATAAATAATAGCCACAATACCATGGCAGAAGGAAGCCAGGTAAGGTCTCCCCTACAATAAACACTGAATTACATAAACAGCTCTTTCGTATTTGTCAAATACACCTGCTGAAAAAGGAGGAAAATCCACGTACTTATTTGCACTTATACACTTACACTGCTGTATGTATGTATTTTGAATGTGGTGCTCACAGAATGTAAGCAAAATTTTGACAGATAGCGAACAAAAAACGGAACGAGCAAAAAAATTTACATCAGTGTGGAAGGTTCTTCTGCCATGCCCAATACAAAAATAGAACCAAAAATACGATAAAAGTGTTTATCATGTTTAAACAATTTAAGCACCAGACAGAAATTATTTCATGGAATTTTTGGGCAGATAAAATTGTTTATAAAATATTTGTCATCGAATAGAGTTTAAGTGCTTTGTTGTAGCTGCTTAACAATTGCAAATAGTGAGAAGCCATAAAATAAAATAAAAACTTAGTGGTCAGCAATTTAATACAAGTACCACGATAACGTTGTTTTAATGTCATGATAGGTAGGTATGCTAGATTGATTTTATTTTAGTGTGTCTATAATTGAGTTTGATGAGTAGGCCACAGTAAAATTGTAAAAAAAATCTAACAAATTGAATTCACGTAGCCACTTGAATGAATACGGAAAAATTAAATACACAAGAGGCCATACGCAATATAAGTACAAAAGCGAGTACACACTAACTCACAAGTGATGGTTCCTGCTTTTGCTTATAGCCGAGTATTAGATGTAAAATTTTATTCTGCAGTGAATAAAGGAAGAGAGAAGGAGTTGTGTTTAATAAAAAAGACACATTTCCTATTTTCCATTATAATTTTGAACTCATTTCTACGTACGAGTATTTCAAGTCAAGTTACTACTTAAATATTAAAAATGGCACAAAAAGTTTTGTTTAAACCTTATAAGTATCCCAACGTCACGCTAACAAGATAATATGAGTCAGCATAAGCAGGTGATATTTATAGATAGCAAAATGAAGAAGAAAATCGGTTCTTTAACAGCCCATTTGGCTGAATTTAATTAAATAAATGTTCACAGCAAATTTGTGCTTACACCTAATATCACTCACCCACTCAGTTATTTGGGTATTAATAAAACATAAATTTTGAACATAAAAGATAAATAAATGAAGTACAAACACAATAAATATTGGCTTCTAAAATCTAATAAATTAGATTCTAAAATACTTGTTTGTATGTGCGTATGTATCTATGGGGTTACAATTCAAACGCACTGCACTTACCTAATGATAGTTAAGTGACGGCACAGCATTTGAGATTATGTCAATTGCAAATGACAGTTTAACTTAGCGTCTGAGTGTTATTGTTAAATAGTTAATAAATATGTCACATAAAACAATAATAAATGCCAATTCAAATAAATGCCAATTCACAAAATAAATAAATAAATAAAATAAATTATGGAAGTGATAATAACAAGAAAATTAAAATTGTGAGAGGCTTGACATTTCACACATGCACACACACGCATACAGTCATATAACAGATATATTAAGGACCATTATTACAACTAAGCAATAATTAACGGCAGGATGTTATCGAATAGATGACAAGTACACTTTAACGAAAAGTGTATGATTTTGTTGCCTTTAACTTGTAACGTGAACTTTAAGCATTTAAAATTGCCATATTTTCGATTATGAATAGTCATAGATTTGGCAGTGTTATATTAATACACAAAAACAAAAAATAACACAATAAAATAAAAAATATTAACATAAAATTTTAAGAGTATCGAATTTCTTAGTTATTTTAAAAGTAATCATGAAAAAAGGTACGTCGTTGCCACTATGTAATTATAGCATATTCGCAGCAGTAGTGCCAGATTACAAATATTCACCCCTATTGCGTAACTAGCCGGCTAGTAGAAACAACAGTGATGACAGATAAATGGTTAATGGCTATTCAGAATTATATGAGACACTTTAAAGTCGCCATTGAGTTGAAGTCGCTATTTCATACATATTCGTCGCCATATTTTTTTTATAGGCTACAAAATATTTTAAGCATTACATTATTAAAAAGGAATTTTTTTTTTTAAAAGTGTAGAAATTCAAATTGAATATTATTTAAAAGTAAAAAAAAAAATTAAAATAACAAATATAAAGCAATTTGCTGAACAAGAAAAGAAGCAAAGCTTACCAAGACGTTTTACAAAGGCGTAAGGCCTACCGATTTTGAAGCCTATTGGAAGAAAATCACTACAAAATAAATTTTGTCGTTAATGGGTTTTAATGACTTGCACAAAATTAATTTCCAAAACTTTAATCAAATATACTCGTATATGGTGTTATACTGGTATTCTTCACGCGCTTGCTATCCTACAAATAAAAAATGTCCGACCCTTTCCTTTAGACTTTACTTCATCATCAAAATTTTCACTTTCCCATATAAAAACATTTTTTATTCATATTTCATACAAAACAAGGTGAATTCATACAAGGTTATATCAGTAGAGCAGCTGTGCGCTTTAAATTTTTTCTTGGTTTCTCAAAATTGTTACATTTATTTGGTCGGGTTTTTTTTTTTGACAAATTAAGAAAATTTTAAAAACAGATGCTTTATGATTTCACTTTATATGAATTCGCCTTGATACAAAATATTTTCCAAAATATATAGGGATGGTATATAGAGATGACACTTATTTGTTTTAAATTACCGATAATGTGTAGCCGACAACACTTTTCTCTTATAGTGTTCTCAGACTGAGACTTAACTACTGAATTTAACATTAAAATCACCAACAGATGATTTTGCGTTCACACTGCAAATTTTTTAAATTCAGTATTTAACATGCAGTGTGTCAAATAAATTTCTACAAAATCAAAAAATTTCCCGTAGAAATAAGTGTATTTGATGTGTTACTTTGTACAAAACTTATTTGACCAACTGTACAGCAGCCACAACATGCTTGACCTTTGGTAAATACGCTTACCAGAAACAAATTTTCTTTGTTTTTCGTCGAAAAACTTCGTTTTCTTCGAAGTTCTTTTGTTGCTGTTTAACGGACAAAAACAGTGTTGTATTTCATTAATCCAACATAAATTCAATTCTAAAATAGCATTTAATGTGGATTTATTAAATTCACTTTGTATGGTAAATACAGTTTTTATGAGTTGGAATTAAACTTAAAACCGCATTTATGTGAAATTCACTCTGTCTGTAAAACTATTAGATAATACCATTTTAGCGACGAGACGACAGTGTTGTTGCAATAATAGGACAGTGACAGTAAAGTCAATAGAAAGTCGCTAGCGACTTACATGATAGCAGTGATTATAATATTTACCTTATTGAGAAGTTATAAAAATGCAAAAAGTTAAAGGTCACTTTATATTTATAACTAAAGTTAACTAGGTATTACTGTTTGAGGCCGTATTGCCAAGTTTTAATAATTGAACTAAAAAATAATGAAATTTTCAGTGGTAGACTTGATGCATAATATTTAAAATTTTGATATTTATACCATTTACTGCAAGTTTGAATGGTAAATTTATAGTATAAGCTTGTGATTTCGTTTATAATTTCTACATCGTACATGTGCCACCCTATAAAGTTCACTCCTCGCCACATGAATAGGAAATCCCTTTTCTATTATATTATGCGTTAATAACTTCTAAACTAAAAAAATCAGAACCTTATTTTTTAATTATTGAAAGCACATTTGATACCCTGTTTGCCTCGTGCCGAGCCAAAAATTATTTTTATTATTGAATATGAAAAAAAGTTTTTAAGATTTTGCGCCACTTGAATAGAACACCCCATAGAAAAAAAAGATTTTTTTCACAATTTTGAACAATTTTAAATATTTTTATTTACATTTTATTAAATTCTAAATGTTCTAAAGCTATACTAATAATGTGTTGAGCCACATTTCTTAAGTATTACTTCGTAAATACAATTTGGAATGGAGTTGTATAAGGTTTTCAAATAATCGTAAACCTTTTGAGCGAGCCAATCCCAAACATTTTCTATAATATTCAGGTCTGAGGAGTATGGTGGCCAGTCAATCGTTCTTACATTCTGGTCACAAATCCATGACTTCACTGCTCTGGCGGTGTGAATAGGAGCATTGTCATGTTGAAACGTCCACTACAGGTTTCCAAAAAGTACGCTGAAGAATGGGAAGGCCCGCTGGAGCACACCCTTGTAGCAATTCACATTCATTTTAGTGGTCAAAAATTGCATCTCAACATCCACAACACCCACTTCCCGACTATATAGGCGATTCAAATTACGTCTTGAAAATAATAGTTAAATCTATCTGGACCCTCCAGGTTAAACTTTTTTCGGCAGAAAAGACGACACAGTACCACTCAATACTTCATGTTATATGACTGCGAGAATATGACAAGCGTATTTCCTTACGGACCCCTGTTAGTGGTGATTTTTTCTTTAATTTTAGTCGCTTCAAATGTCTAGCTTTGGAAATAACACGCTGTATAGTTCTCACACTGGCGGAAACACACGATTTAGCTCTTATTTGGGATACAGTATTGTGGGAATTAGAGGCTTATCTAATAATTGCTCGCTTATAAGCAGGTCAAAGCACGGTTTTTGTACGGCTTTTCATATTTTTTCCGTACTTTTCATTATTTTTTATAAAATTAGACACATGGCGACTTCTACCAATTTCTTTGGCGATTTGATTAACAGATTTCCCGGAGTCATGAAAAATTTTTATTTTTATTTTTTCCGCTTCGGTCAAACACTTTCCTCTACACATTTTTAATTTTTTTTTACTTTAAAAATCGTAAATTGTATAAAGAAACAAAAATTTTGTAACCACAAAAAGTGAACTCTTAAAAAACTCGTATCAAGTGGCGCGAAAAATTGCAAGAATTTCGGTCATCTATAAAAGAAAACCTAAAAAAAGCAACGGTACTTCAAAAAAACTTGAAAAAAGGCTCTCAGAGAGAACAAGTGTAATTTATTGAATGAGAGAACCAAAGAAACTTAGAAAAAATTACATGCTTTTATTCTTAAGCAACTTTTTAGGAAAACTGTTAAGGGCGTCTTATTCAAGTGGCGAGGACTGTATATGTACGAGTATGTGTATATTCTGGAACCTTATATTCGTAAATAGTAGAGCCGATTTAGCAATCTGTTTCCTTGTATGGTCCTTGAAATCAACTTTCTGAAGCCCCAAGGTAATGTACAGAAAAGTTTGTGAAAACCGTGGGTTTTCTTTTATTATTTTTTTTTTTTTTTTTTTTTTTTTTTTTTTTTGTGTAATTTATACAAAATACATACGAAACGACCAAAAAAAACATGGCTCACAGTTTATAAGAAATGACACAATGTCACAACGTCCTTACAAAAAATAAAACAATGGAAGGACAAATCGCCAAGAAAAATACATTATATTTTTTAGTTGCTCAATAATTTATGTTTTGTTTTTTTTTTTATAGATATTTTTAAGCTTTTTTTTCTGTCTACAAGTTTTCTTGCTCTTAAAAATAGAAATTCCACAACGGATTTTTTCATGAACTTTAAATTCTTTAACTTAAATTAATTATAATTTTAGGATTAACCAAAAACTAAGAATTCAAAAAAAAATTATTTAAAAAATATTTTTATTTTTTAAGGGGAATATGTGACTACTACAGTAAGAATTGGCACAGCCGAATTTAACTTGCTTTTTTTAATTCTTGCTTTATTATTGTCTTTCTTATTTCTTTATAATTTATATTATGTTATGTTGTACTTTAATATCATAATATTTTAAGTATTAAATTACTTGATATTATCAATGTCTATAAGGAAAATAGCATATGAAATAAATATAGATCATTATATAAGAACATATTTTTTAAGAGATTAAATGTTAGATTCGTGCTCTCTCTCTCTTATTAATTATTTTTTTTACTGAGATTTACTAAAAAATATTATTTAAACTGTATAGAAAACCTTGCCTTAGTGTGATGTGACGGAAGCCGATTTGTCTATAAGATATTTTAGGAAAACAAGATTTATATTTTTTAAATAAAAAAGAAAATTTCTTTAAATTAGCTTTAGAGAAAATCATTTGAACTTTTAAGAAAATGCAAGGCACAAAGAGAAAATTTAAATTTAAGATCAGTCAACATATTTTTTAGTTTGTTTCCTACAATTTTATACTACTGTAACGTTAAAATCATTTCTTCTTCTTTTTTTTTTAAATTTTGAAAGACCTCTAATACTGAAATTCATATTCATATTGCGAATTTTCTCAAGAAAAATTTTGGTTTTTGAAAAAAATTAAAAAAAAAATCCCATGTTATAAAAAGCAAAAAAAAAAAATTTTTATTTTAAGAGAAAAGGGAAAAGTGAAAAAACTGCCGCGTAATTTTTATTCAAAATTTTGCCGACTATTTAGTATAACGGTTCTTTAAAAATTAAAATGTTTTGTCTTTTATTTATTTTTATTTGTAGCTTTAGACTTTCAGTTTTTTTTTTTTAATTGTTGTGACATATTTTGGTACATGACTTTAAAATTTTGATATATGATTTTTTTAAAGAGATATACGTGTTAACGTTATAAAACAGAAAGTGGGAACTATGTATACGAGTATATCTTTATATATTTTGTTTTTATCAGAATCAAATCTTTCCGCATTTATAAGTTTTCTTTTAAATTTATTTATAAACCAAAACACACATACAACTAAAGGTACGTACTTGGTACTTAGTATATAAACTCGCACAAATTTATTTTATTTTTATGAAAATCACATTTTGTTTATTTAATAAAATTCGTATTTGCTTGTCATACACTATTTTGTTTTCGGCAGCTTTAGATTTTATTTTGATTTATTTTATCTACTTCACGATGCAAAAGTTTATTTATAACTGATCTTTTTGTTGTTTGTTTAGTCGTTTTACTTATTAGGTTGCATTACATACATACATGCATGTACATACAAACATATGCACGTATATCTTTGCATAATAACAATTGTGTAGTGCCCAGCCACTTGTTTCTCTTTATACAATATTTAAAATGAAAACAAGTTAGAGTGCAATATGCGGCAGTGCCGAGTCGTAAATGCCCTTCACCATAGAAAAATATATGCATTTTTATGTTTATTATTATGCGGTAAATAACACTTTTCCTGTTTTTTTTTTTTATATTTTTTTTTTTTTTTTTGTAGCTACAAGTATGTATTTTAATATATTTAAAGTTCAGCTGCCCGGTATTGTTCGAATTCTTTTTGTGATTGTTTTTTAGTGTCAACCTCGTTGCGGATTCGTACACACAGAAAACCACTTCGGTTGTGAGAAATAAATTTGTTTCCAATCAAAAATTTTGTTGGGATAATCAAATTTTTTAGTTGTAGCAACCAGTATTCGATAATGCTGCTCAAAATTTAGTTCTCTCAAAAATATTTCAAGCTGTATGACTGATTTGCTTTTCCCTCAATTAAAAAATTTCATTATCGCAACTGAAATTTTGATTGGCAACAAATTTAGTTCTCACAACCGAAGTTGTTTTCTCAGTGTACTATTTTTTAACTGTGGCTAGAAATAAAGCAAAACAGACCCTGCAATGTTATGCGTCATGTTAATGATTTTGTAGAAAATATTTTTAAAAGAGTATTGTTAGAAAGGGAACAACAGAAAATAAGGCTTACTTTTTTAAAATTTTCTAAAAATTGGTCTAAAATCATCGCATGAGAAAAAGATTTAAACTGAGTTGAGTGACTGGCTAGATAGCGAATTATTTGGTGAATTCATTTGTAATGTAAGTTTCCGTATAAAGTTTTGGTTTTGCAATAAGATTAAAAAAAATTTTCCATTATTTTAAGAACACTTTCAAGTGGTCATTATATAAATATATCAAGTTTTGAAAAGCTTTTAAAAGATACTGCACTTGTATATTTCGAATTATGGCATATTCTTGGTACTACTCGTATATGCCTTCAACTGTGCACAAAATTTTAGTTCATGGTATAGATTTTATTAAATATTCTACCATTCCCATTGGAATGTTATCAGAAGAAGCAATAGAATCAAGTCATAAAATTATAAGAAATGCAAGATTAGGACGTACGAGAAAAATAAGTAGAATTGACTCCATGAGAGACCTCATGAATTATCTTATTCTGCAGGCAGAGCCATTAATTTCAATGCATAGTCAGAAAATAATTTTAAGAAAAAGTGTTTTAAATGATCTGAAAGGGTATTTAGTAAAAAAAAAGATTGAACGACATAAAAACAGCGAATGGATGATTGGTAGAATCTGAAAGTGATTACAGTGATAAGTTAATATACTTTGATTGCCTGTAATATTTATATATATTTTATGTATGTATGTTAAATATGTTTTGTGAAATAAATAAAATTTATGTTTCTAAAAGACTTACGTACTAAATAAATTTTTGCTTTTATTTGATCACTAATTTACAAATTAATATAATTTTTTAATTTAGGTTGTATGGGAAGTGGGCGTGGCGCTTGTCCGATTTTTTTGAAAATTGGCAATATGTTACAATATTACTAAGTATATTCAAAATGCAAAATTTCAATCTTATCGGATCGCTAATTTCGAAATTATTACAATTTTTAAATTTAGGTTGTATGAGAGATGGGCGTGGCACTTGTTAGATTTTCTAGAAATTTCGCATAAATACTTCTTTTCCTAAGAAAACATTCATGCCAAATTTCACCTCCCTACTCTAGCTACTTCTATTTTGGCCACCCTTTGTATGAAATCGCGACACAGTGCGCTAGGCAATTTGCTTGCAAAATAGAGTTATAAATAACCCAGTTTTGTAGAGCCATTTCTGAACGGAGTGGACTGAATTTCAATAGCAACCTGACCACAGATTCGTATAATTTCAACACCTAATCTGACAGATAGACGGACATCGCTGCATCAACTCTACTATCTTCAAGGATCCAAAATACATATCTTTATAATATGCCACATGTACGGTGCACATATATACTACACACGAAATGACAAACATGACATTTATGCTTGTCCCCTATTACTTTTAGTAAAGGGTATAATATTCTCTTTTAATTAAAGAGAGAATGCAATAAAAAGAGCAGTCATCATCATCATCCTCTTGAAGAACAAAACAAAAGTGGTCACTAACTAATTGTGTTTTTTTTTATTTTGTCCTTCGTATTGACTTGAGTTGATTTATTGCGCTCTTTCTTTTGTTTATCTCATTATTTGTTTTTATTTTATTACAGTTCGAGAAAGAGTGCATGGCGCCTTTTATTTGTTTTATTACCATTTCAAGTGGATTTCAATTAAAGGAAATTAATCATTTGTTGTTGCTGTAAATTACGATCTGTTTTAATTCATGGGAAATTTTCTATTTTCATAGGAATGCCGTTTATTTGAAAAACAAAAAAAAATGCTGATTTGCTAAAATGATATGGAAATTGTTTGTTTAATAGTGTGAGAATAACAAGAGGTTAAATTGCTATTACAACGACTCGCGGCAAAAGGAAATTGTGGTTTTACAGTAGCATATAAAAAGAGAATAAATATGTTTTGCTTCTTGCAATAAAATTTACTTTTTAACAGAAGCATTTACAAAAATCTTATGAACGGAATAGAGTACGGAAAGGTCATATTTAAGTAAGAGTTATGAAACAGCAATGAATTACATTGCAACAAAGAGCATCAGCTAATAGGTATATCCACAAGGTTTTGAATGTGAGTAGTGCAGGCAATGAATGTGTCATTTCTTTTGATGAGAAAGTGTGGTTGATAATAGTGAGGTTATATTATTGTAATTGAAGCTTTAAAACACAAAATTTTTATTAACTCACAGTGAAACAGTGTAAGCCAGAGATTTATAGGCCGGAATGATATTGGTATTAGTAGGCTAATGCTGAGCTAGCTACGGAGCTGTTGGAATTGACACATCTTCTGTGCTTGTGGAAATTTTGCATAAATATCCTTAAATCAGGGTGCTAAACTCAAAGACGGAAAACAAAAACTTCCAAATATTGTTAAAATCACAAGACATTATAGTAGAAGAGAGATTAATGTTCACAGAATAAACCAACATTTTAGTCAAAAATTCACTACTTCACAGCCTGTCCAAATTAATTACAAGAAAACGTTTTCGATTTAATCGAATAATTTTCATTTGGCATCATTGCCTTCAATATCGCACAAAAGTAATAGCATGTTCACACGAGAGAAGATTCGCTCTCTTTTGAGGGTTCACAACCCAATCTCGAATGAAACAGGAAGATTCGCCATACAAAATTAAGTGAGCGAATCTGCAGGTTTCATTTTGAAACTCTTGCCGAAACCATGAAAATTTAGTATCATCCCTAGTTTCTATCGCTAGTTTATCTTAACTAGCTGTCAAACAAAACAAATTGTAAACAAAGATATATTGTTTTGCAAGCATTTCATTGTATTAGTAAGAAACAAAGGAAAGAGTGTTAAATTGCTTAGTTATAAAAATAAACATAATAAATAACACAACATATTAAATTATTTGAAATAATAAATAAATTTTTTATTATTTTTTCTAAAAATACATATATTTATATATTAAAATTTACCTTTCTTATCCATTTCAAAACTAAAAAACAAACGAGGGCATATGTGAAATAACAAAAAACAAAACAAAGCAACTGTCAAATGAAACTCATTATGTGTCGTCTGAAACCAGCATTGAAACTCGTCGTGTAAACATGCTATAAACAAACTTTGGGTTGATGGCTACCGATAGCAAATTTTTTATCGAGTGTAATCTTAATTAACATCATTAAATAACAAACTGTCTATCGTAAACAAAACCAATTACTTTTTTAACAAGTGTTTTGGAAAATTTAATTTTTTTTAAATCTAGGTTCAAACAATTAGTTATTGCTATTTTTAATAAATGTTCATGTTTTGAATTTGAAGAAAAAGATGTCGGAAAAGGCGACTGCTCATCCATATTACTCTTATCAAAATTCTTCATGCACAATTGTTGCCTAAATTCACATGCTACACTTTTTTTATTTACTTGATTTTAACAAATGAACTGTTGTATGGGATAGTAGTATAAGTCCACTTTTCGAAAAAAGTGAGTTGCAGATTTTTTTTATTTTTACACTAATAAGTTCTTTTTGTATATACATACAAACATATTTACCTATCAATATTATACCGTACAATTCCGTATTATTTATTGAAGGTATGTATGTATGAAATATTTTTTTAATCAATTTTTGACAATTGAAAATATTTTTTTGAAGTGCAGAAAGATTGATTTTAACCCCAGACACTGGTTTGATGGAGCGATAACTTTCCGCGAAATCCCTTTCTCCTCATCAACACTATCTGTATGATGTATGAAGCTTCAAGATCTATAACAAAAGCGATATGATGAGTTTACTACCCTGCAAACCACATATTTACCATGGAAACTTCAGTATTCTGACAGTAAAGAACAAATAATTTTAAAATATATTTTGTTTTGTTTTATTTTGCCAACTTTTTCAATATAACTGAAATTAATTAATTCTTAATAATTAATTAATAAATTTTTAGCTAAAATTAAAATATGTAATAATTTCTATTTGGAATTTAAAAGTTTAACAAAATATTAATCTTTATTTGTGCTTAATTCCAGAAATTGTGTTGGTTTTAAAATTTATTCTTTTACTCATGATATTCTCATGAGTTATTTATTCAGTACAATAAGTACTGAAGGGGAGAGCATACCTATATGGACCATTTCATCAGACGCTACTCTGAATCCTCAGTAGGTTACTCCCAACGTTTCTTGCAAACATTAGAACCTTTATATTGTAAAAGTAATTGACTAAATAAGAATTATTAATCAATAGTTACAAAAAAATTCAAATATTCAAACAAAAAACTCAGTAATCATTGAACTGAATAAATAACTCATGAGAATATCATGAGTAAAAGAATAAATTTTAAAACCAACACAATTTCTGGAATTAAGCACAAATAAAGATTAATATTTTGTTAAAATTTAAATATTTAAACACATTGGGCCATAATCATAGTCACACTAAGGTCGATATCGTTTTAAAAATGATTTTAAATTCACGGAATTCTTATTAACAAAAGTCAATTCTTAATAAAAGTGTACTTTTTTGTGACTATGATTATGGCCCACTAGTTTTAATTTTAGTTATTATTATTTTACACTAAAAATCCATTTGAGTAAAGCTAATCCATTTGTAAAAAATGTGGACAGAAATTAATTCACGTGTTAATTTTTTATAAAATGTGGTATAAGTCCTTTGGTGTTAAAAAAATCCTTTAGTTTCTTAAATAATTACAATAATTATTATTTCACAATAAAATTTACAACGTAAAAAACATCATTCGAGTAGACTAACGTTTGCCAATATTTTTAAATTAACTCAAACGCAAACCCTTAAATATCTCGAAACATGAGAACCAGGACTTAAGCCATTATCAAATATTTATAACAGTTCAAATATTTGTGTATAAATCAATTACAATTTGGATGAATTACGATTCGAATATATCGTATGCGGTGATCTGCTTACTTTAATCGTATCCAAATATTATACGATATCGGAAGCGAGGATTAGCTCTTAATAGAAACAAGTTAAATTCGACTGTGCCGACAGTTAAATTGTAGTATAATAATAATTTTATTACATTTTTAATATTCCGCATTCTTCTTAATATTCAAAAACTAATAAATTTATAAAAATTATTTTTATTGAAGTGGAAAATATTGATTAAAATAATTTTCTTTGAATTTTTTGTTAATTAGCTCTTTATAAACAAAAATTCATATTCTGTTTATTAGTTTGTTCGCTATAAAAATTTTTGTTTTCCAACGGATTTTTTCTGAAATTTTGCAAGAATAATCCTTACACTTTTGATTCAAGCAAGTGACTTTTGTTAATTAGAATTTTATTTGTCTGCTGTTTATTCTGAAAGTTAGTACATACACTGTACAGATCAAAGGAGGTTGTCACCTACTTCTGGACAGACTTTTGGCCTCCGTCTTAAAAAAAAATTATTGAAATTGGTCTTAAAATCATTAAAATCTAATTTTTCAAAAGAATATTCTTAAATTTGATATAAATGCTCTCTACACTTAAAGGTTGGTGTGAGATTTGAACTTATTAACGTAATTTTTTGGGCATATTTTAATTAAAAAGTTGGTTTTTTAATGGTATTTTAAATTCTAAAGTTCAAGATATGATTCCAGGAACTTCAAAGGCATGATACAGTCATGAACGCATAAAGTACCTTTGAAAGTTGACATGCCAGTTGTTCTTCTAAGAAATATTAATTACATAAAGTTTTGCAAATGATTTAAAACTATTGACAAAAAAGTTTTCATCAAATATTTTAGAAGCAACCATTCTGTTGAAAAGTTTATTTGTATCTTGATTTCAACTGATATGACAAAGACAATCTCTTAGACTTTTCTTCTCATGGATAGTTAATTTTATGTTACCTGCTTCAGTATTGGGCGCCAATTTTTGGGAAACCTAAAATGTTGCTCATCCGAAGCCTTTAAAATAAGTAAATTTGTCAATTCTAAATATCGCACTCTAAATCTATCATGAAATAATATCTGTACACTCAAAGAAAGGTATTTTATGTCAGGCATGTCCATTCTTTGTTTAAATTATCCATTTTTGTTTAATTAAAAACCTCCAAGAAATTCCAATCATGGAGTCCTAAAATTAATAATTAATTTTAGATAAAAAATTTCAAATTAATTACTAAAATCAAAAACTAAGTTTCAGTAAGATTTCAATATTATTTAGTAGTTCTATTACACACAAGGCCTTTAAAAGATGCACACACATACACACGTTTATAAAGAGTGATTTTTTTGCTATTATCTTTTTGGCAACACTAGTTTTGACAGCTCACGCACGTTTTGTATCTTGTGTCACTGTCAAACATCTTCAGTTTGGTCTATAATTTAATCATGAATCGTCTTACAAACGAACAACGCTTGCAAATTATTGAATTTTATTACCAAAATGCGTGCTCTGTTAAGAAAGTTCATCGCGCGCTTCTTCCATTTTATGGTCAGTTTAATCGACCTACTGAGGCTTCTATTCGGGCTATTGTAACAAAATTTCGCACCAAATTTACATTGTTGGACATTAAACCACGAACACGCTTACGTAGAGTGCGAACTGAAGAAAATATCGCAGCCGTATCGGCCAGTGTTGGTGATGACCGTGAATTATCGATTCGGCGCCGTTCGCAGCAATTGGGCCTCTGTTACTCCACTACGTGGAAAATTTTGTTGAAGGATTTGGGTGTGAAGCCTTATAAGATACAACTGGTGCAAGAATTGAAGCCAAACGACCTACCACAACGCCAAATTTTTGGTGAATGGGCTCTTGAAAAGTTAGATGAAGATCCACTTTTTTATCGAAGAATTGTGTTCAGCGACGAAGCTCATTTCTGGTTGAATGGATACGTGAACAAGCAAAACTGCCGTATTTGGAGTGAAGAGCAGACTAATTGCCTGGTTGTTTCGTTAATATGAGTGTGTCCAGAATTTAATGAAAAACTAAAAATAAAATTGTGTTCGTTATTTTTGTCGACCATTTGTGTACTGATTATTCTAATTTTTTTAAACAGATATTACGACCGTCATTTCTAATGAAACTCCATACCACGTTTTTGTGTTCGTTTAGGTTTTAAGACAAAAACCGCATAAAACACACTAAAACAAATGATAAAAAAAAGAGGTAGTAGCGGTTTTTCACTCTTACCTCCGCTCTTATTTATACTTTATAGGGTGCCACATGTAAGGTGTAGAAAATAAAAACGGAATCACCAAACTATCTTACTTACTTCAGAAAATGGCGGATTACCACGTCGCAATTAGGATTAAATAAGAGTGAATTGTATTTAGTTGAGACGTGGAAATCCTCTGTTTCCTTTCTAGCTGTATTTGTAAAACTTATAGATCAAAATTATAGAAATTAGGGCTTGAATTAAATAGATTTAAATTTATGTTTGAAATAAAATTATTAAATCTGGTGAGAAGTTTACCGCTTGGAAGTTGGCTGGTAAGTACAATTCTTTCTCTTCTTCTTTCGTTAAATTTATAATTTCAAATTCACAATAATATAGAAATTTTATATTATACTTAGCATTTAACTCGCTACTTCGTCAGCGAAGTACCATACTGTCGCTATTGTAATTTCGTATTTCTTTGTAGACTATTTAATCTCAGTTCTAAATTTTTTAATACAAATTACATAAAAAGGTATCATTAAAATATAGAAAAAAGGCCCTTTTGTCAATTTATTGATTTTCATATTTACTGATCACCGTTGGAGCTCGGTCTGATAGTTATAAGTTCGTTAATGTTAAAAGATTCAAAAAATACCATTATAGTATATTAATAAAAAGTAACAGTTTTCTTCTCTTAATTATTTTTAACCTTGTCCTGAACCGTTTAAGCTCAGTCTTATAGTTTTAGGTTCGTTAATATTAAAAAATCAAAAAGTACCATTTAAATCAATAAAAAGTACTGTTTTGCCTGTTAATAATTTTTTACTTTGCTTAAGAGCGTTAGACCCCAACCTCATAGTTCTAGTGTTGTTAGCATGAAAAACTGAAAAAGTACAAATAAAAACAATACGAAGTACAATTTTTTCCCATTCATGGTTTTCCACCTTACTTCAGATCATTTGAGCCAAATCCTGTACTTTTACATTCCTTTATAATAAAATACCAAAAAGTACAAAAATATATAAAAAGCTCCATTTGCCTTCTTTATGATTTTTCACTTTGCTTAGGACCATTTAAGTCCATTAAAAAAATCAAAAAGTACCATTAAAATGTATAAAAAGTATCATTTTGTCCCTTAATGATTTTTCAATTTGACCTTAGTCTCGTAGTTTTAGGACTGTTAATATTAAAATATCAAAAATTACCATTAAAATCAATAAAAATTGCCATTTTGTCCACTTAATGATTTTTTATTTTGTTAAGGACCATTTAATTCTACGGTGAAAACTCTAGGCTTTCACAAAATATTAAAAATACCATTAAATTTGCTTAAATATAAAGTACAAATCTTTCTTTTTGTACTTTTTTTTCTTCCTTAAAACAATACTATTATTGGGTGCTACAAATTAAAATGTTTACTTCTGCATCAAATTACTTTATGGTACATATTTGGAAATAGTAGTAAAAAGGGGCACATATTTTACCCCTTATTAGCTCGAATCTTAAAAAAGTATTATACCAATATACATTGGAGACCTTCTTAAGAAGAGAAGAATACAATTTAGTTTTTGTTGCTGTGATTGTTACTTTGAAAAATAACTTAAGTTAAAAAAACGTACCAACATTAGCTTTTACCATTTTTATGCCACAAATGTCGAAAAAGTACCACATATGAGCTTATTTTTTTAGTAGAATATTTTATAGTTTGAACTTTGGCTCTATCTGTAGTAGTTGCGGAGATATAATAAATTCGATTTTACCCTTTTTTACTCCCTTAATATTCGAATTTCTAAAAATTCGTCCTGTACATTGGGACATGCATCTGCTTACCGAATTTCAAGTCCGTAGCTTTAGGCTGGTCGATGATGATAAGTCAGTCAATCAGTCAGTCAGTCAGTAACGTTACTCTTTTATATGTATAAATTAATTTCCCATTATAAATTATTTTCCCCTTTCTACAAATTCAAATTAAATCGTTAAGACCGTTAGTATGTTTGTTTAAAATTTTGATATGAAGCACTTACAATGACGGTCATAAAAATTAACCAAAATATTAATATTTTTTAGTGCTAATTCCATTTATGTTGAATTCTAAATTTACTTTTTCCATGGTATGCTCATGGAAAATGATTGTTTGATCAAAATTAATATTAGATATGAAACCAGAAATTCAAAGAAATTCAAGGAAAAAAATATGGTCAGAGCACCATATTCTGATCTAACCTTATATATTTTTAAAACAAACAATTTAAAAATGCCCCTCAACTGCAGATGTGGATATTGAACCCCAGGAGAGGGCCAAACTTTTTTATGCACAATTTTTATTATAAATGTTTAAATTAAATTATATAAACATAACATACGAGTAACATGACATAACTTTTTACATTAAAGTTTGTATGTAAATAAAAAAATTTTAATCCACTGACTTTTTTTGTTTCTGTTTATTTATAAAACTATTTTTTATTACATTTTTTTAGAATTTATTTGACACTTACAGGATTCGAACTGGGACATACGAGTATGCAATAAAGAAGTATTAAATCGCCTCTCAACCGTTGCAGCTACAAAGCTAAGTAAAATTTGAGCGATTAAAGCTACGGTCAAATTAAACAAATAGCCGCTACGTCATCTATTTACATGTGCGTTTATATATTTTCAAGAAATTTTCGATTAGATTAGTTAAATTTTTTATTAAAATATGCCCATACTTGCAATATAATATTATTTGAATTCATTTTATATAATAAAGAGTGATTTTTTTGCTATTATCTTTTTGGCAACACTAGTTTTGACAGCTCACGCACGTTTTGTATCTTGTGTCACTGTCAAACATCTTCAGTTTGGTCTATAATTTAATCATGAATCGTCTTACAAACGAACAACGCTTGCAAATTATTGAATTTTATTACCAAAATGCGTGCTCTGTTAAGAAAGTTCATTGCGCGCTTCTTCCATTTTATGGTCAGTTTAATCGACCTACTGAGGCTTCTATTCGGGCTATTGTAACAAAATTTCGCACCAAATTTACATTGTTGGACATTAAACCACCAACACGCTTACGTAGAGTGCGAACTGAAGAAAATATCGCAGCCGTATCGGCCAGTGTTGGTGATGACCGTGAATTATCGATTCGGCGCCGTTCGCAGCAATTGGGCCTCTGTTACTCCACTACGTGGAAAATTTTGTTGAAGGATTTGGGTGTGAAGCCTTATAAGATACAACTGGTGCAAGAATTGAAGCCAAACGACCTACCACAACGCCAAATTTTTGGTGAATGGGCTCTTGAAAAGTTAGATGAAGATCCACTTTTTTATCGAAGAATTGTGTTCAGCGACGAGGCTCATTTCTGGTTGAATGGATACGTGAACAAGCAAAACTGCCGTATTTGGAGTGAAGAGCAGCCAGAAGCATTGCAAGAGCTACCAATACATCCACAAAAAACAACCGTTTGGTGCGGATTATGGGCTGGCGGCATCATTGGGCCGTATTTCTTCAAAGATGATGCGAATCACAACGTTACTGTGAATGGTGAGCGCTGCCGTGCGATGATAACAAACTTTTTTTTGCCCAAAATGGAAGAGCTTGACTTGCATGACATGTGGTTTCAACAAGACGGTGCCACATGCCACACAGCACGCGAAACAATGGACCAATTGAGAGGCGAGTTCGGTGAACAGTTTATTTCACGCTTGGGACCAGTCAATTGGCCGCCCAGATCGTGCGATTTAACGCCTCTAGACTATTTTTGTGGGGCTATGTTAAGGCTAATGTCTATAGGGACAAGCCCGCTTCGATTGACGCACTGGAAGCCAACATTGCCAACATTATTCGTGAGATACCGGCCGAAATGTTGGAAAGAGTATGCCAAAATTGGACTAAGCGGATGGACCATTTGAGGCGCAGCCGCGGCCAACATAATCTTCAAACATTAAATTATATCGACCCAACTATCGATCCAAATAAATATTTCATGCATTTTTCTGAATTTTATGTGTTTTTTTTTTTTTTTAAATTTCCGATAGTTCTTATAAAATCACCTTTTACAAGTCATGTTAGACTCTAAAAATATTTGCCAGAAAGTAGTGGTTACGCCTATTTCGACAAATGTAATATAATGTGGCCGTAGCTTAAGTTTTTATTTTACACTTACTTTATTTATAGGGTTTGCCAAAGAGAAAAAAGAGAACAATTTATTTTGAATCGTATTTTTCTCATTTAATTAAACCTGCTATGTTTATTGTAATCACAACATATTTATGGTAAACATGGTATGGTTAAAAATCACTAGAAACATGTTTTCCTGTTTAGATGCTTCAAATTTAAAATAATATTTTTGCCGTGACCATGTTAAACCATATATTTTCTCTGCGTGCAACGTAATTTTAGTTTTTTTTTTAAGATGTGATTATTTATAATAATCAAAAACCATTTATCTGGTCGATAGCATTGTGCTTAGGTAGTAGGTCACGTCATTAACAAATTAATGGTTTTGCACCACAGCAACTGAAAACTCTTCCCAAAGTATTTTAAAGCGCTAATTTCAAATCTACACTTGTTTTAAATTTTCGAGATATTCTGTTATTTCCTGAAGTCAAGACAAGACAATTTAAATTTGATTATGAAGAAAAGGCGAAATTTCGCATTAAAATGACGACCTTCAAGACGTGTTCATCGTTTTTAATTGACTCTCTAGTTTCAAAAATTATTTCAAATAAAGCCGTTTTTTTTAAATCGTGTAACCTCATAAAGAAAGCGAGCCCTATTTTATTAAAATCGTTGCAAAATGTTTGATTTTTCTTCCAAATCAAGTGCTGCTTGTGAAAAAATTGACTGAAATCAAACACTGCAGATGGACGTAATTATGAATAAAATCAAAAGTTGTTAATCGACTTAAATAAAATGTGGTTCTTTTTGTTTGAAACTTTCGAGGTTATATGCCAAAAAAATATTTTTTTTTAATTTTTGTCTGCTTCTATTTTAAATAATTTGTTGAAAATTAAACATCTTTTAATTTTTCGTAAAAACGTCATAATTTTTTTTTTGTATTTTTAAAACAACTCAATAAATTTTAAAAAACAGCAGAGCCTTTTTGCTAAAACGAAATACCGATTTGATATAAACGCTCTAAAATACTTTGGCAACGGTTTTTAAGAGCTCTGGTTCAAAAGTTGAAAATTTATAAATAGACTTTAGCCAAATAAATGTATCCGATAAATTGAAGTCCAATTCCTCTAGCAATTAACCTTTTATGTGAACTATAAATGTTTCGTTGCAATTTGTTTCCTTTTTTGTTGTTGTATGAATACCGTATTCATTGGAATAGGAGCCACGATACAATATAATATTTATCTTAGAGAAAAATTATAATAGCAGATGAAAGTTAAAGGCCCCTTTATCATTCACTACATTACAAACATTTTCTTCAATAATCCAATGAAAAAATTAATTATTTTTCTAACAATGACAGACAGTGTTTCAATAAACTAATGAAATCTGTTTCATTAAATGAATAAAAAATTATTATGTTCATTAATTTAATAAAATATTTCATTGACTCTCTGAAATACCTCATTGAATCACTGCAATATTTCATTTTTAAACTTTTTGTTGACCGTGCTCGTTAAAAAAAGGAATTTGTTTTGGTTGCAATATCTAAGAGGCAATAGTCCCGGTACCATTTTGATTGCCTATAACTTTGCTCAAAGAAAAGATAAATAAGTTTTGTTTTCCTAAAAAGTTTATTTGGACTTTACTGTTTTTGTTTTTGTTATGATTGAAAAATTATATCGGCAAATGGTAACCGTGATTCGCTGTGCAACTTTTGGCTCTTTTTAAGGCAATTTTCATTACATCATGCAACATCTCAGGCTGAATTTCTTCAATTTCGTGACGAATATCGTCTTTAAGATGTTAAATCTTTTGTTCTGTTTATTGATATGGCCACTGAGAAGAAAATGAGCTTCATCATTTATTATCAATTTAGACGAAAAATCTTCAATTTCATAAGATAAGTCTTAGGATTGTATTACTCTACTCAACTCGTTGATCAATATCTCTCGGTAGCAATTTTTGGACAAATTGAATTTTGTACGGGAACATTTTCAAATCTGTGTTCAAAATTCGCCTTAAACTGCCTGCAAAAATGTGTAACTGGGACTTTTGGACCACCATATATTTACTAAATTTATTTTACTGAAAAATTTCGACAAATTTAACTTGATATCGAATGTGGTGATTAGACCCCTGATCTCTTTATACCCTTCACCATAAGTAAGAACACGTAATTCCGTTTCTAATTTCTACATAGTATGAATGTGGGCCACCCTATAATATATATATATATATATATATATATATATATATATATATATATATTATGATGAGCGATGTCCGTCTGTCTGTCTGTGTAATCATTGAAATTAACTTTCTGAAGTCCCCAGACAACGTACAAAAGATTTTTTGCATACCAACCTGTCAGTTGTTTCTGCTTTTCAGTTGCTTTTGAAATTCAGCCGAATCGGTCCATAAATGGCGGAGCTATGAGTAAAAAAAACCGTGGATAACTCTATTTTTTACCATTTTTTTGGGTGGGTTTTTGCAATTTTATCAGAAATCATAATGACAAATTGTGTGCAAAAAATGAGAGCGAAAAATATACAACCAAAATTGTAGTTTTTCTTTAATATTTTTATGTACGTGTGCCTAATGTTTGTGCACACAACCACAAAACCAGCTAAAGAGTTGCACAAGCATACTTGAAAAAGCTTTCAAGCATCATTTCAAATACTGTCAAGCACTGCACTATCGCATATCAAAACAAATACTTCAGTGACAAAATGTTTTGCACTGCAGTAAAAATTAGAATCCCTAGAACATAGATAAACCAGAACACAAATACACCAGCACAAAACTGAACATAACAATAACGCAGTAGAACAAGCAACACGACAGCAGAACTTTATAGAACTTTGTATGTGTTTATATGTGTACTTTCACAGCCATATGCTTTGCTTTTTTTAATGGAAACTTTTAAGCTGTTCATGTGCGTAATGTGTCTGCACACAAACACGATGCCAGGCAGTCGGTGTTATAGAAAGATGTGTATGTATGTATATACATCCATGTATAATTCCTTTGCTCTAGTGTACTGTGCACAGTTTAAATTCACGTCACAGTTTTAAAACAAAATTTTGTCTTGAATTTCTACTGCCATACAAAACACAAGTACTGTTAGAACTGTAAAAAAAGAAATTCAAGAAGTGTCAATGCTTGTTCTGTTTCTTCATTTTTGCACAGAACTTTTTGGTCTGCTGTAAATAGAACACTAGAAACTGTGCTTTGTTCTAGTGTCCAGTAGTGTATCGTGTACTTCAAATGGGCTTGTGCAGTCCTTTAAAACCAGCTAATTGGTTTTAAACAAACGTATGTATGTGTGTGTGTGCCTTTTAATTGAATTGTATGTAATAGAACTTCGAGTTTTATTGAAATATAATTTTTGGGTATTTTTGCCTTTAATTTGAAATTCTTTATTTGATATTAAATATTTAAAATTAAATTAATTTTTTTTTTAATACTAAAAAACTAATATGAAAAACACTGGAAAATATTTTAAAAACTGTTTATTTCTTGTAAAGAGGATATAAAATTTTTTAGATTTATTTTAATCAATATTTGCGATTCCATTAAAAATATTATTAATTTTTGTTGTGACTAAAATATAAGTGAACACACGTAGGTATTTATCGTTAATAAAAATTGCGTTTAGTTTTCTTTTATTTCTGTGTAACCTTTTTGCATGACTTTTTTTTTGCTTTCGGTTATTTTTTTTTTAAGCAGTAGACAATCACACACTTTCACTTTTAAGAACAGGACAACAATTAAATGAAAACCCACCAAAACTGCAATTTGTTGCCGTTGTTACTTTCATTTGAAATTTTTGTTCATTTTTGTTGTTTTTTTTTACATTTTTGTTAATTTCGATCCTGCCAACAATTCTTAAAAAAAAAACTTTTGGCGCGCACGTTTTCTTTCTTGTTCAATAAAAAATTCCGACAACAAAAATAAACGAAATCTTTTTGGTATAAAAAATGCCAAAGATAATAAAATCCGTTAAATTGTACTTGTATTGTTTAAGTGAAATAAATGAATGAATGAGCCAACCAACTGAATTCTTACACAATTTCGAAATGAATGAATGAATGTGCGTCGTGTGTTGTAAATGTAAAAAACTGCCAGCTACAATATTAAAAACAACAAATGAACAAACGAACAAAAAAAAACATCTATCGAAAAAATCTTAACTGACTAATAATGGTCTAATGCACAAAAAGATATACAAAAGAGCAGCAGCAGCAGCATTAGCAGCAAGTACTCGTACATGATGGGTTGGTTCATTTGCTAAGCCGGCAAAATGAACATGTGGAGCAAAAGAAGAAAAATAATGAAACAAAAAAACAAAGTAGAGTAACATTAAAGAAAACAAAGAAGACATAAAAACGAAACAAATGTAAGGATATAAACACACACATACACACATGAAAGGCTTCAGGCATGTGACACTCGCTGACTTGCCAACATAACATCACAGTCGCGGTGTCCGCCACTGTAGTAACAGTGACAGCGGCCGTTGTTGTTATTGATAATGTTTTTCATCGCTAACTGAATGACACTGCAGTGGTGTCGTTGTAGCAATGATTGTACGTTTGTTTCCTTCTCAACACAAAAACTACAAGAAACACAAAAATATATGAAAACAAGCAACATAAAATGGACCAGCAGCCTTGGAAAAATAGAACTAAAAAAAAAAAATAAAATAGACAAAAATATTTCTTATAAAATAAAAAATCTAAAAGCCATAAACAACACACTCATTCTCAAACATGCGTGTCACACAAAGGATAAAAACTGACAAGAGAAGAGGAGAAACGATTGCACATTATCAATAAGATGATATACAGTGGTAACACTAACAACATCTAAAAATGCTACATATACTATGCATGTACAAAATTTGTTAGCCCACTGTACCGAATTTTATATGCGAATTTTAGTTTTTCAATATAATCGACCGTAAGGTAGAGGGTACATAAAAACCGTCGAACGTCTTTTATTTATCTTTTTGTCAAAAATAAATAAAAAGTGTGTTAATGTCAGTTGAAAAAGACGAAATACAACGTACGACGGATTCCATGTGCTCCTGCCTTAAAAATTTAATAAAATATAGAATGTTTTTTCTCTTTTTAGGATATGGCCGATACATGAATGTTAGTGCAATAAATTTAAGAAACTAAAAAATGGGTGGGTATACAATTTTTTTAATAAAATCATTCACAAAATAGTTTTATTAACTTTACTGTCATATCAGACTTATAAAAAGAATTTTTTAGTTACAATTTTCCTAAACTTTAATTTGCTTAAATGTGTGTCGACATTAAAGTTTGACCGAAAAAGATAACGTTGCAACAACTTGTTAAAATGTATTTGCAAACAGTGTCGGAAATATTTGCGTACTTCTTCAACCGCAGAACCATTTTGACATTTGAAAACAAAATCTGATAAAGATGAGTATTTTTTAATACACGCTAGACTTGGATATTATTATTCCTTTCAAAGAATCGTTCAAATTTTTCAATTGCTTTGAAAGAATTCAGTCATTTGTTTCGTTCATTTTGACTTTCATTCAGAGTACATTTTGTTCATTGTATTTTTCGTACAATAATCTGCAACTATAACTGATTAGTGGCTTCAATCAAATATTATTTTAAATAAACAAAAAAATTTTGAAATCACAACCAGTAAAAGTCATGGTGAACTTTGCAAGACTAAGTGAACGATGAACAGTGCAAAATGAACATAGAGTCAAAGGTTTTAGAACGATATAAGTAAAAAAAATTCAAACGTTCAATTCACTGAACGTCAGAAGCCACACACCACTGTAACAAAATTGCTGAGATGTTGAAAATGTGTTTGAATCGAAATTGCAAACCAAATATTTGTAACAAACGATTAAATTTAACTGTAATACACGAACACAAAATACTGGAAAAGAAAACAAAACATTATCAAACAAACACATGGGCATTCACATATGTACACAAAAGCACAAACACAAGTAAACGTGAAAGGCAAACAAGGAGTAATGAGAGAATGAACATTTAAAGCACTGTGGGTTAAAGCATATTAAAAAAAATATAAAAAAAAAATTGTCTTATCCCATTCACAAGGCAGATTTGTAGAAGATAGTCGTCGTGGCGTGACTATACAAGGTGGCCGCATAAGGCATTTCGTCTAACAGCTGTTTTAAGACAACTTTCCAACTTTGCATGCTCCTCTGAGGGAAAATTGGTATAAGTAATTTCAAGTGAAATTTCGTTCACCTTATCAGTGTAGAATGAATTTATAATAAAGAAGAATTGATTAAATGTTCCAAGTTTTCAAAAGCAAAAAATTTTATTTTTGTTATTGAAGCAATTATTGTGGTAAAGGTGTCAAATATTGAGAATAAACGGCTCTCGGAATTAATTCAGTGTCTGTAAATTAAAGAATTTCTAAATTTTCAAAAATTGTATTACGGGAGGAATTGACGAATAGTTCTAATCAGCGTTGCCAGGAGCTAGAAAAAAATAAGCTAAATCACTCACAAAAAAAGCTAGGAAAAAGTTAAAAAACTATCGCTTAAAATTCAAAATAATAATTATGATTTTTATAAAAAATTAATGACAAATACTAAAGAAAATCAGGTCCTTTTAAACATGCTTTCCTTTTTGGTCCTAACTTGTTTTTTTTTAATGAAAAAAAATCTATTTTTGAATTAAAGCCAATATGTTTATCTATTCAACGTAATAGAAATCAAGCAGATATATTCAAAACTTAGCAAGTTATGACCAAAAAGGTAACCAGTTATACTAAAAAGTGGCCGAAAAGAGGCTTTAATTCGCATTTTTTTTTTCGAAATAGCGCGAAAAAAATTTTCGCCAAATATTAATATAAATTACCCCTTTGTTTTTTTTAGAAAATTATTAAAATAATTTTTCGAACTACCCACAAAAAAATTGCGATAAAGAAAAAAAGGCTATTTTGAAAATGAAAAATTTCAAGGCTAAATGCGAGAAAAGAAGCTAAATCTAGCCTAAAAAAGGCTAAAGTGGCAATGTCGGGTTTTGCGATATGCTTGTAATGCCTTGGAGTTACTGCATTCGCTGTAAGTAACTCGATGCAATAGAAATCTTTTTACTCTAAATAACTTTTGTTTAACTTTGCTTCACAATTGCAGGCGAAATAAAAAAACGTTTCTGTATATTCTTGAAATGATAAATGACTCTGGTTTATGCGAAAAAATCGCAGGCAGTCGATATATTGCTTTGAATTTTATCAATTGAAGTGTCGCTTAAAATTTTATTTATTAATCTGACAAAAACATTTTTAAATATTAAAATTTAATTTTAAGAAGAAAACAAAAATAAATACTTGCATTTTCTTATTAGTTCGCCAGTAAAAAGTAATAAAACAGATTAAAGCTAAAAAGTGAACAAAACAAGGGACAACAATTATTTACGATAAGTGGAATTAGCAGGGAATTTATTTATGATTGTTATCACAGTGAAAGGGAACAAAATTCAAGGGAAATGACAATCATGATTATCTAAAAAAATTTAAATAAAAATGCGCCAAAGTAAAGAATTTGTTTGTTACTTTTTGTCATAGGGAAATTAGAGTTAATCAGTGAGATTTTGTAGACAAAAAAATGTCTGCTGTTTCTGTATTGTTGTGTTTGTTGCCAAATCGAGTATGAACTCGATTTGACTTGTATAAATTCGATTTAAATATCTCCTTCGTTCCTATAAGTAGCGCCTTGATTTCAGTCTACATATTTTTTTTTATCAATTCTTGGCTAAACATTGATGCTCTTATCCAAAAAAAGTTGACGTAGACTTTAAAGTAAAATCATTGAAAAAATTATATGAAAAATTTCGATAACGTTGACTTTAAAGTCTGCATTAATATTTTTGGATAAGGGAATGAGTCAATAGGCAAACAAAAATTTTCCAAAATTTCGATTAAGAAAATAAAAATCTAACAAAGTGGGCGTCGAACTAAATAAACAAAATTTCCCAACCACCAATTTTACAAATAAACAAAAATATTCTCTTCTCTTTTACGTATTGTTTGGCCAAAAATTTAACAAACTTGGGAGTAATCCACTGAGGATAGCTACTCTTAGTAGTTATACAGGGTGGGCCAAAAGAAACCAAGGGGTGTAAAAGTTTAATAACTTTTTTGTTTATTAACTTTTTTCTATTTTTTCTTTCAGATTATATAATATACAAAATGGAAATTTTTTTACACTAAGTATGAAAAATGATGTCTCTTAAATGACCACCGTTTTCAGCTTCGCACTGATGGGCTCTTTTTAGAGCATTTTCCATAACATCGTTCGAATTTCTGCAATAATGTTTGCCTTGAGTTCAAGGATTGTCTCTGGCTTGTTCACATACACTCGCTCCTTCAAAAAACCCCAAAGAAAATAGTCGGGTGCTGTCAAATTTGGCGATCGCGCTGGCCAAATAATTTCCGAATTTCGAGAAATTATTCGCTCTCCAAAAATTTGACTTAAAAGTGCCATTGTGTCTCGGGCAGTATGGGCAGTGGCTCCGTCCTGCTGAAACCACATACCAGGTCTGTTTTCAAGAGCAGGACGTAAAAAATTTTCTATTATAAAACGATACCGCTCTCCATTTACGGTTACAGCACTTCCATCTTCATTTTCGAAGAAGTAGGGCCCAATGACATTTTCAGATGTGATCCCACACCATACTGTACACCTGATGGGGTGCAATTGGCGTTGATGAATGGCTCTTGGATTTTGAGAACCCCAGAACCTACAGTTCTGCTTGTTAACAAAGCCATTCAAATGAAAATGAGCGTTAAAATAATTGATCTCTGGTTTAAATAATAAAATTCTATTGTTCTGGTTCTCTGTTCAGTTGTGAGCCTCTCCATTATAAATTCTCCAAGTGTTGTCTATATAATCTGAAAGAAAAAATAAAAAAAAATTAATAAACAAAAAAGTTATTAAACTTTTACACCCCTTGGTTTCTTTTGGCCCACCCTGTAGTACTGAGAAAATAATTTTTTTTAATTTCCATGAGAATATCATGGAAAATAATGCATTTTACACACCAACAAGGCATAATTAAAAAAATATATATATTTTGTTCCCTTTAATCCTTTTCCAAGTATTTTGTTTGACTGAAAAATGTTTAACTTAATTTTAATTTATTTAAAAATATAAATAAATAACTCTACAACGATATGCAATATGCAATCGCCGCTATCCGCAAAATAATGTGAAATAATTTTCCCTATGCTAACGTGAATCTCCCATGCAAGTTTTATAAGGTATCAGCTCGTACTGATTGTTATAAACAAGAAGAACAAGCAGAAAAATAAATTCAGTAAAATAAAGTTTGAACTATTTTCATTACGGGAGCAAGAAAATAGTTCTTTGCCATCTCCGAAAAAAAATCCTTTGGAATTCCGCTAATCATAAGCTGGTTCAAAACGGATACTTGCGATTCTAATTGAAGGCCGTTAGACCGCCAATCATAAAGCTAAGTGCCTGATTGCGATTCTTTGCAGATGGTGATTACCAAAAGGGAGTAGAGAGAGATTATGAAGTTGGAATGGCACATTGAACAAAACAAGAAAAAAATTAGTAATGATAAGGGGGATTTTTTGTTTAGTGCAAAATTGTTCACGAAAGAATGATTCCCCATTGCAACTGTGCGAAAAGTGAAAGAATTTCAAGGGAATAAATATTCATGATAGGGGTGAGAAAGTTCTCTGATTTAAGGAACTTTTTTTAAAACCCAACATTTTACTTAGGGAAAAACTTACTGGGGAATATTCATGATTTGGCTGATCATAAATTTTGAATACCAGCTACTGTGGGATGTATTGATGGCATCTCAGTATTATAGCCGCCAAAGGAAAACAATTCATCAGCAAAAATGAAGTGAAAAATTTTTTAAGTAAACAATTTTTCATATTACAAATCTCTATTGAATTATAATACTTAAAAATGTGTGAAATGAGAAATGGGTTATATAGACTTGTGCTACATAATTCATTTTCGTGAGCGCTCTTCTTAGTTTAAAAATTAAAAAGGAACAGTTCGTTCATTTGATCTTTTTCATCTTTATCACTTTTACTTTCGATTGTCATTGAACGTTCTTTATTATGTAAAATTTTTTACGAAAATATAAAGCAAAACAAAATTCGAAAAATTTTTAATTCAAAAGTACTTTAGTCACTATGGCTAAAAAAAAAATTAAGGTTTAATTTTAAAATCTTAAAATTAAGCTTTTTAGCATGAATAATACATTTTCTGTTCTTCAGTTTATTTGTTTTAAATACCATTTTTGTAAAAGAAAATAATTTGCAACTTTCGTTCCTTCATCTTTGTTTTCATTTAAGTTTAGTTCGTTCGTTCATTTAAAATAAAGAGCAAGCAAATGAACTATGGGAATTCCAAAAACGGACTAGTTCCCTCAGTTCAAATAAGTGAATAGTACATTGGAAATAGTTCTAAATGTGTTGTGTTTGCTCTTTGGGCTTCGAAAGATACTTGTGCGTATAGAACGACGTTGACATGCGCTTACGCATTACAGAGCGGGGTACTACCAGACAAATGTAAAAAGTAAACGATCAAACATAATTTTTTTCGCATTGCAATACAGAGTAACCCCCCAAGAGTACAAAATATACACAAATATAACAAGTTATTCAAACAAAATGTTTTTAAATCTGCTAAGAACATTCAAGATATCGCACAAGCTGTGACAAAAAAAGGTTTTTTATGAAAAAATTACAAAAAGTGTAAAAATTTCATCAAGAAAAAATAAATAAATAATTTTACATAATCTGCATGAATGTGTATGTGCTCTTACCCACTGTGCTTTATTAAATTTTAAAATATATTTATAATAGAGCAAATTCACATTCCGATATACATAAAATAACAAACAGAATTCACAATTGTATTGAAATGATATTTCTTGGATGTTATGAACGTGAATGATGATAATAATAATGATGATGCAAAAGCAGGTTTTTTTTTGACGTTCTTTTTATAAATGATGTTGATGTTAAAATGTTGGCAACAACATCATCAACATTATCATTATCATAATAATGTTAAAACAACAGAAACAGAAGTTCTTTAAATGCTTTTACGCTTAAAGAGACGTTGCTTCAGTTTCTATTGTTGTTGATTTCGAATTATTTCAGCCGCTGCTGCTGCATTTACCAGTAGTACCAGCGTATGCTTTTGTTAACGTAGGCAGAGCTGCCTTAAAATAATTTGCGATTTGGAATCATTGAAGCGTTAACATACGGTTTTTGTCTGTTGCAAAATAAAACTAAATTTCCAAAAGTCTACCACTACGGCAGAGAATTATAATAAAGGTTTATTATAAAATAAAACTAAAAATTGTTTTTTTTAATACCTACACATACGAGTATTGCACACAAGTAAACAGAATTTCAATTTCATGACATAAACTCACCCATAAAAAATATTTCATCTTAACGTATTATTTTTATGTTTAGTTAAGTGTTTGTGTGTAGAATGTATGTATTTTCAATTTTTTTTCATAAATGCACCAAATCTCCCAACCATCCTCCCTTCTGCTACTCCACTCTCTACCAGCATTATCCTGACGCTTTAATTTTTGTGTTTGTTTTTTAGTTCTATATGTGATGATTATGTCACAAATAATAAAACATAACTAAAACAAACAAGGCTTTTATTTTGTCAAAATATTATGACAACTAGAGCTGAGTACATGATAAAAGGAGTCGAGTGATTAATTGCCATATGCCACATGTTAAAAACGGGACCAGCTAATTTATATTTCTCTGATATTATTTTTAATACAAGTTGCTGCACATTTCCCTGTGAAAGAGTTGAATTTGTAAAAATTTTACTATTGTATATAAAATGTTTTAATTTGATGAAATAGCAGATGTAGTTTAGGGTCATTCTGTAAGGGACACGCTTTTACACCGGCCTTATAACTCGTCGAGATTAGGGGAGGTTCACGCCTTCAGAAACCCTTTGCTATTCAAATACAATATAATTTTTACCATATCAAAGCGTGTTCTAAAAGATACAATACCAACTTATGTAAACGACTAACTGGAATATGTGTATGTGTTACGGGTTGGATTGTAACAACGAAACCCCTCCTACCTTGATCATCATAGGCAATCATTTCAACCATTTGCCTTTAATTATGATCTCCCTTTTTTTTTTTTTTTTGTTACAACACACTTATGTAATTCCTGGATTAAACCAACAAACAGATTAAATTAGTTTAAAGAGACATATTTAATTTATTAACATATATACTGAACTAACATAATTAAAACAATAAAAAGTTAATTAATATAACACATTTTGAAAGAAAAAAAACAAAAATTTTATATGAAAATTGGTAATGAAAATTTAAGAAAATAAAATCTTAGATTTGAATTACTTAAATAATAAGTTAAAACATATGTTGTGTTAAAAGAAAAATATTGTTTAGCTGGTCACTCGAAATTAATATTATTTAGAGAAAAAAATTTCAAATGTGTAGCAAAACAAAATACAATTAAAATCATAATAAAAGAAATTAATAAAAACTTATAAAAAAACTCACTCAATTCTTCTTAGCTTTGCTCTCTCATCCAAAGATCTTTGTTGATGTTGCTGAAGCTTGGTTTTATGATGTTGCTATAAACTTTTGTTGATAATTTTAGGTAAACATGTATATAAGAAAAATTTGCAATATTATTAATCTGCTATTATGATTTTTTTTTTCTAGATAAAACAATAAAAAAATTTTTTTTCTTAAAGAAATATATAACGGATAAATATATATATATACATATGTATGAATTTTGGGCAAAAAAAAAAAAATAAGTTTTACCACTATAATTTTTATAACGGCGACAATAAGATTTTTTTTCAGAAATTTTTTTATACACGCATATGGGTATATATATACATACATGTAAATTTTTTTTTCACTTACACTTATATTTTCACATACATTAAAATCTTTTTTTGTTTTTTCTTTAGGTTTTCTGTAATTTTTTTCCTATTTTAGTAAGGATTATAGCTTTAGTTTTAATTATTTTTATAAATATTAACTATATGTTTTTTTTTCTTTGCACCCAATTTTTGTTTTTAAAAAAAAAATTCTTTATTTTGGCTTTTCGTACCACCGGTAAGGAATGATTGTCACCTACTAATTTGAGGTACTCAATTTATTAATGTTTCTTACTCACTGACTGATGAAAAGAGGACAGGAAGATTCGTAAAAACTAGGTTTTCTACTTTTTCAGAGCCATTCCATTCAATTATCTATGCTATACATAGGGTGCCAAATCTAAATTTATAATTATAATAAAAGGGTTTTATATGTTTCTGGAGCGAGAATTTAGCTAAATATATTGAGTCTTACCCAGTGGAGATGGCACCAATGAGTATGATGTACAAAATAGAGATATGGGTTTCGGTTTTTCCTTTCTCTTCTCTATGTACGTATCTCAAATATATTGCACTTAGAATATATGATTCTAGTAAATTTTTCATTTTGAAGTTAATTAAAATTTAAAATAGATTAACTTAAAAAAAATGTATGAAGTTACCTTTTAACCCAAGAGCCTGTAAGAAAAAGCTTCCTTGGAAGTAGTTTTTTTCACTTTTTATTAACAAAAGAAAATTTATTTGAAGAGATGCGTTCTTCACTTTCTGAACTTTTTCTTTTTAATAATCAAAATTTTCTATACCTCGATCTTAAGATGGCTCGGTTTTGCATGCAGCGCAAAAAAAACTAAAAGCTTCGTTAAAACCATGATACAAGATAAAATGCAATAAATGTTATAGAAACTGTCAACAGTAAAAGATAGATAGAATTAATTTACATATAGATGGCGTGTAAAAAAAATACAATAAAACGGATAGGATTTTTCAAAAGGCCAATAGTGTAAAAAAAAATCTAGATACTTGAACAATCAGTTGTTTAATAATTTTTAATAATATTGTAGGAGTAAATTATGTGTGAGTGCAAGCATATTACAAATTTAACAGAATTACCACTTGTAAAAAGATACTTTTAGACGTCTAATTTGGCTAAATTGTTCTGCTTGACAATTAATTTGATAGTTGACAGTTTTTTTTGTATTTTAGTTTTGTTTGCACAGGGTGACAGTTAATTTTTGAAAAATCAGTTTTTTTTAAGTTAAGCTCTTTCGGAAGAATGAGTCTGTCTCCAATAAAACTCGAATACAGAATGAAAAAATTAAAACAATATAAATTCTAGTATAAAAATGTTAAGTTTTATGTTTTAAAATAATTAAAAGATTTATTAGTAAGTTTTATTTGACTTTTTTCTTTTTAATTTTTTTGTCAAGAAAAAATTTTTGAAATATGTATTTTTAATAATTTGATTAATTTATAATTATATCCTGAAGAAGCTACAAAAATTGGAGCGAAATATCGATATAAAAATTTTTGCAAAATAAGACCTCAAGCTTTACAAAATAGTCATTTTAATAATTAAAAGATTTAATTAAAAAATTATTAGAAACAACTTATGCTGTAAACACAGTATCAAGAATGCGTCACTGTGTATTATCACATTAAATATATTAAATATTTTAAATTTTAATAATTTAATGTGTAAAAAAACACAAAAAATATTTAATTTCAATAAAATTTCAGCAAAATTTTTCTCTTGCCGATTGCAATTTGTTTTACTTTATGCTTTTTATCGGTTTTCCCTTAAAAAATCCCTTAAATTTTTGCAGAAAAAATTAAGATCAAAACAAAATTGGTCTCTCGCGAATGAATGCAACAGAATTATATTATGTCTCGTTCTGTCTCACTATCTCTGTGAATTTAACGCCAGATCAAGTAAAGCTAGAATTAACCGAACGTCCCATAAGATTTCGTTACCAGCTGATCCGTTCTGTTATATGAAAAGCAATGAAAGTGCTTATCGAAAACAAATGTCACGTTGACGGTACAGCAAGATCTGTATAAAATAGAATAGTAGCTTTTTATTGAAAAAAAAGAAGTGAAGCGCGTATAAAAGAAAGTTTATATAATTAAAGTGCTTAAAACTTTTCTAAAAATAAAAAAAATCAACTAAAAACAACAATATTTAATAATTAGACGCTACAACAAAAAGTTTGATACGGTTTTTTGTAAAAAAAAAAAATTTTTCTTATGTGAAAAGCATATCACTCGTTTTTTAATGTTCTAAAACTACACAAACGTTTTAATGTCAACGGGCGTCGACGGACGTTTTCAACAACAAGTCTTAACACTATTTCAATTTGTTAGTCTCAGTTCACACTACATAATTTTCATTGCTGCAATTCCATGTTAATACGAAAGAGAAAAAGGTAGACTAAAACCCGTTATTAAATTAAATGTATTCTGTAATTAATTATTTACTTATAATTTATTTAATTATTAGAATAAATTTTAAGACTAAATGTAAATAAGGAGCGCTAGCTGCGTAGGCTATCAGCTTTGTAATTAATTAATTTTACACAATTGGTGCAATAAAAAGTACATGTGTAAACTAGGACTCATAAAAATAACATCAAATTCATTATACAATAAAACCAGGTAACTTCAAAAATACAAAAATAATAACATTACAAAAAGCCCAATATATTTTGTTATTGCTTTTGAGGCTCCTCCTGTCAAAAACTATTTCCAGTGGTTAATATCAAGAAGTGTGCTAAAGTGAAACAAAAAATGTTTCCTCTTTTGATCTCTCTTTAACACATTGATATCTCTTAATTTTTGACAGAACGAGCTTCGATCATGCAGGATTCAGCTGGCGTCTCAGTGTCACCTGGTTTTCTTACACCATGATCAAGTTCTTATTGTGGAAAAAATAGTATCAACAGTTCTACTCTTCTCTTTCTCTCTCATGAAAATTATAACTGCTTCAAATTTAATATAAAGTTGCGCTCAGGATACCTTTAGAAACCTTTAAATTGAAAATATGTCACACAAGTAGCTCTGGCTTTATCATGGTCTTTGTGAGTCAGCGTTTCACTGGGGATAAGAACTATAACAGTTTTTCATTTTAATAAAAAGTTGGTGCCATTAAGATTTTCAATGCCCATTCTTTCCCAAGGCATTCAATTGTCTGTCAACTGTAAATCATCATAATAACTTTTAATGTCAGCCACACTGTCAACAGCCATCACACTTATTAATTAACATTAGCAAAGGCTAGCAGAACTTGCAGGCATCAAATCAAAGTCTTGTGCGCACATCATGTGTGACACTTATTTTTCTGTCCACTTTGGCATAAGTATGTTTGCTCTGACTGCCTTTCAGTCAGCTTTAGTACCAGTAAAGAACGGTTTTATTGTTTTAATTTTGTTGCTCATGTGTCATAAAAGAAGGCTATTAGTTTAGCTCGTTATGGTTATATTCGGTCTCATAAAAATGTATTCCTTTTGGCAAAAAGGGAATGAATGGAATGTATGAATTTGCTAACATAATGAACAAAAACAATGAGGTTTATTTTATTAGAAGAATGATGTGTGAAAAATTATACGCTTTCGGCGATTTGAACAAATAATAAAGAAAAACAAATGTGAAGGGGAGCGTAGAGGGAGGAATATAGAAATAGATGATTAACTTTTCTTGTTTTTTTTTTCTAAGAGTTGCAAAGACATAAAACTAACCTAAGAAAAGTCACTCTATAACCATAAATTTAGTTTATTTGATAATAAATTTTATATCGCTCACTTCAGCTTTGCTGCACTCCTTTCTCTCTTTCTTAGCCTGTAAACAGCGGATTTCAACAAAAATCTCAGGGCAGATGGCTAAATAATTGAGCAAAAACGCAAAACTTCTAAAATGATACTGGGACTTCACAGAGATGGTAGGGGGATGACAACTAATTAATGTAAATTTGACAGCTATGCCAGAAGTATGGATCTGGTACCAAATGCTGCATTGTAAACAGAATATGTCGGTGCTTAACGTGAGTGCCTGCCCGAAGGCTCTAACTCACGGCGCTCTTAACGCACGGGTGAATACAATGCGTCTACCAATGCCCCCATATGCAACACATATGAGTACCAATTTGAAACCATGCTATTTGGACATAGTTTCCCCATTGGGTAGGAGCGGAGCCTATCCAATACTCCTTCCGATCTATGGGTCACGGCACCCGGTTGCAATGCAACTCCACACCGAGCAGAAGCCCTCCCCGCTTTGAGTACAACCACAGCCACCACGTAACTCCCCGAAGGGCCTCACCATCACCAGGGCAGAACAAAGGTTCTGTGGGTCTCCTGACGCCCGTGGTACCAGAGTTAAGTCTCCGGTCAGACCTCGTAGCAGACTTGCTACTACCAGTTGAACTCCAAACAGTTTGGGACTGGTGGCCCCCCACCCAACAAAACATAAAAACATACAACAACAAAAAGGCACGACACAGAGCACAAACACTCAACAGCCGCCCTCATGGGCGACACTTTGTGCCACCAAAAAAATGGCACCAACAAGGTCGGCAACGAACAACATACAAGACATGACCACAATCAACAGGTTTCCCTCACGGGTAACCAGAGGTCAACAGAATGACACGGCAACAAGAATAGAACGACCCAGAATAACAACCCCGGGAATGGGCAACAAACACAACCGCCAGAGGTACCAAGCCCCCCCCAGATGACACAATGCCCAAAAGGGGCTAAAAGCCAGCACGTCACCGGACAATGCCAGCGCATACCCCAAATACTACGCCAGAGCGCCGTCTCAGAGCCCCCCCTAAGAGAGAGCTATGAGAAAACACTCTGACATGACCATAACCTCCAAAGCAAACACCAGACACCAAACACAAGAACGACAAGTCACCTACGACAACCAGACAACTGCGAAGGAACCATGCAGCGAATGTACTTAGCAAGACAGCTTACGCAACCAAGCGATCAGCAAGCTGTAACACACACAGGGATCAACCAACCTACCTAACCAGTCTCTGTCTTCTTCTAGAGAACGCGATATGGGCAAACTCACCCAACCTAGCAACTGTACGCTCGTCCCTGCTTTGTAAACAGTCAAGACGATAAGAAAGAGGCGATCGCCATGTTCCTTACTTTGAGATATTCCAGATCACCAGCGACGACTTTAAATTGCTAAACGCCAACCTCTCAGGTCTTACTGTCTTCATATGGCAATCGAAATTCAGGCCAATCAGTCCTGAAAAAAGTGAAGATTTGAGTGAAAAACCGCTACTAACTCCATTTTTTGAAAATTTGTCTGAATGGATTTTTTGGGTTTTTTCCCTATAAAACGAACAAAAAACGTTTTACAGAAATATACACTTTTATCCGCAATGATAAAAGTAATATCCGTGCTAAAATTCAGAACGATCGATATACAAATGGCCGAGAATTATCAAAAATACTATCAATTTTTTGGTTTGTCATCAATTTCTGTTTTTTTATGGAAATTTTTAAAACAGGTGTGTGTGTGATTTATTCAACGCACAAAAAATTGTGCAAAATATTTGATTAAATCATATTTGAAGCACAATTAAAAGCTGATTGTTTTTTATTCTGTTCGATATGACTGAATTAAAAAAACAAATATGCAAACAGGCATTTAATCAACGATCACACATATTTGAGCAAACTATTGCGTATATTTGAGTAATTCTTTTTGCTTGCGTGTATTTGTACTGGAATATGGCTTTATATTGCTGGATATTTTATTTAAAGCACATTCACGTTAAGGCCTATGTTTGAATTTCGGTTTTTCGATTCAATCGTATTGAACAGCATAAAAAAAATCAGTTTTTAATCGTGCTTCGAACATGCTTTAATCAAATGTTGTGCGCGATTTTTACAAAATTTTTTTTATATTTTTGATTTTTCTTGGCCATTTATGCATCGATCGTTCTGATTTTTTACACAGATTTTCCGATTGTCATTTCTGACAAAACTGGGTATCACGTTTTTTTGTCCCTTTTGAAGTTTAGACAAAATATGAAACTCCCATTTAGAAAATGACCAAAAGTACAAATTGTCGCGGCTTTTGGATCGATCGGTCTGAATTTCAATAGCAACTGAAAGACAAAAACAACTGACAAATTGGTATACTAAACGTGCCTAAGCATTTCAGAAAGTTAACTACATCGACAGACATCACTAAATCCATTTCGTTCTCTATAAAGATCTCGATTATATATTTTTTTTATAGAAATTATAAATGAAACCACAAAATAGATAGTCGATTTAGTGCTGTCACTCTGTCCGTGTGAATGTTCAAATCAACTTTCTGAAACTCCTAGAATACCTACAGAAAAGTTTAGTATATCAATTTGTTGGAAATTCTTGCGCGCAGAGTGATATTTAAATTCAGCGCAATCAATTCATAAATGACTGAGCATTGAGCTCTGAAATGCATTTACCTCTATTTTTTGCGTGTTTAGTATAAAATATATAGAAGACTAATACAAAAATGAGGTAGTAGCCTACGCAAAAGACACAACACAATCGGTTCACATATAACCAAAAAAAAAATTAAAATCATTAATAAAAAATTTGGATTTTCATTAATTTCTGCTTTGTGTTTTAATGGAAACTTTTAAGCTCTACATGTGCATAATGTTTGTGCATAAAAACACGAAACCAGGCATTCGGTTTTATACAAAATGTGTATTTATGTGTGGCTTTTAAATACCTTTCTTTAAATACAAAAATCTTATAGACAAAGAAACGCTAGAGAAGATTTTTTGGTATTTTAATTTCTCTTTTTGAAATTAAATATTAAAAAAAAACTTTTGCAAATATTTGAAATTAGATTTAATTTATTTTGCATTCCAATTGGATATCTTTTTTAGAATTTCTTTTTTTATTCATTTAAAATTTAAGTACCTACAGACATTCTATTGCTTTTTTTATTAATGTCGTTAACTTGAATTTTTTTATTCATTATTTATTTTAGGACCAAATTCATAAAATAAATATTTGTTTAATACATAGTTTTTCTATGGAAAATTTGGTTAATAAGCTCTTATTAAATAAAAAATCTTTTTATTAATTGGAAGGGTGTATAGGACGCGGCACAGCCAAATTTAACTTTTTTTGCTCGTATGTGTAAGGTCAGCACATAGAACATTTAATTTCAATTACCGAGAAACTTTCTTTTATTAATTTCCCGTGTAGCCGTGCCCTTACTTAATGCAAAACATTTCCTCTTTTCTTTTTTTAAAATTTGATTAAAATTGTACGTACATAATTGTTCACCCGTAACTAATTTTTATACACCCGGTGTAACAATTAGATACCAAAATTTTATAAAAAAAGGAACTCAGCAGCAACTATTTTTTTAAATAGACAAACTTTATCTTGGCAAAATTGTTGTGCAAATTTTTTTTTACTTTTTTCAGTATCAATGTCAATAAGACCCTCATGATATATGACGTTTAGAAACAAACGTCGTTTTTTTTTGTGCTTATTTTTCGTTTGCTTTTTTTAAGGATAAAAATTTGAAAACATTAACGAATTAAATGTGGGGGATTCATTCAATAGCATGAAATATTTACAGGAAACAGTTAAAATTGCATGAAAGCTGTTGAAATTTTTTACTGTTAGAAAAACGTTTATTTGCTTCTTTTTTTTAAATGAAAGTTTTGAGCCATGAGCGGAATGACTGTTAAGGGTTTGTTGTGGTTGGTGTGTGCATGCCAGCGTATAATCCTTGCCTGTTTGCCCGCCTGTATGCCTGACTAATACATTTGCATATTCATTCACTCATTGTTGTTGGTGATTGCCGTTCAGCTCACTAGCTTTGTTTCAGCAAATAGAATGCATGAAAAAGCAACATTTTAAACGGTGCTTGTGGTCGTTTAAAACTTTTTGTTTTATTTTTACTGGCGTTTTAAAATGTCACAAGTAATTGTCGTGCTAGTATATGTAAGTGAGTGGCTTATGGGTTGTAAGGGGGTCAAAACAAAATTGTTTTAACTATTTACTAAACCCTGCATATATTTTAACCGCATTTCAAATGAAACTGATGGGACTTTGGAAATTAGAAAACTGTTATTTTTGTTACGAAAGTGGCCACACATTGTTTTCAAAGAATAACAAAAATGACGAACCTCTGCTAACGGATATGAAGAATCAACGGCTCGTTAACACTGTCAACTTAAATTAAAAACAACAACAAATAGAAAGAAAGGCAACAAGAGTAAAGGGTTATAGTTCAAGTAAACCAAAAGGTAAAAGATGCTTTAAGCAGACAATTGCAGGAGGCAAGTAACAGGAAACAGAAATCAAATTGTTTATTATTTATTTAATAAAAAGTAAATTCAAATACATTTGTTACCAGTCAGTTTTTGTAAGTCATTGGTTGCTCACCAAAACAAAATTGATTATAAGAAATAAAAAAAAATACTCTTCTTGGCCATATGTTGCCAAAAATAATATAAAAAAATCAAGTAAAACTCGTATGTTACAGGAAAAAACAAATGCTTGCTTGGCTATCTATGTATGAGTTGAAGTACATGTTCATAATTTTATGATTGTTATTCTACTTTTGCCTAAGCTTTTACCACTTTATTTTCTTTCGTCCAACAGTCCTTTGTAAACCAACAACAAAAGCAAACAGTAACAGCGGCGCACTTGAGTTTGTGTCTAGTGTTACAATGCCTGTACATATTTTTTTTTGGCAATTGTTTAGGGTTATTGGCTTATTTATTCTTAATATTTATTAAGGTGTTTACGATTTTCGTTTGCCAAGAAAAATAGATCAAACATGAAAATGCCATTGAACGGTATTGTTTAACGTTCAAGAAATAAATAAAAAATGTTGATGGAAAAACATGGATGGATCACATGTGCGAATATGAGCAACTCTGTTTGTCTCGCTAACCAGAGCTAATAGGATTAAGAGACGGTTAAAAGCAAAAATTAAAGTGTATAAACAAAAAGTACTCGTATTTAAAAAAATTCTATAAATCCTGAACATTAAATTTTAACCAAAGTTGTGATTAAACTAATTAGTTAATTAGATTGGGTTAAATGTAAGATTAGTTAAACCTTACAAAAATTACAAAAGAAAGGTTGGAGCCACTAAAGTTATATACTGATTGAGTCGTATTATTGATTCCGTATGTAAAAGAAAACTTCGCGAAAAGAAATATCAATCAATATGCAAATTTATATTATTTTTTACTGCGGAATTATCTTATTATTTTCAATTATGTATTTCATTTAATTGTGAATTAAAAAGTATTCTATTGTGAATGAATTGTGTCAATATTTCAGCTGTTAGTGATAGGAAAAAATTGTATTTATTAACACCAAAATAAATTTTATATAAACAAAAGGAAAATTAAACGAAATTATTCTCTAAAAACTAAACAAATTAAGCTAAACTCATTTAACTTTAGCAAAATTTTGTATTTTTTTTTACATTTTTTATCTTTCCGCTAGAAAATTTAAGTGTAAGCACAATATAGAAATTTATTAAGCTTGAGGTCTTATTTTATAAATTTGTTTTTATATCGATATTTTGCTCCAACTTGCGTAGCTTCTTCAGGGTATAATAAAATAGCCATTTTAATTCAAAATGTAGAAATTTATCTATATTGCGGAATCACTAATATGGTAATACTGCCAAGGTAGAGATGATAGCGCAACTGCGGAAGAATACCGCAACAACGAAATGATTAATTGCAAATTTTACTTCCGAAAAAAAATTCCAGGCTCAACAAAAGTTTGTTTTCTTTCTCTTTATGGCACCAAAGTCGTGTACAGTTATTACGTCTCTCGGCCGACTAAAAACCATATTTAGTTATGTTAAATTTGGTATTACCGAACTTTTTATTCACTTCACTGCTGTAGCCAAATATTTATATTTTTAAACTCAAATATTCTTGTTATCGATCTGCTATCGACTGAGAGATATTATTGAATAGGGTAATTTTCTTTAATTTTTTTTTAATTTTAAAACAATTAATTAATTTTATGTAACCGAAATCAAATTGCCGACAAAAACAAAAAAAAAAAAATCCGTCCCGGCACTCCTCTTTCAATGGCAATACAATTTCTACATTCACTCTTTTAACACACCAGTGATTTTCAACTTTCAGAATTTAGGGGCTCACAAAGAAAAATAAGTTTAAGAATTATTTACTTACCTATAACACACTGCGTAAAATACTTTATGATAATAATTTAAAATGTGCGAAAATAAGACAATAAAAAATGTGTTTTAATGCGCATACAAAATGATGGAAATATGCTCTAAAAATCCAAAGAAATATGCTTTAAAACAAACAAATGCAGTTTGCTTGATAATAAAAATCAAAATTTTTATTCAACATTTCATTTAGAAAACTTAAACAAAACAGAAAATAGCAAAAATTCAATTTTCACTGAGATCTGTATACGAGTATATAAATACAAAAGTTCATATTTTAATGTATAGTAAATAAGACAGTTTATCATTGGTAACTGCTATACAATAGACAACAAATAAAAAGCGTTGTCTATTATATCCAAATAAATTTTTAAACATCGAAAATGACCTACCAACGTCTGCTGATGTGATCATATCATAACATCATATTTCGAAATTTGTTTTGAGAATTATTGTTGTGAGATTATACATATAAACCTTCTTCTTGAATCACTCTATCTTTTAACAAGTTAAATTCGGCAGTGCCGAGTCTTATATACCCTTCACTGTGTTAGCGAAATATTAATATTTTCCACTTTCCACATTCTTCTATAATAGCAAAACCATAGAAAAAATTAAATGAGTGAAGATAAATATGCCGCCTTAAATATGCTTTAACGTACCCCATTATGTTTTTTAGTATTTGTAAATATATTTTCAGTATTAATGGCATATTTATCAAATACGTCTTACGTCATTAAATATTATTATCTACATTTGTAACCTACCAACCAAATATTCAGATAATACTTTGGATATTTAAAAATATTTTTGAAATTTTCATATACTCCAGTACTGTTGGTCTCAAGGATTTTGCCAGTTTCCGTTTTGCATCATAAAATAAAAACTACGAAATTTACAGAAAATGTTAAAACACTTCCAGAAAGTTAAGAGCCTACAGCTTAAATTCCATTTTGATTTTGGCAATTTTCCTGGGCAAAATCGAAAATGGTACCTCAGCAAAGTGGGTAATGGTAAAAATCCTTCAGAAGAAAGGTACTGGGAAATGAGGGAATTTCAAAAAATTTTTTAAAATAATGCAAAGTTCTTTCTGAGTACTTGGCCAATAGATTACAAATATATATAAAATGATATGTGTACCAACCCGTAATATTCTATGGTTCGTTTGCAATCTCTTAGAGAAATCAACGTATTTATGCACATTTGTATCTTAGTATGTCAAAAATACTGAAAAGATATTTACAAATACAAAAAAACATAAGGAATTACGTGAAAACATATTTAACTAACCATATTTATATTCACTCACTTCAAAAAAAGTATATAATTGAAATGCATACTTTGTTCAGCTTAAGGTCGTATTAAATATGAAAAATTTATTTATTTATTATTGGATCGAAATATCTATAAAAAAAAAGTTTTTATAATACGACTAAAGTTAACGAGTTCTAAGAAACAATCCTTTCTGAGAACCTCATTTTTAAAAGCAATAAAATGTCTGAAGGCACTCAATTTTTTAATTAATAAAAAAAGAAATTCTAAGAAAGATATTAAATAGGAATTCAAAAAAAATTATTTTCATTTAATTTTGCAAATTTTTTTAAAAATTTGTAAGCCAAACTTATTTAATTAAATATTTAATTATCGAGAAAGATCTAATGCACTCTCTTTCATAAAGATGTCTGCATTCGTAATACTATTGTACTCAAGGCAATAAAAACCACACACACACACACACTCTTTTTAGGTTTCGTGCTTGTGTGTACAAAGCATTACGCACATGACAGCTAGAAAAATTCTACAAAAAAAAACAAAGCAAAAGCAAAGCAAAAACAAAACAAAAATTAATGAAAATGTGAAATGCCGGTTGTATTTTTGAGTTTTCTGGTCCATTTGTGGACCGATCTATCTGATTTTTTGGACAGACATTACGGCAGTTATTTGTTTGTCCGTCTTGTAGTTTAGACAAATTACGCAAAAAACGCACCAAAAATATTCAAAAATAGAGGTAATCGCAATTTATGGACCCATCCAGCTGAGTTTTGGTTACGATACTATGAATGTGATGTTTAAAAAAACTGCGTACTACTTTTTTCAGTTTAGATAAAAATCGGATAAAAACAAAGCCATAATTTATGAAAATCTAAAATTTCGGTTGCATTTTTGATATTCCTCGGCCATTTGTGAATAAATTGCTTTCATTTTTAGCACAGGTTTTATGACTTATACTTCAAACAAAACTGCATACCATGTTTTTTTGTCCGTGTCTTCGTTTAGACAAAATAGGCAAAAAACCCATTCAAAAAATGGTCAAAAATAGAGGTGGTTTCGGTTTTTGACTCATAGCTCCGTCATTTATAGACCGATCTGGCTGAATTTCAATAGCAATAGTCCTACAGCAACAACTGACCGTTTAGTATGCTATACTTTTCTGTATGTATTCTAGATTCTTCTCAAAGTTGATTTCAACTATTACACGGATAGACAGACGGACAGACGGACATCACTAAATCAATTCCGCTACTTATAAGGATCCAGAATATATATACTTTATAGGGTGTCCCATGTACGGTGTAGAAATTACAAACGGAATCACAAAGTTATAAATATATACCCTTCTTACTTACAGTGAAGGGTATAAAAAAAAACTGCATCAAAATCCGTTGTGTAGTTTTAAAGATCTAAGCATACATACAGACATAGGGACAGACGCGGGAAGCGACTTTGCTTTATACTATGTGCCGATTATAAATTGAGACTCTTCACTATTTAAAGCACTTAGTACTTGGAATATTTATTCATACTTGTTGGGGTAATATTATAATTAAACGCAGCAAGCCATGTTCCCCAACAAGTTATAATTCTTTCAAAATATCGACTCTACTTGGAGCTTTTGAAAAACTTTTTTCACATTTGAAACTACGCTAATAAGAATACGTTTCTACAGTAGTGTTAATCATCTTGCTTAATAAAACCCTCTAAAGACAAACAAAAATAAAGTTAAAAACGTTAAATTAAAAAAACTAGCTAAAATAACAAAACAAAAATAAAAAACCAATTGTTTTGCAGCCAATTTCAAAACAAAACGCGCTGTCAAATTTAGATTTTCCAATTATGAAACCTTGGCGATGCGTTATTTTGCTATGCTCTATACGGGCATGAAATTTTTGACAGATAAAAAACGCTTGCAGCTCCCATTGTGGTTTACGAAATTTTAGCTTGATGTTTTTTTGTTGTTGTTTTGTTTTTTGATAATTGCATTTATATTTCGTTGTAAAAATGACAATGCTAATCTCATATCGCCTTCTACATTTAACAATCTTAATCTTTTTTTTAGTTTTAATATAAGTTAATGCTGAAAATCCGAATTTATACAAATATAATGTCAAAAATTGTAATAAAATAATTTAAGCTTGTGCCTATCATTGGATAATCGATAATCTATAGTTAATCTAAGACGAATCAATTGATTGTTGGAAATCAATACGAGTTCTTTCTCTTCATTGAAATTTAAGTCAAATACAGAGAAATCCGTTATGAGAAATGGATTACGAACCCAATCAAATTTCTTTATATCTAATTTTGGGAAATAATAAATAATTCTCTTCTCTAATGTTGTCAAATAGTCAATTATTTTAATAGCTTTAAGAACATATAACAGTTATACCCATATAAGGTGCATTTGGTCCAAGAATGAAAACCCGCAGATCATCGGCAACGTCTAAATTTTGCAGTTAAATTTCAAGAGTTGGCCAGAAATGAAATCAACTTTATTGAAAATTTGATTATGAGTGATGAAGCTCATTTTCATTTGAATGGCTTTGTTAACAAGCAGAACTGTAGGTTCTGGGGTTCTCAAAATCCAAGAGCCATTCATCAACGCCAATTGCACCCCATCAGGTGTACAGTATGGTGTGGGATCACATCTGAAAATGTCATTGGGCCCTACTTCTTCGAGAATGAAGATGGAAGTGCTGTAACCATAAATGGAGAGCGGTATCGTTTTATGATAGAAAATTTTTTACGTCCTGCTCTTGAAAACAGACCTGGTATGTGGTTTCAGCAGGACGGAGCCACTGCCCATACTGCCCGAGACACAATGGCACTTTTAAGTCAAATTTTTGGAGAGCGAATAATTTCTCGAAATTCGGAAATTATTTGGCCAGCGCGATCGCCAGATTTGACAGCACCCGACTATTTTCTTTGGGGTTTTTTGAAGGAGCGAGTGTATGTGAACAAGCCAGAGACAATCCTTGAACTCAAGGCAAACATTGTTGCAGAAATTCGAACGCTACAGCCACAAGTTTTGAAAGATGTTATGGAAAATGCTCTAAAAAGAGCCCATCAGTGCGAAGCTGAAAACGGTGGTCATTTAAGAGACATCATTTTTCATACTTAGTGTAAAAAAATTTCCATTTTGTATATTATATAATCTGAAAGAAAAAATAAAAAAAAGTTAATAAACAAAAAAGTTATTAAACTTTTACACCCCTTGGTTTCTTTTGGCCCACCCTGTATAACAGTCTTTTGTGACTAACTCAAACTTTTCTAAATTGCCTCTTTGAACTTTATTATTCCATAAAGTATTTTTTTTTTTTGGAATTCATCCCAGCAGCTTATTGGTTGAGTTTAAGATATTCCCATTAGCTCGTTGTATACTTGAATTTATGTTATTAAAAATAAAACTAAAATGTCAGTTTAGAACAACATATTTTATGTTCCAACAAATGAACAACAACTTTATTTTTATCTTGTTCCAACACATGATACCTGGCTTGGCATAATTTACTAAATAAGCTACTTTGAAATGGTCTTGATTTTATATAATTTTAACACATTGTCCCAGAACTATTTTCGATTATGATGGCAAATATTTTGTAACAAGTGCTTCTCAACGCAAAAACAATGGGTAACAAATATATCTCGATTTATTTCTTTAACATGTGCTAAAAATTCTTTTAGATGTCTAGTCATAGCTCAAGCACCATTTGTGCAAATATGACTTCTAAGAATCTTTAATTTATTGTAAATATGAACTAATTACATCAAAACTATATTTGTCAGTTGTAAAATCAGGTAACTTCCGTAGCAAACTTTTAAATTACCACAGCTTTTGCAGTTATATGCTCAAAGTTGGATGCGACGAATTGTGTCATTAGAAAGTGGTATTGTACAAATATCAATATCTGCTGATCCACCAATAATAGCTACGTTCCCGTACTCTACTTTGGGAGCTCGCGGATGCTAAAACTTACCCAAAGCTGTTCCCGCACACAAAATTTGTAGACAGCGAAGAAGTATTATTCACCAAGTGACGTTGGAGTTTGCTAATTTACAACCACATATCACACACTTCGCAATAACTTTGTCATTTTTCATTGTAGAGGTAAATTCATATTTCAAAAAATCTTTACTTTTATCATCTTTAAATTTTTCTTCTTTTTAACCGTTTATCCATTTTCAGAAGACTCTGTTAAAATGAAAGGAATACTCGTATTGTAGAAACATTATTAAAAAGATTCAATCCAATTCTTAGTACCCTTAAATACGATTGATTCGAGCTTAATAATGCAAAACTGTAAAGCCAAACATGTCGGCGTTGTGAGTCCCCACTGTTATTAAAGCCACCTGTTGTTGTACGTCCTAACGACAAGAAGTGTGACTCGACTTGAAGCATAAAAATCAGCTTATGATTCTAAGAAAGAAAGCGACGCAAAATACATAATGAATAAATTTAAAAATTTTTATGAATTTAAATATCTGTTCCTGTTGAAAGGATTTTTCTTTTTATGTCATATTATCCTACTAATATTATAAAGCCGAATGTTTGTGAGTGTGGACGTATGGATGTGTGGATATGTGTGAGTGTAGTAATTTGTTCCTCTTTCGCGCAAAAACTACTGAATGGATTTTAATGAAACTTTACAATAATTTAGCTTATACATCGGAATAACACATAGGCTATAATTTATAAGGATATTGTGTAAATTGTCCAAAATATATAATGTATGAACGATATGTTTATCATAAATAGTCCTACAAAAAAGTCCGCGACAGCATATGTCTATCTCTTATGTGGAAGCAATTATCGTCAAAATAGTGAACCATAATTACAATAGAAATTGATAATTTATTTCTAATACATACGAGTATTTCTTAGTAATTAATGAATGTATTTATTTGGTTGGTTTTTTCAACAATTAAAATTCTATTTGTAAAGGGATGTCGCTAAAAATTGATACAAACCCTTTCTAAGGATACCGACCGGGCCGGGTGAGACCGGACAAAAACATCTAGTTTATTATAATAGTATTAACATACTTATAATATATCTAAAATTTGGCGGCACACTTTCAGAATCACTGCTCTAGTCTATAAGAAACACACACACGTTAATATAATCGATGCTATGGCAATCGTCGGTTTCGCTTAGCAAAGAGTTTTTATTTCATTAAAAATACCTCATACTCACAGCTCCAGTAATTACGGACCAATTGGACTGAATTTCAGTAGCAGCTTGAAGATTAAAACTAAAAACATATTGTTATGCTAAACTTGCTTACGGAGTTCACAAAGTTGATTTTATAGAGTACACAGATAGACAGACGGATATCACTAAATCGACTCTGTAATTTATGAGGGTCTAGAATGTACATAATGTATTGGGTGGCATATAAATGGAATCACAAGCTTATCTTACTTACACTGAAGGGTATAATAAAGCTGAGAATAACATGAATTTACTTTACAAGGTGGAAGATCATTTCTGATTATTAAGTTTAAATTAATGCTAAAGCCAGGTGAGAGCTTGGCTAATTTTAGATTAAATTATTAATATTCCAGTAAGTTACGATAAAATTAAGAATACGAAGAAATCAACTAACATGAGGTGAAATGATCGTAAGTTAAGGTGAAGGATAAGACTAGGACTACGCTCACCTGAGCTTTAATCAGTAATAGACTGTAACTGAACGTGATGGCCATGCTTTTTTCGAAAAGACAAAACTCAGACAGGTTAAACGAACCCTAACATACTCGTATAGCCACTGGCCTCTGATTTTTTTCATATTACCTTAATCAAGTTACATTTATAAATAACAATATAAAAAGTGCGAGTGTTATACGTTATTTGTCTTTGTTTTTTTTTAGGAAATGTCTTTAATGAAAAAAAAAAAAAAACTAAAAGTAGAATAATAAATAAAACAAGAGACATGAGACTTCTTTGTTTTTATATCCGGTAAAATTTATGAAATTTCAATGACACCCTTCACTCCTCAACACTTTATCATTTTCAAACCGAAGTGACGATACTGACAGCAGCAAGAGCTATTACAACAACAACATTGAAAAGGTAAATGTAACAAACTTATGGCAAGAAGCGTGAATCATAATGCAAAAAATTTATTGAAAGAATAAACTTAAAAAGGGATACAAGGATAATATTAATACATCCATTGACACACAAAAAGAAGCTACAAGCATTAGTTTTTCTAGTGGAAACAGAAATGTTGAAGAGAAGGTGTAGAGAGTTCAGAGCGATACCGAACGACAGCTACAACAGTGACAACAGCAACCGAAAATAAATAAAAGATAAATAACCTTGCAATCATAATGAATTAAATCAAGCGCATCAAATGCGATTTAGAGAGAAGGTGCCAAATTGTGTGGGTGAGAAAAATATGTGAAATCAAGTAACAGGACTATGATGTGAAAAGCATAACAATACTAGTGACACAGGCGGCTGCACACCTTCAAGCAATCACTCTCACACTCAGACTTTTTCCACAAAGAAAATTTGCTTCCATTTTTCCTATTGGCGGCTGGGTCTACTTGAGATTAAAAAACAAGTTTGCTTGTTATTCATTTGCAGGCACTGGAAGTGGTGTGATGATTTTTGTGAAAAAGTAAGCTGTTGTTTAGAGTCATACCTACAATCAGTTGGCAATTATTGACTGCAATACGAATGTAATTTATTATGTAACGCCTTTTGAAGTTATCTTCTTAACTCCCCCCTACCAAGGATTTTTTTCTTTTAGTTTATATTTATTATTTTAACATTAAGCACATTTATGTTGGTCCAATTGTATAATATCTTTTTATGGGGTGGCGGTTCTTTTCTTTCACATTGACATTTGTTTGACAATTATATTTGTTAGTCTAGTCAAGTGATGTTTTTTCTTTGGATGTATATATTGACTTTTTGTTAAATGTTGCCTTGCAGGAGAAAAATAAACTAATAAAAACGACCTACAAACTGTCAAGAACTAAGAATATCAAAACATACATACTTGCATGTACTCGTATATACCCAGCAATCGGTGTAAATGTAAACGAAATTCAAGCAATCGTTGATGTTCTTAAAATATTTTGTAACCAAATATATTGAAGAAAATTTTAAGGTGATCCAAACAAAACTTACGATGTGAATTGTGAATAAAAACAAAAGTTTTCAGAAAATTATTTTAATATTTTTATTACGATAGGAGGTTCTATAAGTATTATGTGTGAAACAAAATATTGGCCAAGTGCTGGTCACGGCTTCGAAGGCATACCCTTATCCAATGATCCATATTTTCAATGGCTCTGAACCATAATATAGGTTTAATGTCGTTAATGTGCGGAATTATTTAATCCTTTAGCCCTTGAATTGTTCTTGACTTATTGACTTACACTCTTTCCTTTAAATATCCAAAAAGAAAATAGTCCAACGGTGTCTAATAGACTTGTGCTCCATAGTTCATTTTAGTGAGTGCTCTTCTTAGTTCAAAAATTAACAAGTTGTAAGGACACGTTTCCGCTGGTTAATGGGGTAGGTCAGCGGTGTCCAGGGTCGTACATAAAGTGATGAAAAAAATATGTTTTTTTTTCTTAACGTTATGAAATTATCTTTTATTCACTAAATCCTTAATATCTACTATCCTCTCGCAGGATATATCAGAGCCGGTAGGCAGGATTCTCTGTTGACGTAAGAAGAGTTTAGTACATACGGTAATTAATCCCTCTACCCACTGAATACTTCCAACGAATAGCTGAATACCGCGCACACGACCAACAAAGGGCGAAAAAGGATAAGCTGCTCTTGGTAAAAGGACTCCGCAGCGCATGCACTACGAAGCATCTTTTACTAACAACCACGACTGGAAGGCTTAGAAGCCCCTATTTCGAGTACTCACCAGCTACAAGAATACTTAGTAGCGGAAGGTAAATAATCCCTCTACCTACTAAGCAACTTTTGTCCCTTGGCGAGCTGCCAGCCAACTGATCTCGCATCAGATTTCGCTTCCCTTTTTATAGCAATATTTTGCAACTTTGCGGATCAGTTGTGCTAGTGTTGTGGTAGGTAGTTTTGTTATAGTGTTGCCGAGATGTAGAATACTACCAATGTTGATTTCTATTTATAAAAATTATAAAAATTTTGATAATTCAAAAGATAATCTTAATTAATTTTAGGTTTTATATAAAGAAAAAAATGTAGGAACTAAATTAAATACAAACTAAAAGAATTGTTGAGTTGTACTGTGACCCAAAAACGAGCGTACGACTTTTGGGCTGTTACAAAGTTAAATTCGGCTGTGCCGAGTCTTATATATCCCTTCACTGTGTTAACGAAATATTAACATTTTTCACTTTCCACAGCCTTCTAAAATATCAAAAAGATACAAACAAATGTAAGGAGTGAATATAAATATGTTTTAACGTAACCCCTGAAAACGTAACGTAACCTAAAAAGTGTATGTGTGTGTGTGTGTGGTTTTTAATACCTTGAGTGTAATAGCATTTCGAATACAGACTTCTTGATTAAAGAGAATTTTTTTCGATTTTTTCCTTTAATTAAATATTTTGGCTTAAAAAATTTTTATAAATGCTTGCAAAATTAAATGAAAATAAATCTTTTTGCATTCTTATTTAATATCTTTCTTAGAAATCCTTTTTTTATTAATTTAAAAATTTAGTGCCTGCAGACATTTTATTGCTTTTAAAAATGAGGTTCTCAGAAAGGATTGTTTCATAGAACTCGTTAATTTTAGTTTCTTGAACTGAAATCAATTATTTATTTTAAAATTAATAAAAATATGTATTTATTTGTTAGTTTTATTTGAATAGGACACATATCATTTTAAAGAGGAGGTCTTCTCGATTTGTAATCTATCGCCCAAGTACTCAGAAAAAACATAGAACCTATAAATTAAATTCTGTTGTGGTTTCATTAATTTGCATGAGCGAAATCGGTAGTACTACCTCTGCAAAATGGGTAATGGTAAAAATCCAGAGAATATGGAAATTAAAAAAAAAATGTTAAATAGTTCAAAGTAACTTCTTAGTATTTGGGCGGTACATTACAAATCTGGATGGCCTCTTCTTTAAAATGATAAATGTTCCATCTCGCAATCTTCTATGGTTCGTTCGGAAGTTACTTTAAATTATTTTGAAATTCTCTCATACTCTTCCTCTGAGCGATTTTTACCATTACCCACTTTGCTGAGGTACCATTCCCGATTTTGCAACAGGATATTACTAAAACCAAACTGGAATGAAATTTGTACTCGTAAGTTCTGAGCTTTCTTGAAGTGTTTTAACATTTAAGGGAAATTTCGTAGTTTTTATTTCATGATTCAAAACGGAAACTGCCAAAATCCTTGAGACCAACAGTACTGGAGTATATGCAAAATTTCCAAAATATTTTTAAATATCCAAAGTATTATCTGAATATTTGGTTGGTAGGTTACAAATATAGATAATATTATTTAATGACGTAAAACGTATTTGATAAATATGCCATTAATACTGAAATTATATTTAGAAATACTAAAAAACATAATGGGGTACGTTAAAGCATATTTATCTTCACTCATTTAATTTTTTTATGGTTTTGATATTTTAGAAGGCTGTGGAAAGTGAAAAATATTAATATTTCGACTCGGAACAGCCGATTTTAACTTGTTTTAATACAAAATATGAATAAAATATTAAAAAATTTATTTTAATGTAGAAATTAATTTGTATTGCTGTATTTAAGATTCTAATTAATACAATTTTTCATTGTACATATTTTAATTTTTATTGAATGAGAAAAATTGAAATCATTCCCAGATACTGGTTTGCTGGAGCGACGCTTTTAGAAAAATCATTTTTAATCATTGGCAGCTTTTGTATCAACAACTTTGGGATACTGTATTAAAACAGAACAACAGTGAAAATAGAATACGAAAATTTTCATAATCACAATCTGTTCATAAATAACACACAACCATACAGTTGCAAATTATGCTGTAAAACTTAATTTCTATATTAATAATTAAAAGAGATTCAGCAATACAAAACAAAAACGTAGAAAATAAATTTGTTAACAAAGAAATTCATGTCAATCAAATAAATTTATTTTAAATAAAAATATTGAATTTGTCAATTTAAACGATTCACGTTTATAGATTCAGTAATTTGCATTTTGTTATAAGATTTTTAGTCTTCTCGCGTCTATTTGGAAATGTGAGGTATTGTGACAGTGCTCGTGAGAACTTTATATCACAATATTTTATTATAAGAACAGTTTTTCTCGCATATTTCCAATATCTACTGGAAAAAAGACAAAATGACAAGTAGCTTTCAGGTCGAGACACTGCTGGTACAAACTTTAATGTTATGTGTACATACCTACCCATGTAAGCTTGTGTTTGCTTGTTTGTTTGTTTCATCTAAATATATCTACTGGCTGGTTATGTACCAAGCACTCTTCTGATTTGCTTGTTTCAGTGTCAATTGTTTTTAAAACGTCAGTTCAGTCAGTCAGTTTTATTGTTTATCTTGCCACAAAATATATGAGACTTTTTTACACAACGAATCATTACGGCCCATAAATGAGAAGAGGAGGAAATTTTTCGCTTCAATTATAAATGATTTTTCTTGTGTGTTTTTCAAACAAAAGTTTTTGATTTCATGTTTAAAGGTTTGTAACTGACACCAAATATCATTAATTATTTATGTTGTGATACAACAACGTGAATTCACGCGACAGCACTTTGTCATTTCCAAGCGGCGATAATAAAGTGTAACATGCAAGGAGGCAGGCAGGCGGAAAGAATCTCATGCTGAAAGCTGTCGGTTCAATTTTATTGAAATCATTTTTACTCGAAAAAGTGCTTTTTGTTTTTATTCGAATTTTATTTTGCACTCAAAAAAATACTAACTCTGATTCAAAATAAGTCAATATTAATATAATGTAAATTTTACTTATAATGGAATAATTTCTCAAAAATCTTTAATTTATAACATTTGTCTATGTTATTAATAATGTTAATTTTTTTTTTTAATATATATTTATCGTGGTTGGCAATTTCGTGTCGTAAATATTTAAAAAAATGGTATCGTGGTTGGCAAAAACGCCAGCAAATAGGACAGATTTTAAAATATATTACTAATTAATCGTTAGAACAGTATCGTGTTTTGGGTATTTACTAAAGGACTGCACAAGCCCATTTGAAAACACGATACACTAGAACAAAGGAGTTATACATGCATGTAAAGGGTGGTTAAATTTTAAGGGCCGATATTGAATATGAACCACACCTAAACGTAGAGTTTTTTTCTGCATTTCATTTGACATTTCTCAATGTCAGACCAATTCAATTTGAACCATGGAAAGATACATAATCGAGCAACACGTTAAAGTTATTCAGGCTTATTATGAAAATGGGCTTTCAAATCAAAATGCATATCGTGCAATTTTCGAAGAAAATCTTCTTCAGTGATGAAGCACATTTTCACCTCAGTGGATTCGTCAATATGCAGAATTGCCGCATTTGGGCGAATGATAATCCAAGAGTGATTGTCGAAAAACCAATGTACCCACAAAGAGTGACTGTTTGGTGCGGCTTATGGGCTGGCGGCATCATCGGGACATATTTTTTCCAAAATGAGGCCGGTCAGGCAGTTACTATGAATGGTGTTCGCTATCGTGAAATGATAACGAACTTTTTATGGCCCGAATTGGAAGATATGGATGTGGAAGATATGTGGTTTCCACAGGACGGTGCCACCTGCCCCACAGCTAACGAAACAATGGCTCTTTTGCGAAACAAATTCAGTATCCGTGTTATCTCACGTGGTGGCGATATCAATTGGCCCCCAAGATCATGTGATTTGACACAGTTGGACTTCTTTCTTTGGGTTAATTTGAAAGAAAAGGTGTACGTCGATATGCCAGCAATAATTCAAGAGCTAAAGGATGAGATAATTCGGCACATTAACGGCATAGAACCTTAACTATGCCTCAGCGTCATCCAAAATTTGAACCTTCGGATGGAGGTGTGCCGCTGAGGCCGCGGCGGCCATTTGGCAGATACTTTGTTCTATATATAATTAAACCATACTATATTATCATAATAAAAAGAAATGACAATAATTTCCTAAATAATTTGTGTTTTATTCAAAATCAACATCGGCCCTTAAAATTTCACCACCCTTTATATACAAACATCCACACATATTGCTTTAGTCAACACGAGAGCAACCAAACATATGTTTGTATAACATCGACTGCCTGGCATCGTGTTTGTGTGCAGACACATTACGCTCATATACAGTTTAAAAATTTGCATTAAAAAAAAAAGCAAACACATACATATGTGCGAATACAGCAAAGTTCTATAAAGTTCTGCTGTCGTGTTGCTTGTTCTACTGCGTTATTGTTATGTTCAGTTTTGTGATAGTGTATCTCTGTTCTGATTGTTCTATGTTCTAGGGGTTATAATTTTTACTGCTGTGCAAAATATTTTGTCACTGAAGTATTTGTTTTGATATGCGATAGAACAGTATTTGAAATCAGGGATGATGCTTGAAAGCTGTTTCAAGTATGCTTGTTATAACATTATTTGATCAGAGAATAGGGACTTTACAGAAAACAATTATCGATTTAAATGCACTATTACATTGCGGTTAATGACATTAATATTTAAATTAAAATCGATATATTTACAAAGACATCTCATTAAAACAACAACATAATTTTCTATACGGATCTACCATAGCGAAGTTTGTGCCAAATGTTTGTACAAATTAAAAAATTTTAATTTTTTTTTATATAAAAGACCGAAACCAAAAACTTAACTTAAAAATACCTAACTTAAATATTTCTTAAGTCACTTCAGCTTTTCATGTTCGCAAACTTTGTATTAAATATGTTGTTTGTTAATTCAAATATTTCTCACTTATAGTTTTTGTTCTTTGGAAATTTGAAAATATGATCTTGATTTATAATTTTGTTATTTTTGTTAATTAAATATTTCTTCGTCTAGGCAACAGGTAAACATAATTTTACATTTAGACTACTTTAGTATTTTTTTGTGTTAACTTACATGCAGAAAGTTATGTGATCGTAGGGAACGTTGTGGAACATAATAAATAAGTTACTTAAAACAAATCTGAGTAGGTGTTTTCATTAATTAGATTCATTATAAATGAGACATTCAGCATGGCTCTTCGACTTTTTGAAGTTGGTAGGTTAATGTCTGATAGTCTTACCGTGTATGAGGGAAGTGTACGACGATCTCGTTTCTCAAACAGAATATCAAAAATTGTTTTTGAACCGATTCGATGCGATCAATATGAACATTATATTTAGTACGGATGCCAAATGTTGTCCGTCTGTCTGTCTGTTGAAATCAACTTTCTGAAGTTCCTAGCCAGCACACAGAAAAGTTTAGGACAGGAATCTGTCAGTTGTTTCTGTCAGGTTATTGCTATTGAAATTCAGCCAAATCGGTTAGAAAACCGCCTTTTAATGAGTGGGCTTTTGCGTATTTCTTCTAAAATACAAAACGGACAAAAAAACGTAGTATGCAGATTTATTTAAAATGACAGTCGTAATACCTGAAAGAGAGCCATAGGTCCACAAATGGCCGAGTAATATCAAAAATACCATCGAATTTTTTGATTTTCTTTCATTTCTGCTATGCTTTTTTTGGGTATTTTACCTTAACTAAAAAAATTTAGTACACAGATTTTTTTGCATTATATTAATAGTATCTAGACTAAAACTCAGCTGGATCGGTCCATAAATGGCGGAATTTTGGTTTGTAGTTTTTAAGAGTAAAAAACAAATACAAATAAAAAGAAATGCAAAACATACGTGCTGATTTATTTTGTATTTGTAGTGGTACATAGTGAAAAACTTAAATAAATGTAATTAAGACAATCTAAATTTAACAGTGCCGAAACACACATACACACATATGCATAAGCATGACTGTCTGGTTTCTTGTGTGAGCACACAGCACACGCAGTAAATAATCCTTTGCACGAAGCATTTGTGGTATGCTTTTGCTAGTATAGAAACAATGAATGATTCATTCAAAAATACGTTTCGGCTTTTGTTTTGTATTCAAATATACGTTTGCATTGGTACAAAACGCGAAGAAGACTGTACGCAAAGCTAATCTTCGCTATAAATCGTTACACTAGCTGACGAAGTAGTTAGTTAAATGCTACTTCGTCAGCGAAGTACCATACTGTCGTTATTATAATTTATAATTTCGTTGTAGACCATTTAATCTCAGTTCTAGGTTTTTTAATACAAATAAAATCAAAAAGTATCATTAAAATATAGAAAAAGTACCATTTTTTCAGTTTATTGAATTTTCTATTTACTAACCACCGTTTAAGCTCTTTCTCCCTTTTAGTATTCTTGGTACCTTTTTTTCTCCCTTGAATTTTTTTTTATTGATTGTTATTGAGTATTACAAATTAATAATAAAATATTTATATGCTCAGGAATTTATATTTATAAAGGTAGAAAAAAGGGGTACATATTTTACCCTTTATTTGCTCGAAATTTAAAAAAGTGCATTAGAGATTTTTTTAGGAGGAGGAGAAGAATACAATTTAGTTTTTCTTGCTGTGATTGTTACTTTGAAAGATAAATGGGGCTAAAAAACCCTTTTTTTCCCTCAAATGTACATATCGAAAAAGTACCAAATACACATCCGCTTATTTTTTAGTAGAATATTTTGTAGTTTGAACTTTGGCTCTATCTGTAGTAGTTTCGCAGATATAAGAAGTTAGATTTTACCCGTTTTTACCATTTTAATTCCCGAATTTCCATAAATACCTTCTTATTCGTCCTACACATTGGGACAGGACCCTGTTTACCGATGATGATAAGTCAGTCAGTAACGTTACTCTTTTATATGTATAGATTGTACAAAACGACTGAACATTTTTAAAGATTTGTGACTTTGTCACAAACGTTTATGAAATGTTTCGTTTATTTTCGAACTCTTAAAACCTAATGTTTTCATAAGTATGAATTAAGCAGAGATTTAGGAAAAAGTACATGTATGTAGATTAGTATTCCAGAGTTAAATAAAGTCGTTTTATCACTGCAAATAGCATGGAATGAGTTATTTAGTAAATTAATTATGTGTGTATTTCGCTCTCTTTAAACAATTCTAAGGCAAGCAACGTTTCAACATTGACAAAAGTTGTTCTCAGTGAAAAGAGGAAGAAAAGATGCTTCTTTATTTTAATTATTTTAATCAAAATGAAATTTGCATAATTCGCTTGAGAAAGAAATACTTTTCTAGAAAAATTTCTTAAGCAAACTAGGTAACACTCAATTAGGTAACACTCAACTGTAAGTTGGCCAAACTAAAAGAAATACAGTGAATATTCGATATAACGAAAAACTCAATGTAGCGCATTTTTGCTGAGTCTCTCGAAAAAAACCTCTTTATTGCAAAGTTTTTCATACAAATGTGCTCTAGAGCGATAAAAAAGAAATTCTGATCTATAAAGCCTCTATACTTGAGAAATTAAATATTTTAAGTATGTAAGTCGTTAAAGTCCCGTTATCAAAAGCCTCTACATAACAAAGTGTTTTATTTTTTATTCTGAATAGTGAATTTTTATTATATAGCATTCTGTGCAAAATAGAATTTGGGTAACAAAAAACTACAGGTATAACGGGGTGTCCCCATAGATTAGTAGGTAGCATACTAACCCACCAATCTGGAGGTCACAAGTTCGATTCCTCTCCAAACCCTACGTGTTTTCTGCACACAAGCCTTCGTAGATTTGTGTTATTCAATCCAAAAAAAAAAATATTTTTCCTATTTCTTCAAATTTATTTATACAAGGTGGCGCAAAAATAACCTTCCGATGTTTTTTGGCTGTAATTAAAAAAAAAATGAAAAACTTTGATTCTTCTTGTGGATTATTTTTATTTGGTCTTTTAATTTTTTTACATCAAGTCGAGAATATGATGTCATGTAAATGGCCGCCGCCACAGTTGATTGTCATTTGAGCCCTTTTTATGGCGTTTTCCATCACTTTGGCCAAAACTTCCGGCGATAGGTCCTCACATTCTTGACGGATATTGTCTTTAAGAGCTGCAAGAGTCTGAGGCTTGTTGACATAAGCCCGCGACTTCAAAAAGCCCCACAAAAAGAAGTCTGCAGCGGTCAAATCAGGCGATCTTGCTGGCCAGTGGAAATCGCCAAAACGGGAGATTAGACGCCCGGGAAATGCATCCTTCAGCATATCGGTTGTGGCACGTGCAGTGTGTGCCGTTGCACCGTCCTGTTGGAACCGACCGATTATTGGTCAAATAAATAGTCACCAATATTCCGCGTTCTGGATCAGTGTAGCGTAACATTGTTTATTAACGTGTATTTCGCATGTGCTTACTACACAAATGTCAAAACAGAACTGACATTAGGGGCCAATCGCAAAATTTATAGCATTTTCTGATAGGAGGATTACTTTTGCGCCACCTTATTTTAAGGTTTCACTGATACATATTTTTCGACCCCCTTCAGATTCGTTATATCGAAGTTTCACTGTAGAGTAATATTTAAGCACAAGAGCCTCTCACACTTTGCAAATAACTTGGTCAAGAAGGTTTTTAATATTTTTATATTTTCTTTTATACTTGCCCAACGGTTCACATTACAAAAGGTTACTTCTTTTTCAATTTTTTCTAATTTTTTATATGTTGTTTCACTCACTCACGCACAAAACAACAATACAAAATACAACAAATCAGAAACATATACAAATTCCTGAAACACAAAAAACCAAACGAATTGCCGAGTACGGGCTAGTGTGTACTGAAAAAGTAAAAATTATCTTTCCCTCAACCCGATCGTCTACAAACATAAGAGTTGGCCAAGAGACTTGCCAAGTGTGAAAAGGCCTTAAATGGATTCATGAAAACAATAAATATGTAGGCTTGACATTACATTTATAGTTACAAATAAATAATCATCCCTGTTATGCGTTCCGTTTCGGATCGAAAATTTCTCCGTTTGGCAATTTTGGTATTCTGTTTCGATCAGAATCCAAATTTCTCCATTTGGCAGATATCTATTCTATCGTAGGTAGCTACGTTTTTCTAAGCTTTTAATTTGTTGGCGGAATTTTCTCCATTTTTATTTTTATAATGTGCAATTAAAAAAAGGAAATACTTATAAGTAGAAAAATCAATAAGAAAGATTTTCAAAGAATTTTTGTATTCTTTTTACTGAAATTTGAAATGTTTAATTTATTGCAGATCAAAAACAACAACACTGCAGCAATTTGAAAAGCTTGCAAATTTGATGTCAACAAAAGACGGCATTACCGTCCCAAGAAAGAAGAGGTAGCAAACGTGTTGAATGCAAGAGGGTCCACTGCAAAGAAAAAAGTATTAAACATAATTTTTTAAGGTGTGAATTGACTGGATAGCCTATATAAAACGGAAGCTGGTAGCCAGTTTTTTGTTGGACCACCATCTTTCGATCGTAACTTAATTTAAAGCGGGAATGTAATCGAAGACCAGAATAGGGGTGACTGAAAAATTTTATTTTTAATTAATGTTTGTTTAACATTTAGGGCTTTTTCAAAAAATAAACATTTTTTTCTTGGTTTCGGTGCTTTTTGAGATTTCAAAATTCACAATGCTGCATTTTATGCTGCCATTTTACAAAGACTAGGACCACACACGGCAAGTTTAGTTGGACAATTCTTTCTGAATTCTCCTTTAAAATTGTCGTTTTGTCCACACACAAATTTTTTGTTTCTGCAATTTTGCATTTTTATGCGGTCATTCATGCAGCCTTCAAGCTACCTGTCTTCTTTTTTTACATCTTCATAAAAGATACGAAGGGTGAACAAAAAGGAATTGCAGAGTACGAGCAAGTTTGTACCCCTTTCCATTCCTCTTTCTCTGTCTCTCTCGTACAAAATCAAGAAGTGCCCAACTAAAATTGCTGTATGTGGTCCTGGTCAAAGAGAACAACAACAACTAAGTAAAAAAAAAATTTATCACACGCACACACACGTGATTAACAATTTATCGGAAACATCGACGAAAATCAAATAACAGCAAAGTGAGACAAAACTTTTCATGAGATCAATTTAAAGAAGAAAGATAACGACAAACAAAATCAGTGTCAACATCATAGTAGTTACAGCCGTAAAGTAAAAAGAATGCGAACAAGAATTACCCACAAATCAAAGTCATTAATTTATGTATTTAATGATTGATATTTCAATTGTAAAATATTTTATTAGAAGACAACAGAACCCACCAATTCACACACAGAAAAGAAAATGAAAAATGCTGGCCCGTGTAGACAGGCTTATAAAAAATAGAAAGTAAACAACAACAAGAATAAAGTAATATGGGCACAGATTGATTGACATAATAAACCCCAATTAAATAACAATTTGTAAGCAATTTCCAATTAATTTTAAATGCAAATAAAACACACAGAAACATGAACAAGCGAACTGACATAAAGCACACCCAGGCCCCCATTTACATAACTGCACGCAAACAAACGCACTGCAAACAGCATATGGGTAAATTGTTTATTAAACAAATTTAATTCGGCTGTGCCGAGTCTTATATACCCCTTCACTGTGTTAGCGAAATATTAATATTTTTCACTTTCCACATTCTTCTAAAATTTAAAAAACATCCAAAAATTTAAGGGAGTGCAGATATAAGTATATGCCGAGTTAAATATGTTTTTTAGTATTTATAATTATTATAAATATATTTTCAACATTAATGGCATATTTATCAAATACGCCTTAGGTAATTAAATATTTCTGTATATGTTTTCGTAGTAATTTATCTGAGATCGCCTACATTTGTAGACCACTTCTTCTTTAAAACGATATGTTTCACATCCCGTAATCTTCTATGGTTCATTTGCAAATTAGTAAAATCTCTCAGAGAAATCAACGTATTTATGCACGTTTGTATCTATGTATATTTCTATTATACATATAAATACTGAAAATATTTTTACAAATACTAAAAAACGTAAGGAGTTATATTAAAACATATTTAGCGCGGCATATTTATCTTCATTCACTTCAAAAATTATATAACTGAATCGCCTAGCTTGTTAAGGGTTAAGATCATATTAAATATAAAAATGTATTTATTTATTATTGAACTGAAATATTGATAAAAACTAAATTTTTATAATACGACCTTAACTTAATAAACTACCCTTTCAATAAAAAAGGTCATATAAACTTACGAATAAAAAATTATATAAAAATAACTAAAGAAACGACAAATATTGAGAGAGAGATAAAAATAAATTCTTTGAATACCTATTTTTTATTAATAATTAATAAATAGTTAATTTCAGTTCAAGTTCTAATAAACAATTCTTTCTGAGAACCTCATTTTTAAAAGCAATAAAATGTCTGCAGGCACTCTATTTTTCGTAAAATGCCGAAATAATAATCGTAAGTTAACGAAATAACATTCGTAAATCAAGAAAATTTTGTTAAATTCAGAGAAAAACGCATTTCATAAAATTAACGAAACAGGCTAGTCATTCTACGATCTATTGCGTGCCGTCAAAACGACGAATTTTTTCGTAAAATGTCCAACGTTCCATTTACCTATAAAATTTTTTGAGTACATTTGATTTAAGCCTGAAATTATGCTTGGAAATATTTTATTTACGACTTTATTTGGTGAATCTGCTAATAATATTTGCCATTTTGTAAAGTAGTGAATGGCTGTATTTATTTGGATGGAGGTTATCTCTAAAAATTGTTACGTACGCTCTCTGTACTCTTAGGATAACTACTCACGTAATAAAGGATCGGCCAGAAACAGCTAGTTAACTTATACCTGCTTATGGTGGAACTATGCCAGGAGACGCCAATTGAATATTAATTTTTGAGATCCCTCCAGTAGAAATTTGTTTACAATGTTTTGAAAAAGAGAGATCAATAGTGAATGAAACATTATTTTATTTATATATACTCGTATGTAGTACATGTTTTTGATTTCAACCAACATTAACAGCTTTTGAGAGCAGGGATAACAAAAGCAATAACAAAATGTGTTTGCTTTATGTAACGTTGTTCATTTTGTATGTTGGCAGTAACCTGGTTTTATTCCATCATGCTCCTGTGGTTTTAATTTACATCACTCAAGACGAATTCATACAAGGTGATATCAAAAAAGCATTTCTGCGTTTCAAGTTTTTTCCTGATTTGTAAAAGTTGTGCAACGGAGATGTCTTTTTTGACAATTGACAAATATTTTAAGCACAAAGATGCTTGAAGCACGTATTGCTTGTCCAAATTTGGCCAACGTGTTCTAGCATTGCTGGCCACAAGTCACTAATACGAACAATATTGACCAATTTGGATATTCTCCCACACGTTTACCGTGATGGTATTTTCTTCAGTAAGCACATTTCTTCAACGTGTCGGTGTTACTGCGTCATGTTGAGAGTGTGAAATTCATTGACAGTTGAAGTGATGACTTATTGGGATGCCTGTTGTGTGATGTAAGTTGGATGATTTACCAAGTAAATCTGGGTAATCCCTTTATGATGATTTGCCAGAGTATACTAATCGTAAATGTCAGAAAGTGAACGCAGTACGACAGTTCGTTTGACAGTTAATTCCTTTATAAGTTCTGTTGGGCTTAAAGAACTGACTGCTCCTCTATCTTTTCACAGTTATACGAAATTAGAGATTCGAGTTAAAGCAATGATAATACTATTGGCTAAACCACAATCGTTAATTAACTAAAGACCGTGAATTTGTTATATAAACTTAAAAAAACTCGTTATCACTGATTTTGCGACGACAACTACACTCTTATTTAGGCCTATTAATTATACAGAATAAGAAGGAGTTTGTTGTTCGCTAATTACAGAATACACAAATTAAAAATATTTTTAGTTAGATTTCAAAATACTCGTATACGTAAAATCAAAATGTTGCTGCTTGTGATTGTTTGAAAGGATTGTACAATTAAACGTACTTAGAAAAACAATTTTTTCTTGAAACTAACTTTCAACTAAGTAAATAGAAAGAGCAATTTTGTTTATTCGCTTAAATTAATACCCACCCAACTTCTCACTCCATGAAATCTTTCTTTAATTTGTCTTCAATCTTTTAACAAACCAACTACAAACCCCAGAAACAACAACACGAACAAATTAATGTCCGCCCACAAAGAAACAAAAGTTGTCTCAAGGATTTATTGCTGTTGCTGTTGTTGTAACTACATTTTAATGCCATGAAATTATTCACTCACTCAATCTTCTTTTTTATTAAACAAAAGCCCTGGTGTAATTTTTGAAATCGCATAAAATTTAAATACTTTGTTGCAGTCTTTTTCACAAAAAATACTTTGTATTACTTTGTTTTGAGAAGGGTTTTAAAATTTATGCGCTCTACTGCGTAAAGATAATAGCGGAAAATATTATGGGGCACACATTCTCCCACACACACACACACACATAAACACTTACAGAAAAGTTCAAAAAGAAGTTTCAAACAAAAACAATAAAAGCTGACTAGCAAGTAAATAAAATTTTGCATGTGTTGAGGGTTAAGCACATAAACTCGTCGGTTCTATTTTGTTAACGCTTTTGATTCTTGGTAACTGATTAAAAAGGGAAAGTTAGTATTCTACAAGTAAAATGATTACAAATTCGCATTAAAAGCTTTTCAAATGTGAGTCTAACAGTCATGCCAAAGGAATAATAATAATAAAGGTCTTTTCCAGGAATTGTTCAATTGAAAAGATTTAATTTTTAAAATTTCACAAAAGTTACAGGATGGTGGATGCAATGAAGAGTAAATTATTGGAATTTACTTCTTCTTTAAAAAAAAAGCAAACTAGAGGCATACATACATATGGTCGGTTGTGTGTATTTTATCAATAAATTATCTTGGCATCTGCTACACAATTTATCAGAAGAAATAAATGTCATTTTTAATGGATCAGATTTTGTTTTGTAATAGAATTTTATGAATTGTGAATGTATAGCTGACTGCTTGATGTAAGCGATTTGATTCCACTACTTTTTTTAATCAAATTTCTTTCAAAAAATCAACACTGAAAAATTTTCCAGAATACAAAAAGTATTCTTTTTCGTTTAATTAAAGTGTGTTTTTAATTTATCGGCAGGTTAATAATAATAATTTTATTTGGTTATTTGAAATTCATTGTTTTCCTCATGATATTTTAATGAGTTATTTATTCAGTACAATAAGTTCTTTTTGGAACTATTGACAAATAATTCTTAAAAGCAATTGACTAAACTTTTACAATATAAATGTTCTAATGCTTGCAAGATTCAGCGTAGCGTCTGATGAAATCGTCCATATCGATATGCTATCCCCTTCGGTACTTATTGTACTGAATAAATAAGTCATGAGAATATCATGAGAAAAACAATAAATTTCAAATAACCGAACACAATGCTGGGATTAAGCACAAATAAAGATTAATATTTTGGCAGATTAAAACTTTTGACTATTTTCTAAATTTTATTTCATACAGCTACTGTGGCTGAGGAAAAAATGTTTTTTAAGTTACGGTCACATAAAAAAAAATGTTTGGCGAATCTCCGTGACTTTTTGAATGAAACGCAGTTTTTTTGCAGAACAAAAATTTATTTTTCAACATAATCTCCTTTTAAATCAATACAGTTAGCCCAACGTTTCCCCAGTTTTTGTATCCCTTCCAAAAAATAGGATTTTTCGAGGTCCTTAAAATAGGCCTTTGTTTGGTCAATAATTTCATCTCTTTCCACTGAGCCATTTTTTTAGGTTTGGAAATAGGAAGTAATTACTAGGGGCTAAATCGGGAGAATATGGTGAATGAGGTACCAATTCGGTGCACAATTCATAGAGTTTTGCCATTGATACTGCACACGTCACACGTTTATATTTATGGTCAATTGAGAGCAAACGCGGCACCCATCTTGCAGACAACTTTATTATGAAATGCCTATGGCATCAACAATCTCACGCACTTTTACTCTTCTTACTCTTTACATTTTCGGGTGTACTGACCTCAATTGGCCATCCAGAACGTTCAGCGTCATTTGTACTTGTGCGACCACAACGAAAGTCTCAGTGAATCACTTTTTTACCATTGAAATTGATGGTGCAGAGTCCCCATAGTATTTATCGAGCTTTTCCTTGGTTTGATTGATGGTTTTTTTGTTTCGCAAAAAATTATGTTTAATGAGCACTCGAAATTCACTTTTTTCCATTTTTAGAAAAATACACGAGATTGCATGTCTTGAACAGCTGTTAAACGAAAAGTAAATGACGACACTTGCTCAAAATTTGACAGTAGTCTATTAACAGGTGGTATTTGATGGGAACAGTGTTGCATTTCATATAACTCCGAGCGAAGTTGGAAAAGTCATGGAGTTATTGATTGAAAGGCCATTGTAAACAGCGGTGTATTGCAAAACGATTGTTGTCTTTTCTGTCAAGAAACGTCGGAAGCTGTGACAAGGCGCAAAATAAGCTGCTTAGACAGTGGGGCATTGGTCCCAGAAGACCTAGGCATGCTTAATTTTACAGCAATTACAAGATACGTAAGAAGTCTCAAATTGTAGTTGGGAACTTGGCTGTACAATATATCTTAAAGGTCGCGGTGCGTTTATAGCTTATGATGATAATAATAAATAATGCTAGGCTACTCACTCAAACCGATTTAATTCAAACTACATTTTTATGGCAAATTATTGACTATAATTATAATAGTTAACAACATAATTAAAAAAAATTTTTGAAACTTGTATTCATTCAATGTCAAATAAATTTGATTGTAATGTTAATTGTTTCGTCAGAAACAAGTTGAAAATTTCGATACAAGTTGCTGGATATTCGCTGTTGTCTGTAGAAAAACGCAACAACTTTTAATTTTGTACATAACGTGTTTTACTAAGATCTTTCTGGATAGTGAAAATTCATGTTTTGATTATAAGAAAAGAATTTAGAAACAAAAGTAAACGTCAAAAGAATAGAGCTACCATATTTAGAATGTTAAAAGTACAATATACCAATACCATCTGTCATTCTAAGTCATTTCTTATTTTTAATTTTGATCTTAAGTCTTTTATTCTATGTCCACGTAGGGCTTTAGTGAGGCAATCCGCTTGCATGTGAGTTGTTGGACATTACTCGCATTGAATTACACCCCTTTTGCTATAATTAAAAAAAAATGATATTTTATATCGATATGTTTCGTTCTATTCAATTTAAAACCTTTAACGATCATTATGCAGCTTTAATTGTCTTTTTTTATTACAATAGAGCTCTCCAAAGTCTGCCATTAATCGTTTAAGCCATAGCACTTCTTTCGTTGCTTCAGCCAGTGGCACAAACTCGACTTCAGTCGATGATAATGCCACATAAGTCTGTTTTCGACAGTTCCAAGAAACAACTGCACCATATACTTTAAACAAGTAGCCACTGTTAGATTTTCTGTTCAATCTATTTTTGCCCCCAGATAGAACTTCATCATCATTTGGTGATATAAATAGTTTCATGTTAGCAGTTCTCTTTAGATATCGGGGCACTCTTTTTAGTTCAACCCCGTTCTCTTCATTAGGATTACTAATTTTTTGACTTAATATGTTGACTGTTGCCCCGATATCAGGTCTTGAATTCAGTGATATGTAGAGCAAGCTACCGATGAGCTTCTGGTAACTTTGATTATTATTTAACATTTTTTATTTGTATCCGATTTAGAATAAGAAACATCCATTGGAACTGATGATGACTTTGAATTGTGAGGCCCAGCTTCTTCTAATACATTTTTATTATATTGTGACTGCAAAATAGAGTAGTAGCCGTTTCTTAAACGTTGTACTTCCAAACCGAGATAATGACTTATCTGCCCTAAATCACAAATTTCAAAAACTGCTTCGAAGAAATTTTTCACTTTCTTTATCGAACGTTCATCTTTTGATGCGATCATGCGATCGACGTAAATTAGAACGAACGTTGATTTCTCCCCTTCTGAAAGCATGTACAGACACAGGTCAGAGACACTGAATGACGGAAATTAAATTGTATTAATACATCATGAATACTTTGATTCCACGATCTGGCTGATTGTTTCAGTCCGTGATTTTTTAAGATGATTTTTTTGCTATTATCTTTTTGGCAACACTAGTTTTGACAGCTCACGCACGTTTTGTATCTTGTGTCACTGTCAAACATCTTCAGTTTGGTCTATAATTTAATCATGAATCGTCTTACAAACGAACAACGCTTGCAAATTATTGAATTTTATTACCAAAATGCGTGCTCTGTTAAGAAAGTTCATCGCGCGCTTCTTCCATTTTATGGTCAGTTTAATCGACCTACTGAGGCTTCTATTCGGGCTATTGTAACAAAATTTCGCACCAAATTTACATTATTGGACATTAAACCACCAACACGCTTACGTAGAGTGCGAACTGAAGAAAATATCGCAGCCGTATCGGCCAGTGTTGGTGATGACCGTGAATTATCGATTCGGCGCCGTTCGCAGCAATTGGGCCTCTGTTACTCCACTACGTGGAAAATTTTGCGGAAGGATTTGGGTGTGAAGCCTTATAAGATACAACTGGTGCAAGAATTGAAGCCAAACGACCTACCACAACGCCAAATTTTTGGTGAATGGGCTCTTGAAAAGTTAGATGAAGATCCACTTTTTTATCGAAGAATTGTGTTCAGCGACGAGGCTCATTTCTGGTTGAATGGATACGTGAACAAGCAAAACTGCCGTATTTGGAGTGAAGAGCAGCCAGAAGCATTGCAAGAGCTACCAATGCATCCACAAAAAACAACCGTGTGGTGCGGATTATGGGCTGGCGGCATCATTGGGCCGTATTTCTTCAAAGATGATGCGAATCACAACGTTACTGTGAATGGTGAGCGCTACCGTGCGATGATAACAAATTTTTTTTTGCCCAAAATGGAAGAGCTTGACTTGCATGACATGTGGTTTCAACAAGACGGTGCCACATGCCACACAGCACGCGAAACAATGGACCAATTGAGAGGCGAGTTCGGTGAACAGTTTATTTCACGCTTGGGACCAGTCAATTGGCCGCCCAGATCGTGCGATTTAACGCCTCTAGACTATTTTTTGTGGGGCTATGTTAAGGCTAATGTCTATAGGGACAAGCCAGCTTCGATTGACGCACTGGAAGCCAACATTGCCAACATTATTCGTGAGATACCGGCCGAAATGTTGGAAAGAGTATGCCAAAATTGGACTAAGCGGATGGACCATTTGAGGCGCAGCCGCGGCCAACATTTGCATGAAATAATCTTCAAACATTAAATTATATCGACCCAACTATCGATCCAAATAAATATTTCATGCATTTTTCTGAATTTTATGTGTTTTTTTTTTTTAATTTCCGATAGTTCTTATAAAATCACCTTTTAGATCTTCGAGCCTTTTTTCTTTAAAACCTGCTCATTACATTGCTATTTAAAAATGAAGTTTTGCAATCGATATGATGAATCTTCAATTGCCTTTTTCCACAAATTACAAAGAGAGATCTTAGAGTTGTGTGTGATGCTACAGGTGCAAAAACATCTTCCTAATCGATACCGTATTGTTGGGTGAAGCCTCGAACTACTAATCTGGCTTTGTAGTGATTACAATTCTCAATACATTTTTTCTTAAAAATCCATTTGTAACTAACAACGTTTCGGTCTTTTGGTCTTTTAACTAGTTCCCAAGTTCCATTATTTTTCATAGATTCAATTTCTTCCCCCAAACTGATTATCACTTTCTTTGGTACATTATCATTAGACATACTCAAATATCTTATTGGAATCGCGATCAGATCTTCTTAGGCCTTCTTGATTGCTTAAATGAGTCATCTAAGTCTTCATTAATTTTGTTGTTTCCTATGTTACCTTGCCTTTAAATAAAATTTCAAGTTCCTTGGGACGTCTCGTGTTACATGTATTTTCAAATCGTTATCAACCATTCGATAGGCTTTGTGGATCGTATCCGACAAAAATCATTTTAATAGATTTTGCATCTAACTTTATTCTTTTTATTTTAGGGACATCAACAAGACCGGTCTCACCAAAAACAATCTTTCAAATGAGGAAGAATCTGTAGTTCCCGTAAAAATTCTGTTCTGTAAATAGTTCGCCGTAAGTACGACTTTACAGCATGTTCACAAGATTCGCTCTCTTTTGAGCGTTCCCATCCCAATCTCGAATGAAACAGAAAGATTCGCCATATGGACAGAATATCAGCTTAACTAATTAATATTGTAAATATATGTAGTTGTGATCGATTTCCAACTAACCAATAAAAAAACACATGTTTTTCCTTTATAAAACTTTTCTACTTTTTTAACTTATTTTCTGTCAAATTCTACTTTTTCACCTTTCCCCTTCAACCAACATCACAAAAGGCACTATAGAAATTGTTTGTATTGAAATTCTCTTGTCATTTAAAATAATTCGAGTTAAAAAGTGTCCATTTTCAGTTGAAAAACTCTATTTAAATTCATCAAACTCACTCGAATTAATAGTACAAATTATGCATGAATATGTTTTTCTGGAAATGAGCCAAATTCGTTAAGCCTAAAAACAAATTCTACCACAAATTGTTGGTGGTAAAATGAGATTACCCTCTTAAACTAAATAGAAGGTGGGTGGTAATGTCATCATCAATAGCATTAAAATTGTTATCATATCAGTGAGTGTAAAAATGAGTTAAGGATTCAGTGAATAAAAATGTGTTTATTTGGAAAATATGTTTGAATGTTATTATTTCTCGGGGAAACACAAAAATTATTAATAACAAAAATGCGGATTTGATAGTGTGGTGGTGGTTTTAATTTTTAGGTCTTTACTTTTTTTTCCTTTGTTTTCCAGCAGAGTAAAATGTTTTACAAATGCATTCATGTGTATTTAATTCGCATGTTTTCTTGTTGGTTTATTTTTACTCGTGTGGAATTTTATCATTTTGTAGGAGGGGTTTTTTAACAACAAAAGAAGATGAAAACAAAAAACAATATTTAGTTCATTTTGATAAAATTTGTTTAGTTTTTGGCTACAATTATTTGCCTAATGATTATTATAATTTCATTTGTTTTATTTCGACTCCAACATTCTCCCCTCAAAACGTTTTTATTTAGTGCTTGGTTTAGTAGGACATTTAGTTTTAACTTCCTGCCATAAATATAAAGCATAGTTTAAGTCTTTAATTATAAACCATTTAACAGCATAAGACATTAACTTATTATGAGTTTTAAATTAACTTTAGCCCCCAAAAAAAAAAATCCGGTAATTTCATTTGACTTAATCAAAAAGTTAATCAAAATCGCCTTATATTTTTATACCCTTCATTGTAAATAGGAAGGGTGATTTCATATGCAATTTCTGCATCATACGTGTACCACCTTGTAAAGTATATATGGATGTTAATTCTGGATACTTATAGATAGCGGAGTCAACTTAGTGACATCCTTCCGTATGTATGAAATCAACTACACCACAAACAGAAAAATGAATCACACTAATCTTCTAGTTTTTGCTGTCAACAGAAATGCAAGAATTTGTTTCGGCTATTTTTTTGATTTCTTTAATTGAAATTAATTAATTATTTCAGTTTTTTATACCCTTCACTGTAAGTCATAATACCCTTCGTATATATAAGTTTGTAAAACCGTTTGTAATTTCTACACACTATAAAGTAAATATAAATTCGTATATTCTGAATCCTTATAAATAACGTAGTCGATTTAGCAACGTCCGTCTGTCCATGTAGATGTTGAATCAATCGGTCTATAAATAGCTGAACTATGAGCTCTGACGTGCAATTATTTTTTTAGAATTTTTGGAGGGTTTTTTTTACTCAACTTGTCTAAACTATAAAACAGACATAAAAACTTTAAATGCCGTTATATCAGAAATAACAAAAAATAGCAAAAAATGAGAACTTTCCACAAACTTCCGACAAAAATAAAAAAACAAGTTAAATTCGGCTGTGCCGAGTCTTGTATACCCTTCACTTTGTCAGCAAAATATTAATATTTTTCACTTTTCACAGCCTTCTAAAATATCAAAAACATACAAAAAAAAAATTACACACGTAATGACAAACTTATATATACCCTTTTCACTTTTTTGTGAAGGGTATAAAAATTTAGGGAGGGAGTTAAATATGTTTTAACGTAACCCCTGAAGTTTTTTAGTATTTGTACGTCACTAAATACTTCTAAATATATTTTTAGCAGAAGTTTAGATTGGTAACCTACTGCCCAAATACTCAGGAGTTACTTTGGATTATTTTTAATTTTTTTTTTTTAATTTCCATATACCCATTTGATATTGCTCTGAGGGATTTTCGAAGCTTACAGACCAAGATTACGGAATGGGACACACATCATTTTAAAGAGAAGGTCGGATTATTTTAAAAAAATTTCAAATTTCCATATACTTCAGAAATGTTGCTCTGAAGGATTTTGGTAATTTCCGTTTTGCATCATAAAATAAAAACTACGAAATTTCTCGTAAATGTTAAAACACTTCCAGAAAGCGTAGAACTTAAAAATTTTATTCCAGTTTGGTTTTAGTAATTTCGCCAAAATGGGGAATGGTAAAAACCCTTCAGAGCAAGAGTACTGGGGTATGAGGGAATTTAAAAATTTTTTTTTTTATAATCCAAAATAACTTCTGAGTATTAGATTACAAATCTAGACAGCCTCCCCTTTAAAATGAGTTGTGTCCCATCCCATAATCTTTAATGGTTCGTAGGAAGTTGCTAAAATCACTCAGAGCAGCAGCACAAAGTAACTTCCAAACGAACCATAGAAGATTGTGAGGTGAGACAGATATCATTTTAAAGTGGGGGTCGTCTAGATTTTTAAAAATTTTTTAAGCCACAATATTTAATTGAAGAAAAATCCAAAAACTTCTCTTTCATAAATAAGTCTGTATTGGTAATGCCATTACACTCAAGGTACATATTTAAAGCTACACACACACACACACACACATATACACATTTTAGTAGTCTTGGGTAGTACACGAACGAACTATTCATATTGTACTATTCACTTATTTGAACTGAACGAACTAGTCCGTATTTTGAATTCCTATAGTTCATTTGCTTACTGATCAGTTTAAATAAACGACCTATAAATGAATAAACGAATTAAACTTACACGAAAACAATGACGATGGAACGAAAGTTGCAAATTATTTTCTTTTACAAAAATGGCATTTAAAACAAATAAACTGAAGAAAAGAAAATGTATTATGCATACTAAAAAGCTTAATTTTAAGATTTTAAAATTAAACCTTAATTTTTTTAAGAAATAGTGATTAATGTACTTTTGAATTAGATTATTAAAAAAGAAATCGAAAACTAAATTTAAAAATTTTTCGAATATTTTGTTGTTTTGCTTTCTATTTTCGTAAAAAATTCCTTTCAACCCCTATTCGATATCATGTTACATAATAAAGAAGGTTTAATCACAATCAAAACTATAAGTGATACAGATACAAAAGATCAAATGAACTAAATATTTTAACTAAGAAGAGCGCTCAATAAAATGAACTACGGAGCACAAGTCTACTTTTTAGGTTTAGAATTTGTGCGTACAAACATTACGCACATGACAGATTAAAAATTTCCATAAAAAAACAAAGCAAGACATGAATGAAAATCTAAAATTTGGGTTATATTTTTGATATTCCTCGACCATTTGTGGACCAATTATTATAATTTTTTGTACAGATATTATGATTGTCATTTAAAAACAAAACTGCATACCACGTTTTTTTGTCCGTTTCTTTGTTTAGATAAAATAGGCAAAAAACCCATTCAAAAAATGGTCAAAAATAGAGGTAGTTTCGGTTTTTGACTCATAGCTCCGTCATTTATAGACCGATCTAGCTGAATTTTAATAGTAATAATCTTACAGAAACAACTGACCGTTTGGTATGCTATACTTTTCTGTATGTTGTTTAGGATCTTCTGAAAGTTGATTTCAACGACTATACGGACAGACAGACAGACAGCACTCATTAAACTCCGCTTACTTACAGTGAAGGGTATAAAAAAGAGATTATAGGTACAAATGAATGGCTGTTTACTATAGAAATTTGTTTATTTAATATGGTAGCGAATTTTTGCTTAATAAGCTAGACGTTTCAACAAAAAAGGTCAAAAAACTTAAAAAAAAAAAATTATATAATTTATAGCAAAAAAAAAGATGTGACAAATATTGATAAAAATAATTTTCTTAAAATTTTTTTATTAATCCACAAATGGACCAGAAAAATCAAAAATACAACCGGCATTTCACATTTTCATTAATTTTTGTTTTGTTTTTGCTTTGCTTTTTTTTGTGGACACACAAAGGCAAAAAATAAAAATGTGTATGTGTATGTGGTTTTTATTGCCTTGAGTTAAATAGTATTACGAATACAGACATCTTTATGAAAAAGAGTTCATTAGATCTTTCTCGATAATTAAATGTTTGGCTTAAAAATTTTGCAACATTAAATGAAAATAAATATTTTTGTTTTCCTATTTAATATCTTTTTTTGAAATTCTTTTTTTATTAATTTAAAAATTGAGTGCCTGAAGACATTTTATTGCTTTTAAAAATGAGGTTCTCAGAAAGGATTGTTTCTTAGAACTCGTTAACTTTAGTCGTATTATAAAAACTTTTTTTTGTTTTAGATATTTCGCTCCAATAATAAATAAATAAATTTTTCATATTTAATACGACCTCATGCTGAAAAAAGTATTCATTTCAGTCACATAATTTTTTGAAGTGAGTGAATATAAATATGGTTAGTTAAATATGTTTTCACGTAATTCCTTATGTTTTTTTGTATTTGTAAATATCTTTTCAGTATTTTTGACATACTAAGATACAAATGTGCATAAATACGTTGATTTCTCTAAGAGATTGCAAACGAACCATAGAATATTACGGGTTGGTACACATATCATTTTATATATATTTGTAATCTATTGCCCAAGTACTCAGAAAGAACTTTGCATTATTTTTAAAAAATGTTTGAAATTCCCTCATTTCCCAGTACCTTTCTTCTGAGGGATTTTTACCATTACCCACTTTGCTGAGGTACCATTTTCGATTTTGCCCAGGAAAATTGCCAAAATCAAAATGGAATTTAATCTGTAGGCTCTTAACTTTCTGGAAGTGTTTTAACATTTTCTGTAAAATTCGTAGTTTTTATTTTATGATGCAAAACGGAAACTGGCAAAATGCTTGAGAGCAACAGTACTGGAGTATATGAAAATTTCAAAAATATTTTAAATATCCAAAGTAATATCTGAATATTTGGTTGGTAGATTACAAATATAGATGATCTCCGCTAAACTACTACTAAAAACATTTAATATTTAATGACATAAGACTTATTTGATAAATATGCCATTAATACTGAAAATATTGTTACAAATACTAAAAAACATAATGGGGTACGTTAAATCATATTTAAGGCGGCATATTTATCTTCACTCATTTAATTTTTTCTATGGTTTTGCTATTATAGAAGAATGTGGAAAGTGAAAAATATGAATATTTGGCCAACACAGTAAGCATTCTTCACAGCCGAACTTAACTTGTTTAATTTTGAATCAATTAGTCAATTCACAAACTTTGGTAAATGGCTAAGCTATAAATTACTACTTTGATAAAATAGTACTGTTGTGAACGGCCTGTCATATTGCCAAAAATACACTCGCTTAAACGTGTAAATACACAACTTTCCTCAATATTTCCTTGTGTTTTCTGGATTTTATTAATTTTTTATTGCATCAATTTAAATTTTTCTTCCAATTTTGAATTCATAAAAATGGGGGGAAATTATTTTTGTGTTAACAAAAAACAGCTGATTAAATAGCACACTAAAAAACACAGGAAACAAAATAGCAATGTCCTAAATCTCTTTTATATAATATATACCAACAACAATTTTACGGCAGTCATAAATTTAAGACGAATACTACACTTAGGACACTTTAACACACTTTATGAATTGGCTAAATATTTAGCTAAAAGCTTACCATGCTCCAAATATTAACAATGAGCTTTCACGTACTAAACCTCCAAATATTAAATTAACAATTTTTTGCTAAAAAAAATTACGTGCCGCCATCTACTAACAAAAAATATAACTGCCGAAAACACAATGAACATACTTCAAATTCAAATGCAATCCTGTGTGTTAACTCTGCCATGCCAAATGCTTTCAGTGTATATGACAATTCACTATAATTGATATCAAAAACACAGTACTACATTCTGCTTACACACATATTTATTAACAACACAAAACAGAAAGTACTGTTGAAAAATCTCGTGCTGCTTGTATTTATTTATTTGTGAAATTAGTAGTTAAAATTATAAGTACATTACAGATCATAATTTGTAATTAAAATTCAAGTGATACAAAATGTCAGCAACAAGCGGTTTTACTTTTGGAGCGCCAAAACCGGCTGGAACTACTGCGGCAGCTCAAGCACCAACTTTTGGCACTTCTGCCCCGCCCGCATTTGGAGCAACACAAACAGCAGCACCCGCATTTGGAGCAGCAACAACAACAGGACCATCTTTCGGTACCACACCTTTTAGTTTTGGAGCTCCCACCTCGGCGCCTGCTAGCACAACAGGAACAAATTTCGGTTTTGGCGCTCAACAAGCTGCCAGCAGTGCACCTCAACCTACACTTAATTTTGCACCTCCGGCAGCTACTTCTACAGCGGCCACTACTTCTGTGCCTACTTTAGGCTTGGGAGGTGGTATAGGTGGAGGACTAGGAGGCAATTTTTCGTTTATGAAACCCACAACTTCAACTTCGGCAAGTATTAATTTCGGTACAACTACCACAACTACTTTAGGAGGACAGTCTGCATCTGGTGGTTTATTTGGGAAAACTGTAAGCACAACTACCGCAGCTCCCGCTACAGCACCTGTTCCCTTTGTTGGCTTGGGAGGTGTAGATGTTAGCGCTAGCAAGCCAAAAGCAGGTGACAGCAAACAAGACATTAAAGTAAAAGAGACACAAGTGCCTGAAGAAATTGCTAAAACTGTAGATTCATTAAAAACATACATAAAAACTCAGAAAACTCTATCCTCAGATATAGGACGCACATCGACCTCCAAACTCACTAATGTATCGGGTGAAATTATGAATTTACAGTGGGCATTGCAAGAAATTTGCAATTCTGTAGAATCTAACTACAATCACATTAAATTACTACGCAAAGAAACCTCCAAAACTATCCAATCGGTTGAAATGGCTCAACGTACTCAAGACACACCTGTGGGATTGCAATTTGAAAACAATGCACCATTTCAGTTTTTTCAATGTTTGATAGCAAAATATGAACAAGATCTTATAAACTTTCGACAACAAATTGCACTGACCGAGCGCCATATGCAGTCTTTAACCAATCCCCAGAGCGTTGCACCAGAAGACATTAAACGCGGTTTCCATCAAATTAACGAAAGTTTCATATCCTTAGCTGGCCGGTTACACGAAATTCATCAAAAAGTAGAGGCACAAAAGGATCAGTATCTTAATTTACGTAAATACCGCTTACGAGACAGCACAAATGTATTTGCACAATTAGACAACCCACAACCTAAAGTCGATACAACACGTATTACTGCTGGCCCTACGCCATTTTCAAATATTACTGCTATTAGTAATTTCGGTAAATCGTTTTCAAATGCAGCGACTACCAAAGGACAAACAACACAAACTGGAAAATAAGAGACACCATTTTTAATTTCAATTGTATGTAAATTAATTTAGAAATTTTTTAATATTAATTAAAGAAATTAATTAAGTTGCAAATTGAATTTCGTAAAGCAAATGTAAATTCATATTGAGTAAATTAAGGTAAGTAAAATTTACTTCGTTCAAATGTTTTTAAAATAATGTATATAAAAAAGAATTGCGATTTCTGAGGAAGCTAGAGCATGTTCAGGGTCTCTGCATTTTAGTATCTATTTTTAATGTAATATTCCGCAGTCAACAATATGAACGATATACGGGAAATTTAGAAGTGACACGATTTTCAAAATAAGAAACCTAGTGTTTTATAATATGGAGAATAATTCTTAGCAGCTTATTCTAAAATATAATATTCACACTGTATTCTGATAAGAAAAAATTAGTGATTTGCATTTTATTGGGCTTAATGTAAGAAGTTTTCCACCGACCATTTCTTAATCTGCTCAAGGTCATAAATACAGTCCTGTCACTTAATACATATGGTACGTCCTCTTTACTTGAGAACTTAAACTCAAAGAGTAAAGGACCGGGTAAAAAAAAAGCTAGTACTACTTTATTTTAAAAATTTTGAATTATAAAAGAAAACAACAAATTAAATACCCGTTTATTACTCTTTAGATATGATGATAACATACTTTTATTTTCAAAAAATTTTCTTTAGTTCCAATATAAAAAAAAATAAACAAAATGAAAATAGAGATTTCTAAATTTTAGCACTTATAAACAAAACCAGAAACAGACTTTTTTTTGCCGTACTTAATATAGTGATTATTTATCCGATTCACAGGGTAAGCTAATTTTGTGGCAAATGTATAGCAAATTTAACAAAATGAACAAATTATGGAATAAAGTAAATAAAAATGCAAAAGAAAATTCATTCATCATTTCTTAACAACTTGTATAACATCTTCGTCGGCCATTACATGACTAATGCCTACACGTTGAGGTGAGTATTTGGTGGAGGTACCCCAAACTAAAGCATATTTAAATTGCGCTGCCAAAGTACGATGAATTGCATGACAAACATGCTCTACAGTAACACCCTTAAAGATATACAAAATTATTTAAAGTATTATTTACACATTGAAGCAAAATTTACCTTTCGTAAGATTAAGCCATCATCGAAATCTGGCGGTGCTCCTGGTTTTTTGGTATAGACTCTTATCAGTTGCAGAGCATCCCACAGAGCCTCCAACAAATAATCCAAATTCAATTTCATGTTACAACTAACAACTATAGAGTTGGGTTCTCGAGCCAAACGATCTACTTCCTCTATAGAAATCTGATCGATTTTATTATAAACATAAAGGCAAGGCAAATATACACGATTCGCTGTAACAACGTCAATAAATTCGTCAACAGTGCAATCTTCCCGAAATAATACTTCAGCATTAAAAATCTTAAATGAATGCAGTACCGTTTGTACCATTTTTTCATTACAGCTAGTAAGAGCACAGGTTGCATTAAAACTTAAGCCACCTCCTTTTTTTTGTTTGAAGTAAATATTCGGTTTACGTTTGTTTAAACGTATGCCTACAGACTCCAATTCTCGTTCCAATAAGTCGCGATGAACATTTGGTTTAGTGGCATCCAACATCATGACCACTAAATCGGCAGTGCGGGCAACTGCAATAACTTGTCGACCACGACCTTTACCCTAAAATAAATTATTTAATTTCAGCATTTATGATTCATGTTGTGCTTTACTTATATTCTCCACTAATTGTACTTTACCTGTGCGGCACCCTCAATAATACCGGGTAAATCCAATAATTGTATGTTTGCACCCTTATACTCAATTACACCAGGAATGCAAGTAAGAGTTGTGAACTCATAGTTAGCCGCTTCTGATTCAGTTTTTGTCAGTGTCGATAGCAGCGTTGATTTACCCACAGAAGGGAAACCAATTAATGCCACTCTAGCATCACCACTTTTAAGCACATCGAAACCTTCACCTTTCTCACCTTTTTTAGAGGGTTCCAACAATTGTGAACGATATTTAGCTAATTTGGCTTTTAATAAGCCCAAATGATACTCAGTCGCTGAAAAAAAAAGTTTAATAAATTATAGTATAACCTTGTTTTGAATGACCACCGCATTTTTTTTAATATATGTACCTTTATTTTTTTGTGTTCTGGCAATTTCTCTTTCGATTTCCGAAATTTTTTCTAAGATGCCCATTTTGAAAATTTTTATTTATATTAAAGCATAATAAATTCTATTAAAAAAACAAAAATTTGCCCCAATAAGAACTTGTTTTAATCGTCTTGGTTAGAATGCAGAGATACAAGCCATATTGGCTCAGCCGGCTGGCTAGCAGCCACGCCGCCGATATTTTCTTACAAGCCATCGGCTTAAATCCACGCCGATTTCAATATATAGACTATAATTTTTAATTGTAATAGTGAAAAATTAAAAAAAATTATTATATCGACTTTTTTGTCTTCTGTTCTAAAATTTTGTAAATGTAAATTTAAGCATTAATGATATCATATGACATTGTATGATTTCAAGCCGATTTTAGCCACCGACGAATATAATTTCTTTTTAACCGCCACCGAATTTTTTTTGCTTAGCCGCCGTCACTGATTTTTTCTTACGGCTTGTTTCTCTAAGTGAAGGTTTATATCTATGGAGAAGTCATGTCCGAATTATACAAGGCAATGACAGCAGAACAGCGTAATTTTCTACTATCTTTAGTAAATGTCAAAATTTGCTTGCGCGTCATTGTTCTATACTGATACATAGATAGAAAATGAAAGTGAATCAGTGCATTACATTAATTTTTTCTCTTTTAGTAGTATATGTGTTTGACACATAGGAAAAAAGAGATGCCTGTTGTTTTTGCATATTAATGTTTGTGATAAATTTGTCATTCTGCCGTGAAGATCAGTATAAAATGCAGCATGGTAGAGCCATACACGGTAAATTATTGCCTACACAAACAAAAAATTACAAAAACAACCTTAACGTGCCTGTCAAATAAATAAAAAAAAAAATTATATTCAATGCAGATCCAGTGAAATAATCGCACACACTATATATTTTGAGCATTTAAACAATGGCTGCACAAAAAGTAAGCAAATTTTGACATCTTTGAAGCTAAAGCGATGGAGAAAAAAATGTACAGCTTCCTTCAATGCTTTATCGTGTATAACATAGATCATGGTAAAATTATACAGGTGTGCACTAGGCAATTAGCTTCACAGTTGTTTTATGCCGAATTGTCAAATATGTTTCCCATTTACAATTAATTAATTTTAACTTACCACCACAGATGATTTCTCAATCATGAAGTATATATTATTTATTTTTTTAATATTATTTATATAAATAAAAGCGTACATGAAAAAAATTTTTTTAAGAATTTTGACAACTTGCTAGAATATAAATCCTTCTTTGTTATGATTTTCGGTATGCATACACCTGTATAATTTCACCATGGCATAGGCTATTCAATATGTAATTCTGCCCATATTGTAATTATACAGGTGTGTGCATTAGGCAAATTGCCCCTCAGCTGATTTATCCCAACTTGTCAAAATTGATTTCCACTTAGAATTATTTAATTTTTACTTACCTCCAAAGATGATTTCTCAGTCATTAAGTACATATTATTTATTTTTATTACATTATATATATGAATAAAAACATACATAAAAACGTTAAAAAAAAGTTTCTTAAATAATTTTGACAGTTCGGTAAATTCGTCTTTTCGGGATGCATATATCTGCATAAATTCGTCTTGGATTCTGCCATAAAAATGTAGTTTGACAAGTCTACGGCGAATTTATAGATTAAAGAAAAATCATCTGTCCAAGGCGAGTTTTTAGAAAGTAATCGTAGTCATTTATTTACGGGATAACTGCGAGATCTGCACTGACTTTCTTCCTTTTTCTTTGACATATACGATAAGGTTGTTCTTGTAATTGAGTGTTTGTTGTACTAAATGCCTTACCGTGTTAATTTTGCTGTGATTAGACCATTTTTCTGAGTGGGATTTTTCCTTTTAATACATATCGGACAATAAAACGTGATATGACGTTTTTTCATAAATCACGATGATATTGCCTGTGTACAAATGAAAATAATGGGTTCAGAAGTGACAACGAAAAATAAAAAATACAACGGATATTTTGATTTTTCAATAATTTTTGTATGGAAATTTTTAAGCTGTGCGTAATATATGTATGTGCAATCGGTCTTAAACAAACGTATGTATGAATGTGTCTTTTAAATGGTTTGTATACGTGTACAGAAATGAATAATGCAGAACTTTTTTTATATTTTTGATTTTTCCGTTAATTTGAATTTCTTTATTATGCTTAGTTTAAAAAATGATTTTGCAAAAATTTTAAATTAAATTAAATTAAACTTATTTTGCATTAGTAGTCTTTTTGGCTTAAATTTACTTTACGTACGCACCTCAAAAAAACGGTATCACGAGTGAAAGAAAATTGAATTCTAAGAAAATATTAAATAAAATTTCTCAGGGAAATTCGTATATTCCGAGTTATGAACCTTCAAAAAAATATTAAAAAAAAGTTTTCATAGGTTCTATATAAAATATTTAATTTTGCACGAAAAATTAACACATTTACTTTATGCACGCACCGCAAATTGGGTCAAAAAATTATCAGAGGTGATAAAAAATTGAATTCTAAGAAGAAAATATTAAGTAAAAGTTTGTGGGGAAATATGTATTTTCCGAGTTATGAGCCTCCAAGTTTCCTTAGGTTAAGCACAAAATGTTTATTTTTTCACGAAATATTAAAAAAAAATGGAATTAATAGAAAATTTAATTTCAAGAAGAAAATATTGAGTACATTTTGTCTTTATTTTTTGAGTTTTAGCCAATTACGCAATTGCACAAAAGGAGGAATCATTTAGTCCGGCCACAGACCGGCTACACAAAAACAACTTTTGCAAGTGAAGCCGGTGTTCGCCATTCCAGAAAGGATGTAATCCTTAAGATTACACAGAAAACCTTTTGCAAGCATAACTTTAGGCTTAAATGAAGTATGCTTAATGAAAAAATTTACAATTTTGTGTTTAAATACGAAAATACGTACTTAATATTTTGTTCTTAGAATTAAATTTTCTATCACCTTTGATATTTTTTTCCAATTTGCGGTGAGTGCGTAAAGTAAATTTGTTTCCCTGGACTTTTAAAAACAAATACCGATTTTTAAGGATTTTTATTTTATAAAATTTATGTGCAAAACAAAGTTTTTATAGAAGATTATTGTTATTTTTATGGAATTTTTGTTTTTAACCTTAAATTTTTTTAAGTGTATTATTAATGAATACATATTTGTGACAGCATGCTTAAAAATTATTAACAAAAGAGGAAAGAATAGCTCATCCATAAGATACCTCATAAATAAGATTTTTATGTGAAACAGATGTTCGATATGCCATGTATGTAGTATATGGTATATCGGAAATTCTCTAATATGAGCAATTTGGAAGATAAATACAGCAATAATATATAGGGAGTTTGTGTCCAATTTGGAGAAAATCCAAATCTATTAGCGGTTGTGTCTAATTTGTGTCAAAAAATAAAATCAAAATCCTCCCAGTACTGCATAGAAAATGTTCAATGCTCTACATCAGCGCATAGATGAACGACTAAGGAAAAAATTTTATTCATTTATAAATTTTTTTAAAAGACACAAATTGTTTCAATATAACTAACAGAAAAACATTAAAAAAAATTTTTCAAAATACTCTGCCAACACTAACGTGCAAAATAATAAAAGATTTGAAAATAATTTAAATGAAGCCATTAATAAAGCAAATCTAACTTTTAAAATCATCTCAATAAGATTAATCAAAAAAGAAATGAAATTACACAAAAAGAAAAAAAGATTGAAAATATTAAAAATCTGCCCTTTTAATTAGTAGCGCCACTTCTGGCGGAAGTGAAAGAGTTTTGTTTTTTAATAATTATACATTTTGAGACGAAAAAAACAACTCGATTATCAGATGAAAAAATTGCCTTTAAAAGCCAGATCAATAAAAAAACATAATAAAAAATTAAATAGAAACAGAAGTTTTGTACAAATTTAAAGCCGCAAATAAGTTTTAGACATGTAGGTACTACTTGTTTTCTTTATTTTCAGCAATACAAATTCACTATTTTCAGACCGAAAACTTGAAGAAGTTTATGTTGATTTCTTTTTAAACTAAAAAATTTGTTCAGTTTTGCATAGTGAAATAATTTTTTATCTTATATTATTTTATAAAAAATAGATTTTACTTTCTAAAAAAAGATTTAATAAAAAGTCTAGAAAAATGTTTAGTAGTATGTACATTAATACAATTAGATGTAAATATGCATAGCTAATTAACTAAATTATTAATAAATAATTAAATTAATAATAATTAAATTAAATAATTTTTCCATATAGTGACATAATACGTTTATGAATAATTATTTTTTCCCGCTTTAACGGGAATGGAAAAAATACAAGGAAAATAAATCCTCTGTAACATATGTTTTACACTACAAAAAGAGTTAAGATTTTCATTGGATTTTGCCAGTTGTTTTTATTATTTATTTGTTCGTATTCAAAAATGCAGCCCTGGTACAATGAATATTATAAAGTTTAAACAATTTTTTTTAAATGGTGAGATTCATACGACTGTCAAATTTCTATGTGTATTTTTTGATGGATTCGTTTCACACTATTGTATTTACTTTTTCATTTAATTTCAATTTTTAACAAATCGTTTTACTCAGTATTATAGTGTACACTCTCCTTAACTACATATGTGCGCTTGCTACTAGTTGAAGTTGGCTTAGGTAGTGTTTTTCAAAGTACATTTTGCTTTGAAATTGGCTATTATTTTATGAATCTGCTGTGGCTACTTGGTATATCTTTATCTTCACTTTTTTACAACTACAGTCAAATAGAAAAATCTACTACTACAGGGCTACCTTATAAAGGGTGTCTCAATAAGAGTGAGCTTTTTCCTTTCATGCTGAAATAAATCTATTGTGTTTCTCGCTGTGTCCCAAGTGGCCCCGCCCCGTCTTGCGAAAATCGCGTGTCATCCAGATCCAGGGTATCCAATTGAGACCAAAAGAACTCTGTTATCATGTTCCTGTAACGAATGCCGTTCACAGTCACCGCACTTTTGGCCTCAGCTTGAAAAAAGTAAAGCTTGATCAAAATCCGCACCAGACAGTTGCTCGTTGTGATTACATTTATTTTTTATTAATTATATGAGGATTTTCTGAGCCCTAAATTCGACAATTTTGTGTATTCAGATGGATAAGATGACTTTTTTTTCGAAAAATTGGAATTGACTTCACTTTGCTCCATCACAATTACAATACGTTGATCTTTTGTAAAATGCTCCATTTTGTATAATCGGAACAAGCATATGTGACAGCTGCCAAATTTCAGAGTTGCCAATTTCTCAAAAAAAATTACACTAAATTTAAATAGGGCACTTTTGCTGAGACACCTTTTATATGACTATGTATAAGCACACATGCTCTTATTTTATATTTATATACGGGATCCGAGCTTGTAAGTCAAAAGATAGTGGGCCGTTTTTCAATCGAAAATGATTGAGTGATTTTATTTCGATTTTGATTGAGTTCCAAACAAAATAAAAAAATATATACAATAAAAAAAATGTTATATGTAATAAAAAATTGGTGAGCCCTGAAAAATGATGAAATTCAGTTTTTTTAACATTCAAATCGCAAAATAACGATAGGAAGCATCGGTCGCTTTTATATAATTTTTTGTGTTCTTTTTATATATACGAGTATATTTATATATAAAGAGCTAAAATTAAACAAAATTTGTGCTTTAAGCAACAACAAATTGTGAAAAATAGTTGTTAACGACTAATAAAAATGACTTCCAGAATACATACATATTTATGTACATAGATACGTAATTAACATTTTTCAACCTTCCGTTTTTTTTTTTTTTTTTTGTATACTTAACATTCCAGCTTTCACAGAACTTATCCCATTTTAATAGGTAAAGCGTTTGGTTTTTAATTTCCATAGAAACCATTATTATCATTACCCATAAATTCAGTCCATTTTTGTCGTTGAATATCATTCAATTCGGAGCAAACCTCGCCTGGTTGCAGGGATCGACAGCTACAGGTTATACTTAAACGGGTGATGACCAGTTGAGATTCATATTTGGGTAAATCAGGATTAATGCTAACCAAACGCTCGTTAAGACATTGTTTTATGAATTGTTTGCGTAAAGCTTTCTGGTTATCCATGGTGTAACCTTTTTGGGTGAAAAGTTACTGGTCAATAAAGAATATTATATAAACATTTTATTGCAATTCACACTACGCAAGCTTTGTTGCAATAGGAATTTAAAATGGTTTTTATTTTTTTAATGAAATAGTTTCAATATTTCTGTCTTTTTTGTTTCTACTATAAAAACCACAATTTTAGTAAGAAAATTTTTCTTAGTGTGAATTTGACTGTAACTTACTTTTATAGGCGCTTATTTTCTCTTCAACACAATTTAAATCTTGAGGTTTAAATAAGGGTGGATAGGCCTCTGACTCACGTATGTTTAAAATAAATGCAAAATCTATGCTGGACTTAGTGTTATTTAAAGATTTCATTAGTGTCCCTGTTGAGGATATTGAAGCTAGGAACCAGTCATCACTTTCATTTGCAATAGTTTCGTCTCTTCTTTTACGTTTTTCTACAGGTACACCTTCAAGTATTTCTTGGTTTTGTGAATTAGGTATTTTTTGAAGTTTCTGTTCTGAAATTTCTGGATTTTGTAATTGTTGCTGTTGCTTTTGTATAGCATCTCTCTCTTCTTTCTCCTTTTCCAAGTCCCACAAACTAAATGGTTGTTCACTTTCAAGTTTGTTTTGAGGCGCACTACCCGAAGGTAAAAGTGCAGTAGAATTGGTGGTGTCATTTTCAAAGGTGGGTATGTCACTGCGTATATCACGATTTCCGGGATATTTTGTACGTAAAAGTATGGGGTGTTCATTGGGGGGTACAATCTGCGGCACTTCACTGTCTGTGTAAGTATTTTCATAGTCTTCCGGTACTCTTTGTGGTTCGATGACGTCATAATCTTTAGGCTAAATATGTGTATTCACGTTATCAAATATTTTACAAAAAACTATACATAAATTTCATCTCTTTATACTTACATATTCTCTGAAATTTGGGGAACTTCCCCTATAACCCACACCGTAGTAAGGTGAATTTAATTGTTTTAAAGCCTCATACGTATCAACGATAGGAGACTCATTTTTCTCTAAGGCCTGTTGCATTAATTCGGGTGGCAGCAGGCGACTTCGAGAAGTGTCTTCTCTAAGTTGATTTTTAGCCTTTTCTAAATTCTCTAATTTATTAGCAGCCACCACTTTTTCTAACACCTCCTTATTAGCTAGAAGTTTTTTCAATAATTTGGGATGTTTTAAAGGGGGTTTTGGGGTTTTATGATTAGTGGCCAAGTTCACACGTTGAGTGCGATTTAAATGAACTTCCAAATCATCTGGAAAAAGTTGCAAAATTAAAATTAAAAAATAGCTAAGTTACAAGCCAGCGAAGAACGTACCCGTGCTAAATAGCACCGCTCCTGGTGGTTCTATATGACGTGCGATGGCATATAATTTTACCACACTAGAGGTGTTGTACCTCAAACGGCAAGTATCGGCTCGAGCTTGCAAAATTATATCGCTATCTGTTTTAAAAATAAAATTTAAAAATTGAGACTAAAAGTAATACAAAATTCTATGTTACCCGGTATAAATTCATATGCGTCCTTAACATCATATTTATCCCTACATTGCATTTGCCAGTGTAGAAAGAAATCTCCACCAAAAGTTTGCGATATGGAAACACCACCTAACAAACTATTTGAACCTCCCGAATCTGTCATCATGGTATCTAACAAAGGTTTACCGGTTTTACCGTCCAATATAGTAGTTTGCGAATAATAATACACTGGAAAACCGGGGCCAGTATTGTATTTGACCATAAAATCAGTTACATTGTCGTGATTAAAATGGCCCGGCACTATGGCACTAACGCTTTCGCTAGACGGAAATGTAAAGTTCCATAAGAGAGAAAAATTTTGGCCATCAAATGCCATGACAGTGGAATTAAAGCATGAAACGACTATATCGGCTACATCATCACCCGTTACATCCGTCAGTACGGCAGGTGACATTAAACCAGATCGTTGGTGTTGATACAGGGGTGTAAACTCTTTTTCACTGGTAAATTTCATGAGAGATAACAAACGCATGGAATATACACCACCCGCTGTATTCTGACCACCCGTTATGATAAGCAGTAGTTCGGTACCGTCTTCCGTGATGATAACTTGTAGAGGTACAAAGACTTCCTCTTTAAAGGGAGTTGGTATACTGCGTATTACTTTGCCTGATTTACCCGAAATCACTTTAATATGTCCCGCTTTAGATTCCTCCCGTTCCTCTAGATGTACAGCTAATATATCGGAAACTCCATCACCATCTAAATCACGCACAATATTAATCGTATAGAGATCCATTACAATGGGTGAATTTGTTTCTACTTCCAGTTCTCGAAACTCCCATATGTCATTGCCGCTACGACCGTTAATTGCGAAAATCATCTGAAAATTGCGAAAAGTAAAGAATTAATTTTATTTACAGAAAAATGAAAGATATAAGGAAAAAACAATATTAATTTAAGGAAGTTTTTGTGGTTAAGCCACATTATTTCTAGTGTAAGAGAAGTAGCGGTTGTTGCTTTTTAAAATACTTTCCTGTTGGAATTACTTCCATTTTCAGAAAACTTATTTTTTTGACTTCGTTATTTTCTTGAAACCTTAAAAATTAAATAACTTACTCCCAATCTACCAGCCGCCACACAATCTGGATATCCATCTTGATCTATGTCCAATGAACAAAATAATGAAAACACGTTTGCCACACTCCAAGTTTGCCACAGTAAATCCCCATTAGCACCATTCACAGCTATAACACCACCCTCACAGGGCACTTCATCGCCCTGAATGGGGCTCTTGCATTTGGGCAAGGGATAGCCTTCATATTGAATATTATCGTCGACACCGAAACCAAAAATTATATCTGCTACATTGTCACCATTGAGATCAGCTTTACGCACTGGACTTTCACTGTTCATGCGGGGAAAGGTGCGTGACCATAACTTTTGTACACTAATTTGGGTACAAGGCACAAATTCGCTACCCATGCTGTCACCGTAAGACTTTTGGCCATCAGTAAAAGCTAATGGTACTGAAGGTGAAATTCTTTGGTGATGCAACCAAAATTTGAATTTTTGCATTGAAAAAGGAACCATTGTTAGTATCAAAGCAATTAAGCTAATCAAGGCTATTATGATGGTAAGAGCAGCCAAGCCATAGCAAAAGGGTTCACAACAACGCCAACAGCAGCGGCGATGTTTTTTCATTATGGGCACAGTATGAAGTGCCTTACCATTTTTGCGTCTAGATGCCATTAAGGGACGCTTTAAGCCCTTCTCTTCACGCATCTGAGAAAAATTGCACAAAAGCAAAATCAGAAAGATTAGTTTGCTTTGTTTAAGCTTAAAGCTTAAGTCCACTTCACTTACCTTTGATGTTTTTGAATCCTTAATAAATACTTCATCATCCACATCATCACTTATGTCTTCGTCAATGGAATCGCGTATGGCGATGCGACTTGAGGGCACATATGGTCTCATATTTATCATAACCGGAAGAGTGTGTTTGTAAGTTTATGTTTTATTTCCTTACTTTTGTTTTTAATGAAAACTGTCTCTGAATTTACATTTAGGTCACCAACATTTAAGTCTCCTTAACTTAGGCTTTAGTTAATTTTTTTTTAATTATAGCCTTAAAGTAGGCAAATGATAACATTTATTTTCTTTGTTTGCCAGACAATAAAAATATCAACTTAACGCCAGATTGTTATTTTGTTTTCAGAAAAATCAATATAATTTTTACTGTACATACTAACTCACACAGTCAAGCACTTGTCATTTCTGACAAGTAGTGCTTGTCTTTCTATGTATGTTGAAAGCGCCTGCGTCTAAAAGTACATAAATCTTTATTTATTTATTATAGTAAACACGTGTTGGTTGCTGCTCATTCTTCTTTTTGTAGAGAAGAGATTTGTTTATCAACAAATTGTATTATTTGTGTATGAGAAAGACAACAATAAACTGCTGATATCTGGTCATTTCCATATATTCTGGTGGCACTAGTGGTACTATTTTTTTATTTTTCTTTCATGTTAATTCTTTATCTTTGTTTATATTAAAAAAAGAGTTAATAACCGGCGCATAGACTTAGAACAGATATGTTTTCCTATGATTGTCATTAACCCCCCGTTTCCACATGCAAGTGCAAGTTCGAAAAACTCAATACACTCTCACATTTTCACTAACACACTCATATTTTTCGAACTTGCAGCTAAACTGGCAACCAAATTCTTTTGCAAGTAAATTTTTGACACTTTCAGCAAGTAAATTGACAAATGAGAAACAGTGCTACCGCGTATGAGTTTTAAATTAATGTATTAGTCTGTGGAAAAATAGAAGTTACGTTAGTAATTGATATTTAGCATATTTAACAAAATTAATAAATAAAAAAAGAACATAATGACCCACCAACACATTTAAAAGTTAAATTTAATTATCAATTTCATATTTTTGACTTAAAAAATACTAACAACAAAATTTTTAGTTGGTATTCACGGTGTTTGCGACGCGGCAACACTTCATTCATATATTTTTATTCTCTATATCAATGGCACAGCCATTTTTTCATTACAAGTGAAGCGGTTGCCGATATTTTAAAAATGAACTTGCACTGTTCTGTATAGACACTCATACAATTTGCAAGACTTTCGACTATTTTTTCGGCTTTTTCGTAGTTAATACGTATACTCAACTTGCAAGCAATTATTTGCATGTGGAAACGGGGGGTAAATTAAACTATAAAAAACCCAATCAGGATTTTGATTGGTAAAAAATGTATTTATTAATTTATTTTCATAAACTGGCGTGTATTGATTATACTAAATATTTACAGATCTTTTTTAACTTGGTAGCACTTAGCTTAACGGACAAAAATAGTGTTGCACTCGTATTTCACAAATGCAACTTAAATTCAATTCCAAAATAGCATTTAATGTGGATTTATTAAATTCACTTCGTATGGTAAATACAGTTTTTTGACTTGAATTTAACGTTAAAACCGCATTTATGTTAAAGTCACTCAGTCTGAAAATAAATTTTTATAGTAACAATTATTGTGAACTAATAGTTAATGTATGCTGTGGTATACACTGTATTCTTTGCGTCAAGTGCAAAAAATATAAGCTGTTTGCTTTTTTTACGTGATGGCGTTACTGTGAAGAAAATTTTTAAAGAGTGCGCTTTTTTAATAAATAAAGAATTTATGTAAAATCAATTAAAAATAGTTCTGTATTTACGAGAATTTGAAAGGTAAATATCTAAAAATCAGTTAGTACTTTAGTACTTTAAAAAATTACAGTTAAGTGACTAGAAGGGAGATTTAGAGTTTGGATCTGGTAGGCTACATTAGGCGAAAACGGTATCTATCTCATATACGGAATTAGATGTAATTACTAAATATTATAGAATGACTTGCCGTTACCAGATAAGTGACGAAGAGACCGGTTCGTATACTCCAAAACGCTGAAGAAACTGAAGTTGGTGTGGACTCTAATCATGACAGCTTAGTTGATCCTCATTTTGATGCAGATATTGATGAATTTCTTGAAGAGAGAGAAAAATGATATTTCGCTACCAAATGACTTGGAAGATGATGATCTTAATCCTGACGAAGAACCAACACCATCCAATAAAAGTTATATTTTTTGAGTAGACTTTCTGCGTTTGCATATAAGATAGAGATAGATACTGGTTAGAACTAATGAGCCTGATTTAAGAGCATCTTCCAACGTCATAGTGTGTCTATCGTATATAATTCCTCAAAATTTTTACTACAAGCTATTTGACAACTATTTTACGTCGTTGGGTCGTTTAAAATATCTAGCTAAAGAAGGTATTTCTGGACTGGATACTATTAGAAGGAATAGAATTCTTGATTTCAAATTTTTCTTTGAAAAAATATAGTGGATATTCGGAAGAGTATGTAGCTAATATCGACGGCATAGGCGTGTTAACGGTTGTATGGAAGGATAACAAAATAATAACATTGGCTTCCAGCCTTGCATGTCCAAACCCTATATATGATGTCCGTAGGTACATAACGATTCTTCGACCATATTTTGTAGTTGAATACGAGTATAACCAACTATGGGTGGTGTAAACTTAATAGACAGCATTGTAGATCCCTACAAGATTGAGATTGAGGAGCAAACGTTGGCAAGTGTGCATGTGTCATTACTATTTAGATCGAACTCTTGGTTGCTACATAAAATAGTACGCATATGTAAAAACCTACAGGGAAAGTCATCATATCCTTAGCAAATTTCCAATTTGAAGTTGGGTAAAAAACTTAATGTAACAAACGTGGAGTACTGAAAAAGAAATACAACCAAAAAAATATAGAGGGTCTACGTAACACGTTCGCCCACAGGCAGACTGTCAGCATCAAGTCGGTCACTGGCCTCAATAGTCAGAAAAAAAATTCGTTGCAAATACCCAAAATGTTAGGTGTGAAAAATGTGGACTAGCTTTGTGCTACACAAAAACAAAAAAAAGCTGTTTCTTAAAATTGTAAAATTTAAAAAATTCGGGGTTTTTTAAAAATTTGTGTACCCATACAAATTCGTTGAAATTGTAGGATTTTAAGATGTTGAGTTATAGAAGGTTAAGTTTAATTTCCTGCCGTACAAAGAAAATTTATCCACTACTTCGTGTCAATAATGTCAACTTATTGCTTTTCCACTTGTTTTATTAATAAATCAAATCAATGTTTTTATATGTATTTATTATACATTATCATTAGGATTGAGTGAGTTTTTTTATTTATTTTGTGATTTTTAATCAATTTAATGTTGTTTTTTTATACTTTATTATTTACTTTAACATAATGAACCAGGTTTCATTGTTTTATTATTAACACTTACATAATTAACACTTTACAGACATACATACATTGTTTAATTTTATTTAATACTAATTTAAAATCTTAAAACTATTTATAAATTTTAAATCACAATACTAGCAAATCTAAAGCACAATGGGGCCTAAATTTAAAAAAAAAAATTATTTTTTGTCAAATAAAAAATTGAACCCATGTATTTTTTATATTTGCAATTGTTTTAACAAAAACTAATTTGAAATATAATATGTAGACGAAAGACAGCTAAAAGTTTGCTTAAAATTAATTGTCAAAAATGTATTATATGTGTTTATTAATTTGTGTACGAGTAATGAAAAAATGCTGGCTGGCATTTTTATAATTAATAATTCGAGTTAGTACTTATAAATTTGTTATCTTGTGTTTTTTGTTTTTGTTTTAATTCGAACAATATAATTCAATTATTAATTTCTGACTTTGTATACAAGTGTGTGTGTGTGTGTTTTTTGTTTGTGTTTTTGTCAAAAGAACGAATGAAAATTTAAAACTAAAAAAATTTCATAAATTTTTTTTTATTAAATCAACCAAAAATTAATAAATTATTGATTACACAGGCCTACTAAATGAAATTGCTTTTGTGGTACTGAGGTTTCATGGTCGCATTGTATATTTATGATAATAAGTTTCAATCGCTTTTAATTACTTTTCAAATCTTACGTGTAGTTTTCGAGATATACCTTTATGCATAAAAACGAGCAGGTTGCGTCATATGATTTGCAATAACTCGAGAACTACCTCTCTCTAATTTATAATAATAATATAATATAATAACATAATAACCTTTAAATTATATTATTAACAATTTTTTACCAGTCTTATACAAGAAATTCATAAAGTTTTGTCAAAAACACAAAATTTTTTTTTCCAAATTTATTCACACACAGCTAAGACCTTAAGCCAAAAAAATTTTGAACTCAAAAGCTTCTACAAACAAAACAAACGAAATGATACATTTTTTATTTACCTCTTGCAAAGTGAATGCCTTTTCGTATAAAATAGAATTTGGATAAGAAGAAAATTCGTTATTCCCCCCAAAGTTTCACTGATACATTTATAAAAGTATCGAAGTATTTTTCGATGCCCTTCAGATGTATAAAAAAATTTTATGTGGCAGGCTCTTAGGTGCTACAACTGAATTGTGGCTCATTTTGTTGATAACGGATGCAGGTATCAAAGTTAAAAACAAACTTTTTTGTTCATATTAAATGTTAAGAAATTTTTTTAAACAAAATTTTCTGATATTTTCTTGAAAAATTTATTATAGCATAATTGAAAGGTTATTTTATTCCGCATCCTTACGTATTTTAGTAAGATTAATCAGAGAGCTTGTTCTCGAGTTAATGCTCGAAGTAACCTTTCCTTTTTTTATATAACGGTATATCTCGAAAACTACACGTAGGATTAAAAAATTAAGTATACAATTTGCATCAGGGTATCGAGTATACTAGAAATCAGTTTTAGGTTTGGTAGCACCAAAACCATTGTAGACCTGTGTTATTTATGTTATACTAAAAAAAACATCATGTATAAAAGTGGCTTTAATTGAGAAAAAATATGCAGTTAATATTTTTTATAAGATTTTATAGAAATTTATTATTTACAACAGAATTCATTTAATGCCATCAAAATACTATATTTGTTTTGTTATCATTTTAATATTTCTTAGTCAGATGTTTAATAAATACAGTTTTATATTTATTATTAATAGTAGATGTCCTATTAAAATACTTGATTCACTGACTTTTTTAATTTATTCCTTTTTATCAGTAAAATTTTCCATTATTGGTTTGCTTTTTTAAAAGTCTTTACTACAGCACACATTACGTGTGTAATTTCTACACTGTACATGTGCCACCCTATAAAGTATGTATATATCAGAAATAACAGACATAATGTCTGTGCAAAAAATCAAAACAATCGGTCCGTAAATGCCCCAGAAAAATTGAAAATAAAACCGAAATTTTAGATTTTCATTAATTTCTGCATTTTTTAATGGACATTTTTAAGCAGTACATGTGTGTTATAGGGGTGCTAGACGATCATTCATTCACCGTCAATCATGAGGGTGTGTTCGTTTTTTTTTAAACATGGCGGTCACACGTATACGTTTTGTGAGAATTTGAAGAAAATCAAAACTGGCACAACTGTAAAATTTGCTGATCTGGCACCACTTCTGTAATCATCATTTTTTTTTTTTTGGTAAATTCACTAAGCAACCAGAGATGAAATTTTTGAGGTTAGAATTTTGAAAAACTCAGCGTGTTATTTGAGGCTTGTATGTAAAAGATAGATATAGTGTTTTAATATTACGAATAAAAGAAAATAAGCAAAATGAAAAATTTTTTGTTTTAAAAAACATTAATTAAAAAGTTATTTCCGTGATGAAAATGCACATGCCGGAAGTACTTATGTCTACGTTTTTTGTTATGAAGTATGCAATTTAATGTAAAAGTGATAAGAAACACAAATTTTCATGTTTTAAAATTCATGTTTACGAAATGTAAATAATGAAAGTGTAAATTTTTTAGAAATACCCGAGCAAAATAACATAAAAATCTGACACCTCTGGTTACTCGGTGGTAAAGTTGAGTGCATATCGCCGAAAATTTAGAAATAAGAATGGAAGAAAAAATTTTTTCATTTATTTTTTACAGTCATTCATCCAAATTGGTTTTTTTTTATTGCTAGTACCAGTGTAATAGCAATAAAATTTTTGTCTGACATAATCTTATTTTTTTTCTTTATGTACAATCAGAATAAAGGTGTTTTACCGACGGCACATTAAGAAAATCAAATAAAAATGAGGTTGACGTCAATAAATTTGATGTGTGTATCAGCCAATTTAATTTTTTAACCAACACATGCATAATTTGACGTTGAATAAATGATAATGTAGCACCCGCTTTATGTTTGCACAAAACTAAGCAGTCGTTTTTTTACAAATGTGTGCATGCACGAGTATGTGTTTCTTTTAAATGATTTTTGTGTAATAAAACTATAAATACAGGCATCTTATTGAAAGAGGATTTTTTGATTTTGGGCGTTAATTTGCAATTCTTTATTTGATATAACACTCCTCCTTCCCTTAACCTATTTTCCTAGTTCCAACACAATGCATTGCATGAGTAGGGGTCATCCCCTGAGAGCTAGTCCTAATAAAAAAAAAATTTTTAATTAAATATCTTTGGCTTAAAAAATTTTTAAAAGCATTTTAAATTTAATAATATTAAATTTATTTTGCATTCTTATTGGATATCCTTCTTAGAATATTTTTATTTCAAAAACTGTTGAAGGTATAACAAATTTTATTGTAGGTTGTCTGTGTTTTTGTATGGCTCTCATGACCTATAGTGAGTTAAACATAAAGATTCCAGAACAAATTTTTTCGTAAACTCAAATGAATTATTTATTTTAGGATTAACACAATAATTGGTATTCAAAGAAAATTATATTAATCAATGGGTGCGTTCATAAGACGCGACTTTTGAGCTCAACTGCTACACAACTGTTGGCAGCTGTTTAGTACAACACAAGGTACCTAGAGGTGACAAATTTGGCGGCTCAAAAATAAAACAATAAAATGAAAAAAGAAATAATAAAATGTAAAACATCAGTTTGTTTGCGCCTCTTTTGTGTGTTAATTCAATCCATACAATAATTTTTATTATTAAATAAAGTTTAGTTTAAAACGATAAATTATTCCTACAATTTGAGGGCTCAACCGAGATAAAGCCAATCAACTGATATGAACAGCCAATTATTTCTACAATAATTATATTAAATAATAAATAAATACTATGATTTGAACAAAAAAGAACTAATTCGTTTATATGTACAATAACTTGTGACTTTCGTTCATCGTTCCTTTCGTACACTGTACGATAACTTTTGACTTTTGTTCATTGTACATGTTATACATCGTACTACCTTTAAAATGATCTATCTGTATTAGTGACTTTAACCAAATGTGATTTTAAATTAACAAGCAATTTTTTAAGTGATTTGAATTTGTATTAATTTAATATTTTAAATAAAATTTTGGATCTTTTAATTCTAAGCAGTAACAGTTAGTGAACGATGAACGAAATAATTTAAAAAAAATTGAAACGTCTGAATTGTGCATTTTGCTGAACTGATCGCTCGATTTCATAAAATACAGTTTACTAAAAGCTAATTTATGCCAGCATTAAGATCCTTCTTTAACTATGTTAAGTGTAAACTTAATTGAAGAAATTTAATCTTATAATTTGTAAAACACTAATTTATTACTTTTGAAGTCATGGCCCTTTTGATATATATGTAAGTGTATGAGCTGTTAAGTGGTATAAGTCTACTTTAAAAAAAATTTGTTAGTGGTAATTGTAGCAACATGGTATCTCTATCTTACTAAAATTGCCGCTATCAGGTTTTTTTAAGTTGACTTATACCACTTTCAAAAATAATAGCTCTTTTAGAAAACAAGGAAGATAAATTCTATTCGAGCGCATAAATTATTTTATTTAGAACAGCAAATTTTTCTTCGAACTGAACTTAAATTAATTTATTTCATTTAATTTAATTGAATTTAAAATTATAAAAGCTTTGAAAGTCTTTAAGTAACAAAAAAAAAAAAAAAGGTTTCGAAAAATAAAGTCACAGTAAAGCAAAATCAATATTGTGTCTTTTCTTATTGTTTTAGTTTGTTTCCTAAGATTATGTTTTCTAAAGCGCTGCTTCATACATTTTCTGAGACGTTTTTAATCTTTTATAGATATTCATAAAATACTATCCAATAGATGGCATTAAGAGAAGCAAATAAAGCTGGAAAGGCTACACGAGAAGTACGATCTATATAAATGGCACGTTTTAAACGTTCCTGTTGAGGTGTTAATTTAGGTTTGGGTGGTTCAGGCTCAGCAGGTTTGGATGGTGGTGGTGCTATTGTGGGTGTTAAAATAATGCGTGATTCTTGGCGAGGAATCCAAGGACCATCTGCATCAAGAGGTGGTCGCATTACGCGACGATGTGTATGACTATGACATGTATGTGGCTAGAAATTAGAAAGGAAATCAAATAAATATTTCGTTCTTTAAAAAAATAATTATTCATTTCCTCAGACACAAGGCGAATTTATTACAAGGTGTAGTTACTTGAGTAGAAGAGAAACAGTCGTTTTTATAGTGTTGCCAAAAAATTTATTTATTTTTTATTGCGTATTTAATACTTATCGAATCGATAAAATAAAATTATACCTTAAATATCTTATTTGAAAAACTTAAAGAGTTTTTTAAATTCTATTCGATACAAGTTTGATATTAAACAAAACATAAATATCAATTAATTTTATAATTTTGATTTGAAAAATTATGCAAATATTATTAAGATACAATATGCCGTCATTAAATGCTCTTAAATTATGCAGTTCGATAAGGATTAAAAGCATGTAATTAAAAAAATGTAAAACAAATTTGAAAATATGTACATACCAGAGAAGTAAATGAGCCCTTTATATGTGCCTTTGAATAAAATATTGTTGCCAATTTACACAATTTCATAAAAGCAATAAATGACAACATTAACAAAAAAGTGAGTCTAATGAATGTGATTGAATACATTGCCTGTTTTCTATTAAATTGTATAAAGCACTCAAAACACTCACAAAAGGCAACAAATACAAAACAAATGATTAGTTAAAATGCTTTTTGAATCAAATTAAATTTTTTTAACATACACATGCAAACATATATATTTTATATTATTTTTTGATGAAAATAGAAAATGCCCTGAAGAAAATTTTGAGTCTAATGTCTACATGATACCAATTTATCGACTATTTTTCGTAAGTTTTTAATGTTGACACTTCCTAAATTAAAATGGGTGAGTCATGCTGCAGAATACTCTCATTAAAAAAATTTCTACGAACAAAAGTTTTGTCCGGAAGATGTGGCAACAGTTTACTGAATTTGGTGTTTTTTATTCGTTATCATTTTGAATTAAATAAAAACCAGGTAACTTCAAAAATACAAAAATAACAACATTACAAAAAGCCCATATATTTTGTTATTGCTTTTGAGGCTCCTCCTGTCAAAAATTATTTCCGGTGGGTGATATCAAGAAGTGTGCTAGAGTGAAACAAAAAATTTATTTCCGCTTTTGATCTCTCTTTAACACATTGATATCTCTTAATTATTGACAGAACGAGCTTCAATCATGCAGGATTCATCTGGTGTCTCAGTGTCACCTGGTTTTCCTACACCATGATTAAGACTATCTTGTATTTTTGTTTAATTGTTTGAAAAATATCGGAAATTTTTTCTCTTCATTTTTAATAAAATGAAATTAAATTATACAAATAATAACGAATACTGAACGAATGGTTTGAATATTTTTGATTTTTTTACATGCATGTAAAAGGCAATTAATAAAAATGATGTATGTATAGCAAGTAACAACATTCGTTATTGTTTTTGAATGAAAACATGACAAAATCAAGGAATATATGAATGACAATAAAAACGAATGTTTCTATTCCTTTCTCTGGTACATACATACAAATTTAAATAAAAGGAAAACAAAAAATTAATACAACATTTAACAAAAGTCTACCTACGATACAAGTTTTAGCGAATAATAAGTAATTCTAAAGAAGACAAATATTTAACTTTAAAATGTGTTAAATAAAGTCTCAACTATGTTAAAAAATGAATAGCTTTGCGGTTAGTTTTGAGCGAAAGTTCCTTTGCTTTCATACTTAGTATTTATTCTATTTTATTTGACTTTAATATACGTGATTTTTCTAATGAAAATATATTAAAGTTTTAAGTTTAGTTATTTTTTTTTTGCTCATTGTTGTTTTGGTATTGTTGTCAAAGCGAGTTTATCTTGTATGAATTCGCCTTGCGCAGACATATTTAAAGTTATAATCTTAATTTTTGGCAACTTAATGCTTACTTACTCTTTTGTTTCTTGTCATTTCATCAAAAATCTTCTCAATTTTTTCATCTGTCAACGGTGGATGCGCAGGTGGCGGTGGCGGTTGCGGTTCTGGTTTCGCCTCCTCTTTCTTAGCCTCTTCCGGCTTAGGCTTAGGAGGATATGCTATGGGCTTTGGTATGGGTGTATCACTTAACACAATATTTATTAGACAATATTCCATGAGAGCCATAAACACAAACACCGTACACACTGACATGAAAGCGTCCACCGCTTTCAAATATGACACCGGCGGTAGTGATGACTGCGATTTCGCATGTTGCGTCGATAGAGTTAGTAGTGAGGTGACACCCAGTGTGACACGTGCTGGTGCTGCTTCTGGCTTAATCCAAAATGATACCCAAGACATGATGACTATCATACACGTGGGTATGTAAGTATTGAAAACATAATAGACAAGACGTCGTTTTAATCTGAATACTACCTCAAGGCAAGTAAAATTACCCGTAGAATAAACCTGGGTACAATCGGCCGTTTCATTGTGTATCAGCGCCACCTGAGGCAATTCTATATTTTCATCCACCACCAAAGGTGTGGTGGGATCCCATTGAAATATCATGTCATCCGTAGTGTGAGACACTAAAATTAAAAATATTTTCTTAATGAAAAGAAAAATATCTTTTTATTTGTTACTGCTGATTTGCTACTTACAACTCTCCATTTGTAATTTACATTCCTGTGTATCATGTGGATAAATGGCAAAATTCATAATACATGACAATTTAAGGGTCAACTTTACCATGTACAATATGGTTTTGTCCTTGTACAGCCACATATAGTGATTTGGTATGGTCATTGTTTGAAATGTTACTGATTTGGCATTTTTGAAAAACGAGTCTGGACGCCATAAACGTTTCAGCCAATCCACCTCTAATAAACGATACTCCTGTGTCATATTCTCAGGCAAACGTAAACGATGATCTTTCCATGTCTGGGCAAAGAAGATATCAGCCACGTAAGTCATAGAGTTTTCATCGATCGAATCTAATCCCATTACTGTAACATGAAAGTAGACAATTGTTGGCTGTCCCTCCTTTTTAGGTGGCCTCATTTTATCGTAACGTTTTATATCTTCCGGTAAAATATCTGTTATTTCTAAACTATGTCTATTTGAAAAAAAAGCAACTATTGATAACTTTGTCAAAACAAAAAAGAACATTTTGTGATCTTACTGAAATTCTGCTTGTGCCAGCTCCTCCAGTGTTATTGAGAGTAATATAAACAGGAATATTTGAATGTACATTGCTAAGGAACGAAGTAGAGATTATCTAATATTTATTATTATAAAAATGCAAAAACAAATGTATAGAGAAAAATATTAATATTTTAATGGAGAGTTTCTTTTTAATAATAAAATTTAATTTGTCAAAATTCTATTTTATGGTAAAGTTTCCTTTCTTTCGAGCATAAAACGACAACAAAATTAAAAAAAAAAAATATTATTTTAAGCAAATAATTTAAAATAAATTTTAAATTAAAGAAGCTAGAAAATAAAGTTATCATTTATTAGAAAACCGTCATAAACATGTGATTTTTAAATTAAAAAAAATTATCCAAAAAAAAATTACCGTTATCGAAATTTTTCATAAATTTTACTTTAAAGTCTACGTCAACTTTTTTTGGATAAGAGCAATAGTCTTTATAACAAGTTCACCACTTATCCAGCATTTTTTTCGGTTTTCTCCAAAAAAAAAAACTTACTAAGAAAAAAATTACTCATATATGTAAAGGGTGGTTAAATTTTAAGGGCCGATGTTGATTTTGAATAAAACGCAAAATATTTAGGAAATTATTTTCATTTCTTTTTATTATGATAATATCGTATGGTTCAATTATGTATAGAACAAAATATCGGCCAAGTGGCCGCCGCAGCCTCGGCGGCACACCTCCATCCGATGGTCCAAATTTTCGATGGCGCTTAGGCAGAATTGAGGTTCTATGCCGTTAATGTGCCGAATTATCTCATCCTTTAGCTCTTGAATTGTTACTGGGTTATCAACGTACACCTTTTCTTTCAAATAACCCCAAAGAAAGAAGTCCAACGGTGTCAAATCACATGATCTTGGCGGCCAATTGACATCACCACCACGTGAGATAACACGGCCATTGAACTTATCGCGCTAAAGAGCCGTTGTTTCGTTAGTTGTGTGGCAAGTGGCACCTTTCTGTTGAAACCACATATCGTCCGCATCCATATCTTCTAATTCGGGCCATAAAAAGTTCGTTATCATCTCACGATAGCGAACACCATTCACAGTAACTGCCTGACCGACCTCATTTTGGAAAAAATACGGCCCGATGATGCCGCCAGCCCATAAACCGCACCAAACAGTTACTCTTTGTGGGTGCATTGGTTTTCCGACAATCTCTCTTGGATATAATTCGCCCAAATGCGGCAATTCTGCTTATTGACGCATCCACTGAGGTGAAAATGTGCCTCATCACTGAAGATGATTTTCTTCAAAAATTTATCATCCACTGTTGCCATTTTTTGCCACCATTCTGACCATTGACGACGTTTGGAATGGTCAAGATACTTTAGTTCTTGAGTCAATTGCACCTTGTAAGCGTGTAAATGCAAGTCTTTATGCATAATGTTCATCAACGACGAGCGTGAGAGGTGCAATTGTTGGGCACGACGACGAGTTGAGGTGGACGGCTCTTCAGCCACACATTTGGACGATGAAATTGACCGAAAAAATCACGAAGTGCTTGATATGCATTTTGATTTGAACGCCCATTTTCATAATAAGCCTGAATAACTTTAGCGCGTTGCTAGATTGTGTATCTTTCCATGGTTCATTGAGTTAGTCTGAAATTGAGAAATCTCAAATAAAATGCAGAAAAATAACTTGACGCTTAGGTGTGGTTCATATTCAACATGGACCCTTAAAATTTAACCACCCTTTATGTATGTATGTGACACTGGTTTATTACATATAACAGAAGTTTAATTCTTTATTACGTTACTCGGTATCCTTATAGAGCGTATGTAGCAATTTTTAGACAAATTCGTTTACAAATAGAATTTTAATTCCTAAAAAATCCTTCTAAATAAATAAAGCCATTCACGAGATACATTATTATCAGAGGTTCCAACAAAAGTGGTAAATAAAATATTTGAAAGTATAATTTCAATCTTAAATTAATTACGGGCACACATCGTTTTGTGCAGTGGCTAGTGAAAGTCGTTGAAAAGTGGGCGTAAAAATAGTCCGTGGCGGTCCTGAAATATATGTCTACCTTCCTTGCAGTGTCAAATTTCAGAAAAATCCGTTAGAAATAAAAAATTTGTATAGCGATCAAGCAAACAGGCCCTGAGTCATCCATTGTTGTTTTATTAGCAACAACATACCATAATGCTTTGTGCAAAGAATTTTTTACTTATTATGGCTGTAGGTCTGACTTTATTTCAATTTAATAAATTAAAAAATCCATTTCTTTAAAAATAATTAATTTAGTCAATATTTCGGACACCTTCATTTTCATTTATTAAAGTGAAATAAAGTCAGACCTAGAGCTCACACAAAAAAAAAATATTAAAAATGTATATGTATATCAGATTTTAAAGGTCGAAAAAAAATTATCAGATAAATTGCTATTTATTTTTATTTTCATTCATTGGTTTTCTGGCTGCCTATATCTAAATGAATCGTACTGATTTTTTTACATGAGCAAAAACAAATACAAAATAAATTAAAAAAAAATGTTTTCATTGGGTTTTATTTCTTTTTGTTTTATTCTCTGAAAACTACAAAACGAAACGAATGCCAACATTTCGTTTTGTTCCTTTTCCAACTCTGCCGCACTTACACCTTTTTCAAAAATAACAGCTAAAGCCCGACCTTCAATTATTTAGTAACCTTTTATTATTAAAAAATTTCTAGATTTCTATATAAATACATACATACGTACATACTCACATCTCACCGTACCATTTACAGTTTTTTAAATAATAGCTTTTTCCACTACATACAGATTCTATTACTGAGAACATACAGACATTTATTTACTGCCGCGTATAATCAACAACAATTACAATAATTTAAAAATATCTCACATACGTGCGGTGCGTTAGAATTTTAATTCAGTTACACATTCATTGTTGCTGGCAGTTGTTTTTAAAAATTTATATATTACGAGTATGTACTACTGCCTGAAAAAACAATTTTACCTTGCCTTTAACATTGAATTTCCTAAAATATTTATTTTAAATCCTTTTCTTGTTGTTGTCTATTATTGTTATTGCTGTTGTTGCATTACAAGAAAACAGGAAAACACTCGTGATCACAAGAATTTTTACTAAACAAAAATCAGCAATGAGAAAGAAATCATTGTCATTTGTAATTACCTTGGCGGCTAGGCCCGTCATTACATACATACATACATACATACATACACGTACATTCTTTTTTTATATTTTTCCTATTACAAATGTTAATGCTACATTAAAAAAAAGTCTTAAAATAGTTAGAATTTAACGCACATGATTTATTTTCTATTTTTTTTTTTTTTTTTTTTTTTTATTATTTTAAGAAAAATTTAATGTGCAGTCAGTCGTTAGTAGTCAGTCATAATTTTTTCTTTTGTTTTGTTTCTTGTTTTTGATTTTTTTACAAATTTTTTATTTGTCTCTCATCACAATAGCGACTTAATTCACAATTAAAACCTCTTTAGAGCAAACCTAACAAAAACAGCAACAACAAAAACCCATTAAGTAGCATGTGTATGTGAGTGTGGGTGTGGGTGTGTTTGAGTGAGCGTGTTCTTTTGTTAAAATACCACAGAATTCCTGAGCAAAAAAAAAATGGCACAAATTGTCTCATTGAGTAGAAATACATACGTTATTTTTAACTGACTTCACTCAAGGTTAATTTATACTTTTTTCTACTTGAAAACCTTAAATCATTTAAAAAATTTTAACTTTCAACTTATTAAAAAAAAGTAGGTACCTATAGAGTGCTTAAGGCGATAAAGTTATTTGGTTTTAACCCTAGAAGCACTTTCTTATTTTTAATACACTTAGGGCCATTATTACAACTAAACGATAACTAAAAGTAGGATGTTATCGAACAGATAAATGCTTTTTGGTTGTAAACATACTTTAAGTAAAAATTGTATGATAAGCTAAAGATAGGTTTGTGTTGCTAAAGCCCATTTTTAATCCTCCCCAAAACCAACACAATGTACAAAATTAAAAAAAATTTAAATTAATTTTTATTCATGTAACTTAAAAACCTAATACTAAAATTTAATTTTATTAAAAAAAAAAGAAAAAATAATTCAAGTTTTTTTTTTGGCATTTTGCCTCTTTTTATTCATGGGTAAAAATGCTAAAATATGCAAAAGTGCTTTTGTAAATAAACAAAATTAAAATATAAAATATTTTAAGTGATTTAAAATTCCTGTAATAGATAAAAATTAAAACATTTGAAGACAATAAAATTGTTAAAATGTGCAGTTGAAGGCATTTTTTATTTATGCACGTATACTAAATGTAAAAACATCTGATTCCGTACGGAATGTACGACCAGTTTCGTTCTTTACTTAAGCGAATTACATTTGCCGAAACTTTTTGTTAAGTCTATTATAGTTTGTCGTATACAGTTTGTATATAATCTCACAATTGTTTAAGCCAGCTTATGTCTATTATATAATAAATAGTTAGGCCTTAAGTGTATTTTATTTTATATGAAGATATCAAAGATTTTACACATGAATAATATTCGTAAGTTCATTAAATACGAAAAGTTTTAATAGTGAATTACAAAAAGCCCATATATTTTGTTATTGCTTTTGAGGCTCCTCCTGTCAAAAAACTATTTCCGGTGGTTGATATCAAGAAGTGTGCTAGAGTGAAACAAAAAATTTGTTTCCTCTTTTGATCTCTCTTTAGCACAATGAAATCTCTTAATTTTTGACAGAACGAGCTTTAATCATGCAGGATTCAGCTGGTGTCTCAGTGTCACCTGGTTTTCCTACGCCATGTACGGATGAATATCCAGTTACATATCGTCATATGATTTGATTAAAGTCCTATAAGAAATTTTAGAGGAGAAGCCAAGAAATTCGATAATATAAAAAATTAACAAAACTTGTTGAACATGAATCAAAAAGTTATGTAAATGTGAAGAAACTTTTAATTTCACGTTATCAGATAACGAGAATTGATCTCCTGGTCGAAACCAATCAATGTTTTCAAAAATATGTATTCGAAAATTTGTGAAATATTCACCCCCTATCGGCAATAACATGTGAAATATTTTTTTCCATGAGATTTTTATAGCCTATCAGCTCACATTGATTGTTATAAACAAGAAGAACAAGCTGAGTGTGCAAAAAATTTTAAATTTATATCAAAAAAATTTAGTAAAATAATGTTTGGAATTGCAGCCTACGTTTATCCTATTCATCTGACCCCTTGAATCAATTTTTATGTTAGATTTAAACAACTTTATGGAGTTGATAAAGAAGAATTTTATTATTTTCTGGATGTGACGTCTCTTAAAAAATAATTTGGTATTCCAACGATAGTAAAGCTTGAGAGTTTTTGCAGTGGGATGATACCAAACGGAAGTAACAAGAGATTATGAAGTCGGTATGGCACAATCTACATTCTGCGAAATGCTTTCATAAATATTAAATGTTTTAGAGAAAAGTCTTTGTCACCAGTGGATAACGTATCTGTCCGACGAAGAAAGTATACTCACGGCCGAAGATTTATTCAACCCAATTATTTACAAAAATTTTCCCTTTCCTCTTATCATTAATATAATTGTTGAAGTTTTTAAAATAGAAAGTCATTTGATTTGAAATATTTTTTTCCAAAAACCAAAATTTTCCTTGAAAAAAAAAAACCTGGAGAATATTCATGATTCGGCTGATCGTAAATTTGGAATACCTGCTATTTTGGAATGTATTTGTCATACCCACATTAATATTGTAGCCCAGAACTAAAACAAATATTAGGGAAAAGTGAACAAATTTAGTGGGAAAAAACTATTTGCGATAAGGGGAAATTTCTTGAAGTAAAAATTTTTTCATGTTGTCAATCTCAATTGAATTACTTAAAAGTTAATTCTTCATGGGAGTTATTCATGATTACAAATATGTGAAATGGGAATAAATTACGAAGGAAAAATTATTCATGATAGGGGGATTAAAAAAAATTATTTTTTGTTTGATTTTCTAATTCAAAACACACATTTATGTATACAAAAGGATTATTTTTACAAAATCATACCATACCTGTCGCTACATATGCGACAATAAATAGATGATAAATAAAAAACTTTTAAACAATTTTTTTATTTAACAAAAAATAACACAGGCCAACAAATAATTTTTTTTTCATATGGGTACTTTTATTTACAATTTATTTTTAAAACATTAGGTAAATGGTTTTGATGAAAGAAGGAGACATTAATACGTTCTTAATCTACAGAGCTTAAAATAAAGTTGGCTTTATGCAATAGTATAGTGTACACATACATATGCATATAATATCTACATATTCTATTACTAGCACATACCCATATTTATTGTGTGTTTCTAATTTCTAAAAGAGAGATCAAAAATGTGGTCTTTTTAATCGTTTAACCTCTTCTGTCTCATCTAGCAAAGCTATGGAGATTATCTAGTCTCTTAAAAGATAACGAGAACTAAAACTTTTTAATTAATCTTTAATGTATAGAATCTGAAGATCTTCATGAAATAATTCACTATTGGATACAAACCATGAAGAATTAACAATGCATCTTAAGGTCTTTGACTGGTATCGTTGCAATATTTCTATGTTGTCTCCTAAATAAATACTATGGGTCCATATTGATTTGAAAGCCCAGAAAAGGTGTTCTGTGAGCCTATCTTGCACTAATCTGAGTTCAGTTTGCACATACGATGATGGAAGATCAGATGTACAAATTGTGTATAATATTGGACACAGAACGCTTCCTTGAGGCATCCCAGCGTAAATAAAATGTATTTCTAATTTTTATTATCACTTACTCTGGCAAAAATTAATTTTTTTTTAGATAAAATTTTGACAACAGATAAGCTTAAGTTTGAAAAGTAAACTTTGATGCCAGACATTATCAACAGCTTTTTTAACATCCAGGAAAACTGCAGAGCAATATAGTTTCCTCTCGAAAGAATCAGCTATTACATTAATTATTCGATGGCAATGCTCTAGAGTGTCATGCTTATGCTTAAGCCAAAATTGGTAGACTGTTACTATTATCTTTCCAACAGAGCTATTAAATGGTGGAAAACTATTCTTTAAAAATTGCTTAAAATAATGGCAACAAACTAATGATAAAATATTATCATAGACGTTTGTTTGGTTTGGGTACAGCGTTGTCATATTGTAAGATTTTGAGATACTAAAGTTTTTCTTCTCAAATAAAAGTTTTTTTTTTTTTTAATTTATATACCTAACAATAGTTTTTCAAATATTTATTTAAAATAATTTTTACATTTTGTAAAACTTTACTATTTTTGGCTTATTTCAAAAACTGTTCAAACTTATTTTATTCCTTTTACTACCTTTTATTGCAGCACTGGTTAATATTTGCTTACTCCCTGCATAAAACATTGTTTTATTATTTGTTTTTCTATTTACATTCAAAAAATTGTTCTATTATTTCAGCTGAATATTCTTAACCAACTCAAAATTGAAAAGTAAATGCCCAAAAGTTTATTTCTTTTTAATACATAAATCTATGTTTGCATTTTAACATGGATAAATATAACTAAAAACACACACATTTATACACGCAAAGAAAAAAGATGGTTGAATATGGTCACCGCAAACATAATTTGCTCTTCACAAAAATATTATTATTAATTTGAAGAATCTAAGCATTATTATGATCACGATAAACATATTTCTAGTTATTTTTAACAATATTATGTTTAGCGTCACAGAGCAACCATAATACTATCATATTATTTTTAATAAAATTTTAACTGAAACCATAAATATGTTTATAGTAAATATTTATAATAATGAGAAAATATGGTTGAAAGTAAATTATCTATTTTGTGAGCATAAAACAAAAACTTAATCGTTCGAACTCAACTGAGCTTTGTGGCTGAAGTGGTTGAGTAGCGAGTTAATTCTTTTTAACTAAATATTCCAAAGTTTGAATCCCAGTCAAATAAAATTAAAAAAAAATTCAGGCACGTAATGTATAAATAAATAAAAATTAATAGAAACGAGAAAGCCAATGGAATAAAAAAAAATTTATTTATATTTACAAAAAATTTATATCAATTTTTTTAATTCATATTAAAAATATTTTTAAAAATATTTTTAAAAATATTTATATAAAATATGTATGTATTTAAAAAAAAATTTTAGCCCTGACCGGGGGTTGAACCACAACATCTGTAGTTGAAATGTATTTTTAATGTGTTTGATTTAAAAATATATATAGTTAGATGCAATCACAAATCTAACCATACTATGCTTCCACCAGAATATGGTTGCCTCAACCATAGTTTTTCTTTGCTTGTACTACTTTTCAATAATTAGCAAGAAAAAAAATTTTTTTATCGAAAAAAAAAGTGTTTTTTCAGAAAATTTAAAATTTGCCAAAAAAAATATGAAAACACTGAGATAATTTTAAGATCGCGTTATATAAAATGTAGTTTTATCCGATAAGTTTTTTCCAACTGTGGAATCTATCATAACCAGGAAGTCGGGTCTTGTTCTATGATAATGTGAAATGAAAAAAATCTTTTTAGTTTTCATACACAGTTTTCATTTTAACTTTTCATAACTACAACTTTTATGATTCTCGTCTATGTTATGAAAAACTGTTTCATTTAAATTGTATTGCTGAAAATTTTAAGCCTACATATGTTATGCTAAAAATAATAAAAAATATTAAATTAAAAAAATAATTAATAAATTTATGAATTTCTTTGTACAGGTAGGTCGTCTGACCTGCATATAATTTCATTGCAAAAAAGTTTTTTAAGCAGAGAAAAAATCTAACAGGTTTTTGCGCTGTTTTTGAATCCATTAGAACCAACGTTGCCAGGAGCTAGAAAAAAATAAGCTAAATTTGCCTTTCAAAAAGGCTCGAAAAAGCTAAAAAAAAAGTTAAAAAACTATCGCTTAAAATTCAAAATAATAAAAAAATAATTTTTATAAGAAATCAAGAAGAGAACATACAATGACAAAAACTACAGAAAATATGGTCGTCTTTTTTGGTCATAACTTGATGTTTTTTGAAAAAATTATAAACAAAAATTTTGAATTAAAGCCAATACGTTTATTTATCCACGCAAAAGAAATCAAGTCGATGTCTTGAAAACTAAGCAAGTTATGACCAAAAAGTCAAACAGTTCTACTAAAAAATGGTCGGAAAGAGGCAGTAGTAGAACTGGTTACCTTTTTGGTCATAACTTGCTTAGTTTTCAAGATATCGACTTGATTTCTATTGCGTTGAATAGATAAACCTATTGAATTTAATTGGAATTTTTTTTTGCGGATAGTGCGAAAAAAAAATTTTCGCAAAAAATTATCATGAAAAATAATAACCCCTTTTTTTTTTTTTTTAAAAAAATTATGAAAAAATTGTGTTGCACTATCCACAAAAAAAAGTGCGAAAAAGAAAAAAGGCTAGGAAAAAAGCTAGAGGCTAAATCATAAATTGTAAGTCTAAATACGAGAAAAAAAGGCTAAATATAGCCTTAAAAAAGACTAAAATGGGAACTGTTTACACATTATTTAAATCATAACAGTGGGACTTTTCATACTAGTTAAGTTTTGTTAAAGTAATTATATATTTAATGGAATATTTTTCACATTCTCTTTTTCCTTCTAATATCAATTATCGTTCTACTTAATTTTCGCTCAAGATAAACACTATTTTCATGGCAAATGATGGCAAAATTTTCCAAGTCACCTTTCCCTGTGTTAAAATCTTTGGAGACGCCGACAGCTTATGATAAATGCATAAAGCCAGCAATGCAGCTTGAATATCTAACATGAACTATATAAAATCCTTACTCTTTTCGTTATTATTTCGTTAGAATTCCGCCAAAAATTTAAGTATTTTGCGTTATGAGGGAAGAAATGAAAATATAAAATTAATGTTTGGCGTTTCGACGAAGGTATTTCAATCCAAGATTAAAGACAAAAGTGGCTTTTAAAAAAATATGCTAGATAAGTGAAATTTCCTTTCATAAATATAAAAAGAATTAACTTACAATTTTTTTGTATTTACTCGGGTGTTTTCCTTTTTCACGTACAAATTTTAAATGTAAAAAAAATTTTCATATGAAAAATTATTATGGTTATAAATAGTTTACACAGAAAGTAAATTAATTGTGTAAAAATTTAGTTTCGCTCATTTTTTTCATATTAAAATATTTTAGAATTTGAATGTAATTTTTCAGTCAATGGGAATTAAAAAAAAGTAATGCAAATGTAAAAAAACATCATTTAACGTTATCACAGAACGAAAATGGAGCCCCATATCAGTATTTCGAATGAACAATTTAATGCAAAATTTCACATTTTAGGATTCCTCGAATTAAAATTATTTTTGATATTTTTTTTTTTCTTTTCAAAACACGGATTCCCAGAACTGCAAATTAAGTTTTTGTACGAAATTAGAAAAAGAAAAAATTTTAAAAAATATTTTTAAGTTAAAATAATTCTTTTTATAATTGAAAAGAGCGCTTTAGCGTAACAGCGCTAACAGAAGTAGCGTTAATCGAGGTATGCCTGTACTTAGTGTCAAGATTTAATTTTTAATTTGTACAGGGGAAATCGCTTTAATCGGAAAATCGATTTTACATGATGAATCTAAAAAATGTTCAATATCGTATCTTTTAATTTTAGACTTTTTAATGATTTAAAAAAAAAAAAAAATTTTTTTTGAAAATTTTTGTTTTTCTTTTTTTTAATATTTGTGAATATTACAAGAAATTACAACACTGATGAAAAATTTATAATAACATATTTTAAAATTTATTTTATGCCGGATCCATAGGTGTTCCTGTAAATTTAATTAAAGAGTTATTGCAAATTATATGGGGCACCCATAACGGTAAATCTCAAAAAATTGACGTAGAACTACTGCCATTTGTATTCAAATTGACTATGAAATCTTAGCCAGCACAAAAAAATGTCATTTTGTTGGCCTGTGTTCCTTATTTTAGGATTACCAAAAAAAAATTTTTCAAAGATAATTTTTTAGTCAATATTTTCCACTTCAGTTTTAATATTTAACAAAAATTTACGAATGTAAAAATATAATTATTTGGCTACAACAGTGAAGGATATATAAGATTTAGTCCACCGTTTTTAATTTGTTGTTAAAAGTATTGCAAGACTATTTTGACAAAAAATTTGTTAATTATAAAAATGAATACAATTAATTTAAAAAAAAATGGGTCGAATTATGGCATTCGATATTGATCCCAGTTTCAGTTACATGTTTTTTAATATTATGTTGATAAATTAATTATATGAAGCTTGTTTAATTAAAAAAAAAATATTAAAATACTTTTGTTTAATTTTATGAAAAAAGGAAAATATAGATTTTTTTTAAATAAATTTATTGCTTTTTTTTCTTTTTTTTTTTGATAAATACGAATATGAAATAAATTGTTGATTTATTTATCATGTTATCTTTTAATTAAACTGTTTGACAACTCACCAATTTTTAATTTTTTTTTTCTTTTTTAATTTTAGTTTTATATTTAAATTTAAAACCTTTTCTTCGTTACTTTATGTTTTGCACTGCCAATAAATATTAATATTTTTTAACTTAAAATATTTACTACATGATTAGAAATAAAAAAATTTTAATTTAAATTCTCATAAATATTTTTTCTTTTTAAATTTTATATTTTTTTTTTATAAATTATTTATTTCATTTAATTCATATTAATTTTTTTAAATCTTAAAATAAATTTCATTTTGTTCCGTAATTTTTTTTACTTAACAACTACCATCGTTGAATTTCCGATACAAACTGGCAGTTGCTTAAATGTATTTTGAATTTGAAACATTTTTACTGATTTTTTTTATATTTAATATAATTTTTTTTAATGAGAAACTACACTAGTTAAGAGTTTGTTTGTGTGCAGCGCAGTGGTACGTTAAAAACAAAACTAAAACACACACAAAAAAAAATTATAAACGATTTTATGTATGTATGTAGTTTAACCTCCTCGCGTCAGGTTTTCCCTTCGTCCTTTACTTGATACGGTTGGTGATAGTGACGAAAATAAATCTACTTAAGAAAAATATGACAAAAAAACAGAAAATCAAAGCAAAATGACTAGACATGTAAAAGAAATAAATTTTTAATTAAAAAAAGGTTAAGGCCTATTATTATAAATTATGATTTCGTATGTTATTTAAATCTTGAATCGAATACTACCGATGCGTGATAGATATGGATCATTTTCCTTAACTTACTGTTTACTTTTCTGTCTAAAGTCTACCAAGATTAACGGTAATCTGTTCCACAAAATCCTAGTTGTAACTATTGATAGCTTGTAAAAATTCGCCTAAAAGGAAATACGCACATACTTTTTGTTTGATTTAAGTTAAGCGAATAGGCTTACAGCAGTCTGCACAGACTTTTAGTCCAAACATTCAGTTTGTTTATGAGTAGATTTGTCTTTAACTTTTAAAATTTTTTTTTTTTCTTAAAAAAAGGTTGGTAACAAATTTTACTGCAGCCTCTTAACACATTTTTGTTTCTTCCTTTTACACTGTAAAAATGTATTTGTATGTGTGTAGTAAAGTAAATGATTGTTTGCAAGTACTCGTACATGCATGACATTGCCCACTAAAACGTATGCCTTGTGTTAAGCACATCATCATGACATTATTATGAGGACATTGTATTAGTGCCACTTGACAATTGATGTTATTTGGTAACTCTATTATTATTATTATTAGCAGTCTGCAATATTTTTTTAGAAATCACTCTCCCTCTCTCTCTCTTTTGCTCTTTCTCCACTGCTGTGTTTAAACAACGGCAGCAGTTTTTAAGGATCCTTTTGCCTTCCTCTCTGTCTTGTTTGTACTAGTTCTTATGCATTTATTGTTTAATTCAATGTTAATTTGTGTCGTTGTGATTGTAGTTTCCTTTAATTTTCTATTAATTATTGATTATTGCGTTAGTTGAGGTCTTGAATCCTTTTCATGTTCTTGATGGTGTTTATTTCTTTTATCGTCCTTTAATAATAATGGTTCGCTTATTTGTTATCACATTTTCCGCTTCTCCTTTTGTCTATTCAATTTCTGTGTAAATATTGTCGAAGGAAAAGTTGATTGAAATTAGCTAGAACTAAGAAACGTTTAAATAGTTTTCCAAGAATAATAGTGATTCCCAAGAGAAGAATATTAATTGGAGCGGAAAAAAAATTGTTTTTTGAAGGTTACAGAATTGATAAAATGTTATGTACACATATGTAAGTACGTATGTGTAAAAAATTTTTGAAATTGATTACAGCCAAGCTGGTAGATACTCGTAAATTAGTTTTTGTTTTCTAAACAGAAAATTTTAGTTTAACTGCATGAAACAAGAGGAGAGCCTGGAATCGAACTTGCAGAACTTGCAAGCCTTTACCTTTTGTATATTAAACACATAGAGGACAATAAAAATGAATATGCTACAGGGTACAGAGACAGATATATATACTGTCTCTTTCTGTCTTTCATAGCTCTCTGTGGCCCTGTGTTAAACTCCTAATCATAGTGTAAGAAAACCAGGTGATACTGAAACGCCAGCTGAATCTTGCATGATTGAGACTCCTCCGTTCAAAAGTAAATAGACATCAATATTTTAAAGAGAGATTAAAAACGCTCCAGCACACTTCTTGATATCAACCACCGGAAATAACTTTTCACAGGAGACTCAAAAGCAATAACAAAATGCATTGTGCTTTTTGTAATGTTGTTATTATTGTATTTTTGAAGTTACCTTATTTTCTTATACCGTGCTTCTAATGCTTGAATGAAAAGTAACTCTCCGTTTTCACTATGAAAGTATTTAAGATTGGTTAAATATTATCGTTTTCTTCTTTCAACTTTTATATCATTCTCACAATACAAATTTTGTTTGTTGTTTTGATCTCAAAACGAATTTCATGTACGATCAAGTGTGTACTCGTTTCTATACTCTTTCTCCCTCTTGCCTACAAAGTACGAACTCATACAGTAAGACTTTCATTGTGAAAACGGGAATTAAATTAATCAAGCTACGAGTGATTTTTTTGCTATTATCTTTTTGGCAACACTAGTTTTGACAGCTCACGCACGTTTTGTATCTTGTGTCACTGTCAAACATCTTCAGTTTGGTCTATAATTTAATCATGAATCGTCTTACAAACGAACAACGCTTGCAAATTATTGAATTTTATTACCAAAATGCGTGCTCTGTTAAGAAAGTTCATCGCGCGCTTCTTCCATTTTATGGTCAGTTTAATCGACCTACTGAGGCTTCTATTCGGGCTATTGTAACAAAATTTCGCACCAAATTTACATTGTTGGACATTAAACCACCAACACGCTTACGTAGAGTGCGAACTGAAGAAAATATCGCAGCCGTATCGGCCAGTGTTGGTGATGACCGTGAATTATCGATTCGGCGCCGTTCGCAGCAATTGGGCCTCTGGTACTCCACTACGTGGAAAATTTTGCGGAAGGATTTTGGTGTGAAGCCTTATAAGATACAACTGGTGCAAGAATTGAAGCCAAACGACCTACCACAACGCCAAATTTTTGGTGAATGGGCTCTTGAAAAGTTAGATGAAGATCCACTTTTTTATCGAAGAATTGTGTTCAGCGACGAGGCTCATTTCTGGTTGAATGGATACGTGAACAAGCAAAACTGCCGTATTTGGAGTGAAGAGCAGCCAGAAGCATTGCAAGAGCTACCAATGCATCCACAAAAAACAACCGTTTGGTGCGGATTATGGGCTGGCGGCATCATTGGGCCGTATTTCTTCAAAGATGATGCGAATCACAACGTTACTGTGAATGGTGAGCGCTACCGTGCGATGATAACAAACTTTTTTTTGCCCAAAATGGAAGAGCTTGACTTGCATGACATGTGGTTTCAACAAGACGGTGCCACATGCCACACAGCACGCGAAACAATGGACCAATTGAGAAGCGAGTTCGGTGAACAGTTTATTTCACGCTTGGGACCAGTCAATTGGCCGCCCAGATCGTGCGATTTAACGCCTCTAGACTATTTTTTGTGGGGCTATGTTAAGGCTAATGTCTATAGGGACAAGCCCGCTTCGATTGACGCACTGGAAGCCAACATTGCCAACATTATTCATGAGATACCGGCCGAAATGTTGGAAAGAGTATGCCAAAATTGGACTAAGTGGATGGACCATTTGAGGCGCAGCCGCGGCAAACATTTGCATGAAATAATCTTCAAACATTAAATTATATCGACCCAACTATCGATCCAAATAAATATTTCATGCATTTTTCTGAATTTTATGTGTTTTTTTTTTTTTAAATTTCCGATAGTTCTTATAAAATCACCTTTTATTACTGTCTCAATCTTCCGTGAGAGCCTTATTTAAAAAAGCTGATTTTTTTTAATTTGCATTGAAATTTGACGCCCCTGTGTGACCCTGTTCTACATAGGCTACAATGTTTTAAGAACCTCTGTAAAAATAAAATTTATATTCTCTTGGAGACTTTGTGGGTCTGTGTATTCATTTGTTCGGTATCTCTTTACTCTTTGTATGCCTACTCACGTAGTAAAAGACCCCGCGAGACCGAGTGAAAACACTTAAAAATAGCAGTGTAACAAAACGTAAGTGGACTTTTCTGTAAAATTATGCAAAGACCTTGAAAAAAAAAAAGAAAAAAAAACAAATGAAAATAGAGTTAAAAACTCTAAACTAAAAAAAAAAACTAGCTCAAATGTCATTACTGATTAAAAACACAATTTTTTTGCAGCCAACTTCATTACAAAACTGGATTTCCAACTACTCAGCGCTGCCGACGAGTAATTTCGGTATGCCCCAAGGCATATTCATTTACAAAGTAACTGCGAGTAGACAAAAACAAATTATTTACCTCTGAGATGTCAGAATTCATATGCATGTAGTTGTATAATTATGTACCTGCAATAGTGAAAAGAAAAATTAACATACCCAACAAACCAAATCACTTGAGAATAATATTAAAATAATAATTAAAAAAAAATATTTTCATTTGCTTTAAACAAAAATTTAAGTAAATTTATATTACATAAATAAATAATAAGAATGACCTTAAGAATTTTTTATATTCTCATATTGAATTGTAGTTTGATTGTTATATGGTTTGTTGGGTAAAGAAAAAAATACAAATAGAAAAAAAAATATCCAGCTGTATAGAACTGCTTTTACCTTGTAAGTAAATATGCCTCGGTATGCCCCATACATTGAGCATGAGAATTTTTGACAGGTAACCGCTCTATATTTTAAATTTCGGAATTCTGGTTAAATATTCAAAAATATCTACTTACAAGTATTTCCTATTTTCTTAGAATTTTTTTATTTAAAAACAAAAATTTTAAACCAAATTCAAATTAACGACAGAAATACCCAAAAAATCCGCCCTGGAATATATCTTTCTATGGCAATACTAGGGGTACTCACGACAGTGCGTAAAAACAATACAAACGATGCAAATGAGTAAAAAAATTCTTCGGTTTGCTCAACACAACAACAAAATGTACACGTTTGCATTTTGCTTGATTTTCCTCCGTTTGCTCTACAAATATTTTGACTGACAGATAAAAGTAATGTTGCCAGATTTTTGTGGGGTTTTGTGATCTGGTAGCATTGATTTTGGGGCTTGCTAGCAAAAATTTAAAAAGGACACCGCAGTGGGAAGAGCAAATTCACACATACATATGCGGTTGCTTACCAAATTTTTTTTAAGTAACCCAGTAAGCACATAGGTTTCACTTTAAAATTGATAATGCTTTGTGAAAAATATTTCATGATAATTAATGCATTTGGTAATATGTAATCCCTTTTATGCTATCAGGTATTTAAAATAAAGAGAAAATAAAATATGAAAAGACATTATGATGCGTTTCTGCGAAAAAAAAAATTTCAGACTAAAAATTTATTTGTTCAAAGCAACGCTGTAGGTTAAATTCTTCACATTTCAAACATTGTTTAAATTCGACTGTACGTGTGTTTGACATTGTACTCCTCCTAAAAGACTGGGCCGATTTAATTGAATTTTTTTGTATACCTTTAAGGTCCGCCCGGCATGTGACGCTGCATTAAGTATCTGACTTATTTATCTACTATCTGTTTTTACCCGGTCTTGCACGGGACTTTAATCTATGATTACGATTTCTTAGACTAAGAAGATCGAATATCCAAAAATGTTATACAGGGTGGGCCAAAAGAAACCAAGGGGTGTAAAAGTTTAATAACTTTTTTGTTTATTAACTTTTTTTTATTTTTTCTTTCAGATTATATAATATACAAAATGGAAATTTTTTTACACTAAGTATGAAAAATGATGTCTCTTAAATGACCACCGTTTTCAGCTTCGCACTGATGGGCTCTTTTTAGAGCATTTTCCATAACATCTTTCAAAACTTGTGGCTGTAGCGTTCGAATTTCTGCAACAATGTTTGCCTTGAGTTCTAGGATTGTCTCTGGCTTGTTCACATACACTCGCTCCTTCAAAAAACCCCAAAGAAAATAGTCGGGTGCTGTCAAATCTGGCGATCGCGCTGGCCAAATAATTTCCGAATTTCGAGAAATTATTCGCTCTCCAAAAATTTGACTTAAAAGTGCCATTGTGTCTCGGGTAGTATGGGCAGTGGCTCCGTCCTGCTGAAACCACATACCAGGTCTGTTTTCAAGAGCAGGATGTAAAAAATTTGCTATCATAAAACGATACCGCTCTCCATTTACGGTTACAGCACTTCCATCTTCATTCTCGAAGAAGTAGGGCCCAATGACATTTTCAGATGTGATCCCACATCATACTGTACACCTGATGGGGTGCAATTGGCGTTGATGAATGGCTCTTGGATTTTGAAAACCCCAGAACCTACAGTTCTGCTTGTTAACAAAGCCATTCAAATGAAAATGAGCTTCATCACTCATAATCAAATATATATATTTTTAAAAAATAATAAAATTCTATTGTTCTGGTTCTCTGTTCAGTTGTGAACCTCTCCATTATAAATTCTCCCAGTGTTGTCTATATAATCTGAAAGAAAAAATAAAAAAAAATTAATAAACAAAAAAGTTATTAAACTTTTACACCCCTTGGTTTCTTTTGGCCCACCCTGTATTTTCATCAAAACCCAAGTTATATTTTAATGAAAATAAAAATTTGCCACGCCTACTACTACCCCTACTTTTAACATTTTTCTCAAATTGAAGAATTTTTTTATATTATGTTCAGGACAACCCAACTTAGGTTTTTATGAAAGAAAATTTTACCACGCTCTTCTCTACGCCCAATTATCAAATTTAACGTTTGCCGGGTCAGCTAGTAAAAGTATAAATATAGAAAACTTTCTAACCCAATGATAACACTACATATCAAACGTTTGTCATCATGCTCTCTCAAAAAAAATTTTTTTTTTCGCTCACTAAAACTATTATAGTTTAAATGGCGCCCATCTATGCTCTAATCAATAGACTTTTCCATAGGTAGTTCAATATGTTCAGCATTTTTGCAAAAAAAAAAAAATACACACTCACATTTTCATTAAGATGTGTGCACACACACGGTTGTATTTTGATTTGTGGACCTATTATATTGATTTTCAACACTCAGAAAAATGGTAAAAAAAAGAGGTAGTCGCGGTTTTTTACTCAATAGCAACCTGATGACAGCAACTCCCTAACGATTTGTAGGCTGAATTTTCTGGATGTTGCCTAGGGATAGTTAACTTTTACGACTACGCAGACTGAAAGACAGATATTGCCAAATCGACTCTGCTATTTATAAGGATGTACAGTATAGGCTTTTGGCCTACAATGAACGGTATTAAGTCTTATAATTTGTTCTCTAATTTTATTTTTTATTTAACAAACAATTTAATTTTGTCATTTCAGGTTGTTCAATGCTGAACTGGAACTTAAAATCGGTTGATATTCAACTAAGGTGCTTGACAAATTCCAAACACAGATTCCAGAAAAATAATATCAGTTCTCAGATACTTTTTTTCGCACAGTGTTCTAAAATCTATAAAAAGTTATTACAAGCATATGCAGAATTAAAAATGTGGTTCAATTAATGATAGTCTGAAGTTACTTAGTTATCTATAAAATATATGTCTATTTTTAAATACAAAACAATTTTAATAGTGCAGCAGAAGTTCTTAAATGTTGATGAAGCGTTTGGAAAGCTATAGAGAAGAAGGGCATCAAAAACATATATAAAAGTGATTATTTAATAAAGTTTATATATAATATTATATATTAAAAAGTAAAGGGTGTTTTTTATAGACATATAGAACTTTAAGTTGGCATTACTGTTCAAGATGGCGACCGATTTAACAGCTGTCAAGTGATTTATTCTCAGTTTGGTTTGGCAATTCATCATGAATAGACTCACGCCTGAACAACGCTCGCAAATAGTGCAATTTTATTTTGAAAACGAGATTGCCATTGTTCCCGATTTTCATAAGCGAATTTTGTTTAGCGTTGAAGCGCACTTCTGATTGAATGGCTACGTCAACAAACAAAACTGCCGCATTTGGAGTGAAGCTAATCCTCAAGTGTATGTCGAAACACCGTTACATCCAGAAAAACTGACTGTTTGGTGCGCTTTATGGGCTGGTGGAATCATTGGTCCGTACTTCTTCAAAAACGATGATGGCCAGAACGTTACAGTCAATGGTGATCGGTATAGAGCCATGATCACTAACTTTTTCATTCCTGAATTGAACAACCATGATGTCCAGGAGCTGTGGTTCCAACAAGACGGCGCAACATGTCACACAGCTCGTGCCACAATCGATTTATTGAAAGACACGTTTGGTGACTGCCTAATTTCACGTTTTGGACCTGTGAATTGGCCTCCAAGATCTTGTGATTTAACACCGCTAGACTACTTTCTGTGGGGCTATGTAAAGTCATTGGTCTATGCGGATAAGCCACAAACGCTTGACGATTTGGAAGACAATATTCGCCGTGTTATTGCCGATATACGGCCACAAATGTTGGAAAAAGTCATCGAAAATTGGACGTCCAGATTGGACTACATCCGAGCCAGCCGTGGCGGTCATATGCCAGAAATCATATTTAAAATGTATTGTCACAAGATTATTTTTCGGATAAATAAAATTCATGTCAATCGAATAATCCATCGTTGTTTTATTGCAATTTCAAGTTCTATACGTCTATAAAAAACACCCTTTATAAGAAAAATATTGTTTTTTATAAGTCCCTATTTACATTATGGACATTGCTGTCCGGACAGACGAAGGTTGTAGGAGAGGGGTCAAATACGCAAGGTGTGTAGTACACGACCGTCTGTACTAGGCCTTTTTTTGTCTCTCTTTTCAACTTTTCGTAATAATCGTCTTGTTGTTTCATTTCATTTTTGTGCACTGTGTTAATTTGCCCATATTTTCATAGAAATCAATTTTTAAAATGTATTTATTTATTACTCGTATTAATTTAATTTGGTTTGCTTCAAAATTCCTTTTCAATTAAGCACGTCACGAAAATAAATGGAAAGAAGAATTGAAAAAATTTCTATCTGGACATTAATGTCCGAAATGTAAACGATTTAGGAAAGAACAAACGAGAATTGAATAAATATCTGGCAAGAAATGTCCATAATGTAAATGGGGACTAAGGGGGCAGCTGAATCAAGTATAACAATCAACTGATTAGTCACATATACATCATTGTTGATTAGGAAAAAGCATTAGAATAAGCAGTTCAGATATATTTATGTTCTAAAGTTATCGAAATTTAACATGATAGAGGGAAATTCCAAATCACACCTACACAAAAGTTTTCATCACTTTTTACACATTGCCTTTAAGAGCCTGATAGAAACTGTCTATTGCGATATGATGGAAGACTCCATCAAATGACTGTCACTGTTCTTGTATGATATCTATTTACTTAAGACTTATGTATGAATATGCACATATTTATTGTATTTAAAATCTTTTAAACTAAATCAAGGTTAACATAAACAACTTAAATTCGTTGGTACCGAATCTTATATACCCGTCACTGTAGTAGCCATATTTTTACATTCACATTCTTGTTAAATATAAAAAAAAAATCCAATGGACTGGCAAATACTGATTAAAATAAATTTCTTTTGTTAATCATAAAATATATAATTAATATCATTTAAAGAAATTCAAATTAACCACATCCACAAAAAATCTGCTCTGTATTTCACACAAAAAGATATAAGACCCACATACATACGAATAAGTAAATATAACTAAGTTTATGACTGCCATTTCTGACAAAACGCCAAAAAAAAAAACCTACACAAAAAAATATTCAAAAAATAGAGGTAGTCGTGGATTTTCACTCATAGATCCTCCGTTTATGGACAGATCGGGTTGAATTTTAAAAGCAACAACTGACAGATTAGTATGCTAAACTTTTCTGTACGTTCAGAAAGCTGATTTCAAGGATCTAGAACATATTTACTTTATAGGGTGTAGAAATTCTAAGCGGAATCACAAATAAAGTATATGCTGAGAATAAAACGCATTTATTTTACACGGCAGAGGCCGGATATTTTTCAACTCCTGCAATAGTAGCATCTCAATTTAACATTGTGCGTACAAAGTATAAATTTAAATCAACAAACTCATTCGTTAAGCACAAAATTGTGTTCGAAGATAAATTTTCTTCAGCCCTAGTTTATGTAAATATAATTTGTTTTCATTTTTCAACAAAAAAAAAAAAAGTTAAATCATAGATGTCGATGCCAAAAGTTTAAACTGACGATGTTCATTCTGCAAAAATCAAAAATTCGACTATAAAATTTTAAGAAATGCTTAATCGTTTATTACAATATCAAAAATCCATTCTTAAATCGGATGAAACTTATGAGTTTTTAATTTTTTAAGACTAGAAAAAATTAAATTTTCTACAAAAGCTTTAGACTTTAAAAATTTTTTTTTGGTAAAGTTTCCAACCGATTTTTACTATTTTGTTTTTATTGGAAAAGTGTGTTTGTTTTTTTTAACCCGATTTAAAATGGTTTTGAATGAAATTACTAACACCTTGTCAACTTTAAAATATGCTATTTGTAAAAGGGCACAGAATGACTTTCAAAATTTGAATGGTTCAACCAGTGATGAGAGCAACTACGAATATTGAATTTCTCCATTGCATGCTAGAATTTGGTGTACGATTAAGCTTTTGATAAGAATGCACTACCAAAAGAAAAGCAGAATATAAGAAAACAAATCATACAAAAGAATTTAAAAAAAACATGGACTTAAATTAGATTGTCCAAAGTATGGATATAAAAGTATGTAGAAATGATGACAATACGGCTAGATAATTATTTGATGATGATGAGGTGACTCCTCAAATCACTGGTGACGAGGTTAATATAAAAAATAGGTTTGCTGTTATACTTAATGTACTAAACTGTAAAGAAAAGATCAATAGATCAAAATTTGAAGAATACGCTGCAAAAAAAGCTCAAATGTATCCAGAAGGTACACAAAATTTTAGCTCATGGAAAAAATTTAAAATTGAAAATCAGCGCTTACGAATTGGAGAGCTCTCAGAAATAGAGATTATATAAATGTTGGTACACAAGCACTTGCATTAGAGAGAATGAAGATGTCTTTAACATATTGCTTCCTTCATCGGATCCACTTATTTCATCACGAATATATGCCAGATCACAGCACGATTTGGAAGAAAATAATTTTAGTTCGATAATGTTAAACTTACATCCAATACGGATGAATATTTTGTAAATAATGAAAATATTTTACCGCTATCAAAAGCCAAATAAATACAGTTTTATATATAAAAAAAATATTTATATCTAAAAAAATTAAAACGAAAATATTTTTTTTAATTTGACTGCGATTGTTGGGGCACCCTGTGCTTATGGAAACATACATGATAAACCGTTTCAAAGTCAAATATAGTTTGTTTAACATTTTTTAAATTTTGTAAATATCTTCATTACTTCAAACCAGCCACTGTGCGACGCTGGTCCTACTCAGTGCAATTTGATTCTGCACAAATTGTTAATAAATCTAACTAACTGTGAGCCAAGAAATGTTGATGTGCTTTTGTTTTACGTCTAACATAATTTTAAATTTTAATACAACCAATTAAATTATTTGGAATTATTATTAAAATGTATCATCGCTAATTTGCCGTTTTTCTTTTTAAAGTCATGTTCGTATGATGTGGCATTAGTTTTGTTACACTAGCACTCTTGAGAATAAAGTCCCTGCATTATTATGCCAATGGAATTCAACCGTTATTCTTGTGCTAACTTTTTCTCTACAACGTTTTTCACACATATGTAAGTACAAACTAATTTTATAACAAGTAAATTGATTGGAAAAATTTTTTAAACTTGTAGTTGGGCCGTTATTGAGTACTTTATTGTTTTTATTTTTTTTTCTCGGGGGAAATTCTTTATGGGTAATTTTAAAAAAGTAAATACGAAGCAAAAGAAACTATGATTTAAAAAAAAAAGTTTTAAAAACAAAAAAAAATAAACGGTGGGTATTTTTAAAAGAAAATATTTAAAGCACTTATATTACACTTTATTTAATTTTAAGCTTTATGTATACACAAATGACATAATTTTATATTAGATACTATCGAGTTTTTAGACCGGTGGGTTGCAGGCCTAAGTTTATTTTAAAATGAAATACTTAATTTAATCATTGCAATGAAAAAAGATGTTCAAATTAAAAGTCAAGTAATTACAAACCAAATTAATACAGGGTGGGTCAAAAGAAACCAAGGGGTGTAAAAGTTTAATAACTTTTTTGTTTATTAACTTTTTTTTATTTTTTCTTTCAGATTATATAATATACAAAATGGAAATTTTTTTACACTAAGTATGAAAAATGATGTCTCTTAAATGACCACCGTTTTCAGCTTCGCACTGATGGGCTCTTTTTAGAGCATTTTCCATAACATCTTTCAAAACTTGTGGCTGTAGCGTTCGAATTTCTGTAACAATGTTTGCCTTGAGTTCAAGGATTGTCTCTGGCTTGTTCACATACACTCGCTCCTTCAAAAAACCCCAAAGAAAATAGTCGGGTGCTGTCAAATCTGGCGATCGCGCTGGCCAAATAATTTTCGAATTTCGAGAAATTATTCGCTCTCAAAAAATTTGATTTAAAAGTGCCATTGTGTCTCGGGCAGTATGGGCAGTGGCTCCGTCCTGCTGAAACCGCATACCAGGTCTGTTTTCAAGAGCAGGATGTAAAAAATTTGCTATCATAAAACGATACCGCTCTCCATTTACGGTTACAGCACTTCCATCTTCATTTTCGAAGAAGTAGGGCCCAATGACATTTTCAGATGTGATCCCACACCATACTGTACACCTGATGGGGTGCAATTGGCGTTGATGAATGGCTCTTGGATTTTGAGAACCCCAAAACCTACAGTTCTGCTTGTTAACAAAGCCATTCAAATGAAAATGAGCTTCATCACTCATAATAAAATAATTGATCTCTGGTTTAAATAATAAAATTCTATTGTTCTGGTTCTCTGTTCAGTTGTGAACCTCTCCATTATAAATTCTCCCAGTGTTGTCTATATAATCTGAAAGAAAAAATAAAAAAAAATTAATAAACAAAAAAGTTATTAAACTTTTACACCCCTTGGTTTCTTTTGGCCCACCCTGTATATGTATGTAACTATGAGTATACTTATAACTATACAACATATTTACGGATGATTGATATTGAAGCTACCTTAGTAGGAAAAAAGCATTTTTTTTTTCAAAAACCATTTATTTCTCAACATAGTCTGCTTTTAGCTCAATACACTTAGTAAGACGATATTCCAACTTTTTTATACCATCTGCATAATACGATTTTGGGAACCCCTCAAAATACGCGATAGTTTCGGTAATCATTTCTTCGTTTGAGATGAATCTTTTCCTGCTAGTCACTTTTCAATTTGAGAAACAGGAAAAAGTCACTAGGAGCTAAATCTGGACTATAAGGTGGACTATCAATCAATTCGAAGTGTATTTCACGTAATTTTAACATCGTATTTAATGCTGTGTGAACCGGTGTGTTGTCTTGAAGAAAGAGCAAACGCGGCACCCATCTTGCCGATAGCTTTTTCATATGCAAATGTTCATGCAAAATGTTTAACATACGTTAATATGATACGTTTACCATTTCAACAATCTCACGTAACTTGAGTCGGCGATCATTCATAACAATATGGAGGATTTTTTTTTGATGTTTTCTTCAGTAACCACCTCTTTTGACCTTCCTGTTGATGGTATTGTTGCAGCAATCCAATATTTTACCATATAATCTGACGGAGCAAACTCACCGTAATGTTTATCGAGCTTTTCTTTTATCTCTTTTGCCGTTTACTCTTTTAAATAATAGTGTTTAATCACTGCACGAAATTCACTTTTTTCTATTTTTCAAGAAACACAAAAGTTGCTTACTTCTAACGACTACAACAAATAAACTAATCGATGAATTTGGGTGAAATTTTAACAGCTGACGTTTGACAGATCGCAATTTCTAAAAAAAAGTTTTAGTGTTTATGCTGCCATCTAGCGCTAGGTAGCATCAATACCAATCCACGTTTTTCGTTCAGGTTGCATATTTTGATACAAATACTGCAACCAAAAAATATGAAAATATTTTGATATTTTTAAAAAATCTCGTATGCAACACTAAATTAACTATAAACTACACATTATGCAACTAAAAATGAAACATGACTGGTTGAATAAACACGTTGCAACATAAATATAAATATTTCGTAAATTACAGTAATGAATACATTAACAAAACTCTGCTTGAAACAATTAAATTGTATTTCAGTATTTTTTTTTTTCGCCACAAAAACTTTTTAGAATCCTATGTTTTTTAAATTATCAAGGTTATAAAACCTGAAATCAAATACAATCACACTTGTGTATGTATGAGTACGTTTTTTTAATATCCCAACAAACCATATAGTACCTAGCAGTCAAACTGCAACAGCATTTAACTCGCTAATTTTTCAGCGAAATATCATACTGTTGCTATTATAATTTCTTATTTCGTTGTACACCATTCTAGGTTTTTAATTCAAATAAAATAAAAAATATAATTAAAGTATTATATATAAAAAGTACCATTTTGTTAGTTTTTGATTTTTTGAGCTCTTTCTCCCTTTTGGTAGATTTTTTTCTGCCTCTAACTTTTTTTTAATTGTTTGTTATTGAGTGTTACAAATTAAACGGGTTTCAGACTATTGTATTTAGTATTAATACATGTCAAAAATTCGTCTATTAAGTAAAAATTCAATAGTGTGAAAACAAAATGTTAAGCAAGTGTGGTGAAATACTTAAGTATTTTTGGCAGTATTATGGTTTTTGTCATTTTTAGAATTTTTTCTAAGCTATTACACTGCTCATTTTAGGAGGGTTGTTTTTGTACAAGCAACCAGAGAAAAAAACTAGAAATCAGCTGTGAAATTATTTGCCGCGCTTTGTATTTTATTTGAAGTGTGATGGTGTGAAAACAGAAAATATTTTCCTTTAGATTTTTTGACAGTCTATTTGATTAGCATCTGTTTTCGGTCTCACTCGATCTAATGAAACTGTTAATACTCTGTATTATAATGTGAAACCCTCTTTAATAATAAAATATTTATATGATCATGAATTTACGTAAAGGTAGAAAAAAAGGGTACCTATTTTACCAAATATATATTCGAATTTTAAAAAACTGTCAATACACAGTGAAGACTTTTTTAAAAAGAAAAGAATACAGTTTAGTTTTTATTGCTGTGATTGTTACTTTGAAAGATATATGGGGTTAAAAATGTACCAATATTAGTGTTTTACCAAATACTCATCCGCTTATTTTTTGTAGAGTAGTAGTTTCGGAGGTATAAAAAGTCGGATTTTACCCATTTTTACCCTTTTTACCCCCTTAATATTCGAATTTCCAAAAATCTCTTTTTATTTGTCCTACACATTGCGAGAGAAACCTGCTCATCGCATTCTAAGTCCGTAGCTTTATCTGTTTGGGCTGGGCGATGATCATAAGTAAGTCAGTCAATCAGTAACGTTACTCCCTTATATTTATAGATAGATTGGTATATTTATATGCAAACGTGTTTTACTACTGGTTTTATTTTGAAATTTTTCGAAGTTGGTTTCTGGGGAAATTAATTTTATTTTCCACTTTCTTAACTTCTTTTATATTTAAATATTGATGAATCCCAGAACGTATTTTTTCGTAAATGTTGTTCATTTGAATTACTTTAACTTTACTTTTAGGATTAAGAAAAAATTATTTTAATCAATATTTGCCATTTCAATCTAGCCAATTGTTCGTAAAGGGTGGTTAAATTATAAGGGTCGATGCTGAATGTGAACCACACCTTAACGTCAAGCTTTTTTCTGCATTTCATTTGACATTTCTCAATTTTAGACTAACTCAATTTGAACCATGGAAAGATACACAATCTAGCAACGCGCTAACATTATTCAGCCTTATTATGAAAATGGGCGTTCAAATCAAAATGCATATCATGCACTTCGTGATTTTTTCGGTCAATTTAATCGTCCAAATGTGTGGCTGAAGAGCCGTCCACCTCAACTCGTCGTCGTGCCCAACAATTGCACCTCTCACGCTCGTCGTTGATGAACATTATGCATAAAGACTTGCATTTACACGCTTACAAGGTGCAATTGACTCAAGAACTAAAGCCTCTTGACCATTCCAAACATCGTCAATGGTCAGAATGGTGGCAAGAAATGGCAACAGTGGATGATAAATTTTTGAAGAAAATCATCTTCAGTGATGAGGCACATTTTCGCCTCAGTGGATTCGTCAATAAGCAGAACTGGCGCATTTGGGCGAATGATAATCCAAGAGTGATTGTCGAAAAACCAATGCACCCACAAAAAGTGACTGTTTGGTGCGGTTTATGGGCTGGCGGCATCATCGGGCCGTATTTTTTTCCAAAATGAGGCCGGTCAGGCAGTTACTTTTTATGGCCCGAATTGAAAGATATGGATGTGGACGATATGTGGCTTCAACAGAAAGGTGCCACTTGCCACACAGCTAACGTGACAAATTCAATGGCCGTGTTATCTCACGTGGTGGCGATGTCAATTGGCCACCAAGATCATGTGATTTGACACCGTTGGACTTCTTTGAAAGAAAAGGTGTACGTCGATAAGCCAGCAACAATTCACGAAAGGATGAGATAATTCGGCACATTAATGGCATACAACCTAAATTATGCCTCAGCGTCATCGAAAATTTGGACCATCGGATGGAGGTGTCGGCGGCCACTTGGCCGATATTTTGTTCTATACATAATTGAACCATACGATATTATCATAATAAAAAGAAATAACAATATTTTTCTAAATAATTTGTGTTTTATTCACAATCAACATCGGCCCTTAAAATTTAACCACCCTTTATAAGTGAAGTAGTGAACGGTATATAAGACTCGGCAAAGCCGAATTTAATTTTTTTACTAAAACTAAAATTTTTGTTCGTCTACGAATTGGCACCTTTTTACCTCTTGATAACTTTCATATTGTGAGTTACGTGTTCCCATAAGCAATATTTTTTAGTTATTCTGGCGACATGGGCTTAGAGTACTGCAATGAAGTATTGGGTTAGACCACTGTCACATTAAACTGTCCAGCCAAAAGCTTATGTTAAGTCTTATTCCTTTCGTCATTGTTATTGTTTTTATTTCTCTTTGGTTTTATAATTTTTGTTCCGTACCTGCAATGAATGTTGAAATTACTCTCACCCTTAAACAAGCTGAAGAAAAAATTTCACACTTTCTTTAGAGAACCTTGCAGAATAAAAACTGTCTTTTGTAAAACATTTCTTTACTCTTCTTTCCTCTACGTTATGCACCTGCAGTCCTTTGAATCATTCATTATACACTTTGTTCTTTAAAGCAGTATTTCTTTTTTATCTTGTACCTCCCGCTTCTTGCACAGTTACAGAACAGAACTAAGGTTGTTATTAAATTATCTCTGATGCGATAACAACACACTTGAGATATTGCACTTTAAAAATCATCTTCATCGTGCAGTTTTTTTTTTTTTTTTTTTTTTTAATTTCTTTTATTTTCATTGGTTTTGTTTGTTTGTTTTTTTACATTTTATTTTGGTTTAGATAAAAAGGAAAAAAATAAATTTAAAAAAGGTTTCGTAAATGTAAGGAAAAAAAATATAAGAGTAGAAATATTTGCCAGGACGTATTTATTTTTATACACAAAAATTTGTTGATTTCAATTTATTTTCTATTCGCACCCAGAAATTAAAATTATGTGGTAAGTGTTAGTTGTATTTTTCTATGCAATTTCTGTTTTTTTATTTAATTTATATTCAAAACTGTTTAAGCATAGTGTTTTGTTGCTGTGTGAGTAAGTGATAATAGCTAGTGAGTTTATCAGCAGCTCTGCCAGCTGCTATATGACGATACAGTATTAAAGTGGTAACCCTATTTATTTTTGATTCCTTTTCCTTTTCAAAAGAAATTAAACTACTCACAATTTTACTACATGTAACGGTACCACAATTGTATACAAACACAAATACAGTGATGCTTAAAACATTTGCAACAAAGACTATTAGACTTTTCACCATATCAAACGTTATTATTTGTTTTCGTATTAAAATCGAATTCCAATAAAATGGCAAAATATTAAATATTTAAAACAATGTTTTATTAAAAAGCAACACACAATAATAAAATAACACTATGCAACAGCCAAAAGACTTTGGGGTAAAACTTTGTTATGATCTATGGTTTAATTCATTTCTAGTACACGTGGTTTTAAGTCAAGTAATGAAACCAGTTAGTATTGGACGCTTTCTTTTTTTCTGAATTTTTACAAAACTAAAGGTGAATAATATATTTTTTATATTTATTTTTTATAACATTTTTCTCAATAACTCGAAAAATAATAGTTGCACTAAAATAATAAGTAAAAACAAATTAAAACAAAATATAATTCATAACAAAATCCGATAACTGCTTTCCAAGATGTGTGCAGCAGCCTCTTCTACAATCTCATACCTTACAAAAAAAAATTTAAGAAAATACTTATAGGTAAATAGAATTTGAAATATTAGTAATTTTTAGCTTTTTATGCGCTAATAATATTTAGTGGCTATCCAAAGTAAGCAAAAATTTTTCCCTTTGTTGCATAGTGTAATTGTTAAATAAAGAATTTCAAATTAACTACAAGAATGCCCAAGAAACGATAGACGTATATAACTTTAAATTGCAATAAAACAACGATGGATTATTCGATTGACATGAATTTTATTTATCCGAAAGATAATCCTGTGGCATTACATTTTAAATATGATTTCTGGCATATGACCGCCACGGCTGGCTCGGATGTAGTCCAATCTGGACGTCAAATTTTCGATGACTTTTTCCAACATTTGTGGCCGTATATCGGCAGTACCACGGCGAATGTTGTCTTCCAAATGGTCAAGCGTTTGTGGCTTATCCGCATAGACCAATGACTTTACATAGCCCCACAGAAAGTAGTCTAGCGATGTTAAATCACAAGATCTTTGAGGCCAATTCACAGGTCCAAAACGTGAAATTAGGCAGTCACCAAACGTGTCTTTCAATAAATCTATTGTGGCACGAGCTGTGTGACATGTTGCGCCGTCTTGTTGGAACCACAGCTCCTGGACATCATGGTTGTTCAATTCAGGAATGAAAAAGTTAGTAATCATGGCTCTATACCGATCACCATTGACTGTAACGTTCTGGCCATCATCGTTTTTGAAGAAGTACGGAACAATGATTCCACCAGCCCATAAAGCGCACCAAACAGTCAGTTTTTCTGGATCTAACGGTGTTTCGACATACACTTGAGGATTAGATTCACTCCAAATGCGGCAGTTTTGTTTGTTGACGTAGCCATTCAACCAGAAGTGCGCTTCATCGCTAAACAAAATTCGCTTATGAAAATCTGGAACAACGGCAATCTCGTTTTGGGCCCATTCGACGAATCTCCGCCTTACTTGATGATCGTGAGTCTATTCATTATGAATTGCCAAGCCAAACTGAAAATAAATCACTTGACAGCTGTTAAATAGGTCGCCATCTTGAACAGTAATGCCAACTTAAAGTTCTATACGTCTATAAAAAACACCCTTACACACAGGAACAGCAAACGGAAAATCCCGGTATTTTTTATGATTGAAATATAGCGAATTATATAGGATTTTTAATTTATCAAATTTATGTTCCCACCAAATATGCGTACAATAGATGTTTAAAGGTCGCGGCGCCCATGGTGATAAATAAATATATTGTAGTAGACATTGAATATAATTTTCTAGATAAATAAAATTTAATTTCTGTTTGTTTGTTCGCTATACAAATTTTTGTTTTCCTACGAATTTTTCTGAAATTTGGTATATATAGTCTCCATGCTCCAAGGAAGGGCGCCTATTTTTGTTGTCGTGACTTGTCTCACTAAATACTTTTAAAATACACATACAAAATGTTATTTAATATTCTATTAATTACATTTATAAAACTCTTTCTTACCATTATTTGCTAAATATTTATCCATGTTAAATAGCAAACACAGACTTATGAATTAAAAAGAAATAAATTGTTAGTTTTGAGTTGATTAAGAATATTCAGCTGAAATAATGGAAAAAATTTTTGAGTGTGAATAGAAAAACATTTTTATTATTTAAAAGAAAAACCATAAAACAATGTTTTATACAGGGACTAAGCAAATATTAGCCAGTGCTGCAATAAAAGGTAGTAAAAGGAATAAAATAAGTTTGAACAGTTTTTGAAATAAACGAAAAATAGTGAAGTTTTACAAAATGTAAAAATTATTTTAAATAAATAGTTAAATACTATTGTTAAGTACACAAATTAAAAAAAAAAAACTTTTATTTGAGAAGAAAAACTTAAAAACTTTCAGCATCTCAAAAAACTTAAAAAAAAAGATAAATCTACCAATATGACAACGCTGGTCTCAACCCATAGGGCGGTCAACTAATACTTCAAGATTGTTGTGAAGTTTTTAATTTCTGTTTTACATATTTGGAAATAAATACTTACAAAAATCAAGTTAATGCTAATTTCTTGTTGCCATATTACTTTATTAAGAATCTCTGTAAATGTCTATCTTTTTTGCTGAAAATCTCAGAGATAAGACATCTTCCTTTCGCAACGATAACTTTTTAAACTTGTTTGGTTGAAATTTTTAAAAATTTAAGCTATTGAAATAAATCAGTACAAGGCCCACAGAGGCATGCTTTGATTCAAAAAGACATAGTCGCAGCATTCATTAAAAAATTTGAGCTACAGATATTAAATATTAAATGACGCCGGTACCAGAAACAAGATTAACACTGCAGTCACACGATCAAGTTTTTTTACAATTCTCTTTCAAGAAATTTACATATACTGCTTGTCAAAATTCACAAAAATTGAAAGCTGTGACGTAGGCTGCACGCAATTTCAAAGCAAGTTTTTCAACAAGATGTTTTTTTTAACCTCTTCCACCGACAGTTTTGTTTCGGCGGCAATAGAGTTATATGCTTTAATTTTTAAATTATTCCGTCTATATGCAGGAATATTCATGTTCCACAGAACTTCATGCCTTCTGTATATCTCTATGAACTGCAAAACGTCGTTATATTTGTTTAATTTGTTCACAAACATATTTAAAAAAAAAAACAAAACAATACTGGCGGCAGAATAAGAATTCAAATTTGGAATAAAAAAACTGGAGTCAGCTGTTTTCTTGACTGTAATTTGAAACACTCAATTGAACGAAAAATTGAAAGCAAACTCTCAGCAAATTTTAAAAGTGTGAGTGTATTGGTAAAAAAATGAGAGAAATTTTAAAAATTGAATGAAAACTTGATCGTGTGACCCCCAAGTAAAGCAAAAAAAAAATGTTATAAAACATTTGCATTACATTATTTCAACTGATTTTACAAAGTTTGAATGGATCCAGAATCCATCTTTGAATAGCCAATTTGAATTGACAAGAACAACTGATTGAAATGTCTGGCGATACTTCATTGCAGCAGGAACTTGATAGTAAAATATTAATTTAGTTTTGGGTGGAACGAAAAAAAGATTATATTATTTTGTCGGACAGAGCTTTAATTGTGCTGTTACCATTCGTAACATCATATTTATGCGAAATCGGATTATCTGGTTTAGCAGCCATGAAATCGAAATCGTTTAGTAGTGGAAAAAGAACTTCGGGTGGCTATTTCAGGTATAATACCACAATTTGAGAAACTTAAAATTTTTTCTATAAATACGAGGTTTGTTCAAAAAATAAAAAGAATTTTCATATTTCTTAAAAAAATATTTATTTATTCATCAATTTCGATTTTGTCCCCTTCAGATATAATACACTTGTGCCAACGTTTTTTCCAATCCTAGAAGTAGTTCTGATATGCCTTTTTTTTGTATGCTCTTGAGCTCTCTCAGCGAGCTCTCTCGTTTTAAAATGCTCTCTCGTTTTAAAATGCCGTCCTTTCATAGGTCTCTTCAATCTTGGGAACAGGAAAAAGTCACAGGGGGAAAAATTTGGTGAATACGATTGTCGTCATTCGACCTTCTGTGGCTTGTACCACTTGTAAATATTTGGCTTAAAGTAGACTCACCGTATGCCACTTTCAACGTTTCAAGTGTTTTGGAGCACTTGATTCCATTTTTCACACAAAATTTTATGCAAACTCTTTGATCCATATTTTTCGACAGCATAAAATCGCCGAATACGCAAAACACTTCTAACTTTTATGCCCCTCACAAACAAACTAAATGTGCTATATACGAGTGAATAAAAAACTTGTGGTTTTATTTAAAATTTCTTATGCTTTCCAGCAATAAGAAATTATTAATTATATTTGCCCAGAGATATTAGCCAATATAATTAATTGGGATTTTGTTTGGGCGGGAGAAGAATTAGTTTCTTTTAGCGATTATAATAAGGGTTCAGGGTACTTACGATGTTTCCGTGTATGTTGGTCAGCCAAGAAAAATCTGGTTAATATAACCTTGCACAACTGCCTAGGTTGGTTTCTCACAAATGAAATATAGGCTGAGGTTCATTGTAATGCAGTATTTTATTTTTATTTATTTCACAATTGATAGTTTAGAATTAAAAGGTTTTATAAAACAAACTGATGTTAAGCCTGTGCCGTTGTTGGCTATCAAAAGGTAAGAAATAGAGTGTCTTCTTTTTTTTTTCTCTCTTCCTTATCAGCCTTGCATGAGAAGTTGAGCAGCGATTTTTTATCTTTCGTTAACTTCATTACTCTCAATTTCTCATGCCTCAACTACATATAAATTGTAGCTTCAGATAAACTTAAGGTTTCTCAGACATTTAAATAATTCAATACATTAAATAATTACAATAATTCAAATAATAGCCTAATATAGAATTTCAATAATAATTCAATATAATTATAAAATTTTTTTAATATTTTTATTGTCTAAATGGAGCTTGGACAACGAGTATGTAGCTAAAACTGTGAACATATGTTCGAGACGAGAGTGCCAACATAACAAAATAAAAAAATCGATAATCACCTTATTTTTTGAACAGACCTCGTACACATACTAAATTTTTATTAATTTTTGTTTAGTTTTATTCTATGAATATATTTCTTTTTAAGACTTGAAAATATGTTTATATTATTTAATTTTTTCTTATGTGGGTCGCAGTATCAAAAAGTTTGGAAGCCGCTGAAGTAGGGAATGGCTGTATTTATTTGGATGAGTTTTTAAAAATGTAAAGAAAATGTCTTGATTTCTTTTGGGAACAATCTCCTATCTAGTAGCAAAATAATTTCTTTACAAATAACTTCTACTAATGTTTTAACCTCTACTGTATACAATATATCTATATGTATATCGTCATATGATTTCATTACATCCCTAAGTTATATTGATGTTTTTCACTCCTACAATTAAAAATAAAATTCATAAACTGAAGCTTAAACTAAACCTCAACAAGTTTTGTTAATTTTTCATATTATCGACTTTTTTGACTTCTTCTCGAAAATTTTTTATATGTAACTTAGGGCTTCAATGAAATTGTATGACGATATGTATTTATATACATAAATAAATATACATACACAAGTATGTTAGTGTGCCCGTAAAAATACGTTACATTATTTTACTATATTTTTAAGAAAAAAATCTATATTCTTTTATAGATTAAGATACTGATGAGATGAGGTTAAGTGCAAGTACTTAACGTTTTTTTTTTTCATCTTCCATTAATATAGAAATGAAAAGTGAAATATATTTAGCTACATAGGAAAGGGGATATAAGGACTTAATGATGACGTCAATTAATTCGTAGAGATTTCTAGAATATTTTTGCAAGTGTGCTATATTTATAATTAAATAATACGTGTAGTAAACGTTTTTTTTTTTTTTTTTGGTAAATAAATATTTTTATAGTGTAATTGAGTACTTTTACATAAACAACAACTTTAAACATTCAAAATAATATATAGCACAGCTCATTTTATATAAAACGTAACAAATTTAAAACTCTCGAAAAAATTCCTTGAAAAGTAAAATCGGCTTCAAGAAACTAATTACGTAAGAATATGTTAAAAAAAAACGTTAATAAGAGACCTTATATAAGAATATATATACAGAGTGTCATATAATTCAACGTCAAGCCGAAAGTAGGTGACAGCTCACATGGTGACTGCTCCCAGACAAAATTTTAAAAAAATTTTATGTCGCGTATTTCGCGAGTTACTGCTATTCGGAATATTTTTTTTAATTTTAGTACCCTGCATTGATATATCTCTTGCTGTAGCTACAAATTTTTACTTTTCAATAAAAAATTTTACCACAATAAAGTAATTTTCGCGGAAAATACCATTAGAAGGGATTTTTGCAAATTCGAATATTAAGATGGTTAAAACGGGTAAAATCGAACTTCTTATATCTCCGAAACTAAAGATAGAGCCAACAATCAAACTAAAAAATTGCTATTAAAAAAATTTGTGAATGGTTATTTGGTACTTTTTTGATATTTGTACATTTGTGGGATAAAAACTAATGTTGATACGTTTTTTAACCCCAGTTATTTTTCAAAGTAGCAATCAAAGCAACAAAGACTAAATTGTATTCGTCTCTTCATAAAAAAGTATCCAATATATGGCACTTTTTACAATTCGAGAAAATAAGGGGTAAAATCTGTACCCCTTTTTACTATTCCTAAATATGTACTTTACTGTAAATTGATGCAGCATTTTATTAGTAATTTGTAACACCCAATAAAAATCAATTAAAAATAATTTTTCAAGGGAGGAAAAAAGTACCAAAAGGGATTGGAACTTTATATTTAAGCAAGCTTAGAGGTATTTTTTTATATTATGTGCAAATCTAGTATTATGACAGTAGAAATAAACAACACTGAATGAAATAAGAAATCGTAAAAGGGACATTGTGGTACTTTTTATACATTTTAATAGTATAATACTTTTTGATTTTTTAATATTAACTAATATACAACTATCAGACCGAGCTCAAACGTTGCTCAATAAATATAAAAATCAATAAACTAATAAAATGGTACTTTTTATATACTTTAATGATACATTTTGATTTTATTTGTAATAAAAAATCTAGAACTGAGATTAAATGGTCTACAATGAAATAAGAAATTATAAAGCGCTCTCATTTCTTTCAATCGCCATTTTTCATTTTCTTTACTTCAATTAATTTTTTCAGCGGTCGACAAAATCCTACATGTTTACAGCTTGCTTGGTTTAGGTTAACTAAACAAGTAAAAACAATAAACGAAACATGACATGTTTACGGAACATGTTTCTAACTGTGTACTCAGCATCAAGCATCATCCCTGGTTCAAATACTGTCAAACACTGTTCTATCTCATATCAAAACAAATACTTCAGTAACAAAATGTTTTGCACTGCAGTAAAAATTAGAGCCCCTAGAACATAGAACAATCAGAACAGAGATACACTAGCACAAAACTGAACATAACAATAACGCAGTAGAACAAGCAACACGACAGCAGAACTTTATAGAACTTTGCTGTATTCACTCGTATGTATGTGTTTATGTGTGTATTTTAACAGCCACATGATTTGTTTTTTTTTTTTTTAGTGGAAATTTTTAAGCTATACATGCGTAACGTTTGTACATGCAAACACGATGCCAGGCAGTCGGTGTCTTTAAAAGGCATGCCTAATGTGTTTGGTCAAGCTCGTGTTGACTAAAGCAAAATGTGTGTATGTATGTATATACATCCATGTATAATTCCTTTGCTCTAGTGTACTGTGCACAGTTTAAATTCACGTCACAGCTTTAAAACAAAATTATGTCTTGAATTTCCACTGGCGTACAAAACACAAGTACTGTTAGAACTGTAAAAAAAAAAAAAATTCAGAACTTTTTGGTTTACTGTAAAAAAGACACTAGAAACTATGCTTTGTTCTAATGTCCAGTAGTGTATCGTGTATGCGTTCATATATTAAAATACTACTTCAACTTGCAAATTTTGACATTTTTAACATTTTTGAGAGCTATTTTATAAAATTACTTTTTACTCTCTCGTTGTATTTTTTGGGAGCAACTGCATGCTGTAAACTAAAGTGGCAAGAATGTTTGCAAACATTTCTTAAGCCAAATATATATAAATATTTAATTTCAAATAAACAAATTATAATAAAACACCGAAAAAAATCCTGCTATAAGATTTGTTTTACATACAACCCAACAAACCATATTGTAAACAAAATATAATATAACTTGAGAATAAGCTTATGAAAACAGTAAATACCTAGTAACCTTTTTTTCAATATCATTTAAAATAACTTTTATAAACTGAAAATAGTTTTCAATAATGCTTTAGAAATTATTATTATACATAAGGGTTTCTAAAATATATTTTTGTATATACTCGTCTATTGTTATTTATAATATTTTATTAATATTAAATCAATCTTCAGAATTCAGGAAATTTTGTCAAAATATAAATTTAATAAAAATAAATTTTTTATTTAAAAATTTGATTTCAACAAAAAATTTGGAAATATTTCAAAAATAAAATAAAATGCCTTATAAACATGCAAAAAGTGCTTGGAAGGGATACAAAAGAAGTGATTGATCTTCTATTAAATAATAATAATAAAAAAATAGAAAATGATTTGGACGATTTCAGTGATGGTGTGTCTAATAACACAACAATTGTGGCGATAATGTAAATTATCTAAGTTCAAGTGAAAGGGAAAGTAGGAAGTGATGAAACTTCTGTAAGTGATATTATTGGACAATGCAATATTCGAGATGAATTGGCTAAGTGGAGTGTTAAACACTTAATTTCTATTTGTGCACTGAATTAATTGTTGAAAATTTTAAAGAAGATAGAACCTAGCCTGCCAAGTGATGCCAGGGCATTGAAAAAAACACCAAGAGATGTCCCAATCGTTTCGGTTACAGGTGGTGAATATGTTCACTATGGGTTAAAGGATTGCCTGACAGATTTCTTGTCTTTTTTGTCATATAATAGCGACATTGAATTGAATGTAAATATTGATGGGCTACCAATAGCAAAAAGTTAATTGACGTTGTTGGAAAGGAACAGAAACCAAGGAAGTAAAGTAAATAATTTTTTAAAAAGAAAATATTTATATGTTTCTACATTTTATAGACGCAACTTTATCATTGGGCACGACAGAAGACGACTTTATTAAAAACACCAAAACATTTTTCCAATTTGCTAAAAACCGTATAAAATTGCGATCAAATAACAAAAATAATTTAGTTGTAAAAAATAATATGAATTTAAATAAATTTAATTAAAATTTTAATTTTATAAAAATTTATTATTTTTGAAGTTTATTCTACAATTATGTGGAAAAGTTTATAAAAATATTGAGGTAATAACCTTTTCTATATAATATTTAATATAATATTGTTTTCGTAAGATTATTCTACAATTACAAGTATAAGCTTATAGTAAGCTTGCACATAAATATTAGGTGCCGTTTTGATTATTCTACAATTGTTACGATATACTTTTTCAATATTTTCTAAAACATTTTTTAAACATAAGGCTTATGTTTTTAAAATTATTTTAATATTTTTCTCAAGTCATTTGGTTTGTTGGAAAGGCATTTAAAAGGCACACATAAATACACACGTTTATATAAGACCGACCGACTTGTTTTGTATTTGTGTGCACAAACATTGCACACATGTACAACTCCTGTATTGTAAGATTTTTCTAATTTTGTTTTAAATATTCCTTAACACTTCCTTTCATTATTTTCTTATCAACATTTTACACAATAAAGAAGTTCAGTCACAATCAAAGGTATTTGAAAGACTTATAAGATAAAAAGACAAAAGATCATATGGACTATGTAGATAAGCGAACGATTCCGTTTTTAATTTTTGAACTAAAATGAGCGTCTCTAAAATGAACTATGGAGCATAAATTTCGCACACAAGATTTATAATTAATCACAAACGACATGTCTGTCACCGAGAACCCTAAGGTGTCAGAGTGCAGATATAATATACATTTTCTTTCTGTCTTGTTTGCACAAACCTCTAATCCTTATATTGTCTTGCTCGGCTATTTGTAAAAAATTTTCACTTTCATTATTTACATTTCGTAAACACAAATTTATAAACATAAAATTTTGTGTTTATTATCACTTTTTCGTTAAATTGCATACTGCATAACAAAAAACTTAGATATATGTACCTCCGGCATGTGAATTTTAATTAGAGAAATAACTTTTTAATTAATGTTTTTTAAACAAAAAATTTTTCATTTTGCTGATTTTCTTTTATTCGTAATAATAAAACTTTATATCCGTCTCAAATAATACGTTGAGTTTTTCATAATGCTAACCTAAAAAGTCACAACTCTGGTTGTATATAACAAAGTAGAACACACTCTAATTCAAATTTTGTCAGAAGTGCATGCTTTTTTTTAAAAAAAAAGCGCGCCATCGAATTTTTACTTAGCGAACTGGACGATTTCATATACAGTTAAATTTTAAAAAATATTTAGACATCTAAGCTGCCAGATGATTAAAATGCTAATTTCCTATTGCGGACCATACACACTCAAGTTTATGTAAATTTAGTGCACAACTACGGCAGCCTCTGTCGATTTTTGTAGTGTAATTGTTTGGTAGAAGAAAACCGGGTAAAATCTTTCCTACAAAAAACATTTAATTACAAAGCATGATTTTTCAGTGTCAAATACATCACCCTAACGTTGTATTATAGCAGTGCTTTAATTTTTGTTGGTGAATATTTCAATGAAATAAATATTTTAATGTTTCAACTCTCTGGTGTGTACCCATTCATCTCTCCCTCTCACCAATAAACTTGAGTTGCTCAACAAAAATTGTAGTGTGTGTTTCCAGACCAAAATACCTTTTAAATGAGTCATTTTTTATTTTAAATATTTGTTTTTAATAATCAAGACATTCAGCAATACAAATCATTTTATTGAGTGTTTTACTTTATTTAAAACATAAATTAACTGAAGCTAGCAAATAGTTTTTAGAAGTACATATTTATATACATATATATATATATATATATATATATGCTTAGAAAATATTTTCCTACACATGCTGAGGAATGCGGAATAGAGAAAATTCTTTGAAGTGCCAAAAATGGCCCAATTGGGCTTCATATTGCATCACTGCTTTGTTTGCACGGTGCCGGACTCTTGCATTAAACTTAGTGTGTATGCTAACGGACTCTTTATTAAAAGAATAAGAAAAGAGTCATGTGAAATACATTATTAAGAATATTTAATAACGTACACAAGTATTGAAGTAAATCACATACATTAGCCAAAATAACTATGTAAAATTAGTCATATACAGCAATGACAACAGATATGGCAAAATTTTAATCTGGCTTAAAAACTCCGAAAACAACATGTCAACCATATGGTTGAGCTGACAATTGCTGTCATTTTGAGAAATTTTTGCCTGGCAACGTCTTGTTACCTAACCTTCCTTTTTGCCATTATTTTTGTAGTGTGTACACGTGTTTCTCGATATGGCACCCGTCGAAAAAGTTAAAAAAGCCGTTAAATCGGGCAAAAAAGTTAAGAAACATCCTTTAAATACCTTCCTTCGTGGTGGTGTCTTGCGTTACTCCAAGAGCCAGGTAAAATACATAAATTTTTGCCCCAAAAAAAGTGGTCCAAAACCTATTATCTTAGTATGCAAACAGTAGTGTGTGTTCAAGCAAGCTAAAAGTGTGCACAGAATGAATACAAAAAAAAACATGGCGTTAATGGAAAAAAAGTGTATAAAATAAAAATATTATTTGCATTGTTTTTATTTAAAAAAATTGACATTTTGGTGCGCTCAAAACAGTGTTCATCATGTTATCAATAATCTTTATGACCAGTAATTTGTCCAATTATGTTTGCAATCTCACCTTGATATTTATTTTTTATAAATAATTATACTATTTTTTTTTTTTTACATTTTTTATCAGATGTATAAACGTCGTGCCCAATGGCGTTTAAAGGGTACCAAGCGGCCAATAGTCAAGCGTGTCAAAACCGATATTAAAGTAATCAAGGAAGTTACCGGTCCCAATAACGGCGGCGTACGTACCGTCTACAAGAAGAAACCAAAAGCCAACTATCCCACTAAAAGGTTTGTAGGTAAACGTCCCGCTAAGGCAACTTTCAGTCAACACAAACGTAATATTCGTCACAACCTTAAGCCTGGCACAGTGCTTATATTGTTGGCAGGCCGTCACCAAGGCAAACGTGTTGTTTTATTAAAAGTTTTATCGTCTGGGCTTTTGTTGGTTACTGGTCCTTTCTGCTTGAACTCTTGTCCATTGCGTCGCGTTTCTCAGCGTTACGTCATTGGAACTTCCACCCGTGTTAACTTGGGTAATTACAAAATTCCCGAGCATTTAAATGATGCTTATTTCCGTAGATTGAAAACAAAAAGGGAAAAGAAATCTGGTGAAGGTGACATTTTTGCTGCTAAAAAGGAACGTTTTGTTCCCAACGAAGCCCGCAAAAAAGACCAAAAAGAAGTCGATGCTGCTGTTGTTAAGGCCATAAAAGCTAACGAGGATGGCAAATTCTTGGCCAAGTATTTGAAGAGCATGTTCGCTTTGCACTCGTCTCAATATCCTCATCGCATGAAGTTCTAAGATTTTAATAAGAATTTTATAAATTTGTGTGAGAAGATTAATAAATTTATCTTATAATTAATTACCAAGTAAGAGACGGACACTTGATAAAAACTATTTTATAAAATGAAAATACAAACTAATTGAAAAAAATGTGCGATATTTATTTGAATTTGTCAAATGGTAATGGTAGTAAATATATTCAATTAGAATTCTTTGATACTGTAATGTAGTCTATGAAGGTTAAGTTAATTAAACACATTTATAGGTATAAATAAAAACTAGAAGAATAACTAAAGAAAGAAAGCAGTATTCGCAATTTATTAGTTTACTATCTGTTTTACCCGGTCCTTAAATGTGTGAGTGGGAGTTCTTACAATAAGATCGTAAAATGTGTTAAAAGTTTAGTATTTAATTAATAAAAAAACAAACGCTACATCATTTTCCCAATATGTTTAGAGAATTTGCGAATTTTAATTATTCTAAAGCATTTGGATATGCAACATTTTAGTTTTTTCCCACTGGTGCATAAACGAAATGATTGTGCTGCCTCTTAGCTCTGGAGCAGGCGGCATATAAAAGTCCATAAGAAAAATAGAGCCTCTGAGCTAATGGCAGCTACCTAAAAATTTTGTCCTTGTGTTTTGGTAATTGTCAAAGTAAATGAAAGACGTAATGGGAATTCGAGTTGAAATAAAGATTTTTCTTGATACAAAAACATTTCACATCAGTATTGCTTCTAAAATATTTAATGAGAACTTAATCACCAATAGTCTTGTAACATTCCAAAGTTTTTGGGAAACCGATATTCTAAAATAGTTCATGCGATGACATTCTGGGCAAATTTAATGAACTCAAAAATTCTTTTGAATAAGCAACACATTGATCTAGGGCCGTGACTGTATCATTAGATTTATATGTCCTTGAAGTTTCTGAATTTATATCTTGAATTTTAATCATTTTATTTAAAAGAATGAGTGCAAAACCGGTAATGGTCGATCCAAAAATATATGACAATCTTGTCTGACGAAGGGAGAAATGGATTTCAATTGTCAAAAAAAAACTTCAATTATTTTGCAAAAAAAAAAATTAATCGTAGTTTTTCCTAATTTGAAATTAGGAAAAACAATACATACTGTATATACTGTTTTCTCAACAAAAACAGAGTAGACTAAAGAAAACAGTGCAAAAATCATAGTATAATTATATAAAAATAATAATTGAATTATAAAATAATAAAATTTGAATTATTTAAATATCCGTTTAAATTGTTTTATCCAGGCCAGTCCTTACTTGGGAATATAAAGATCATTGGTAACAAATTGCAGAAAAATCCTTCAGAATACAAAGATTTGTATAGCGAACAAACAAACACAAAAAAATTTTATTTAAATAGATATCTCTTGTTAGTTTAATCTAAATTTTATTAATTAGCCATTAATTCCTTTTTTATAGAGTACATTATGTTGTAAGTAATGAGTAGTAGCCAATTGAAACATTTTATAGAAACCGGCATCGCATACGTTTCCGACAATTTATAATTAAAATTATTACTGATTTTTCATCAATTTATTTATATTGCTGAATCTGTTATAAATTTTATATAAAAGTTATTTGTATAGCATCATCAGATTTTTATAATAAATATAAATAATAAAGTTTTTAACTTAAAAAAAATTATATACTTATTACATAAGTAACACAATCCACAAGACAAATAAATATATAACTCAACATAAACAATTTATGCCAAGCCTAAAGCATAATTAAATTTACGGCGTCCTTGTATATACCACATAGTTTCATGATATGATTTTGGTAAAACTTCTGGCACCAGTTCGGGAGAAGAAAAGGTGTAGTAAAAAACATTTGAAGTCAATTGATCCCCCGTTACGGAGTCAAGAATATCGGCCACTGTCATCATTTGCAAATAGTTAATATCCGTATAAACGACATAGGCAGTCATTTTAATAAATGAATTAACACTGATAGGCTTTTCAAAACTAATATCGCAAATATGTTCCAATTTAGGACGTTTCTTGCAATAAAGATTCGCTCCAACCCAACTTATTTCCAAAGCAGAACGCATTAAGAAACCACCAAATACTTTATTATGAGCATTGCGATTTTCAGGATATGATGTCATTGTGTTTGTGACAAATGAGTCAGTCATCCAACGGCATTTGGCAGGCAAAATACGTTTATTCAATTCCATAGTTGTTTGAGGTGTAGTTCTTTTAAATAGTTCATACATCAATGTTTGTTCATAGTCATTAGGTTCTACTTTAAAAATTGATGAAGCTTGTATAATTTGGCGACGTTTTCTACGTTCAACACCACCACTCAATATTTTACTCTCTTCTTCATTGGCCGGTTCTATGGGGTTTACAGGAGCAGCGGCTGTGTTTGTGGAATTACGAGCACCCATTAAAAATAGAGCTCTAGTAATCTTTTTCCAAGTATTATTGTCCTTTTTTTCTAGCCAAACAACCACTTCCATAGAACTTTTCCCCACCCATGAAACATGGCCTGATAACCTGATATCTTCCGTACCCTTAGCCTTAATATCAGAAAAGGTTATTTTATCTACCAGTATGGTGACAAATGTATAAGGTAAATGAACATTTTCGGGAAGATTATTAAGTTTTACATGTTTATGACACACCCAAACTGCAAACATGTCCATATCTTCCATTAAGCGGCCCAAACGTACATTTCCCAAAAATGTAATATATTTGTCTTGCAATAATTTGTCCACACTAAGGGGTATAATGGCTGACGTAAAGGAATCCTGCATTGTACGAGGTGGCAAATCAGCTATTTTAGGCTCATATTTCAAAAGATGTTCGCGGGTTTTAGGTACTGGAGAGTAACCGGCTTCTAAACCTAAACGTTTCATGATTTCATCTTTGACTAAGCATTAAAAGAAATGATTGTAAAAAGAAATAATAGTTATTAAAAGGATGTTAAATTAAATATTAGTTTTTAGTAATTTAAAGATTTTAACAAAAAAATCATCACTTTTTATAAGTTCACAAGGGAAGCAAAAACAATACAACATTTAAACTATTTGAGGTATTAACTCAAAATTTGTTTATTGGTTATTTTTGGTATTAGAAGTTTGAATCGTAATCAGTAAAAAAATTCATTTTGAATTTTTTGATGATACGTTATTTTACATTTTAGATGGCGATATGTAGCTTTGTTTATTTTATAAAATTATTTGATTACTCGTATTATTATTGTTTAGCATTTAATTCGCTACTTCGTTAGCGAAGGACCATACTGTCGCTATTATAATTTCTTATTTCGTTGTAGACCATCTAATCTTAGTGCTAGGTTTTTTAATACAAATAAAATCAAAATGTATCATTAACGTGTATAAAAATTACTATTTTTTAAGTTTATTGATTTTTTTAAGCTCGGTCTAATAGTTCTAAATTCGTTAATGTTAAAAAATCAAAAACTACCGTTTTTCTCTCTTAATTATTTTTCACCTTGCCCAGACTAATAGTTTTATGTTTGTTAAGATTAAAAAATCAAAAAGTACCACTCAAATCAACTAAAAGTACTGTCTCTTAATGATTTTTTACTTTGCTGAAGAGCGTTTGACCACAATCTCATAGTTGTAGGGTTGTTAGTAAATATAAAGACTCATCAACCCCGAGCGCGTTAGGGCAGATGTTCTTTTTGAACCTCAGCAGAAATGACATTTAACTCTACGTTGGGCTACTTACGGGCCATTGTAGACTTAACTATCACATGAGTAAAATCGGTGTTGTACAAGACGACTCCTGTCGTTTCTGTCGGGAAGGACAGGGGGGCTACTCTCTATTGTGAACATATTTTCTGCGAGCGCCCAGCGGTAGCAAGACGCAGTGATGATAATAATAATAATAATAATAGTGTAAAAAAATTCAAAAAGTACCATTTTGTCCCATTTATGGTTTTCCACCTTGCTTCAGACCAAATTTTGTAATTTTAGCTTCGTTAATAATAAAATATCAAAAAGTAACATTAAAATGTATAAAAAATACCATTTTGTCCTTTAATGATTTTTCACTTTGACCTGAACGGTTTCAGCCCAATCTCGTAGTTCTAGGCTTGTTAATACTTAAATATTAAAATGTACCATAATTAATAGAAGTTCATATGATGCAGCAATTTACATAAAACTACATATTTAAAAATAGTAGTATGTACCCTTGTACATATTTTACCCCTTAATTGCTAGAATTTTAAAAAAGTGCCAATATACGTTGGAGACCTTTTTAAGAAGAATACAATCAAAGACTATAAAACTATAAAGATGTTCTACGTAGAAAAAAATCTGAAACAAAAATGAATAGCTAAAACAGATGAGGGGGGGAAGTAACAAGGGAATATTTGAGCATGCGCATTTCAAATAAAAGTTTCTCTCATTTAGCTACTGAGATAAACAGAGAATAAAAAATAAACACGTACTGAACAACATATAAATGCGCATGTATGCATGTATTTATAAACCAAGCATTTAAAACTTAAAATGAATTTTATTTCTTTGTGTTTTCTTTGTGAGATTTATGAAATTTTTCAACAAAAATGTTATTGAAATCTTAGGAGCAAATAGAACGAATATGACTAGTTGCGTTATTGTAGGGTAGAATATCTTGTTTATGGTTGAAAAAATTTAATTTATCCTAGTTCGCAACGAATTTATGATTCGATAATTTGAACCTTTATTAAACTCTTATTATAGATTTGTAGATATAATGAGAAGTAGTCGTGTTGTATATGCTTTTTAAAAGGATCTATAAGAGTTTTAAAACTCACAGACTGTTAATAATAAATAACACAGAAATTGATTTTATGTTATGAACAAAATTTATTTATAATAAAAATCTCATTATTTGGAAATTAATATGTAAATCATAATGAGACATTTTTATGCCTTATTCCCATTTTTTGTTTGGTGGTATTGTCACAAAACAATTTACTTATTTATAAAAAAATTTGTTTTTAAATGCTCTACATATCATGCTAGGCATATCATCAGTACTCTACAATACTTTTCATAAAAAGTCTTGAACTTATCAAACCAAATGAGAATTTCAATTTCGCTAAGAAGTAAAAAGTTTTTAAAAATTAAAACTTTTTTAAAAACTTAGTAAGCATTTAAAAATATTTTCTTTTTCTTCAATATTTTCTACATTAGAGATTCCAGTTCGGAAACCTAAGCTAATGTGTAAGAAAAATATTAAAAATTAAAAAAAGTAAAAATAATAAAAATTCAATACATATTTACAGTAAAATGTAAAATAATTATTGAGTCGTAAGCAATATAAATATTAATCAATTAAAACATTTTTATTATTATTCCCATTTTTTGTATCTCATTGAGATAAAACACTGAAGATGGCAAATTGATGAAACCGGTCTGTTAAAGAACCAAATTTGACGCGGGATGACTTAAACTCGTTCCAAATAAAAATGTTTTATGGTTTATTTATAACTTTTGAAAAATAAAAATTAAAAGTAACTGTTTTCCTTTAATAAAATAAATATAAAGTAAAAAAACGCAATGGTTAATGTATAAGATAAAAGTAGACAATACTAATAATATTTAAGTACACTTAAATTGCTTTGGTTAATTTTTTTTACGAAACTTTTTTACATTTCGAAAAAATTTTAAATTACTGTTATGATAATGCACATGTTAGTTTTTTAAGCTTAAGATAAATAACAATTTTAAAATTTTATTTTGATCATTATTTGTTAATTCGCTGCTTAGCTTCTTCAGGATATTTACGAGTATATTTAAAATTATTTCAAAATAGTTAAGAAGTTAAGCAACTAATTAACGAAATGTTGATCAAAATAAAATATTAAAATTTTTATTGAACTTCTGCGGCTAGTAACGAAATTTAAATTCGGTGTGAATTCATATACTATATGTATTACAACAATAAAATGCATGTATTTACCTACATTAACAAAAACGGCAATGTTAGTAGAGCTATAAGAAGAAAAAAACTTTTTCATTAAAATTTGGTACACATACATATACAGTTTGTATATGGATGTACTGAAAAGTGAAGTTGAGTAAATTCTTGCATTGAATATTATTCTCTTGCATGTTATATTACTCTCTTTTAAATTCTCGCGCTCTCGTGGATATTACTAGCTATATCCATCAACAAATTTAGCACCAGAAAAAATTTACACTTTGGATAAAATTATTTCTTTTAAATATTATTAAAAAATATTTCAAAATGTTAGTCCCAAAATTTTCATTTTTAAATAACAAAAATTTTTAATTTTATTGCAAAACACTGAAATTTTTTTTATTATGCTAAGAATTTTGCTGTTCCCGTACTTTTAAACATTTTAGTCTGTAATTGAGAGTTATTTGTCTTTACTCTCATTTGCCTGAACTTTACCCAAACACTACGGAATCGAAGCTATTATATCGGGCCTACATTTTTTGCATACGGACAAAGAAATAACAAAAACAACTAGCAAAATCCAATGAAAATCTTAACACTTGTATTATTATTTAAATAAAAAAAATACTGTATGTGAACCTTTTTTTATTAATGAACATAATTTAAAAAAAAAATACTAAAAATTGTGATATAAATGCGTCTAAGTATTTATATTTCCTAAATTATTGTGCTTAAAATAAAAAGAATATTATTTCTGTTAATTAAGGCAATAAAAAATAAAAACTTTTTTAAGACTACTCAATTTAGTTTAAATGATATTAGGACAGTACAATAACTAAAGCTACAATTAGCCGAACGTCCCATAAGATTTCGTTATCAGCTGATCTTTTTTGTTATATGAAAAGCAATGAAAGTGCTTTTCGAAATCAAATGTCACGTTGACAGCGCGGCAAGGTTTGTAAATATAAAATAGAATTTTGCAACGTTTTTATTGGACTTTTTTGATATTTTACATAACCAATGGAACACTTTTGAATATCCATTGCTGATGTTATTTTTGATAGAAAGAAATATACTTCTTTTTATATTTATGTACAGTTAAACCTCGATTAACTGGGCCTCTATTAATCGGTTACATCTATTAACCGGCATGTGGTTTTATTTTTATTTTTTCCTCTATTATCCGTGCTTTAGATTTATTCCTCTATTAACCGTGCTTTACATCTATTCTCTGTGCAGCATTCATATGTTTTTTATTATGTAAATTTAAATCCGGTGGTTCCCCTTTTTAAGTTCATGTACCCACACATAAGTACATATTTGCGTTTTTATTCATTTATTAAGTAAAATTTGATCTGCTAAAACCTGTTTTGAAAAGATGGCTCCTAATAGTAAATTACTAAAAAGAGCAAGAAAAGTTCTTTCAATTAAAGACAAAATTACTTTGATTCATGACTACGACAAAAATATATCTGTTAAGATGCTGTCTGAAAAATATGGAGTTGGTAAGCAAACTGTACGCGATTTGGTGAAAAACAAAGAACAAATTTTGCTATATGGTTCTAAAAGTGATTCAATCGACGGTTTAAAAAACAGAGAATTCCGAAAGTAGATTTGTACTGAAATAGAAACTCCAACGTTGACACAAGCGATAGAGGCCTGTCATGTTCTGTTAAAACTTGTAGAAAACTCTCGAGTTATATCAGAACCAGATAAAATCTAGATGCGTCGTATTCAATACCAATTATTGAGAAAAATTAAAAGCAAAGAGGTAAAGTAATATAAAAGAATATTTTAAATAAACAAATATTTCGTCAGAAGAAATAAATTTCTATATATTTTAATATTACCTCTATTAACCGTGTATTTCGATTATCCTTGCTGGTGCCGGTTCCACGAGAGCCAGATAATCGAGGTTTAACTGTATTTGTTTTCTTGTGTCAAAAGCATATATATGTTCTATAACTATACAAACGTTTTAGCGTCGCGGGACGTTTTCAACAACGTTCTGCTAAACAAGCCTTTTTTAGCTAGTTTTGTTGGATTTCAAGTTTATTTTTTGTTATTTATTTTAAAAAATATTTAAGGTAAAATTATAATTCATAATTTATATCTGTTTGAAAGCTATTGCCAAAGCATTTGTGAAATTTAATGCCGTTTTTATTTTTTTCAAAATGTATGTGTAGCAACGATTTAAAAAAGTACATGTAAATGAAAACCCAAAATTTTCTGTTTTATTTTTGATTTTTCTCGCCCCTTTGTGTACCTATTGTTTTGATTTTTTTTTTTTGCGCAGATAAAACTGTACCACAATTTTTATTCCGTTTTGTATCTTTGACAAAATTAGCAAAAAATTGACAAAATCAGAAAAATTGTAAAAAATTAGAGGTGTTGGCAGTTTTTAAGTCATAGCTCTGCCATTTGCGAACCGATCGGACTGAATTTTAATAGCCCTTAAGAACTTGATAGAAACTTTCTTCTACGCTGTGATAGATATTTCTATCAACAATGTTAATCACTTGTCATATCAATCGAGTGTCACTGTATTGTAAGGATTGTTGATATGGCAAATTTAGTAAACAAAATATAACTTACGAAAAGAACTATTTTTAAGCAAAATTTTTAAAGAAGTTTGTTGTAAAATGTTTATACTTATATTTGTACAAGAGCAAGGTATAAAATCTACTTACCTTCAGCCATAGTGCCTGCATAATGGGAATTACTTTGAACATTTTGCAAACCGATATTACGTTTTGGTGCACTAAAAATAAATCCATAAAATGAATTATTTTATATAAATATGTATGTACAATGTACATAGATATGTATATTACAACTATTCCAAAACATACATTTGCATGTACATATACATAAAATGTTTACTCACCCAACAGCCGGCAATAAAATCTCTACCTTTGACAATGGAAACCTGCTGGTTCCTGTTAGCAATTTTGGAGTTTTTAATAAATTTCTTAACATTTTTAATATAATTTCAACCTTTCTTATTAAAATTATTAATTAAACTAAAAGTTTTATGGTTTACCTTTTGCAAACAACACTTTTAACTTAGTTTTACTATTTTTTTTTGTTTCAGTTAGAAAGAACTATACTATCGCACTGACGTAATTAGTTTTTCTTTCGTGAACATTTGTTTTTGCTTTAAGAAAAGTAAATAAACACAAGTATATACATATATATATGTATATCGCGTAGAGAACTATGCACCTACAAACATTCGGAGAAGGCAAATTGTCACAGTGTAATTACACCAAGTGGAAGCAACTTTACATTTGTTTTTCGTTTATATTTGTGTTTTATTAGACTTGAACATCAAAATTTCTTTTCATTTTGCTTTGTTTGTCCCTATTTAGACGAAGAAACATTTAGAAGGGAAATATTTCGTTTGTAGGCAAATTACGGAAGGAGAAGAGAGAATCATTTTTGTGTTCGGTACTCGGCGATACGCTTTGTTCACATATTGTTTGTTGATATTTGCTTTACTTTTCTTTTCTTTCATTTATATTGCTATGAGTTATACTATGTACTACAAAAATATTATTTCGTAAACAAGCAAAGCAAAATGAAAAAAAAATTATTATTCAAGTCTAACAAAAAACAAATGTAAAGAAAAAACAGCTGACGAGTTGCGTCCACTTCATATAATTACACTATGTTCATAACGATGTCTGTTTCGTAATGCTATTACACTCAAGCCATTTAAAAAGCACACATGTAGATTTCGTGTACAAGCATTCCGCACATGAACAGCTTAAAAATTTCCATAAAAAAACAAAGCAAAACAAAAGCTAAAATTAATAAAAATCTAATATATCGGTTGTATTTTTCTCATCTATTTGTGGACCTATCCTTCTGATTTGTGGCACAGATATTATGACTGTTAATTTTAATAAAACAATATACCCCGATTTTTTGTTCGTTTGTATTTTGGATAAAATATGCAAAAATCTCACTCAGAAATAAGGCAAAAATATGGGTAGTCGCAATTTTAAACTCATAGCTCCGCCATTTCTCAACAAATCCGGTTGAATTCTAATGGCAATTGAAAGACAGAAACAACTGACAGATTGGTATGCTAAACTTTTCTGTGCAATGCCTAGGGACTTCAGAAAGTTGATTTCAACGACAGAACTTAAACGGCTATTCTGTCTATTCATAAGGATTCACAATATATATACTTTATAGGGTATTACATGTACGGTGTAAAAATTACAAACTGAATCACAAAGTTATATATTTATACCCTTCTGACATCAGCGTTGCCCTGTGTAACCTAACTTAACCTACCTTTCTCACTTGCAGTGAAAACATGTCATGCCATGCTAGAAGCAAATTCAATCAACTTTTTTACGTTACTAAAAGTTCTTCACTTAGAAAATTAGATTAAAATTTAAATTTTTTATGTTAAATAAATAAATTTTTTGTGCATTATACGTTTATAAAATACTACCAGTTTTTACCTGATCTCGCCCATTCACATTTTATGAGAAAAACGGCAGCAAAACGCGCGGTTTCTAGAACATGCTATGGCGTTTTGCAAAACGCTTTTCGTTTTGAAAAGACGCGCTTCTCAGAACATGGCCAATAGAGATTGTGACTGAGTTAAATTTAATGCAAACATTTCTCTAGTCTATGGTTTTATATTTGATTACCTGAAATGCAGGATTCGCAATTAAAATTTCACATAATTACAGATGTAAACATTCAAAACGCCGATACATAATCAGTGGTCAGAACCTTAATTTGTTGTACAGTGTAATTAAAAAGCAATTACATTTTTTAGCTTATGCATAAAAAATATATAAATTAACTTCACTAACGCATACAAAGAATATCTTATTATCACTAAGCCACCTTATTATGAAGAACACTGATTTAAAAAGAATTTTCACTGTGATACTGTTGTTTTAAAAATGTGTGATTATGTTTCTTTTCTTCATGAATGAAAATAGCATGTCTCTTAAGTCTTCTTATTTTGGTAGTTAATTGAACAGCTGATCATAAACAAGACACTAAAACAAAAACAAAGAAAACTATTTATCCAGCAAAAGAATTTTTCCAATAATTATTGTAAAACTACATAAAGAATTTATATACAATGGCTGGACTAGAACGTTGTCCTGGGCAATATTGTGGTCGCACTCAATTAGAAAATGGTACATGGAGTGAATGTGGTCCTTGCCCCAGAGGATTTCGAGTAAATGAAAGTTATGCGTGTACGCAGTGTGAGCAGGATTTGGATGCTTATTCCTGGTTTTATTTGGGGTTCATGGCAGCTTTGCCCTTAATGATGCATTGTTTTTATATTGATTCAGAGGATATAACTAATAGAAAGTAATGTCTAATTTTATATACATACATACTACGCACATTTGAAATAACTTTTTTGCAAATTCAGATTTTCTCGTAAACAACTTATTTTAACAAGCTGCGCTTTTCTGGAAATTATTTTCTCAGCTGTGTCAGCTATTTTATTAATGGAACCCATGGGTGAATTTCGTTTATTTGCTTGTCCAGTTCGTAAATTTTCAGATTGGTATACGCTATTTTATAATCCATCACCAAACTACGAAAAATCATTACATTGTACCCAAGAGGCTGTCTATCCTTTGTATGTAATTCGGAATAATATTTTAATTTCTGTTAAACTTGGTCTTTACTTTCTTTTATGGTATCCTAGACAAACTATAATACTGGTGTTCTACTTTATGTGTTTGGTTACAATGTTTATTATAAGGCCATTGGTTAGCATTACTTTGGAAGTGAAGGGGAAATCGCCAATTTATGCTGCTTTATATTTTTTACCATTGATTACATTTATTCATGCCCTGGCCTGTGGCTTAATATGTAAGCAATTATAACTTTAAGTAGCAACAGCTTTTATTGTGTTAAAGAAAAGTACAAGAACGTTTACGCTTAAAATATATTTTTTATTTCAGATTATTCTTTTCCCTACATGAGTATTGCTATATCCATGATAGCCAATGCTGTTCACTATTCAACTAGAGATAATCAATCTTTTAAAGGTCTCATAAAATCTTCATGTTTGGAAATTAAAAATTTAGTAGTTATATGTAAGTTTATTACAAATTTGTTATAGTAAACCTTTTAAATAGAAGTATTGATTCCTATTTGTAGTTGTACAATGGCTCCTATTAGCTTATGGTATTATAGCTTTGGGTCATCACTATGCTTTATTGTGTTTAGTGCCATTTCCTTCAATATTTTATATATTAACTGTACGCTTTACGGATCCAACTGGATTTCCAGAAGTTGAATCACGCAACAGTTGATGTTAAGTTACTGTCTATATACATAGTAATAATAATTTATTAATTCACAAAATTAAAACTGTAACAAAAATTTTTAATTAATGCCCAGATTTTCAGTTTAGTTAATAAAAAAAATTCGTGTTTTTAGCTTTATTTTAGTCTTTGATTTTTCCGATATTTAAAACCCGGTATTATCATTTTCTTTTATCAAAGCCCTTTTAATAATGTCATAATAAAATCAAAATCGGTTTTATATAATGGTTGTTTTGTGTAAGTTTTTATTTATTTTAATTATTATAAGATTGTTAAATACATATACATACATACATGAATCATATTTGTAATTTTATTTATAAATATAAACATATTGGGCCTAATCATAGTCACAAAAAAGTACGCTTTTATTGAGAGCTGACTTTTATTAATATGAATTTCATGAATTTAAAATCATTAAAAAAAATACCGACTTTAGTGTGACTATGATTATGGGCCATTGTTTATTAAGTATTTGCTTTCGCTTGTTTTTTATTAAAAGATTTTTAATACTAAAAATAAAAAGTGAAACGTATAATATTCAAAATTAAGGTAGTAATAATAAAAATAATTGTATTAACTTATCAAAAAGAATAAAGATTATTTAAAAAAGAGCAATATCAGCCCAAATATGATTATATTCCAGAAATTTTGTCTCATGGAAAAAATTTCCCTGAATCCTACTGTAAAATAAGAAAAAATGTTATTTATAATAGAAGAATAGGGCAAACTGAATAGATGCCCACGAAAATTTTATTCATTAATCGACTATTAATTTACACATATATCATAATTATAAACATATATTTTTTTATTTTATTTAATGCAGAAAATTAATTATAGTTTAATTGTTTTCAACAAAGATAAAGAAAAACGTTAAAATGTTAAAATAATTTTTTACCACAATGAAAGAATAAATGTTTCAGTCGACTTTAAGAAGTGCATGCTTTTGTTAAATTTAAAAATAATTAGGCCTGACCCAAGTCCGCTTTTACTCTGAAGTCATTTTATTACGTTCTTCAAGGAATTTTAAACGTCTTTTACGCAATTCATTTATATGTTCTGATGCACTGTCTATTGAAGTTGTGGGAGAAGTAGATGTAGTTACAGTAGTTGTAGGCAATGAAGATGATGCAGATTTTTGTACGTCTACAAGATCTTCACCTCCCAAATCTTCTATAGTTACTTGATTATGTTTGGCAACTGACGTATCTGTTTTATTACTTGTTACTGTTGTAGTATTTTCAGATTTGGGTGACGTCTTTAATAAAGCTGCTGCCGCAGCTGACGTGGAAGGCAAATCCTCCGTTTTTGCTATATTACTTGCACTTTTAGCAAGCGAAGCTGTAGCTGAACTTGGCAATTCATTAGTTATAGAAGCTCCTGCTGTTGTTGGTTGACCATCTGCAGCTGGAGTTGGATTCAGTGTTTGTGTGCGAGTAGCTGCTATTTGATAATTATTCATTAATATACCAGCTGCATCTAACATAAGCTGTATATTGCGTAAAAGCTAAAATAAATAAAAAAAACATTTAGAAATTAAAGAAAGAAAACTGTTAAAGCCATAGTATGGTTACCTTAATGCGTTCTTCCACATTATTTCTTTCATTTCCTTCTAATGCTCTTAATTCTTCGTCGGTAAAGTTGCTTAGGTCTGGGGGCATGGGTGGTGGTGGCACAGCATAGGGTGCAATAAATGGAAATGGTGGTGGCATCATGAAAGGTGGAGGCATCAAAGGCATTCCAGGTAAATTTGGTAAGCCGTTACCACCGGAACGAGTCATATTTTGTACAGAATTGGATAATCCAACTTAAAAGAAATTAAAAAAATGTAATTTAATACATTAAGAAATATTTAAACATACAACATAATAAATATGACAAAGCAAAAAATGATTTGATTTACTTCTTTAAATAATTTAAAACTCAATTTGCATACCAAAATGTTGGAAAATATTTGATCCCGGCGTATTTCGATTATCATTGGCGGCTGCGTTTACATTAGGTACTTGAGAATTTCCACCAGCTACTGCCGGGTTACCATCTGCCGCCCCCGCTGCGACTGCACCATTTGCATTATTTTCATCTGGTCGCGGCACAGCCGTCGAATTTGTGGAAGGTGTGCGCAATATATTCAAGCGACAAGTGGGGCATGTTTGTTGTCTCTGGAACCATGATCTCAAACAAATTGTATGGAATATATGCCCGCAGGGTAATTTCTTTGAATGATTAATCATATCCTCTCGACATATAATACATATATTATCCGATAATCTTAATTCTTCCGGTGTAGCATCTGGATACAAAGTGTTCATATTACGTATAGCACGACGTGACATTATAACATCACTGAGAGCCTTTTTAAAGTTTCTTATTGTGAAAAACATTGGCCGAAATACAAACATTGGCAGAGCATAGAATTTCGCCATTATCACCACAAAGAGTACATACAAAATTACTTTTACAAACCCAATTAACAACTCGGTGTACAATAAAAAAACTGCTTTATTTTCCCATGGTGTATCAGTACGCATTTCTGCAGCGTGTAGTACATATTTAATGGCCGTACTAGCTACAACGGTTAACAGTATGGCATACTCAAATCCAAATACTAACTGCACAGTAGGACCACGTTCCAGTGTGGAATTATAAGCATGCATAAGCAGCATATAATCAAGAGTACCTAAAACTGTTAGCAGACTGGCAACACGTACATGAAAGAGCCAGCCTAAAACGGGAGAACGTTCCATCTGGGTAATATGCAAAGGTATACGTAATTTTATAATATAGCACATAAGTTTTTACAAGAAAATACTCAAGTTTATATAATTATTTATTTAGACTTTTATTTTAATATATAATTAATGGTTATTGAGCTTTAGTCTTGTTTTTTATAAAATTATTTATTATTTTCAATAATTCGCTTTCCTGTGGAAAGCTTCGTCAGGAAAACGAAATATTGAAAATAATAATTTTATAAAAAACAAGACTAAAGCTCAATAATCAGTAATTATATATGAAAATACTTAAGTGAATAACAAAATTATTAAGAACATATAAAAAAATAAGAAAATAAATGCTTCGCATACGCAACTACAATTTCGATTTGATTATTTGAATGAAAATGTAGGTATGTGATACATATTATGTACAGAATTAAAACTTACATTTTTGTAAATTTTTTGACGTTTGATATGTCTATCTAATAGGGCAGTAGCCAAATTCAAATAATAGATTCTTGCATTATTAAAGTAGTTACTCTTTGTAATTAAAAAATTGTGCTAACTGAAAACCGAAGGCTTTCTTTTTTCTACATTTGCAATAATTTTTTAATGAACTCGTTTTTTTCTTACTACTGAATTTTGATATTTGCAAAAATAATTGCATTATTAAAAGATACTCCCTAATATGTTTTTTTTTTTTTTTGCAATTTCAATATTTTAGTATATACTAGGTAAATATAAAAATAAAAAAAAATTAAACAGAAAGTATGAAAAATAATTAGTATGTTAAAGGTGCAGACTTGTAGCTGAACATTGCACATAAAGAATATAATAAGCATCAACAATAAAGGAGATAACAAAGATATTATTTATCCTTTAGAAATAGACTAATTATTTTTTCACATAAGGATGCATGTGTATAATTGTACTTACAAAATCTACGCGTTCTTCAGCCAGCCAATGGAATGATTTGAGAAACAATAATACCGTAAATAATGCCACAAATCTCGGGTTGAAATCATCGCGAAAAACAGTAAAAGCCAAGCAGGTTTCTGTTATAGCATACCAAAAACGTTCTAGTAAATGCTCGAACTCAGCTGCTCTTAGTGTTCCCAAAAAAATCTAAAATATTATCATACATAATCAAATCTCCTGGTTTTAAAAGCAAAATTATCATACCTTACGCAATAACTTTCCAAACATAAAAACAATTGCAAAAAACTGAATATAAATCACCTGTAATATTTCCAATTAAAATTTAAATTATTTGTGAGGTCATCATTACCTAAATACATACATATGTATGTATATGTAAACAAAAAGTTGATCATCTTACTTACCGCCATAGAGGCATTAGACTTTGTTATATACACTACAGCTGGATAGAACTGTTTCTTTTGGTACCAGGCATTTCCAATGACTGCACTGGTTAGGCCTAAACATATCGAAGACAGTAAAAGCTGCATAATGTTGTTGTTATTGACACGTACAGCCCACTGGCTGATTGTCACCCAGAATATATTAATTTTTAAAAAATTTCTAAATTAACTTTTTTCGTAATCTTCCCTATACAAGTTTTCCTTTACGTTGTTCCTGTAATTTATTAAATTGCATTAGTACAACTTTCACACATCACTAAATTCACATCAGTTAAATTTTAAGAAAAAAAAAACAACAATACATATATATTTACTGTTTTAAGGACTGTCACTTATAAAAAAATATTTTATAACGGCTGTTTCTATAATCTACATATACTCATTATCCATTTCAACTACATAAATTTAATGATGCAAGGAAAGTTTATAAATTTATTTGCCGAAAAATTAAATGAAAAAAATTTTTCAGAGTACACGTACGTCGTTTCCTTAACTTTTTTACTTATTTGCTTTTTCGTATCATTCGCACTTAGTAAAAATGTCAAAAAAATTGAATGGGGCTGCCAATGTTACAACTTTAATCTAGATAACAGATATTTCGACATACACAATACCAGCAAGCTGGCGCCATCAGTAAAGCGGGTGATACACACATCAAGTTTCAACATCCATCATGCATTTGAGTGCTTTTTTTTAAATGGACATGGATACGCTATGTATGAATGTGACCAAAACCTAAGCCAGTTTGATTTTTTGGATACGCACACAAATGCATTATTTGGCATTGAAATTTGATGTTTCTATCACCTGTTTCAGATTTCAACATTTATGTGATATGGCTGCAGCACAGTGTTCAACTTGTTTTATCAGAAAACTCTCGCTTTGTTATAAGCTTGGCAGTGCAACAGCTTTCGGACATATTCCGCTTTATATTTTTAAGAGCTGGCAGCTCTAGTATTAAAAAATAAAAATATATATTAAGGGAGAATTAACCTAACGTAAGTGTAGAATTAATAAATGTAGTTGCTTACTCGACCGACATGTCACGTAGGCGTAACGTCCCAACCTGTAGAAAATATAATTTCATTACGAAGTTAAGTGACTTACCCCCAGTTTTTGACTTCGTATTTAAATCGAAAATTGGTTGATTGTCATTTTAAACTTAAGTTGCACAAAAATACATTTTCAGTTTGGCAGCATCATAAATTATTAAAAATTAATGATCATTACCAAAAAAAAAAAAAAACAGCTATGTCAAAGGAAAAAAAAAGTGATAATACAAAAGTATTATAATATAACACATATTTTGAAAATGGAAAAAACAACATTAAATCAAATGAAAAGAATTGAAAATTTTGTTTCAGCAGAAGTTCACTTTTTATAGTCTGCTGTAAAAAAGTACAGCAGCATAATTGAAAACATTATTATTACTTATTGTTTTTTATTATATTTATTACATTAAGCACAATAACCTTTTTTGTACGAGATACACAAAAAAATGTCAAAATCATATGTTTAATATGTCCAACTTAAGTGGACTTTAAATGACCAAGATTGGCCACTTAAATATGGTTGAAGTTTATAGGTAGAAACTAAATTTTGTATCTAAATGGAACTTAAAGTTCAAATAACACTTAAGTCCGAAGTCAAATACTGGGCGTTATAGACAGTGATGAGATCCATTTGTATTGGATGAGACAGACTGTGGCACAGTAGCCCTTTTGTGGCATTTTTTTTTTTGTTATATTTTAAACTTTTCAATTGTTAAACTTGTGTACATACATCGTATATATCATGAATTTAGCTTTTATTTTTTAAAAAAAATTTTTATTAACATTATTTATTATTATTATTTATTAATAAATATAATAAATTAAATAATTTAATTTAGTACAATATAAAAGTTTAATTTAAGGTACGATGAAAAATTTATACTGTTGTGTCATACATGGGCATAATTCATTAAAAATATAATGCATTAAGGCATTGAAAACAGTAAAAGTTTACTGTTTACTGGAAAAAAATTATTGACTAGTAAGTTTTGACTGATAATAAATTTTAATTTTCACTACCAGTAAAATTTTACTGGTTATTGAAAAAAAATCTTAATTTATTTGTTATAAATTTTTACTGTTAACTGCAAAAAAAAATTCCACTACCAGTAAATTAAAATCAATTTAATTTTCAGTAAAATTTTATTGAAATAGATTTTTATTTTACTGAAAACGACTGTTTTCATTCGCTGGCATTGTCAATTGTTCCAGAAGACAAAATTTGAAATTCTCATCTTAATAAAAGCAAATAGTGTAACTTTAATTTTCCAATAATAAATACTACGTATGAAACACAAAAATAATGACCGTTAAACCTTAACAAAGTCTATTAAAACGAAATCGTAGAAAAAGTAAAACACAAAAAGTTTCTTTAATATAATTAAAAAACAAAAAATGCAATAACTAGTAAAATTTTATTGAAAACTAAAATCAGCTTCGTTTTCAGTAAAATTTTACTGAAAATGACAAACAATTTCAATAAAATTTTACTGAAAATGAAATTGACTTTAAATTATTGAAATTGTTTTTAGTTAGTAACCAGTAAAATTTTACTGAAAATGAAATTTAATTTCCACTACCAGTAAAATTTTACTGGTTGTTGAATTTTTTTTTCAGTAAACAGTAAAAGTTTAATGTTTAATGATTTTTTCCAGTAACCAATAAAAATTTATTGGTAATGAAAATTTAATTTCATTAAAAGTAAACTTTTATTTTTACTAAAATTTTACTGGTACTGGCAGTGCACATAATTGTTTTTGTCTGTTTAATATCAAAAACACATGATACGTTTTAATATTTAAAGCTAGAATTAACCGAATGTCCCGTAAGTTTTCGTAATCAGCTGATCCGTTTTGTTATACGAAAAGCAATGAAAGTGCTTATAGAAAACAAATGTCACGTTTTAACGTCAACGGGCGTCGCCGGACGTTTTCAACAACGTTCAGTTAAACATGCCTTAAGTAAGTGCAAAATCATTTACATTTACGATACATTTACAATTTCACTACGTTTACGATGCATACATTCGGGTCACAAAACCGTTAGCTATCATATTGCAAATAAGCCCGGTGAGACTGAGACTAATTAATTTTAGTTTGCTTATTTCTAAATATCAATTTACTCTATGTGAATCTTATTCTAAATTATGTAATTAGCTCTGATAATTCTAGCATGAACTACCTGTTTTTAGCAGAAGTCGAATTTATGAAAGTTAATCGCAATAGAAAATTCGTTCATCAAGTTTATGTATGTGAAGAAATTTGAAATTAAATCAATATTTTTGTAAAATTAAAAAATGTTTTAAAACAAATTAAAAAGGGTAAAAAGAAGTAAAATAAAAATAAATTTACTTGTATAAAAATTATATGTACTGTTTTTTGATAATATGTTTCAAAAAAAGTTGTTTTCGTAGGGTATAAATTCGAATTATTTTCTATTAGCAGCACTAAAACAGTTTAAACTTTTTAATTTCGCTTTCATATTAAAATTTTTGCTTATTAAAAAAACAAAAAATACATTATTTCATTTTAATAGCTTCTTATTAATGACAATAACTTTTTAAAGTTTTCTGAAATTAAATATTCTAGTTAATGGTTATCATTTGCATATTTCGGATAGTGTATACCCTGTGCTGGCATTTATACCGAATAATACACATTTACCAACGCTTAAGTACAAAAGTTCTAAAAATCATACGCAAATTTTCAACTGCTAGAAAATTAATTCGGCAAGAGAAGAATTTTTGCAAATTCCCGAAAAGTGTCGATGAAAAATTTCTAAGCACGGAAAAGCTACTTTTTAGGGATATTTATTATAAAAAAACATAAATATATATATATATATAACGCAATACAAAACGTAAGCAAATTAATAAATACTAGAAAATTTATCCAACAAAACATTGTATGAAATAAAAACAAAAGTTGCATTTCAACAAAGGAAAATGTAAGGGAATAGAGTAAGCAGTTAAATGAAAAAAAAAAGGAAAAGGCAAAAAAGTATATTTTATCTAAACGAAATAAAACGAACTAAAAAGGTCGCCATTTTGTCTGTGTCCGGCTGGAATTTTTTATTAAAAATTAATGAAAAAGTTTTTACGATTCGAAAAAAGTACTTTGAATGTGAAACAACGAACATAAAATATTTGAAATATCATATTGGGTAGCTAAAACATTAGTCCGAAAAACAAACAGTCAACTAAAAAAAGAGCAAGTATCGAAAATGAGAATTAAAAATTAAATGTTAATTGGGCGGATGCAAAAAAATTAATATTGAAAAAAAGAAACAAATTCGGAGATTTTTTCGGTAACAAAAAGTGCAAGAGAAAAGAGAATAACGCTAAAAAAACAAAAGCAACTGAATATACAAAGTGAGAAAAAATGCAATAAGCGATAAAATGGATAGGGTTTAAAATGAAATTGAAAAAAATTGCATTTCGTTTTGTGGCAGACGGTGTTAAATTAAACAGATTTTATTTTTTTTATTAAAAAAAAATTACAATAAAAATTTTAAATGCTGAACATATTTTTTATGGTGTTATAATAACAGCAAGTGCGTGTATAAATTAACATAAATAAAACAACGACACATTTATTTTCATTTTCTAATAAGACTGCAGAATTTTTTTCTTTTGTGTTGTACAAAAATCGATAATAAATCGTGTTCGTAGTAATCCTTTTTTTATGACTTGCTTGAGGATTTGTGCTAAGGTGCTGATTTTCATAGATTAGAATTTATTTTATAATTAAAAAATATAGTGGTACATGTATATATTATGTACGTACAATTTTTTCATATTATTTTGATATGATTTGATAAAGCTTTGTACATTTATTAATTTATTAATTATTCAATCAGCTGATTGGTGTGTCATGAATAACCTAAACCAAAGTTACCAGGTCGCGAGAAAATGTTCCAAACTTTTTTCTATTCAGTTAATGGCGACCTATACCTATATACAAAAAATAGGCCGATGAAAATGAGTTTAAGTCATTTCTCATATTTAATGAAGCTTGAAATTTAAAATAACAATCTGAATATGTTGCAGTTGTTTCCATAAGAAACAACTTTTAAAATAGCACGGTATTTATAGAGCAAATTGTAATGCTTACAGGTGCACTGTTATTATCTGTATGTATGTATGGAAATGTATGTGCTTGGTACAAATTAAGTTATAACTGGGGGGTTACTCTCTATTGCGATGCGAAAGAAAACGCATCGCAACTCAATGTAAAAATCATACAGATGCGAATGCTTTTTCTTTCGCATCGCAATAGAGAATAACCCCCCGGAATTAACGAAAATAATAACAAACTTCTAACCACAGGGTATGTACCTAGTGGCGACAAATTTGGCAGATCAAAAACCGAAAACTCAATCAAGGCGAATTCATACAAGGTGAACTCGCTTTAACAACAATACGAAACAACACGCATTTTGGTTGTGTAAAATATAGCGACTTGTCAAATATATTTTTTTTTTTCATAATTTCATTTCAAGACGAATTAATTTTTTTTACTACAGTGAGCAAAGAAAATAACTTGCACACTTTAATTTTAAAATTTTTGCATAAATCAAATAAATAAGTAAAACAAATACTAAATATGACAGCAAGTTAACTTTTGTTTAAAACTGACCGTAAATAGACTTTCGTCAAATTTACAATAGTTCTTTCTTTTTTTAATTAACACATATTAAAGCTAAATATTTTTCTTTTTTAGATTTATTTATTACTCGCTAAAATTTGTATCGTATGAAGACTCTTGTTAAATGCTGTATTTATTTTTTGTTTTCTTTTTTTTTAAATTTATATTTAAAAATTTTTTTTTAATTTCATGTCTTTAATTTAAGAACAAATAATGACGGCATAGAAACTATTATAGGTATCTTATAAATATAAATTAATTTAATGTTTGTTTGAAAAATTATGCATATATTATTAAGATTTAATAGTTTCTGTGCCGTCATTAAATGTTCTTAAATTATGCAGTTCGAAGAGGATTAAAAACATGAAATTAAAAAAAAATTGAAAATGAAGATTTTTGGTCTTATTTACATTCAAAAATTTAATATTAAAAGTGTACAAGTTATTTTTTTGCTCACTGTAATTTAAAAAAAATATTTCGTCTTGAAATGAAAACAATATATTTGACAAGTCGCTATATGCCTGTTGTTTCTGTAGTTGGGTTTGTTGTCAAAGCGAGTTCATGTATGAATTCGCATTGAGGTGTTTTGCGCACAAAATCATTTCACATCTCGCGATGTAAAACCGGTCAGCTTAACTGCCTTACGATATCAAAACACTTGAACGTTTTAAGAATTTTGTTTCGAATTCATACATCTCATGTTTAAAATTTTTGTGATTTGTCAAAGAAGGCAGAGATGGCTTATGGACTCCGACCATATTATTATTATTTATTTATTAGTATTTTTAATAATTTCACAATATTTAATAAATTCATATAGTTTATTTTATCAAATATTCCAAGCTAACTCTGCTGGTCAATAAGGATTGCTGTTGCTATATTAAATGAGTCATTACAGACATATCCTAAAAAATGTAAAAATGACTCATTATGAATCCCATTAGTCTGCATATTAGTTCTCCAGTTGGAGATCGAAACAAATGTTAAGTTTAAAAATATTGAATAAAAAATGAGCCGTTAGTCTGTATATTTGAGCCATGAAGGACTTCTGATGGTATTAATGAGCCATGAAGGCTTCTGTTGTTATTGGCCGATACCGTGATGTGGTGAAAGTCTGAATATTACACTTTCACACACATATTCATTGTATCTCTACATTTGTTGTTTCTTACGCATTGAGTAACCAGTCTCATAAATATGTTGTGGTTGCTTTCCCGTTTTATATTATCTGGCAGTGCGTTGTAAAGTTGTAGATTTTTATAGAACAGCGATCGTTGCATTACGGTTGTTCAAACCCTTTCTAACATATACAATTTGATCTTTTAATTTCATTATTGTGCAAATTGAATATTTTACAAAAAACATAAATATGTATAAAAAAAAGAGATTTGTGGAGTGTCGCGAAATTAAAGAAATGCTGTCCATTATTCAGGAAAAGCTTATTTCTCAAATTTTTCATTATCTAGAATTTTTTCACGCAAAATTGTTTTATTTCGCAGTTGGCCAATTAAATAATAATACACTTCGATAGATTATTAATAGCTCAATTCAACTATGTTGCCCTTTCCAATTGCTCACCTTAAATTAAAAATCAATAAAGTCCTTGAAAAAAATTCATTTATCAGTATATTCAAACTTCTATATCTTCTGATGTATATAATATTTCAAATTGCACAAATTTCTAAAAAATTGCTCAAGTTGGATTTGTAATTGCTCAAGTAGTGTTTTTACCAGCTAAACTTTCGTTGATTATTAAATAATTAAAAGTAAAGTTGTATAATAACTATGTAACGTAGGTTAAGTGAACGTGCGCATTGTCGGTCGGCGTCGGCGTTGGAGTATTACATGCGCAGCGCTCATCTATCTATACGTTAAATTTATTCAAACTATTTATATTTATTTAACAATTAAGGAAAGTGGATTGGTAAAAACTCTACTTGAGCAATTACAAATGCAACTTGAGCAGTTTTTTTTAGAATTTTGAGTAATTTAAAATATTGTATATATTAAAAGATATAAGAGCTAGAATATACGGATAAATGAATTTTTTGTCCAGGACCTTATTGATTTTTAATTTAAGGTGAGCAATTGGAAAGGGCAACGTAGTTGAATTGAGCTATTAAGAATCTATCGATTAGTATTTTTTTTATTGCAAATATCATAATTTTGCAGGGTGGGGTAGGGTAGCTATTTGCTTTTACTATTTTACTTATAAAAAACAGTTGATTAAATACGTTTTGCATACTGCGCTCAAACGAAACATTGTTTGCGTTAAGTATAAACACTTGCAATTTAAATGCGTCGTTGTGATTCGGTATTGCTTAAAAGCGCATTTCAAGAAGTATAACCAAGGTAATAGACTTCCATCCAGATACCCCATTCATCTATTGCACAGAAATAACAACTATTTGTGTTTAAGCGAGGGAACTGACTGTCATTTAATGAAAAATGCAGGTTTTGTGAACAACAACCGAAGATCTTTTGCTTTGAAAGAATCTAATTACATATATAATGTTTGTTTTAAGAAACTTCTTGTACTGCCTAAATTTATTATAATATTTTTTATATAAAAATAACTTCTTAAGCTGTGATATTATTAGATAATTCTATTAAATTTTTATATTCTAATATGCTGTAGTACTGTTTAGAAATCTATACATATAAAAGAATAATTACTGACTCAATAACTTACCATCATCGCCCAGCCCAAATGGCTAAAGCTACTGGCTTGAAATTTGGTGAGCAGGGGCCTATTTCACTAAGCTACAAGTGAACTTGTGAACAATTGTGTTTCATAAAAATACAATTACAAATTTTTAGCTACAAGTGAATTGTACAAGTTACAAGTCTACAAGCCATACTTCTACAAGTGGTTTTGTTTCACTAAACTAAATTTGCACTTGTACAATTGTAGAATTGTAGAAAAAAAAAGACGGAGACCCCCAGAAAAAATTTTACAAGTTACAAGTGAATGATAAATTTAATTAAAATGTGATTTTTAACTAATTTTTAATAAAAATTAGTTCAAATAAACACAAAATCAAACAATTTTAATATTAATTAGCTCTTCCTCGTTCTTGGTAGGAGTCACTTCTGTGTCTGGCAGCAATGAGACAGTGTCATTGCAGTCCTCTAAAGCGATACTCACTAACTCCTGCAATAATACTTCATCACCTTTAGGCTCCTGTGGTCGGATGCCATCACATGTTGGTGACTCCTTTCCAATAACCTCAACAGCAGGGTGTCTACGTCCGTGACCTTTTTGGCCCTTCCGCCAGCCGCCCCTGTCTTTCGGGAGTTGTCTCTCTTGGCCTTAATTAAAAAAAAATATTATAATATAATGTTAACACTCTATAAAACCAGCTTACCAGTGTCGCCCTTTTGATGTTTGCCTCATTTTCTCCCACTCTTCCATTGTTATCTCTTTGGTAAGTTTAGCGATAAACTTACCAAAGAGAACATCTTTGGCAGCTGGAATCTCCCGCACCACACTAAATTTATTTTGTAGATTTGCCATTACAAAACAAAAATTAAATTATATTAAGCACAAACTATATGTGTTTTGATTGATTAGTGGTGTGATAACAGTCAAAACAAATTATCGATATACATTAGAGTACCCATAATTGCAAAAATATTTAAAATAACTTTTGAAATTTTCATATAGTTCATGGGTACTATAAAATACATATATTCACACATATGTTTAATTATGTTTAATTATATTTCGTTTTTATATGATATTTGAGCATTTTAAGTAATAATAAAAAAGAATTGTAAAATTAGTATCACAATATATTAAAAGAATTGTAATTGTAGAAATTGTAGTTTACAAGTGAAAAAAGCTACACGTGTTGTGAAAATTTTAATGAAACTCAATTCGTCAGCACTTGTAAGAATGAGACTTGTAATTGTAACTTGTAAACTTGTATAATTGTAGTTTAGTGAAACTGGTCCCAGGTTCATGTCTTGGAAATTTGAATATTAAGAGAGTAAAAAATGGTAAAAACGGGTAAAATCGAAATTCTTATATCTCCGGAACTACTACAGATAGAGCCAAAATTAAAACTACAAAATATTCTACTAAATAAATAAGCGGATGGGTATTTGGTACTTTTTCGATATTTGTACATTTGCGGGATAAAAAGGGTATGACAAATTTTTCATACAAATTTGTCACAATATCGCTTTCAAGTCTACTTTAATTTTCTTTGAATACAAGCATAAGAACTTACTTTGAACTATTTTTAAATTTTTTTTGATATTTCCATATACCCCATTGCTGTTGCTTTCAGGGATTTTAGTGGCTTCCGGACGAACCATAGAAGATTATGGGATGGGACACATATCTTACTAAAGGGGAGATCGGTTAGATTTATAATCTATTGACCACACACTCAGAAGTTACTTTGGACTATTTAAAATTTTTTTTTAAATTTCCAGTGTCGTTTCTTTGAGGAATTTTTATCATTTCCCACTTTGCCAAGGTACCATTCCCGATTTTGCCCATGAAAATTACAAAAAGTAAAAAGCAATTTAAAGGGGAGACTGTCTAGATTTGTAATCTACAGCACAAATACTAAAAAATCATCCGAAAATATTAAAATACTTCCAGAAATTTAAGAGCCTACAGATTACATTCTGTAATCTTTGTGAGAAGTCAACGTATTTATGCATATTTATACCCATGCACTTATTAAAAATATTTATAAATAGTATGTCATAAATACTAAAAACATATTTAGAAATATTTAATGAAGTAAGACGTATTTGATAAATATGCCATATATACTAAAAATATATTTACAAATACTAAAAAAACGTAACGGTTACATGAAAACATTTAACTCGGCAGATTTATCTTCACTCACTTAAATTATATTAGCGACAGTATGGTATTTCGCTGAAGAAGTAGCGAGTTAAATGCTAGATTTTATATATTAATTTATTTTTTACATAAGATTTATACTAATATTTATTAAACGTATGTATGTACATATATTTGTATTAAAAATTACAAAATAACTGCATATGTTCAACGTACATACATACATACAAAGGTACAAAAAAGGATGATATATAAAGGGTGTCCCAACAAGAACGCAAGATTTGAATGCAGCAATTGAATTGTCTTTTTGAAACCACAACCCCTCCACATTAATTTCTTCAATTCTAGGCAAGAAAAAACTGCTTATCATTTCACGATACCGAACACCATTGACTGCGCTTGACCTGCCTCATTTTCATAAAAAAAAAGGTCCAATGATTCCTCCAGCCCAAAAACCACACCACACAGTGACACGTTGAGGATGCATTTGCTTCTCGTGAATCACTCGAGGATTTTCCTCACCCCAAATGCGACAATTCTGCCTATTGACGAAGCCATCAGGATGGAAATGGGCCTCGTCACTGAAGATTATTTTATCGGCAAAATCAGCATTTTCATGTTGTCTCTCCAATACACAATTAACGAACTCCCTTCGCTGTCCATGGTCATTTTTTACTAACCTCGTACCTTCTACTAGCAAACAATAACAATTGTTCAAATGTCAAACAATGGCACTTCGAATGGCGCCAAATTTAAATCTTGCGTTCTTGTTGCGACACCCTTTATATATTGTTATTGGTACATATTATAATTATCTAAAAACCTTTTTTTTTCTACATACATACAGGCTTGTATGTATGAAGATACACAGTTATTTTGTAATTATATATATATATGAGCATATATAATGCATAGTAGTGTATATGTATAATTATGAAACTGTAATTATATAAATATTAAAGTGTTGTTTTTAAATGTAAAATAATACTTTGTTAATTTAGAAACAGTTTGGTATTTTTCAATGTTTCGAGCAGCCGTGTAGTTTATTTGATTTGTTCTTCTAACAAAAAAATTATTTTTATAAATCTCAATACTAATATAGTAAATAATTAAATTTAATACAATATAATAATTTAATATTATTTACTAGTCTTGGGTAGTACGCGAACGAACTATTCACATTATACTATTCGCTTATTTGAAACGAACGAACTAGTCCGTGTTTTGAATTCTTATAGTTCATTTCCTTGCTCTTAATTTTAAATGAACGACCTATAAATGAACGAACGAACTAAACTAAAACAAACGAAAATTGCAAATTATTTTCTTTTACAAAAATGGTATTTAAGACAAATAAACTGAAGAAGAGAAAATGCATTATGCGTGCTAAAAAGCTTAATTTTAGGATTTTAAAATTAAAACTTAATATTTTTTTTAGCCATAGTGACTAAAGTACTTTTTCAATTACATTATTAAAAAAGAAATCGAAAACTAAATTTAAAATTTTTTCGAATTTTGTTTTGTTGTTTTGCTTTCTATTTTCGTAAAAAATTCCTTTCAACTATTCGATATCATAGTGTAATTATATCAAGTGGAAGCAAGTCTACATGTGTTTTTTGTTTAAATTTGTATTTTGTTAGACTTGAATATCAAAATTTTTTTCATTTTGCTTTGTTTGTTTACGAAATAATATTATTATGCTATGCTCTCTTTCTTCATTTTGACATTCATATCTAATTTTTTACACTAACAAAATATATGGTGCATATACTTTGTATAATTATAAAGGGTGTTTTTTTATAGACGTATAAAACTTTAAATTGCAATAAAACAACGATGGATTTTTCGATTGACATGAATTTTATTTATCCGAAAGATAATCCTGTGGCATTACATTTTAAATATGATTTCTGGCATATGACCGCCACGGCTGGCTCGGATGTAGTCCAATCTGGACGTCCAGTTTTCGATGACTTTCCAACATTTGTGGCCGTATATCGGCAATAACACGGCGAATGTTGTCTTCCAAATGGTCAATCGTTTGTGGCTTATCCGCATAGACCAATGACTTTACATAGCCCCACAGAAAGTAGTCTAGCGGTGTTAAATCACAAGATCTTGGACGCCAATTCACAGGTCCAAAACGAGAAATTAGGCGGTCACCAAACGTGTCTTTCAATAAATCAATTGTGGCACGAGCTGTGTGACATGTTGCGCCGTCTTGTTGGAACCACAGCTCCTGGAGATCATGGTTGTTCAATTCAGGAATGAAAAAGTTAGTAATCATGGCTCTATACCGATCACCATTGACTGTAACGTTCTGGCCATCATCGTTTTTGAAGAAGTACGAACTAATGATTCCACCAGCCCATAAAGCGCACCAAACAGTCAGTTTTTGTGGATGTAACGGTGTTTCGACATACACTTGAGGATTAGCTTCACTCCAAATGCGGCAGTTTTGTTTGTTGACGTAGCCATTCAACCAGAAATGCGCTTCATCGCTAAACAAAATTCGCTTATGAAAATCGGGAACAATGGCAATCTCGTTTTCAAAATAAAATTGCACTATTTGCAAGAATTGTTCAGGCGTGAGTCTATTCATGAAGAATTGCCAAACCAAACTGAAAATAAATCACTTGACAGCTGTTAAATCGGTCGCCATCTTGAACAGTAATGCCAACTTAAAGTTCTATAAGTCTATTAAAAACACCCTTTACTATGTTCGATATCATTTTACATAATAAAGAACGTTCAATAACAATGAAATGAACTAAATGAACGAACTATTCCTTTTTAATTTTTGAACTAAGAAGAGCGCTCACTAAGATGAACTACGGAGCACAGATCTATTATTTACAATGAAAAATTGATATTATTGGTGCAAATGAAGAACTAAAGCTACGGTCACATTAAACACATTTGTCGAAATAAGTGTAGTCTTTTTTGCTTTTTGCTCTTATGTTTTTTTTTGTAACCAAAACAAAAAATCAGCTGTTTTCTTGTACTATTTAAATGGTAAATTCACACCAAAAACACAAAACGGTTATAATGTATTTCAATTCAAAACGAAAAGGTTTTCGAAGAGAATTTTCAATTTGAAAAAAAAAATAATTGTACAGAAAATTTGAAAAAAACATTAACATTTTTAAAATGACCCTCCTCAAAATTGTTAATACAACTCTGCTTGATTTTCGAAAGGTCTACATATTAGCTTTTTCTTTCGAATTGAAAATACATAATAATCCAGCAGTGTGGTATATAGGGAGCTACTCTGTATTGCGATGCGAAAGCTATGTATATGTTTTGCGTTTGCTCTTTGCTTATCGCAAGAAATTTGTATGTAGAAAACAAAGTTGACATGCACTGACGCCTTACAGAACGGGGTACTACCAGACAAATTCAAAAAGCAAACTATCAGACACATTAAAGATTGGATTTCGTACATGTGATTTGAAATCACTTGATTTTTAAATACAATTTTATCTGTTTCTTGCATTTTTCGAAATTTAAATGATTGTGTTCCATTCTTGTTTCTTTTTTTAAGTGAGATGAAAGCTACTATATATTTATTTTTATTCTCTTTTTTGAGTAAAACGCGCGTTTTCCAGAACATGCTTTGGCGTTTTACAAAACGCTTTTCGTTTTGAAAACGTGCGTTTTTCAGAACATGGACATATTTTTATGTGCTATATTTCTACTTTTGTTGCCATTAGCATTCTATTCCAATAGTAATAGGAAGAAATTATACCTATATATATACAAGAATTAATTTTTTTTAATTAAAATATTTTAATACCTAAAGAAAAGCTTGAATGTAAAAGTGTCCATATTATATAGCGAATTTAAAACTGTTTAGCAATCAGTCCAATTTTTGTAAAAGGTAATTCTGCAAATGAACCATAAAGTGCTAAATTTTTTAATCCCAAAAAACATGTTCGTATTCGGAATAGAGGTCAGCATTGATAATTAAAATTTAAAATAATTACAACATACATACATATATAAACAGAATAAAGTAGTAACGAATTAAAGTACAGCAAGCAGTAAATACAAGGAGAAAGAAGTAAAGAAAACAAATATATAGACGAATTTTAAAAGTAAACAAATCTAAAAATTGGAATTTTTTCATTCTGAAATTCATAGAAAAATTTGCCGTTTATTTTTTATATGTTTTGTTAAGCAGCCCGATAGAAATATAAAAAAATTGTAGTAAGGAAGTAAGTTTACGTTACTTTTTTGCGTTTTAAAAAACCAGCTGCCACTTTGCAACAACCACACACAATGACTGACACGCGTGGTCGTGGCCAGTCATCATCTGGCAGTGGCAGTAGTAGTAGTGTTGGTGGCGGTGGGGGCAGTAGCGGCAATGATAATTCTTCAACTACGAGTACATCATCTAATACAACATCATCATCGTCTACTTTGGTGGGAATGAGTGGTGGTACAACGCTCGACTCATCAGTATCTTCAACAAACTTATCAATGCAAAACCCTACGGAGCCTACAACTATTTCGGGCACCATTAATCCTCTAACAGAATCGCCAGGCGCTGTTGTTACGTCTACAATGGAAAATATGTAAGTAATAAATTAATTTGAATAGAAATATTACACTTATATATCATACATATTTTTTATACAACAGCATGTACATATATAAATATATATGTATGTATGTATCGCTTATATGCTGCCGTAACATCATTACTCAAAAATTTTGTTTTTAATTAAGTTATTTTTCCCCAATATGTTACCTCATATTCTGCAATACTTTATCCGGTCTTTTTTTCAGAATATTATGTTTTACATTTTTCACATAACAGCGCGAGCAAATTGCTATAATCAGCAACATTAATGTGCTGTTTCCATAACACAAGGGATCAACATTAGGTGTACAACTTTGCTTCCGTCGGTTTTTTTCCGAAATTTGAGGCTTTATTGTAATAAACTGGTTATACATTTATGATTCAAAGTATTGTCCATCGCTGGCGGAGTACGATCAAGTTTATACCCCTTTCCATTCTTCTTTCCTCTCTCTCCTACAAAATCAAGAATTGCGCAACTAAACTTGCTGTGTGTGGTCTTGGTGTTTGCAAATACATGCACTTGCTGCAGAGTACATAAGTACTACGCAAATCCAAATACATTTGTGCAGATGTCTAATACATACATTCCAGAGAAAAGATTAAAAACTTTCGTTTTTATTGTACATTTATATATTTATTGCTTTTGTCATGAATTTATTCGACAACAATTGTTGTTGTTTGCCCCACTGGTCCATGGAACCGCACCATCTCGATTTTGATCCATTTTTTGAAGCCATTGTTTTTCCCTGTAAAATATGCTGAGTGAAATTACTCAAAACCTATACTGATTCAGAATATAAACTATATAGTTCTGAAATCTGCATTGCAGTAGCTTTCGACCCCACTAGTCCATGGAACCGCACCATCTCGACTTTGACCCATTTTTTGAACCCATTGATTTTCACTGTAAAGTATTCTGAGTGAAATTACTCAAAACCTATACTGATTCTGAATATAAATTATATTGTTCTAAAATCTGCATTGCAGTAGCTTTCGACCCCACTAGTCCATGGAACCGCACCATCTCGATTTTGACCCATTTTTTTAAAACATTGATTTTCAGTGTAAAGTATTCTGAGTGAAATTACTCAAAACCTATACTGATTCTGAATATAAACTATATAGTTCTGAAATGTACATTGCAGTGGCTTTCGACCCTACTAGTCCGTGGAACCGCAACATCTCGATTTTGACCCATTTTTTTAACCAATTAACTTCATACTGTAACATATTTTAAGTGAAATTTCTCAAAATCTGCACACTTTCTGAACATAATCGTAACAGTTCTGAAATCTATATTCGAGTAGCTTTCGATTTCATATTTTTTTTATTAAATTATTTGGTTTTTTTCATTGTTTTTTACGAAATTCTTGAAAATACTTTTATTATGTTAGCTTAACAGAGCTATGTTAACATGTTACAGAATTAAAAAATGCAGCTAACTTTTCGTAGCTAACTTCACTGACTTTATTACGCATTATTTTATTTTAGAAATTGGACAATTGTCCTATTTCCGCATAACTTTTGCATTCTGTAAATAATAGATTTTCTTTGCTCTATGCAATGGTTTCACCATGTCATATCTAGAATATTTTTTTAATATTTTATTTTAATAAATTAAGTGAGTGAAGTTAAATTCATCAAGTTAAATTTTGCAAAAAAAAAAAAACGTATCTCCTTACGTTTTTTTCAAATTTGCATGCAGTATACAACAGTGGTTCTTTAAAAATAAAATTTTGTCGAACTTCTAACCCCATCTATTCTTTTGCAGATGACAGCAGCATTTGTCATTCATACTCATTCACTAATAGGCCGCTCTTTTTGGAGATTTAGGCAATGAGGCGCAACATGAATGATTCGCTTAATCGTGATCTTATGACAATCTCTAAATGGGGTCGCAATAACAGGGTCGATTTCAACGCACGTAAGACGCAGTGGTGTATGCTCACGCATAGACACACGCCAACAGATGCTGCTTCATCTGTAAGTATGGGTGGTGTAGATATTAGGGAATCAGATGCTCTTGATGTTCTTGGCATGAAGATCCAGTGTGATGTTCGATGGAATGAACACATATTTCTTGTCGCTAAAGAAGCATTCAAGTGCCTAGGTTTTTTAAAACGGTGTAATACATACTTCACTCCATCTGATCTCCTTACTATCTATACCACCTATATCCAACCGAAAATGGAGTACAACTCTCATGTATGGGGCGGAGCTTCAAAGTCTATTTTGAAGCTGCTCGACCGAGTACAGAAGAGGGCGAAGAAGCTTATCCGTGACAATAGATTAGCCAATTCTATTGATTCACTAGAGCATCGTCGTAACGTGGGGTGTGTTTCATTATTCTATCGCTACTACAATGGAATGTGTTCTAGCGAAATTAAGAAACATGTTCCCGAACCCGTACCTTCATACGCACTACGCGTTTTTCGAGGAGAGCCCATCCATTTGTAGTGGAATGTCCAATGAAACCCACAACACATTACCGAGAAAATTCGTTCTTCAGCCGTGCCGTTCCCTTGTGGAATAATCTTCTTGAATACGTTTTCCCTGCCACTTTCGATGTTGGAGGGTTCAAATTGAACGTTCACAGACACTACTCCCTATTTCATCTTTCCCATAACCTATTTGCCTAGTTCCAACACAATGTATTACATGAGTAGGGGTCATCCTCTGAGTGCTGGTCCTAAAAAAAACAGTATCTACACCAGAATAGGTGCGGGGCATACTTCAAACTGAAGATTATGAGCTACCTTTCGGCATGTAACTAGTTTTTACGTGGAATTAATTTTCTTTAACATTCTTTATTTATACAGTTTTTTTACTTTTCTTTCACAATCGAATATATTAAACTTAAGTTTAAAAAAAAATTTTAGCTAAAAAATTTATTTAAAATGATAAATAAAGCATGTACGAGGGCGGATTGATATTGAAGCTGTTGAAACAAATTACTTTGTTTAAAATTAAAATTAAAATAATTATGTTTTTATTTTTTTTTAAGCTTTGTAAAAATTATCAAAATGTGAAAAAATATTTAGTTAGTTCAAATAAAATATCTCAACTAAAAACACATTTTACAATAGGTTATGGGCCATTGTTGTTTTTAAAGGAGATTTAAATAAATAAAGGAGATTATTTGTTCAAGGAAATCATTTTCATCATTTAACGAACTAAAGTCAAAATGAGCGAAAACAAATTTTATGGAATGGAGAAGCTTAATCAGGACAATTATTATAATTGGAAATTCAAGATGAAGATGTATTTAATCAAGGAAGATCTATGGTACGTAATTGAAAAGCCAATTGAAAATACAGATGCATGGAAAAAGAAGAATATGGAAGTTTTTGCAGTACTTAGTTTGTGTGTTGAAGATTCTCAACTTATACACATTCGTAATGAATCTTTAGCCAAAGATGCTTGGACTAAGCTACAAAATCAACATGAACGGGTCACATTAAGTTCAAAAGTTCACTTAATGCGAAGAATATGCAGCATGCGATTGGGTGAAGGTGAAAATATGGAAATTCATATAAATTTAATGATGGAATTATTTGATAAATTGCGTGCTATTGGAAATCAAAATTTCTCAGAGGACTGGCAAGTTTCGATGATTCTAAGCAGTTTACCTGCTAGCTACGATGGTTTAATTACTGCTCTTGAAGTACGACCAGATGGGGACTTAACAATGCAAACGGTTAAAGGAAAATTATTGGAGGAATATTTTAAAAAATTATCCCGTGATGATACAATTAACATTTCTGCATTAAAATCTAAAACTTTTAATAAAGTTGATGGAAAAACCTGCTTCTTTTGCAAAAAATCTGGACACCTTAAGAAAGAATGCTATAAATATCAAAAGTGGAGCAAAAACAAAAAATCTGCCAATATTATTGAAGAAGTTAATGATGAAGAATTCGTTTTATTAAGTAATTTATCCCAAGGAAATCAAGGTGCTTGGATTATAGATTCGGGTGCAAGTTGCCATATTGCCCATGAAAAATCTCTATTCAGCAAAATTAATTACAGTGATAATGCTCAATCTATTTGTGTTGCGAATGGAAACAGTTCAAAGGCTAGAGGGAAGGGAATGTGCAAAATCAAAATTGGTAATATGTCTTTAATTGTGGAAGATGTATACTATGTTCCAGATTTTAATTCAAATTTACTATCAGTTAGGAAAATTGCTGAAAAAGGTTATAATGTAAGTTTTATTAAAAATGTATGTATCTTAGAGAAAAATTCAAGGGTTGTTTGTAAAGCATATATTAAAAATAGTTTGTACACTCTTAATGCAACACCTGATCAAGTTTTCTCAGTTCATAATTGTAATAAAGGTTGTATACACTATTGGCATCGGGTTCTTGGTCATCATAACGAAGAAGGTATAAGAAAACTACTAAGAGATGATTTAGCTACTGATATTGAAATAAGTGATTGTGGTAACCATATAGGTCCGTGTGAAACTTGTTTACAAGGAAAATTTACAAGAAACCCTTTTCCGAAACAAAGTTCCTCAAGATCTAAAAATTGTTTTGATCTTATTCACTCTGATGTTTGTGGTGCTATATCTCCTCCTACGTGTACCGGTTATAAATATTTTGTAACATTTATCGATGACCATAGTAGGTATTGCACAGTTTATCTTTTAAAAACTAAAGATGAAGTTTACAGCAAGTTAGTTGATTTTTGGAATTTCATAAAGAATCAAGTCGGATATTATCCAAAATGTATAAGATCGGATAGAGGTGGAGAATATATGAGTGAAAATGTAAAGAAATTTCTCTCAGGATGTGGAACTAAAGTTCAATATTGTGTGCCATATAGCCCACAACAGAATGGGGTTGCTGAACGAAAGAATCGAACTTTAATTGAAATGGTAAAATGTATGTTAATAGATTCAAAGTTGAATAAAAATTTTTGGGGTGAAGCTTTAATGATGGCAAATTATATACAAAATAGATTGCCCTCGAGAAGTATTTTAAAAACGCCTTTCGAGATAAGATATGGAAAGAAACCTTCACTAAAGCATTTTCATACATTTGGAACTTTATGCTATGTGCATGTTCCTAAAGAAAAAAGGAGAAAGCTTGATTTGAAGTCGATACGGAAAATATTTATTGGATACGATTTTAATTCAAAAGGATATAGAGTTTTTGATCCATCTACAAATAAGGTACAAATTTCAAGAGATGTTGTTTTTATAGAGGCCACAGATGCGAATGATAATTTACATAATGAAATTTCAAGTGTTAATAAAAATATAGTGTATTTTCCTTTTAATAAACATGAATGCAATACAGAATCTTTAGCAGATATTGAAGAAATCAGAAAGGAGTCAAACAACTGTGATGAAAGTAATATTTTTGAAGATAGTGTAGAAGAATCAGAAAACACCGTAGTAACAGAGGATCGCTTTAATTATAATAATCAAATTTCTGATTCTGAATTGTCTGGCATTGGCGAAACGTTTGAAGATGCTATTCAAAGTCCGGAACCAGTTCGACGAGTCTCTAGTAGAATTAATAAGGGAGTACATCCGAGTCGATATCAAGTCAATTCTGTAATGCTCACACCAGATCCAAGTAATTTCAATGAAGCCATTTCAATTAAGGAGGAGAGGTTAAAGTGGATTGAAGCTATGACGGAGGAACTTAAATCCATTGAGGAAAATAATACATGGATGCTTGTTGATCCGCCCACTGATCGTAAAGCAATTGGTTGCAAATGGGTGTTTAAGAAGAAGTTAAATGAAAAAGGAGAAATAGAAAGATATAAAGCAAGGCTTGTTGCGCAAGGATATAATCAAAAATTTGGAGTTGATTATGATGCAGTATTTGCTCCAGTTGTAAAGCAAGCAACCACAAGAATATTATTTTCAATTGCTGGTAAAGAAAAAATGCACTTACATCATTTTGATGTAAAAACAGCATTCTTGAATGGGGATTTGGATAAAAAGATATACATGAAGCAACCACCAGGTTTTACATCAAAAGAAAATCCTGATAAGGTATATTTACTTAAGAAAAGTTTATATGGTTTGAAACAAGCTGCTCGTTCTTGGAATCAATGTATACATAATGCTTTAATTGAGATGAAGTTTAAGCAAAGTATAATGGATCCTTGTTTATATATCAGAAAATCTAAAGAAGGCATTATTTACATTTTAGTATATGTAGATGATATGATTGTCGCAAGCAAAGACTTAAAATATATCGAAGAAATTTTTATCAAGTTAAGTTCAAAATTTACTTTATCAAATCTTGGATCCATAAAACATTATTTAGGGATGGAAGTAAAACAAGATAAAGATGGTAACTATTTAATAAATCAAGAATTTTTTATAAGGAAAATTTTAAACGATTTCGAACTTCAAGACTCAAAATATTCAGATATTCCATTGATTCCTTCGTATAACAAAATTATTGATTCAGAAAAATTATTAGATAACAAATTATATCAAAAGGCTATTGGGTGTCTTTTGTATTTATCAGTTAATACAAGACCAGATATTACTGCAAGTATTGCTATTTTAGCTCAGAAAACTCAGGCTCCATCTAAAGAAGTTTGGAATGAAGTAAAGAGAGTGATGAAATATCTGAAGGGAACATCTCAACTATCATTAAAATTAAGTAGCTCTACAGAAAATAATCAATTACATGGATATGTTGACGCAGATTGGGCTGAAAATAAAACTGATAGAAAATCTCACAGTGGCTATGTATTTTATTTAAATAATGGAGTTGTTAATTGGTCATGCCGAAAACAAAGTTGTGTGTCACTCTCTACAGCAGAAGCCGAATTTATAGCGCTATCAGAAGCTTGTAAAGAAGCAAAATGGATACATGGATTACTTCTAGACATGTACTACAGTGTAAATACGCCAATTGCGATTATGGAAGATAATCAGAGTTGCATTAAGATGGTGCTAAATGAAAAATTTAATGCTAGATCAAAACATATTGACATAAAATACCATTTTGTAAAAGATTATTGTAATAATAATTTTATAAATCTTAAGTATTGCTCCACTGATAAAATGATAGCAGATATTTTTACAAAGCCACTTGCTAAAAAACAGTTTTTAAAATTACGAGCAAATTTAGGACTTATATAAATTATAAACAAAGAGGAGGAGTGTTGAAACAAATTACTTTGTTTAAAATTAAAATTAAAATAATTATGTTTTTATTTTTTTTTTAAGCTTTGTAAAAATTATCAAAATGTGAAAAAATATTTAGTTAGTTCAAATAAAATATCTCAACTAAAAACACATTTTACAATAGAAGCTACCTAGATTGCGCTAGATTGCAGCACAAACACAACAACTTTTTTTTTAGAAATTGCGATCTGTCAAACGTCAGCTGTTAAAATTTCACCCAAATTCATCGATTAGTTTATTTGTTATAGTCGTTTGAAGTAAGCAACTTTTGTGTTTTTTGAAAAATGGAAAAAATTGAATTTCGGGCAGTGATTAAACACTATTATTTGAAAGGGAAAACGACGAAAGAGACAAAAGAAAAGCTCGATAAACATTACGGTGAGTCTGCTCCATCAGATTACATGGTAAAATATTGGATTGCTGAATTTAAGCGCGGCCGAACAAGCACTGCAACAATACCATCAACAGGAAGGCCGAGTCAAGTTACGTGAGATTGTTGAAATGGTAAACATATCATATGAACGTGTGTTCAACATTTTGCATGAACATTTGCATATGAAAGATGGGTGCCGCGTTTGCTCTTTCTTCAAGACAACGCACCGGTTCACACAGCATTAGATACGATATACTAAAATTACGTGAAATACACTTCGAATTGGTTGATCATCCACCTTATAGTCCAGATTTAGCTCTTAGTGACTTTTTCCTGTTTCTAAACTTGAAAAAATGGCTCGCAGGAAAAAGATTCATCTCAAACGAAGAAGTGATTACCGAAACTAACGCGTATTTTGAGGGGTTCCCAAAATCGTATTATTCAGATGGTATAAAAAAGTTGGAATATCGTCTTACTAAGTGTATTGAGCTAAAAGGAAACTATGTTGAGAAATAAATGGTTTTTGAAAAAAAAAAATGTTTTTTTTCCTACTTAGCTTCAATATCAATCTGCCCTCGTATACACACTGAAAACGACTTCGGTTGCTATTTAGCAAAATTACTTTTTAGTCTTTCGTTTCTGATAATAAAGTAATTGAACACACCTTATGTTTTAAAGTTTATCCATTAAACAAAAAAAAAAACTTTTTATACCATTCCCTGTGAGTAAGAACTGTATATAATTATGAGTTTGTCATTACGTGCATGGAACAGCCTATAAAGTATATGTATTCTGGATCCCTATAAGTAGCGGAGTCGCTTTAGCGATGTCCATCTTTTTGTCTGTCCGAGTGCATGTTGAAGTCAACTTTCCGAAGTCCCTAGAAAAGCTAGATAAAAGCTTAGTATGCCAATTTGTTGGAAGTTCCTGTCTTCAATTTACTATTTGAATTCAGCCCAATCGGTCCATAACTGGCGTTTTTGCGTAATTTGTCTAAACTAAAAGATGGAAACAAGAACTTGATTCGTAGTTTTCTCAGAAATAACAGTCATAATGTCTGCAAAAAATTAAGAGCAATTGGTCCACCAGTAGCCGAGAAAAGTCAAAAAAACTAACCGAAATTTTAGATTTTTATTAATTTGTTTTATTTTTTATGCAAAATTTAAACCGTAATGATTGCATACAAAAAACCAGTTGTGTGCATTTTGAATACCTAGAGTGTAAAGCGGGTGATACACACATCGAACAGAAAAAAGAAAAAAAATTATCAAACTTTAAACCTATTTTTTTATTATTAAATATTTTAAATATTCTCTACTTCAATATTATCTTTCTTCTTGAAATTAAAGAAAAGAGAAACTATAATCTCATATTAATTACTAATTTCTTTTACTGAACTAAAACAAATTTTATTAAATAAAATTGAATTTTTGAATTGTTAAAAGTTATTATAACACTAAAATTACTTTTTCGTTAAACAAAATGTGAACAATGCACAGTGGGGTTTTTAATACCAAAAGTGGGAATTAATTCGAGGTAACTTTCCCTGTTTCTAATTTTAACTTTTTTCAGTCAAATTCTTTTTAATAAGTAAATTTAATCAATTTTTAATATTATTTAGTACAAATTTTATTTATTTTCCATTAGTTAATTTCTTAAAACATACTTTTAATATGGCTAAAAATTGCAATATTTCCAAAAAAATAAAAAGAATAATATTTATTCACACATTTCTATTCCTTATCCGATTCTTTATCATCATCATCATTATCACTACAATTAGTATAGGTATCATTATCATCATTTTTAGCATCTTCTTCACCATCGAGATTTGATTCAAATATTAACAATTGAATTGCTTCCATAGGCAAATTATGGGTTTTTTTCTCTTTCAATTTTCTCATTTTTGATATTTAATATTATACACTGTATTGCTTTTTTTTCAATATATTTATTCTTATCAATATTAACTGTTCTGGTTAGTTATGGTTCTTGTTGCTATTATTGTTTAAAATTGTTAGTTTTCCCTTTCTTCTTTTAATATGTTTTTATCTACTCTAATTTAATAATTAAATGCAATCTCTCATGAAAACAAAAGCAATAATAACACTAATGCTTGTATTGCTTTTTATAAAAAGCTGATTTTTTATATGTAGGTGCAACAATATATTTAAATTTTATTTTAAAATGTGCAAAAAATTGCAGACAAATTTTTCATAAATATTTTCAAAAGCGTTTATATTTTTAGAAAAAAAGTTTATTTTCTTAATTTGGCTTTACTCACAACTATTTATCGACATATTTCCCGAAATCCATTAATTTAGAGGTTTACACATGAAAATTAATTTAAAAAAAATAACACAAATTACACATAAAAACAAAAAACATAAATTAATCTTACTAACCTGAGGTTGAAGGTTCCATTAAAATATTTTTAATTATCACTTTAGAAAACACTCACAACTAATTTTTAAGACACCAAAAGTTGAAATTTATATTGCACGCGAGGAAAACGTCAAATAACTCAAACTTTAAAATTGTATAGTGACATAACGGTAGTTGTCCAAAGCAAAATTTTTGCACTAGTGATATGGAATGTTGTGTACTTTTACCGACTACAAAAATTTATTCGGTTTTTTTATATTTAATTTTGCAATTAATTCCTATTTTTGGTATCAAAACCCCACAGTGCAATGTAAAAATGAATAAAATAAAAAAAAAATCAACATCAATGTATGCATTTATGTGTGTATCAAAATAATCAAACTTGTTTTGATTTTCGTCAAATTCAAACGAGTATATGTCACTTCCATTTTTAAAATAAATGCACACAAATGCATAGATTGATTAAAATTTTATGTGCTTAATATCATTACGATTGCAGACATCTTAATGAAAGAGATTTTTTTTTTGATTTTTGTCGTTAATTTGAAGTTCTTTATTGATATTAAATATTTAATTAAATATGTTTGGTTTAAAAAATGTCTGCAAATATTTAGCATTCCTATTGGATAACTTTCTTAGAATTTTTTTTTATTTAAAAATTGAGTACCTGCAGACATTTTATTGCTTTTAAAAATAAGATTTTCAGAAAATATTTTTTCATAGAACTCGTTAATTTTAGTTTCATCAATTGAAATTATTTATTTATTTCAAGATTAATAAAAAAATAGGTATTCAAAGAAATTATATTATAATAAATAAATAAATTTTTATAACATGACCCCAAGCGTAATAAACCAGCTCTTCCAATTATATAATTTTTCTTTGCTATTTAATATTTGGTTAACACAGTGAAAGGTATATAAGACTCGGCACAGCCGAATTTAACTTGTTAATTTTTTTAATTTTTTATAGAAACGGTTTTTTCCTAATTGTAGGTATTATTTGTACTGAATGATGATGAATTATTAAGAATTAATTTTTATTTTCTACTTACAAATTTATTTGTATAATTTTTAGATCTCCTGAGCAACTAATAGCGTCATTTCCCTCGCTTAAACTAAGAACATTAACACAAAAAATTTCAAATCCCAGATGGGTTGTACCTGTACTGCCTGAACAGGAGTTGGAAGTTTTACTAAATGCTGCCATTCAGCTAACTATAGCTGGTAAGTATTTTGTGTTCAGTTAAAATGACTTTTGTTTTAATTCACTTTACGACAGTTAGTCCAAATTAAAAAAAAATATTGCAGTTGATGGAAAATTAAATTCTAAGACGTAAATTAAAGCATAATTTGTTAAGGGAAAATGGTATTGACCTTTAAAGTTTTATAATTTTAATATAAAATTTGTAATTTTGTGTAACGTATGTATCAATTAAAAGCTTGTGAAAATATCTTTCAGATAATTCCAAAATTACCTAAAATAATCCATTAAGAGCTGATTTGCTAATATTTGTGAAAAGAGCGAAATTTGGTGTTCGACATACGAGTATTGGTCGATCTGATAGTATTTTTGATCTTTCATTTGGTATACATATTATTTAAAAAAATTATGAAGAAATTCACAGAAGGCTTTTATAAATTTTAGAAGCCCATAAATCAAAAAATATGAGTCTGAAAATTTGTATATACTAAATTATTTTTTTCAAAATATTAATCTTTATTTGTGCTTAATTCCAGAAATTGTATTGGTTTTAAAATTTATTCTTTTACTCATGATATTCTCATGAGTTATTTATTCAGTACAATAAGTACTGAAGGGGATAACATATCTATATGGACCATTTCGTCAGACGCTACTCTTTTTTCTTTAAATTTAATTTTCTGTCACTTTTTATTTTTATTATGAAGACAAACTGTTGTAAAGTAATTTTTTTTCATGATTTTAAACTCTTCATAAATTTCTTATAAGAAATACTCTTTTTTATTATTCGAATATAGAAACAAATAGAATGATCTCAGTTATGATGTACATATTTCCTTGCTTTTTCCTTTAGGTGTGGATCATGAATGTGAAAATTGTGTAGAATTTTATCATAGTGCTTTAACTACATCATTTACGAAAATTCTTACTGATGAGGCTGTTAATTCGTGGAAATATAATATTCATCATTGTATTTTGATCTCTTGTGGCAAATTGTTGCATTTGATTGCCATTCATATGACCCGTGATAATCCCTACTTATTGGATTTGCTTCCAATTGTTTTTGATCCCGACAATAAGTTTAATACATTTAATGCAGCACGCCAACCGGAATGCTTTTCTCCTCCCGAACATCTTTGGGGTGTTTTGGATGGCAACAAAATGTATGCGAAACCACCTCCTGAACCCAAAAATCCACGGGGCTGGTTAGTCGATTTAATAAATCGTTTTGGTCAATTGGGTGGGTTTGATAATCTGCAAGAACGCTTTAATCGGGGTTTACAATTGTTGCGAAAACAACAAGAACAGGCAGCTGCTGCTGTGGCTTCAGGTTGTGCCAAGCCTTCTGGTTCTAGAGCCATGCTGCAACCAGATCCTGAACAAAAGAATAAACTAACATTAGCTTTGATCTATAGTTTGCTGAGACCCTTTGGTCAATGTTATGAGCTGTTGACACCCGCTACAATTTCCAAATATTTTATGCCCATTTGGAATGTGGTTTTGGATTTACTTGATAGTTTTTCTGACGAAGAGCTAAAGCGAGAAGCAAAACCCGAGGGGCGTAATGATTATATAAATGGTATTGTGAAGTCAGCCCGTTATTTAGCTAGTCGTTTGCCAGGCCAAGAGGTACTTATACACAATTTGGAAATGTTTCGTTTAAAAATGATATTGCGTCTGCTGCAAGTGTCCAGTTTTAATGGAAAAATGAATGCTCTCAATGAGATCAATAAAGTTTTGACTTCAGTATCGTATTATGCCCATAGAACTCCACAATTGCCGCATTGCATGTCTGATGATGATTTGGATTGGTTAACAGCTGAAAGAATGGCGGTGAGTGAGAAAAAAGTTGTTAATTTTTTCATAAATAAAAAATTTTTTTTTAATTTTCTTAGGCCTGGATCAAAGAATCCGATGTTTTGGGAATTGTATTAAAAGACTCTCTACATCAGCCACAATATGTGGAAAAGTTAGAAAAAATTATAAGATTTTTAATTAAGGAGCATGCCCTAACTTTAGAAGATTTGGATGCCGTATGGAGAGCTCAAGCTGGTAAACATGAAGCAATTGTTAAGAATGTTCATGATTTATTAGCAAAACTGGCGTGGGACTTTACACCAGAACAATTAGACCATCTATTTGAATCATTCCAGGTAAATTGAAAACCTCTTTTGTGATCATGAGCTATAATCGCACCATGACGTTACTCATGCGGATTCCAATTACACTTTAAATTTTATATATTCACAGGCAAGCATGACAACCGCAAATAAACGGCAGAGAGAAAGACTTTTGGAATTGATAAGACGTTTAGCTGAGGACGATAAAAATGGTGTAATGGCCCAGAAAGTTTTAAAGTTATTTTGGACTTTGGCCCACAGCTCAGAGATACCACCTGAGGTGCTTGATCAAGCGTTGGCGGCTCATGTGAAAATTTTAGATTACAGTTGCTCACAAGAACGTGATGCTCAGAAAATTGTCTGGTTGGATAAATGTGTGATGGAATTGAAGAATGGTGAAGCTTGGGTATTGCCTGCATTGCGCTTAATCCGTGAAATATGTTGCCTTTATGAAGCTTCGCCCAGTCATACGCCCCGTTCCCAGCAGTCACTGAATCGCCAACAGGTCATCGAAAGACTGCAAAACGATCACACTTTAGTGATTTTAGTTACTAACAGTCTTACATCGTATATGGATAAAATACATACTATGATATCGGATATGCCCAATGTAGATCCTACCTCATTGTGTATAGACGGTCGTTATCCACACAATATGCAAATATCTGAGCGTTTGGATTTTCTTAAATTTTTGCTAAAAGATGGCCAACTTTGGTTGTGTGCCGATCAAGCCAAACAAATTTGGCATTGTTTGGCTGTAAATGCAGTCTTTCCTTCGGATCGCGAGGAATGTTTCCGCTGGTTCGGTAAACTGATGGGCGAAGAGCCAGATCTTGATCCTGGCATTAATAAAGACTTTTTTGAGAACAATATTCTCCAATTGGATCCACATTTACTAACTGAAAGTGGCATTAAATGCTTTGAACGTTTCTTCAAAGCTGTAAATTCCAAAGAAGATAAACTCAAGGCCATACACCGTGGGTATATATTGGATAATGAGGATTTAATAGGCAAAGATTACTTGTGGCGAGTTATAACCACGGGTGGCGAGGAAATAGCCAACAAAGCGATTGATTTACTCAAAGAAGTGTCAACGGCTTTGGGTCCTCGATTGCAAGAGAATATAAGAGATTTTCATGAAATGTTTATTGGTGAATGTTGCGAACGCTTAAGGACCCACTATACGAACATCATGGTATTGAGTAAGTCTTTGGCCAGTAATTATGTTGTGGGTGCAGTAACTGATGATGAAAATCAAGCGGATCAAAACGATTCAAAGGATTCACAAATGCGTTTCATAGAAGCGGAGAAAATGTGTCGCATTCTTAAAGTTCTACAGGAATACATCAAAGAATGTGATCGTTCCTTTAATGGAGATCGCTATTTGTTGCCTTTAGTGCGTGCCACACGCGGTAAATACACTAGTCTCTTTATACGCTTTCAAAATACTGGTCGAACAATCGAAGATATTGAAATTACTACACATAATAATGAAATGGTTTCATCCTTCAAGCGTAACTTACTTAAACGTATTAAAGGAATTTCAACCGCCAACATAAAAGTCGATCTCTACTATAACCATGGCGAATTGATTGATATAGGGGACGAAATAAATCCCTTGTCAAACTATTCGATACGGGACAAAATGATACTAACTGCCAAACTGACTCCAGTTGGTGTTGGCTTGGCCAGTAGCCCAGATACGTCTAGTGATTCTAGTACTGGTTCACCACCCAGACCCTGCCCCGATATGCAACGTATCGAATCAGAAAGTACTTTGCCTGGAGTGATTATATCTCAAAGCTTTCACTATATAGAATTTTTCTTAAAACTATATCAATTGGGCAGTGATTTAGAACATGGTCGGTTAAGGGAGAGTGCTAAAATGCTGTTACATTTGTTGCCATGTGATCGTCAAACGGTGAAAATGCTACAAATCATGTGTGGTATGCCGGCGGCTCTGCAATTGCAACAGCAACTGCCAACAGTAGCAAATGTGGCAAACATTGTAAACAAAGAAGTGGAAAACGAAAATATTCCATCAAATCTGGGAGAAGGAGTGACAAGTGGATCACAGCAACAAGGCAGTTCCTCTAATGAAACGGTTAGCATAAATAAATGTTTTTCAAGGAGACATTTAGTAATTCTCTTTTTTTTTAGATTAACCCTTCTGATTGCACTCCAGAAATGATTTTCCTGCATCCAACTCCAGCCCAAGTACATTACAATTTATGTGTGCTTAATAGCCTGCTCATACCAGCTCTCGATCCTTATGGAGAAAATGCTTTGCAAATTCAATCATCATGGCTGCATTCGGGTTGTGCTCATTTTGTTCTTGAACTGTTGACCAAAAATAACTTTTTGCCCAACGCCGACATGCACACGAAACGTGCATCATTCCAGTGTGTTTTGAGACTAGCTAAACTTTTCCTTTATATAGTAGGATGCGTGTTGTCGCGTGTGGGTGATGAGCCTATGCTTTGCGATTTTGATATGGATTCACGTTCGCAAGTAGAAATACTCAAGCAGATACTGACTTCCATCCCAAATACGTCAGACATTACTTTAAGGGCCATTTCACAGAAGCTGGCTGAGAATTTGGCTAGAGAAATGTTGTCTGCGAGTCCTGAGGGTGAGGTGTGTCGTTTGCTGTTTGCTTCAACACTGCAATGGTCCTGCCCCGATATTTCTACTATTAAAGCCGTGGTCCAGTTAGCCTGGGCATCGTCATGTGGGAATTTGCAGGCTTTAGGAACGAAAAATGATTTTGCAGATGATACTTCCATGCCAGATAGTCAAGATTTTATGGTTTGCAAAGAGGCCCTAGAAGTGTTAACTATTTCTTTGGTGTTAAATCCCAGTGCAAATGAAGCTTTAAGTGCTGATCCCCTGTGGAATAAATTTATAACATCGCTGATACTTAAAAATCAATCACGTCACGTTAGACAAGTAGCCTCAGAACAACTATTTCTTACTTGTACTTATTGCGCTGGTGACAGACGACCCTTTGCATACATGGTTCATTTACTTGTAAGCTCTCTCAAGACTCTAGTGCCTCAACACGAAGCCACTTGTGCTGATTTTTTTGCTCTTCTTAATCGCACTCTTTCTTATGGCTATGTTGTCAATTGGCCTTTAAACATTGGTGAAGGCCTGTTAGCCGAAGAGATTCAATGGTTGCAAAAGATACGAGAAAATGTCACAAATACCGGAGATATTCAAGTTCATGAGGATCTGTTAGAAGGACATTTGAGTTTGGCCAAGGAATTAATGTTTTTCCTATCGCCCGATACGAAAGCCCAACTTAACGACTTGATACATGAGCTAATCGATGCTTTTCTGTTTACCGCCTCCAGAGAATATTTGCATTTACGTAAAAGTGGAAAATTGAAAACTGAAACTGCCCCTCCACCAGTGTGCCGTAGCCCACATACCATTGCAGCTGCCTGTGAATTACTAATAGCATTATGTCAGAATTGCGTTCCTAATATGAAGGTGCTAACGAATACTATAATTGATTTTGTTTGCACAGGTAAGTGGATGACAAAAACATATGTGCTGTTTATAGGAAACGAATAATCCTAGACGATTAGAACGTTTCCATTAAAAACACTAAATAACATTTTCAACACAAAAAATTTGTTTAACGATTGGATTGTTCGCTTTCTATAAAAACCAAATGAAAAAATATATTTTATTAAAACAACACAATTCTAAAATAATTATTTAATTTCATATAAAGAAAGTCAAATTAACGACACCCACAAAAAAAAAAATCGCTGTGGCATCATTATTTGTATAAGCCTTATTTATGTATATAAGCAGTATGTAAGAATGATAGAAATGCAAGATTACGCTATGGGCATAATTTCCCGTTAGATGACGTAGATTGTTCACTGTTAGAAGAACAAAAATTATACATTTGTCTCACTCTCTCGTATTTAGCTGTAAATTATTAGCCAATAGAAACATATCACGTGACGTCATATGTGCTACGTGTGCAGAAAACTTCAATTGTATGTGCCGGATGGCGTAATCTTGTCATTCATGCTTTGATCTCGCAAATGAAAATTTTTAAATGTCGAAAAAGAAATTCTAAGAAACATATCAAATAAAATATACAAAATTTGTTGTATTTTTTATTTTTTTGGCCATTTCAACCATGCATTGTTTTCATTTTTTTGTCCAGAATTTATGGCAGTTATTTCTGATAAAATTTTATACCATTTTTTGTCCGTTTTTCAGTTGAGGCAAACAACAAAAAAACTCACTGAAAACAAGTTAAATTACAGTGCCGAGCTATATTTATATATCCTTCATTGTAGTAGTCAAATACTGATATTTTTAAATTCGTGGATTTCTTAAATCAGATAACTTGCCATGCTAAAAAAAGGGAATAACTTTGTTTATAATAAGAGGAAAGGAAAAAGTGAAAAAAAACTGCCGGGGAATTTTTATTCATAATTGGGCTGATAATGTATGCATATTAGCATCTTGCATGTTATTTTTGTATGAACATATGTATGTGACTACTTTTTAATAACCCCTACCAGAAATGTGTGATAGAAACTAACATTTGATCTATGGGCAAGAGAGAAAGAGAGAGATACAAAATCGCACGTATTGTTGTTAATCAAATAACAGATCAATTACGTGTCACTGTCTTTTTTATGGTTCTAATTTATCTAATAATGTGAACAAATAGTTTTAATTTGATTTTGCTTGTTACGGAACGAATTTTATAATGTTTTGCTTTTACAAAAACTAATCAAATGCATCATAGTATAATTTGGGCTTTACAGTTAAGGGCATAAAAAAGTATAATAATAGTATTAAAATTTCCATCCATAAGACGGATAAGAGTGTTATAAAAGTGTAGAAAACTAATGTTACTTTAAATAAAATGTACCAATGTAAACATTTTTTAATAATTTCTTTTACAGATACTGATCCATTACGTGAATGGGATTATTTACCACCAGTCGGTGCTAGACCGATCAATGGTTTTTGTGGCTTGAAAAATGCTGGTGCAACCTGCTATATGAACTCTGTGCTGCAGCAACTATATATGGTGCCCTCAATACGTGTAGGTATACTCAAAGCCGATGGCGCAGCAATAAATGAAAATGAAGACTTTAGTGGTGAACCTGAAGCCAATGCAATGGGTTCAGCCCTATTCAATTCAAGTGAAGATAATAATGATGCGCGAAAAAATTATCATGTGGTCATATTGAAACATGTTCAGGCTATATTTGCCCATTTAGGACATAGTGCTCTACAATTCTATGTTCCTCGTGGTCTATGGACACATTTTAAGTGAGATAAATAAAAAAACTCATTGATAAAAATGTGTTTGTTTATTTTGTATTTACTTCATATCTTAGACTCCAAGGTGAACCGGTTAATTTGCGTGAACAACAAGACGCTGTAGAATTTTTTATGTCGTTGTTCGAAAGTTTAGATGAAGGTCTAAAAGCTTTAGGTCACACACAACTAATGAACAACACCTTAGGTGGATCATTCAGTGATCAAAAAATATGCCAAGAATGTCCTCATCGTTATTCGAAAGAGGAACCATTTAGTGTTTTTAGTGTCGATATACGAAATCATAGCTCATTAACTGAATCTCTAGAACAGTACGTTAAAGGTGAACTGTTGGAGGGCGCTGATGCATACCATTGTGATAAATGTGATAAAAAAGTATGATAAATTTTTTTTATATATAAATTCAATATTATATTATATTTATGTTTTTAATGTTTTGTTTAAAACAAATGCAGGTAGTTACAATTAAGCGGTTGTGTGTTAAAAAACTACCGCCCGTATTAGCCATACAATTAAAACGTTTTGAATACGATTATGAACGTGTTTGTGCGATTAAATTCAATGATTATTTTGAATTTCCTCGACAATTGGATATGGAGCCTTATACAGGTTAGTAAATAAAAAATAATTTAAAGAAATCGCGCTTATTTTATTTTGCTTTAATTGTACTTTGCACATTTAACTTACATTTAATGCTGCATTATTAAATCAATGATTTATAAATATATCCACAGTATCCGGCTTAGCCAAACTTGAAGGCGAAGTAATTGAAGTTGGCGATAATTGCCAAACTAGCGATGAATGTACCAAATATGAATTGACTGGCATTGTCGTGCATAGTGGACAGGCTTCTGGCGGTCATTATTTTAGTTATATACGTTCAAAGTAAGCTTTTGATAAATGATAAAAGTTGCCTTAACCTAATATTAAATTTATACTACTTAGCAACCCTTCCACCGGCAAGGAACAATGGTATAAATTTGATGATGGTGAAGTGACCGAATGCAAAATGAACGAAGATGAAGAAATGAAAGCTCAATGTTTTGGAGGTGATTATATGGGTGAAATCTATGACAACAATCTAAAACGCATGCAATATCGTCGACAGAAACGTTGGTGGAATGCATACATGCTGTTCTATACACGTTGCGATCAAAAGCCCATACAATTTGTGGCAAGTGTTGAACAACTTTCCTTGGCTGAAAGTCGAAATTTTGTTTTGCCATTGCCAAAACCAATTGAAAGAAGTGTTAGGTAAGTTAAAGATTTATATCGTCATAAAAGTACAATAAAACCCTTAATTTCAAAAATTCAAATTCGACCGACTATGATTGTACTTCATACATATTTCATGTTAGATAGATTTTTTTTGCTGCTGTTGTAAAATTTTTTAAACGAACCTAATTTAGGATCTTTATAAATTTATATGACGATATATAGACACGTACTTGTATGTATGTGTGTACATACTAAACCAACCCAACAAACCAAATGACTTGAGAAAAATATAAAAATAAACTTACAAACATAAACCTTATGATTGAAAAATGTTTTAGAAAATATTGAAAAACTATATCGTAACAATTGTAGAATAATGAAAACGGCACCCTTATAATTAAACTTATATGTGCCAGCTTACTAAATATAAGCTTACTCTTATAATTGTAAAATAAGCTTACGAAAATAATGTTTTCTTAACCTTTAAAAAGAAAATTTATTTTTTTTTTTTTAATTTCAAAATTGTGAAATAAGAATACATAGATTTAAATAAAATTTTTAAGATTTTTTTATTTATATATTGGTACAATTTGCTACGAAAAGAAAGATTGTTCTGGTGTACTTAATAAACTGGTCATCTCTAGTTCGTATTGATACATCAGAATCTATCTATAAAATATAGAAATTTAATAATTGTTTTCTTTAGTAAAAATGAACTTACTTTTTATTATACTTTTCGAGCTTAGGTTTCGCACATTTTTGAGTCCATCATGGTCTTCCATCCAGTTGGTCTTTACCAATTACTTTCCTGAAAGCAGGGGATAAATAAATTTAATTACAAGCATGTTTTTATATATAAAACGGATAGAACTTACAAAAGAATCGAATTTTTCGCTATTTTCGTGTTAAATTTTTGCAAACACCCAATTGGCTTATAACTGAATTTGAATTGTATTTTAAAACAAACTTTTTTTTTAAATTTTTATATAGTACCTTCAGATTTTGTCAAACTTTCGCCATTATGTTGATTTATGTATTATATTTACATATAAATTTTTATTTAAATTTATTTATTTTAGTTTTATTGAATGTTTGATATTTCACACAATATAAATACTTTATAAAAGGTTGTGTGTGATAAACGTTTCTAAAGCGTTATTGAAAAATGTTTGAGAATTTTTATTTTATGAAAATTATTTTAAATGATATTGAGAAAAGCTTACTATTTACTATTTTAATAAGCTTATTTTCAAGTTATATTGTATTTCAATTGCTATATGGTTTGTTGGGAATGCACAAGCATGCATAGAAAACACACATCATTACAAACATGTGTACTTGAAAGTGGTTGTAAACCATTTCAAGTATAATTGTGCTAAAAATATTCTAATTTCTAATATATTTTTTATTTCAGAAATCAAAATATTCGTTTCCTTCATTCAAAGAGTATATTTTCCATAGAATTTTTCAATTTTATTAAAAAGTTAGTTAGTTGTAACACTCCATCAACAAGGTCTGAAAAACTGGTAAGTACTCAAAAATGGAATAAATGTGTCTCTTGTTGATAAAACATACTCTTCTATATTTTATATTACATTGACTTTGACTATCTCAGTGAAACGCATAATAAAGAAATATAGTTACTGTACCTATATTTTTTCAATCATTTATTAATTTCAATAGAAAATATACTACAAAATTAGTGCCTCAGCGCTCTTAACTGGTCTCTGGTGACCAACACAAAAGTACGAGTATATTTGTATTATAGTATTCAGGTTGTATACATTCCGGTTTACTTATTTAAAGGCACTAAAAATTCCATATTCATCAACCTATATCTTTTGCAATTTTTAACCGATTGTTGAATTTTAAAATGGAAATGGAAGCTCGACACCTTGAGATATAAAAAAAATCATGACAATAGTGGTTTCTTTACTAAATAACTTTTTTAAAGCAATTTATCAATAAAAGTTCAAAAATGTGATATTTTTTGGTTCACTTGAATAAAGGTACTTTAACTAATTTTAATTAAAAACAGTTTTTCTTGTTTTTTAATTTGTTTTACTTTATTTAAGAACTATTAGTAATGGGTACAACCCACTTTGTTTTTAATAACCTCAAATATACGGGTTTTCATTGACAGATAAAGAGAATTTATGTAATCCAACGAAATTTGATTCCAAGCATTCTTAACGGCCTGAATTAGTGACTGCTTGTCATCAAATTTTCTACCTCCTTCATAGACCTTACGAGATAACCAACCCCAGACATTTTCGATAATGTTTAGATCTGGCGAATAGGGTGACCAGTCAAGAATATTAACATTTTGGCTTGCAATGAACTCCTTTACTACTCTGGGGTTGTATATAACGGCATTATACTGTTGCAATATCCAAGATATGGGACCAAATAGTTCACTAAACTTCGGATAAGCCGATTCCAATAACGTTTTAAAGCTTGCACCAGTCATTATTGCACTTTGAAATTCAAGATCGATGGTGCCATAGTACGTAATAGCACCCCACACCATAACGCCGCCTTCTCGGCTGTGATGTCGTTTAAAAAATCGCTTTCCTGTGCCTTTAAATTTAATAAAAAATCCGTTGGGAAATAGAATTTTGTCAAAAAACAAAGATGATCAAAATATTGAATACTATTTTATACTAACTTAGCATTTAACTCGCTACTTCGTCAGCGAAATACCATTCTGTCGCTATTATAATTTTGTATTTCTTTGTAGACTATTTGTTCTCAGTTCTAAATTTTTTAATAAATAAAATTAAAAGGTATCTATAATGATTTTTCACTTTGCTCAGAACCGTTTGAGCGTAACCTTGTACTTCTAGTTTCGTTGTTATTAAAAAAAAGTCAAAAAGTACCATAAAAATTAATTAAAAGTACCATTTTGTGCCCTAATGATTTTTCACTTTGACCTGAACCGTTTGAGCCCACTCTCGTAGTTCTTATGTTGCTAATATTGAAATATAAAAAAGTACCATTAAAATCAATAAAAAGTACAATAATGTCCCTTTTACGATTCCTTATTTCATTCAGTACTGTTTAATGCTACTGTCATAATATTAGGTTCGCACATAACATAAAAATACCACTAAAGTTATTTAAATATAGAGTAGCAATCATATTTCTCACTTTTGGTACTTTTTTTCTCCCTTGGTTTGCACACTATCATACTTTTGCATTTAATTTGAGTTTTTGACAAGTCGTCTTATCAAGTATTACAGTATAAAATTCCTATTATCAATGGCTCTCCTTACTATTCCTATCTACTCTTTACTTAAATGTATCGAGAATATTCCTGGAATTCATTTTGTTGCAGTTTATGCTGCCAATATGTTTTTTTTCACATTAGGAAATCATGAAACAGTTTCAAATACTCGTATGTTATTAATTATACTGCAAGTAAATATGCCCAAAGAATTAATAACAATTTAATACAGTAAAAACGCTTCAATTATCAAAAGCGATTGAAAAAATACGCACATTGACAAAGCGAAAGTCTAAATGATCTGTATACCACAGGGTAACTGCTCGACAAAGACTGATCCGATTTCTAATTTGTTTTAAAAATATGTTTAAAATACATATGTATGTATGTCTGTATTTGTATTTTAATTTTGTTGCAGACACCTGCCGCTGAAGAACTATCTTTGTTGGGTGTTCAATTGGTTTCACAATTTTTATTTCATACTGGTTTTCGTACCAAAAAATCGCTGCGTGGACCAGTTATTGAATGGTAAATATTAAAGTGTTTTATCTACAAAACATATTTGTTTAATTTATCATTTTATATTTGTCTATGCCAGGTATGATACATTATCACATCATATACGTTTCTCGTCATCAGTTAGAAAATGGTTTGCAAGCAATGCACTATTGAGTCCGCCTACACGTTTGGGTGAATATATCTTAATATCACCATCGCCGGAAGTTCGCACCGTTTTTGTTAAATTAGTTGTATTCTTTTGTCATTTTGCCAACAATGATGAACCACTTCCTGGCTATGACGGCAATAATTTATGTGAACAAATTTTAATAAGTGTTCTTAAGTTATTAAAATGTGAGGTGGCAGATCATGGTAAACATTTGACACATTATTTTAGTTTATTTAGCATGTATGTTGGCTTAGGTAAACAGGAAAAGCAACAACTTTTAAAGGTGAGAGAAAGTACAATATTTTTTTCTCTTAATGAAATTAATTTTTTTTTTATTTAAAGTTAAATGTTCCCGTTATATTTATGCAAGTAGCTTTGGATGAGGGACCAGGTCCTTCAATAAAATACCAATATCCTGAATTATTTAAGTTACATCAAGTTGTTTCACAACTGATACGTTGCAGTGATATCACAGAGAGATGTCAATCGTCTAATCAAAATAGTAGACCTTTACCAAATCCATATAAAGATCCAAATATAAGGAATGATGAATTAATGCCTTTATCACCAGAATGTGTTGATATTTTATTTAATAGAACGGGGCAAGTTGATTATTCATAAAAGGTCTTTGAACCATGTTTAACTTCATAATTTCAATTTAAAATAACAGGTACATTAAAAAACTCATTGAGGACACAAATGTGGCTGAGGAAGGATTAAAACTTTTACAGTATTGCAGTTGGGAAAATCCTCACTTTTCTCGTTCCGTTCTAACCGAACTTTTGTGGCAGTGTAGTTATGCCTATTGTCATGATATGCGCCATCATACTGAAATTTTACTACACATTTTACTCATTGAAGATTCGTGGCAAAATCATCGCATTCATAATGCTCTTAATGGTGTGGCTGAAGAACGTGAAGGCTTATTGGACACCATACAAAGATCAAAAACGCATTATCAAAAGCGAGCCTATCAAATCATCAAGTGTCTCACACAATTATTCCATAAATCACCGGTTGCATTACAAATGTTAAATTCAAGTCCTGACATCACCAGAAATTGGGTAATAGCGGTGGAGTGGCTTCAGGATGAATTAGATCGTCAGCGTGGTATTGGTTGTCAATATAATTCGTATTCGTGGTCACCACCGGCACAAAGTAATGACACCACAAATGGTTATATGTTGGAGAGATCACATTCCGCAAAGAATACGTGGACAATGGCATATGAATTGTGTCCTGAAGAGGTAATGTTTGCTTGTATTGTATTTATTATTGGCTTTAGACAAGTCAGCCCATTGTTGAAAAGAAAAAATTTAATCCCAAAATAGTTTAAATTTGTCGTTGAGGCCTTGGCCCAGGCTTAATAACTTAATTTGTGATTGATTAATCTTCTTGATTGATTAATCTTCACGCTCTCTTTTATTATAATTTTTAGTAACCATAAATTTTTTTTAACCTTCTTCGGCAAGCGTTTTTTATTTTAAAAGGCTTTTTTATATCAATAGATACAAAAAATCCTGTTAACCATTTAAAATACTTTCACTAATCTAATAAATGTAATTGTCTCAGAGTTTTGAGAAATTTGTATCATTACAAAATAGAAAAACATCTAAATTTCTGTTAATAAGGTCTCTTTGAAAAGTTTCTTATAGGATGTAAAATACCGAGGTGGTAAAAAAATAAGATCAAAAGTAGGTGAATTAATTCCCAAACCAAAGGATAATGATCTGAAAATGGAAATGTAAGCCATAAAGTTATATTATAATCTAAAATGTCTTAAGATTATCAAGAAGTGATTAAGAAAAGATAGATTTGAATCACAAATTTTCGAAAATTGAGAGTCAGTGACTCGTTTCTATAGCTCTCGCATCGAAAAAAGTTCCACAAGAAACAATAGAGTTGAATAAAAAACGATGAGAATTGAAACAAAATGTCATTTATTACACACAAGTGTTTTTGACGTACTTTATTGGAATGGTGCGAGTACAAGTGTTTCCGTAACAAAATTTTGCTAGAAACGTCTCACAAAAACTGTCAAACTATATAAAATTTCAAACTGTATGCACTCAAAATGAAAATTACTAAATTAAAATCGTTTAACTTAATAAATTACGTAAAATAAACGTATTTGAATGATTTTCTGCTAATAAGTTTTATTTTTATTTTTTGCGGCATAAATGTATAAACAGTTTATTACAATAAAGCCTCGAATTTCGGAAAAACAAACGACGGAAGCAAAGTTGTACACCTAATACATACAAAGAAAATAAGAAATATGCAAAAATATGTTTTTATAACAAAATATGTAATCGATTTCAAGCTACTGAGTAAAAACATGCATTTGTATGAAAATCCTTTATAAAATTTTTGAAGCTTAATTGAAGAGATAGTTCTCGAGCTATTGCAAATTATATGCACAGCCAGCTTAAATTAGTTTGCAAAAATCTGAAAAACTAGAGCTTCTAAAAAACAAGTTACATTTTCGTAATCAGCACACTTAAATTGATCGAAAACGCACACAAACACTGGAAATTTTTTTTCAGTGTTGACCAGTGTTATTTATCTTGCCAAAGAGTATGAAGCAAATAAAATTTTTTTTATTGTAATTCTTTTACTTTTTCTAGGACCAAGAAGAAACTAATGAATCTGATATTGAGCCCAGCGACGAAACCCAAAGACAGCAGCAACAACAAATAAATAATACTGTAACGACAACAAAAGATGATTTACAAAAGGATCAACAAACACAGCAGCAACAAAGGCTCAATCGTATTGCTGGCGTAATAAGGAATAATATGCCTGCCGAGGAAACAACACAACAGCAACAACAGTTGCAAACAGGCGAAATATCAATTTCCAATGTTCCTTCCCATAAATCAACAATTATTGTTGGTCTAGCGCCTGGTACATCATCAATAGACAGAAAATCAAATACATTTGTTAGTGATTCACCAACGATTAAAACGCCGTTTACCTCGACTACAAATACCTCCTCCTCGCCTAACACAGTAGGATCATTATCCACAGTTGCCATGACTGAACCAGAAAATGAAACCAACATTAACAATTTAACTGGTAATCTTAAACAGATTAGTTTATTGCCCAAAATGGTAAGTTTGCCTTTCAAAAAATTAAATTACTATTTGTATATTTTTTAACACACCTTTGGGGTTTTATTGGTTTGATTATTTCGTATTTTTTTTTTGTTATTGAATTAAAAAAAAACAAATTTTAAATACTTTTTGGATTTTTTCCCTTAAACCCTTCTATTTTTTTTATTCTTAAAATCAAATCAAATGCAAATTTGTTTTTTTATTGTGTTATTTTGAAAATTGTGTAAATGCTTTATAAAAATAATAACTGAAAAAAAAAAAACAAAAGCGTTTAATGGGCAACAGTAAACAGCAACAACTACAACAACATCTCCATCAACAACAATTACAGCAACATCAACAACAGCTACTTCAACAGCAACAAAAACAACAAAGGGGTAACACTTCAAGCCGTTTAGTATGATTTGCTGCCAAGTTAGTTTTTTGAGTTTATTCTGTTTTTTTTTTATGTCTATTGGTGACTAAAATTGTAAAGTTTTTATTTTTTATTTGTAAAACAAACATTTGTCCCGTACCAGTTTTTTTTTTTTTTTTGTATTTTTTTCTGTGTTGCTTCACTTGATTTTCTATTCTTATTTTTGTTTGTCCGTATAAAGGGTGTCTCACAGAAAGTATGTTCTACATTCCACTTTGAAGTAAAAGTGGTTTGTTTTCACTTCAACTTGAATGTTTGATGTTCTGAATTCTACTTTTTTACTCTTCATTTACTTTTTATTTTCGAACATTGTGAATTTCCATGTTCGTTCTATCAATGAAATATATATCAAATTTCATAAATGGCAACTTTCTTATGCCATATAGATTGCATATACCAAATTTCATTAAAATCCGTTGAAAAATAGTTTAGATATACGAAAAGTGGGCGTAAACATAGGCGTGGCCATTAAAAAATTATATGGCAACTTCTTTGTGGTATATACATAGATCGTATATAAAATTTTTTTGGAAAATTGAGTAACAACATTCAACCATTTGTATTTCATATGTATGTATGTATGTATGTATGCGTCTGTTAAAAAAAATTATGGCGATATGCATACGAGTACGAGCAATGCTTACAAGCATAAAATAGTATTACGAGCATAATAAATATAAAGTTCAAACTATGCTCGTAAATACGAGCACAAAACATTACGGGCACAAAATAAAACTCATGAGCATGAGTATTATTTTTATGCTAGCGAGCATGAGCATTATTTTGTGCTCGTACGCAATATTCATAATCGTAATCGCGAGCAAAATTTTTTCCCTACTCTTGTTAATTTATGAGTGCATTGTTCTTTCAATTTGAACTTCCGTAATAATTCCTTATTATTAAGGTCAAATTATATTTTATTTTACTTTTTAATTGCTAAAAAAAAGTCTTATATTTAAATGCAGAAAAATTTAAATTACCCTCAAACATTGGTTTGAAGAATTCCCCTTTTCCTTACTGGTGCCATTTAACCAGACGAACATTTCAAAAAAGGATTGCAGGAATTATCGATGTTCTGTGTAGACTCAATGCACAAAATTATAGCGGTTGATAAAATCTGTAATAAATTGCAACTCAATAGCAGTTGTTTTAATTTCAACTTAACTGAGCTGAGTTGTGAACCATAATAGGGCTTTATTATCTAAAATAAAAATTAGAGTTTTAAAATTTCTTCAATTTTGCAGTTCTCAACCAGAAGCCAATATCGATGGCGAACCTCAAAGTGCGTAATTTGTCAATATTTACCGATTTAGCATAAACGTATAAAACCATAAAAAATGTCTTCATCTTGTGTCAACGACGCACAGTAGCACATATATCCAGGTTGATAAAAGATTACCAAATGCAAAATTTCAAAAGTTTCGAAACAAGCATTAGTGCCCTTCCCATATATCCTGAAATTTAAAAATGCCATAAAAGTTCAAATTTTATGAAATTTCGTATACTCGTTTTATATGATATTTTTAATCTAAATCAGATCAAGGACACCAAGCTTAAAACTTTCTTTTTTAAAAAATTCAAAAAAAATTGTTTTCTTAAACTAATTCCGTACACAAAACACTTATAGCAAATTCAAAATTTTTTTCCAATTCGGTGCAAGGATACACCCACTTCACATATATCCTTTACGTTAAAAATTGTATAAATGCCAAAAAAAAACATTTTAAAATTGACTAGAAAATGGTTCATAGTTTATATATTTGGCGAAAACTTTGTTACTTATTTGTAAGGACATATCCCACAATTTCGTAACTCCATAAATCGAGTGGTCCAAAATAGGATTTATCATAAAAAAATAAAATTTGACACGGGTGTCTAAATTTATTAAATATAATCAATCTCAAAATTTGGTAACTTAAGCTTTAAGGCTTTATGTCTGTGAAAAACGAAATTTTTTCAGAATTACGTTCTGTGTAAAAGTGTATTACTACCAAATTTTTTTCATATTCAAAAAAATTTTTATATATAAAATTTTTACGTGAAAAAGTAAATAGTAACAAGAGCAAAACGCTCCAGTGAAAATCCAAGAGAATATATAACTAGTATCTATTATATAAAGGTAGTGACACTCATTAGCATATTTTTTTTTATAGATTTGTAATAGCTAATGGTGCAAAATATAATTGTAGAAAAAGTCACTTTTTTTTAATCCTAGACGCCCAATATTATTTTTAGGTGGACCCACGACCACCACCAACTACCAAGGTACGACCACCTCAAATTGCTGTTTGGTAGTAACTTTAACCATTATTTAGCCTAAAAAATATAAAAATGTGTGTATCTATAAAATGTTTAATATTCTGTGAATAAAATACTTAATTTTTGTTGCCGCAAAAAAATTTAAATTGCAACTGAAATTAACAGTTTTTAGTTGTTAGTTGCTTCCTGTAATACTAAGACCAGTACCACACACGGCAAGTTTAGTTGGGCAATTCTTTCTCAATTCTCTTTAAAAATTGCCGCTGTGTCTACACACAGCAATTTTGTTTCGGTAATGTTAGCATTCTTCCTAGCCATCAAGCTACCTGTCTTCTTTTTTACATCTTTATAAAAGATACGAAGAGAGAAAAAAAGTGAATTGCCGAGTACGAGCGAGTTTGTACCCCTTTCTATTCCTCTCTCCTACAAAATCAAGAATTGCGCAACTAAAATTGCTGTGTGTGGTCCTGGTCTAATTTCACAACGCAATTTAAGATTGGTTGCTATCTATAATCGACCTATAAATATGTATTTCTTTTAGATTTTTTAAAGATTTTTATTATCCCATTTGAAATTTAACAAACAGGCTTTTACGTGTAAAAACTTTTCATTACTTTGCATATTGCTGTACAAATGTATAGAAAAAAAAATATAAACACAAATTTATACATAACATTCAGATGTTTCTACATATATTGATATTCTTGATCATTGAAATGTTATGAATGCCACCTTTATTACATATTTTCTTGGCTTTGTATATAAAGTCTTTTTAGGTGTTTTTCTTTACCCTGCGTTTACACATGATAGTACTTTCTTGTAATTTTTGTATACGTACTCGTATTATGAATAAAAATTTAAATGAAATGAACTACTTTCTTGTAAATTTCTTGCACGATTACACCGGAAAGTGAAAATTCATTTTTAAAATGTCTTCGATGCGAAGAGTTAAAAAAAATTGCATTAAAAAATAGAAATGAAAAGCCAAAATAAAAACAATAAAATTTAAAAGAAAAAAACAGGGATTAGAAGAAGGTTATTTATATAAATAAATATATACATTTATTATATTTTGAGTATTTAATTTTGTCTTCGTCTTTACTGTTTTATTTGTTACCTAAATAGAGTTACCATCCCTATGACAATAACAAATTTATAGGGCAATAGTTGGAAATAATTTTTATTGTTAATTTTGTATGAGTTTATTGCTATAAAAAGACATCAATTGTCTTCTTTATATATATTTAATAAAAAAAATACCACAATTCTTTTCATATACGAGTATACACAAAACCAGTTAAATGTACAATTATAATTTTACCATAATCCTGTACATTTGTTTTAATCTTTTCAAAGTGTAACAGTGTTATCTATTTGTCATGTTACTTTCAGACAGTGTCAAAAAAATTACTTTCTTGAAAATATCATTGAAAGCTAGATGGAAAGTAACAGAATTATGAGTGTGTTAGTGAAAAAGTGTGAATGTATGTTGGGAATATACTTTGTAAGAAAGTAAAGGGTGTTTTTTATAGACGTATAGAACTTTAAATTGACATGATTTTTATTTATCCGAAAGATAATCTTGTGGCATTACATTTTAAATATGATTTCTGGCATATGACCGCCACGGCTGGCTCGGATGTAGTCCAATCTGGACGTCCAATTTTCGATGACTTTTTCCAACATTTGTGGCCGTATATCGGCAATAACACGGCGAATGTTGTCTTCCAAATGGTCAAGCGTTTGTGGCTTATCCGCATAGACCAATGACTTTACATAGCCCCACAGAAGTAGTCTAGCGGTGTTAAATCACAAGATCTTGGAGGCCAATTCACAGGTCCAAAACGTGAAATTACGCGGTCACCAAACGTGTTTTTCAATAAATCGATTGTGGCACGAGCTGTGTGACATGTTGCGCCGTCTTGTTGGAACCACAGCTCCTGGAGATCATGGTTGTTCAATTCAGGAATGAAAAAGTTAGTAATCATGACTCTATACCGATCACCATTGACTGTAACGTTCTGGCCATCATCGTTTTTGAAGAAGTACGGACCAATGATTCCACCAGCCCATAAAGCGCACCAAACAGTAAGTTTTTCTGGATGTAACGGTGTTTCGACATACACTTGATGATTAGCTTCACTCCAAATGCGGCTGTTTTGTTTGTTGACGTAGCCATTCAACCAGAAGTGCGCTTCATCGCTAAACAAAATTCGCTTATGAAAATCGGGAACAAGGGCAATCTCGTTTTGGGCCCATTTGCAAGCGTTGTTCAGGCGTGAGTTTATTCATGATGAATTGCCAAACCAAACTGAGAATAAATCACTTGACAGCTGTTAAATCGGTCGCCATCTTGAACAGTAATGCCAACTTAAAGTTCTATACATCTATAAAAAACACTCTATATAAAGAAAACTCTTTTTATTTATAAAAGGTTTTCCATCAAATGTATTGCAACTTTCAAGAAAATACTTTCCTGTGTAAACCCTAGGTTAATTCAAAATCAAATCAAAGCAATTAAATACATTTTTTAATTCCTTAATATAAAATGAAATCTTGTGCAAAATCTTGTCAAGTGTATTTTCTCTGTACCCTAATTATCGAAAAATTCATAAGCATTAATATCCATTTTTTTTAGTGCGTTTGGTTTTTATTTTTTAGCATTGTTTTCTTTCAACTTCAGAGTTTTTGACACACACGTGTGTATTTTTATGGATAAGTCTACTAACATGAATATGCAACTGTGTGACGTATGTTGTGCCGTGATCGGCACCACATTAATTCTTTTTATTACATTTAGTAAAAGTAAAGTTTACAAGTAGTAAAAGAAACTATTCAATAAAAAAATGATATTTCTTAGTACAAAAAAAAAAAAAAAAAAAAAAACCTTGAAATTTCATAGGAATTTTCCACTTGGGACACCTTTTATTACAGCAATGCACAAGCATACTTGAAAGGGCTTATTATTTTTATTATAAAATATTACACCAGTTGTAGGGATGTGTGGCTTTCAAATATACTTGTGCAGTGCTCTAATATGTATGTCGTTTTCATTAAGGATTTAATTTCAATGTAAACGTTTTATTTTTTGATTTATTTGTAATAAAATGAAGAAAACTAAGCTTGTGATATAATAACAAATACATAGTGTGTTTTAAAATTGAATAATAAGCAAATTAGCAAATATTCACTCACCAATTCGTTTTTATGTCATCATTGTGTTAAAAACACTAATCATAATTTATTAATTGCAACTTTTGAAATAAATTGCTTGTATTTTATATTTTAGTTATTTCTTTAAAAAAAAATTTGACTAGACTAAATATTGGACCTATTATTTGACGAATTAGCCACAATTAGTGTAAATATTTTTTAAAAATGCCTGTCAAATATTTTTTTTTTCCTATTTATGCCCTTCGCTGTAAGTAAGAAGGATATAGGGTAAACGCGCCTAATGTCGGCATGTTCCACTAGTCGTCATGTTTGTTTTTAAAACTCAAATAAACAGGTATAATAGAGAGTTTTCAATGTATAAAATACCATATTTGATTAAATAATATACTTAACTCTGTATTTCAAATTAGTTCATCCTACTGAAATGAGTAATTTATTCATAATTTGCCTTTATCTAATGTGTTCTCTGAAATGTCGGCAGAAGTGCTTGTTTTCTAAGGAAAAATTTAGTGGCAAGGCCAATTTTCAATGGGTTGTTAAACCTATTATTTGAATCAATTTCCATATTTTAATGGTTTCCATGGAAAGAAAAGAGTTGAAATATTGTTGTTGATAAGTAAAAATTAGCAAAAAATAATAATTTTTTTCTGTTTAATGATGCCGCTTTCAGGCACAAAAATTTTGTATAATTTCCTGTAGTCGTCATTGGGTGCCGACTATTCGCAAATTGTGTTTTGCCAGTAGTCGGCAGAACTTTTTTTTAAGTAATTTCAAGCCTGCCGAATACAGGATCATGTTTCTGGAGTCGGCATCGATTGCCTTGAAAAAATTTACAGGCAAAATGATATGCCGACAATAGGATCACAGTGTGACGAGTACTGGGACATGTATGTTGACTACTGGCAAAATTGGTGTATTTTTAAAAAATTATAAATTAATCAATTTTAATAAACAATTTTTTTAAAATAGCTTAATCCATTTAAAACTATTCCCAATACTGTACCATTACAGAGATATATCAGAGTAATACCATGATCATGTATAAAATGGTAACAATTTGAAAAAAGAGAATGCGTTAAACTACCGACTACTGGCACATTTACCCTAAGTTTGTGATTCCGTTGGTAATTTTTACATAGTCAATGTCCCTCCCTGTAAAGTATATATATTCTGGATGAATAGTGGAGTCGATTTAGCGATGTCAATCTGTTTGTGTAGTCGTTGAAGTAAACTTTCTGAAATACCTAGACAACATACAGAAAAGTATTGCATACCAATCCATCAGTTGTTGCTGTTTATAGATTGGTCGGTAAGCGGCGGAGCTATGAGTTTAAAAATGCGACTATCTCTAATTTTTTACCTTTTTTCTGAGGAATAAAGAAAATGTGGTGCGCATTTTTATCAGATATGACGGTCTGCGCCAAAAACCAAAACAATCAGTCCATAAATGACCGAGAAAAATCAAAAATACAAGGTGGGCTAAAAGAAGTCATCCGATGTTGTTTGGCTCTCATTTTTTTTCTAAATAAAAATGAAATGTGTGCCGTTACTCCGTCCTGTTGGAACCACATGTCCAGTCCTAATTCGTTCAATTGCGGCAGAAAAAACTCTGTTAACATGGCGCTATAGCGCGCACCGTCCACTGTTGTCGATTGACCAGCCCGATGACTCCTCCAGCGTGAACAGCGCACCATGCAGTCACTTTGAGCGGGTGTAATGGCTCCTCGTGCATCACTCGTGGATTTTCGGTGCCCCAGAAGCGATAGTTTTGCTTGTTCACGTACCCGCTGAGGTGGAAATGAGCCTCGTCGCTCATTATGATTTTGGTCGAAAAATCGTCCACTTCGATTATTCCGCGTTCTTGGGGAGTGTATCGGTCTATGGCTTGTTCACTTGTATTCTACATCTGTCTAGTTCACAAATGTCAAAACAGATTTGACATTGGCCGCCATATGCAAAAATAAGAGCATCTTCCAATAGAGTGATTTCTCTTAGCCCATCTTGTACAACTGAAAATTTGATTTTCATTAATCTCTTTTTTGTTTTCTATGAACTTTTTTAATCTGCTAATGTGCGTACTGTGTGTACACAGAAACCCGAAACCATGTGTATGTGTTTGTGTCTTTTAAATACTTTGTATGTAACAGAACTACGAATACAAAAAGCTTATTGAAAGATAGGTTTTGACTTGTCGTTAATTTGAATTTCTTTAGCAGTAAATATTTGTTTAAAAATGAGTGGCTTAAAAAATGTTTTGCAAAAATTTTACATTAAATTTAATATAATTTATTTTGCCTTTTTATTCCATATCTGTATTAATTTTTTTATATATAAAAATTGAGTACCTACTATAAAAAAACTTGTTTTAAATTGTGTTAGAAAATTTAATAAGCAACCTAAATTCATCTCTTATTTTTAAATAATCAAGAAAAGAACAAATAACTGAAAAAGTCCGTAGTGCATTACATGATGCACTATTAGTTTTTTAGTACCAGGTGGGTATATCTTTTAACTTTACCATCTACTTTAATCTATGCGACATGAAGTTCACCAGTTTTCAGCAAATTCTGATGATTTTTGGCCCCAATTTTCTTTTAAAATTGACTTTAACTGCCGTGTATATGACAGATTTACTTTTTGTAAAGGGTGTCGCAACAAGAACGCAAGATTTAAATTTGGCGCCATTCGAAGTGTCATTGTTTGACATTTGAACAATTGTTATTATTTGCTAGTAGAAGGTACGAGGTTAGTAAAAAAAAATGACCATGGACAGCGAAGGTAGTTCGTTAATTGGGTATTGGAGAGACAACATGAAAATTCTGATTTTGCCGATAAAATCATCTTCAGTAACGAGGCCCATTTCCATCTTGATGGCTTCGTCAATAGGCAGAATTGTCGTATTTGAGGTGAGGAAAATCCTCGGGTGATTCACGAGAAGCAAATGCATCCTCAACGTGTCACTATGTGGTGTGGTTTTTGGGCTGGAGGAATCGTTGGACCTTTTTTTATGAAAATGAGGCAGGTCAAGCGCAGTCAATGGTGTTCGGTATCGTGAAATGATAAGCAGTTTTTTCTTGCCTAGAATTGAAGAAATGAATGTGGAGGGCTTGTGGTTTCAACAAGACGGCGCCACATGTCATACAGCCAGTCATTTATTTAAAATTTAAATCTTGCGTTCTTGTTGGGACACCCTTTACCTGTATCTTAAAATATGGCCACCACTGCAGTTAACAGGTTGAGGAAGATGCTCAAACCTTGGTAGCCCGTTATATTAGGCCTAATTACGAGTGTCGCTGTAGTAGTCGAATTTATCATAAGCTAATGTAAAATATATGGCCGGCGTTGCCACATATCACTGTTTTTGTCACTACAACGATACTCTTAATCAGGTCTATGGTAGACACTCGCTTCTCAATAGAGAAAAATCTTTTAAAATGTTGAGATAAATGTGCTCATTCATTATTCCATATATAAACTTTAAGCAACCAACACTATTAGGGGACATACGCCCCCTATTTTCATTCTCACATGTTAGTTAGTGAGCTTCATACTAGGAACTATGGACTATGATATAAGTACAAAAAGATACATTTGACAATTTCTGATAAATTTTATGTTTTTGGAACTTATGGTATAGAGAAACCCGAATTGTTTTTCAGTAAAAAAAAAAAATTAATGCCCCTATTATGGTTTACAACTCAATTTAGCTTTAGTTGTGATTTTGATATTAAAACTTATTTGTGTTATTACTGATTACAACTCTGTGTTCCAGTAGTTGAGAAATACATACAAAAATGACAACTCATCAATATCAGTAAATGGAATAATGAGTGAGCGCATTTCTCTTGACATTTGAAGGGACGAATTTAATACAAGCATTGAAAAACTGCCGCGAAAAAAGGGTGACATATGTATGCACGACAATGGCGCTAAGCCAGTTATTACCGCCACCAGTCTGGAAATGTCCCTTCTATTCCACCCATAATTGACGCGTTTCCAGACCCCGCCATCTGGTATCCGCATTTTCACGGTAGTAATCAAAAATACCACTTCTGATACTACCAAGCGATACCGGGACTGTCAATGACATAGAAGCCTCCATGTTAGAGCCAGTCTAGCCAATTCATCCGTCTGCCCATTACCAATAAGACCGCTGTGTGCGTCAGCTTGACGTCCCAGATTGAATAACACAGCCTTATATTGGCCCACTAGAGCAGAGGATATAACATTCGATTGAAGTGCCAGGAGAGCCGCTTGGCTATCTACAAAGATGCCTATAGCTCCCCTTATCCTCCTATCGTACAGAGACTTGCCTGCCTCCTTGATAGCTAGTATCTCCGCCTGTAAAATACTAAACCTATCCGGAAGTCGAAATAAGAGTCGCATATCAAGTTCTCTGCAGTACACTCCAGAGCCAACACTGCAGATCATCTTAGATCCATCAGTGTATACTCAAGTGTCATACCTTCCCGCCTGGAAGCAAAAACCACCTTGAAAAAGCTATCAAAATCCATATGGGGAACCATGTAGTCGGTAGAGACCTTAAGATCGGGATGAATCCGATTCAGGATCTTATCACGCCAATATGTTCTATGCTTCCACCAGCCAGATGCAGACAACCTAGTCGCACTGCTGGCGGATGTAAATCTATAGGAATGAGGTGCAGTACCGTATTAAGAGCCTCTGATGGACTGGTAAGCAAGCACCCGGTAATTCCTATACAAGCAGATCTCTGAACTCGGTACAGCTAGTCAACTACTTATCTCTTGTTAGTATTGGTCCACCATACCAAAGATCCGTATGTAAGGATTGGGCGTATAAAGCTTTATACATCCATAGTAATAACCTAGAGCTTAAGACGCACTTTAAGCCAAACATCCTGCGACAGGTATAGTAGACAACCCCTGCCCTCTTAACCCTCATTAGAAGTGTACCCTTTGACGATATTTTAAAAATGAACTTGCATTGTTTTGTGTAGACACTCATGCAATTTGCAAGACTTTAAACAATTTTTTTTGGCTTTTACCCCCCGTTTCCACATGCAAGTAATTGCTTGCAAGTTGAGTATACGAATTACCCCCCAACCACACGAGGCAATATGTTTAGCAATTATTGCCAAATTTGATTGCTGTTAAATGTCAATGTTTAAGCTTCTATTTTGAGGTGGCGAACACGTATCTTAGAACATAAAATTAAAAGTATTTAAAAACATTAAATAAGACGTGAAAATAAGAACGTTAAACTATTTATTGCTTTAAAGCAATTCATAATGTGGTGGATTTATGTCGTTGAAGAATTATTTAATTTTTTATTAGCTTGATTTTTTTAGCTTCACACGTTTGTAATTTTTCACAAAAAATGACAATTCAATGTGACAGCATATCTCCAAGATAATTGCTGAGCAATATGTTATAACAACTATTGCTCAACGAATGTTTCAACATATATTCATGCGGTCTACACGTTAATATTTAGTGTTGGCAATAAAATTTGACAGTTGCCACGGCAATAATTGCCAAACATATTGCTCGTGTGGTTGGGGGGTTAACTACGAAAAAGCCGAGAAAATAGTCGAAAGTCTTGCAAATTGTATGAGTGTCTACAAAGAACAGTGCAATTTCATTTTTAAAATATCGGGAACGGCTTCACTTCTAATGAAAAAATGGCTGCGCCATTGATATAGAGAATAAAAATATATGAACGAAGTGTTGCCGCGTTGAAACACCGTGAACACCAACTAAAAATTTTGTTGTTAGTATTTTTTCAAGCCAAAAATATGAAATTGATAATTAAATTTAACTTTTAAATGTGTTCTTTTTTTATTTATTAATTTTGTTAAATATGCTAAATATCAATTACTAACGTAACTTCTATTTTTCCACAGACTAATACATTTAAAAGTCATACTCGGTAGCACTGTTCCTCATTTGTCAATTTACTTGCTGCAAGTGTCAAAAATTTACTTGCAAGAGAATTTCGTTGCCAGTTGAGCTGCAAGTTCGAAAAATATGAGTGTGTTAGTGAAAAAGTGAGAGTGTATTGAGTTTTTCGAACTTACACTTGCATGTGGAAACGGGGGGTTACGTAGTTAATACTTATACTCAACTTGCATGTATTAGTATTTGTAGGTGATCAGGTTAAGGGCAAGAAAATTGCTGGTTTTTCAGTACAGACTTCCTTGTTGTTCTTTCATTCTTTTGTATGTGTTGTGTGTTGAGAGATGTATTTAAGTTTCTCATTTGTTGTGTTTTCTATTGTTGATTGGGTGAGTGTCAAAAAATAAAGAAATCTTGAGCTAAAAAAATAAAAAAAAAAGAAAAAGTAAAATTTTGTATGTGAATGGTAAGGCGAGCTCAAAACTAAAAAAAAAAAATTAAAAACATACTTGCGCAACTGACTTGCCAAATGTGAAAGCCCATAACAGTATGTTATGTTTTTACAAAACAGAAATGATAATTACGAAAGTGAACACAAAATGAGTCACATGCGTAATTTAGCCATGAAGACACCAAACATGTCCCAAATTTTCTCAACTATTTTTAAATAAATAAAATTGATTTAATGAAAAATAAAGTATTAACGAACCAATAAAAAATAATAAATGTACAAGAAAGAAATAAAATGTTACACACGTAACAAGTTAAATTCGGCTGTGCCGGGTCTTATACATAAGCCCATCACTGTATTAGCCAAATATTCATATTCTTCATTTTGTAAATTTTTCTTAAATAAAAGAAAAAAATGTTTAATAAAATGGCAAATAGTGATTAAAATAGTTTTCCTTACATACCAATTTTTTCGTTAATCCTAAAATAAATAATTAATTTCAGCTTACGAAAAAATCTCTTGTGGGATACTTATTTTTTAAAACAATAAAATGTCTGTAGGCACTCAATTTTTAAATAAAAAAAAAGTTATAAAAAAGATATCTAATAAGAATACAAAATAAATTTAATTTAATTTATGTGCTGTATTTTTAACACAAGCGATCGACTCGTCTGGAAATGTTATAAGAAAACTACTCAAAATATTGAGTGTTTTTTGTACACAATTTTTAAGTACATTAATCGCTTGTGTTATAAAAACAGCATATTAATTTAAAATGTCTTGCAAACACTTGTAAAGCAAACATATTTAATTAAATTTAAATATTTTGTAAAGGGTATAAAAAGCATTTTTAAATACGGATTGTTTTTGTAGAATATAGTTTTACGGCTCAATTGGTCTTCCTGAATACAGTGATTATCTTAAGCTACGGTCACATTAAACAAATATTTGTTGAAATAAGTATAGCCACTATGTCATCTACATATACGTTTATATATTTTGGAGAAATATTCGCTTAGATTAGTTTATTTTTTATTAAAATACAACATACTAGCCTCATTTTATTATAATATTTGAATAGTCCTGTAAGACTATGAACATATTTGCTAAAAAGTAGTGGTTACGCTTATTTCGACAAATATTTGTGTAATGTGACCGTATCTTTAGTGTTATAAGAACGACATTGACTACATATGAAAATTTATTTTTTGTTTTTACTTAATTTTTAGCAATAATACAATCTTGCAACGGCTTGAAAATGTGCTAGCTTAATATAGTTTGTTTATTTGAACTTTTCTTTTTTTAATTGAAACGGTTAGTTTTTTCAAGCTTAAGGTCGGATAATAAATATTTATTATTCATTTGTTTAAAAAAACATTCATATAACATATAGGTTTTTAAATTTGATTTTTTTATGTTAAAGTATGGCCCCTTTTATGGTTTACAACTCAACTCTATTGTATCTTGGATTACAACTTAAACTGTCCAAATTTTAAGTTGTATTTTTGTCTTTAATTTGTACTTGGTTTAATCAACATTTAACAGTTCGTTGGCATATTAAAATTTTTTAAAATTTATTATTTTCAGTTTTTAGTTTATTTTAATTGAAACGAATTGTTTCCGATTCTTTTAAATTTTATTTAAAAGTGATTTGATTTACTTTTAAGACATAATAATCCATCCTTAGTAAAAATCAAATCAAGTATGATTACTATTTTTAATATTTTGTCACATTGTTTTTTTGCAAAATAAAACAAAATATTTTTGATATTTTCAATAATATGGAAATACCGCCGCAGTAGAGATAAACTGCGGAAGAATATTACAACAACGGAATGAATAATTAGACGGTCGAGTGCTTGGGTCTACTGGCTGCGAGGCACTAATTTATTGGTGCACATTTCATGGACACATTACCTGAAATATCAGAAATAAGTTAGGGGGCCTTCTCAGATATCTTAATGTCACTGGGTGTAAGTCACTTTATTACTCCGTTGTCTTGGCCAGTAGGTGCTTCAGAGGGGTTATTATTGAAATTCTAATTGAAATGGCTTTCGAAAAGAATTTTCAAGCTAATATGTTTACCTTTCGAAAATCCAACATAGTTGTATTAAGAATTTTGAGGGTAATTTTAAAAAAATAAATTTTTTTTTTTCGAATGTTGTACATAATATATTTTCTAATTGAAAATTCTTTTCGAAAGCCATTTCAATTGGAATCGAAATACATAATAACCCCCCAGAATGCAATTTTGCGATTCTAATTGAAGGCTGCCAGTCTGCCAACGCAAACCAACCCTGATTATTCATAATTATTGAAATATAGAGAAATTGAAATAAACATAAATACAAAGTTGATGACACAAATGGTGCATGTATATACACATGGCAGAATTGACACGGTAAAGCAAATAAAGCAGCTGTACATTTTTTGCTCTCCAGCATTTTGTCTACAATGCTGTCAAAATTTGTTTACATTCTGTGCGCGTCATTGTTCTTGTGCTCAAAATACATAGAGTGTGTGTGATTGTATGACCGGATCTGCATTGAATTTACTTCCTCTTTATTTGACACATATGAAAGGTTGTTAATTCAGTGGCTGTTGTACTAAATGCCTTACCGTGTTAATTCTGTCATGTACATACATACATATGTATGCTTATGGACATACATGTACTGAAAAACAATGATGCAAAATACCCAACTTAATTGAAAATAACATCAGAAGAGCTTAATATTTTGTTAATTTTTTTGTGTCTGTTTATTAATTTATCGAAATATCGATGTAAAAATAAATAATTATAATCCGATCTTAAGCTTAAATAAGTTATTCGTTTTAATTTAATATAATTTGTTTTTGTTTTTTATGAGTTCGTCTTGCAAATTACACTGCAAAAAAAGTTACACAAAAACCGTACACTTAAAAAAGTCAGTTCGAAACGCTTCACAAGATTCACCAACATCATTTCTCAAAAAGAAAATTGCTTTTTTCACTGTTGCGCTTAGCATTTTTTAAATTAAAACCAAAAAAAATTTTTTTTTTCATTTACTATAAAAAGATAACTTAATTATTCTTTATTTTCATATTTCTCCCTCTACCTCTTTAGTGCGTCAGCGGCGTCATTAGTTCAGAAACGCCAGCAACGGTACCAACAGTGATAGGAATCGGAAATAAGGACAATGATTTAAATATTTTAAATGTTTTAAATAATACAACAACGATGACAACAACAAATGCAACGCTAGGCAATAATATATCTGATGTACAACAGCAACTAGAACAACAACAACAACAACAACAACATGTAAATACTACAACAATAACTGTTGCCAATTCAACAATTAACGACCAAAACATTTTAATCGGTACTACGACTTCGACTATTTCAGAAACACATCAACAACACCAGCAACTTAATACAACAACAAAAACGTAGATGAAGTTTAAAAATATTGAAATATTATTTAAATTATATAAAAAAAAAACACGGAAAAATTTAAGAAAACAAAACACATTACTTTTTAAATAAAAAAAAACCAAAAAAACAAAAATATATATAAATAATGATAATAATACAAAAAAACAACAACAGCAAGGAAAGATTTGAAAATAACGTTTTTTTCACACTAAAAAATTAATTAATAAATTATAAAAAGGAAATAATACTATTAAATAATTATTATTAATTTATAAAATTACATAAAAAAGAAAAGTATACATAATAAAAGAAAGAAAAAAAAATTAAACTTATTAAAATGATACATGTTTTCATTTACTTTCATTTCACATAAACAAAATCACAAGTTTAAAATTTATAAGGACTGAAATGCGATTACATAACAATCTGCGGTTGAAGGAAATTTCATAATTTTTTTTTTACGAAAATCCAAATTTGAGAAAATTGTTTTACTTGTTTTTTTATGTTAATACACGGTGTTATGTAAGTAATGGCTATAGGTTAGCTGACGTTGATATTAGACATTTTTAATGTCTTCTCACGAATTAAAATACATAACTTATTTTTTTTTCTTTAGTTCGTTTCACGTTTCTAATTAAAACGAGTGAAGACGTTCTACTTTGTACAACAAAGCTGTTTTAATTTCTTCGTAAGGATAAGTCTCATTAACTAAAATAGAATATGCATAAAATTTTGTATATGAATGTGAAATAAAAGTAAATGGCTGACTTCCTAAACGTATAATTACAATGTATCAATACAGTATTAATACCAAGTTGATACATTGTGTAGTTACTTTTCTAATACTTTGCACGCTGATATTTTGCAACCCTGAACATTTAAATGCATTGTATTATTAATTGTTAAGCGAACAATGGCGTAAGAGAACATTTTATGGAAAAATATTTTAGATTTGTGAGAACAAGGAATTCCCGTATATGTTAGAAATTTAAAAATTTTCTGTATATGTCTTCCTGTGTAAATGGGAACGTGTCGTCTTCTTTTTTTTCGCGAAATTGCTTTTCCATATCTAGTCCCACGTTTATTAATAAATTTTTATAGTTATGTGTCCATTTTTTACTCTTATAAAAAAAATTAAAGATAAATAAGGGAATATTTAAATTTATTAAACTACAAAAAAAACGGCTTACTTATTTTCTTGCGACGCCATTGTACTGCGCGTTGCTTACTTTTTCTTGCGTATTAAATGCAATAATGTTGCAAATGGGAACAAAATGCATTGTAAAAATTTTCAGGGTTGCATTTACTTGGGGGTCACACGATCAAGTTTTCATTCAATTTTTAAAATTTCTCTCATTTTTTTACCTATACACTCACACTTTTAAAATTTGCTGAGAGTTTGCTTTCAATTTTTCGTTCAATTGAGTGTTTCAAATTACAGTCAAGAAAACAGCTGACTGCAGTTTTTTTATTCCAAATTTGAATTCTTATTCTGCCGCCAGTATTGTTTTGTTTTTTTTTTAAATATGTTTGTGAACAAATTAAACAAATATAACGACGTTTTGCAGTTCATAGAGATATATACAGAAGGCATGAAGTTCTGTGGAACATGAATATTCCTGCATATAGACGGAATAATTTAAAAATTAAGGCATATAACTATTGCCGCCGAAACAAAACTGTCGGTGGAAGAGGTTAAAAAAAAAACATCTTGTTGAAAAACTTACTTTGAAATTGCGTGCAGCCTACGTCACAGCTTTCAATTTTTGTGAATTTTGTTAAGCAGTATGTGTAAATTTCTTGAAAGAGAATTGTAAAAAAACTCGATCGTGTGACTGCAGTGTTAGGAAGTCAGCCAATTTCTTGTAATTTATCTTTCATTTCCATACAAAATAAAAACCATTTCAGCTTGTTTCTTTTAAACGTTGTGTTTGAAAGTAGTTTTTTAAAACGAAAAAGAATCATAATTTGTTGAAGCTTGGAAAAATTACAAAATTTATTAAAAATTGGTTTATCCAGCGGTCTAGACGGAAATTGAGTCAGACTTATTAAGTTGCACACACACACGTGGGTAATCAAAAGTAAAAAGTTCTCAAAAGAAATTAAATTTTTTTTTTTTTTTAAATTTTACGTACGAAATAGCTCTGTTGCTAAAATAATAATTGTTTTTTTCCAATCTTATCGAGATTTTGAAAGTTGTGAGGGAACGAAAATTCATACTATTTAGAAAAATTAAGTTAAATAAGTATTAGAATACAGAAAAATTTTAAATTTTTCAGACTCTTGTTATGTATGTATCATACATGGGCATACTGCATTAAAAATATAATGATTAAGGCTTTCAATGAAATCATTAACCAGTAAATTTTAATGATAATAAATTTTAATTTTCACTGCCAGTAAAATTTTACTGGTTATTGGAAAAAAAAATCATTAACCAATAAATGTTTACTGTTTACTGAGAAAAAATCAGTAACCAGTAAAATTTTACTGGTTCCTGAATTTTTATTTTCCACTACCAGTAAAGTTGTACTGGTTACTGACAACAAATTCAATAATCAGTAAAATTTTACTGGTAGTGAAAATTAAAATTCATTATCAGTAAAAGTTTACTGGTTAATGATTTTTTTCAGTAACCAGTAAAAATTTACTGCTAATGAAAATTAAATTTCTTTAAAAGTAAAAATTTATTTTTACTGAAAGTGCCCATCTATAGTATGTATATAAGATATGTTGTATGAACACATTTATTTGTTATACATTCTTCGTTCGATGAGTAGAGAAAAGTAATAGGAGAGTATTTTGCTGTCTACTATCTACTTAATATATTTTTTAATTTTAGGTAGCAATTTTACTTTGCATCTTACTTTTCGGATAATTCGGCTTTTTAAGAGTGTCGTTTTTGTAATTTAATAATTAAATATATAAAATTAAAGCTAAGAGTGCCGTTCCCACATTTCAACCTCAAGGCAACGAACGGTTTTCATAATGAAGTAGTCCGATTGTTTGTCTATTTTAAACTTTAAAAGATGAAATAAAATTAAAAAAAAATATTATAAGTAACACATCTTTTAGTTGACCTCTTTTATTTAAATTAGCTAATTCTATGAGTAATTTAGTTATTTTTCTCAATTTGGACGTAATCTGAATTAATTTATAAGTGCTTGAAATTTGATTATTGTCTTGTATTTAACTAGAATCTGCATAATGTTTTCTTAAAATTTTTGTCTAGAAAAGAAATTCACAGAATTTTCGTTTTGTTCTTAAGCGCTGCGTAATAAATCATTTAAATAAATTAAACTGTTTTTACTAACAATTCATAGTTTTTAAGCTCAATGTTTGATTAAGAGAGTTTTTCTTTCAAATAGTGTTATGATAACTTTAAGAAACAAGCATATTCTAATTAAGATGTATATCAGATCGGATATAAAACAAGCTTCACTTTATTTTTATTTTCAACTCTTTTTTTTTTTATTTCAGTTGTAAGTTATAGTTTTAACTGCAGTACGGATAATTACGGAGGTGATACTATTTAAATTAAAAAAATATAAATCCCGCCTCGAAATGATCATCGAGTGTTTTTAAAATTTTCAAATTATTTATTACAAATTACACTGCTCTGTATTTCTATTCGAAAAACAATATATGAAAAGGAAAAATTTTTTTTATTTTAATTTTTTGTCAATACATACGAGTAACTCACAACAATTCAAATTAATGTCGGCTGATAAAAATTATTGTTTTCTACGACTTGTTCGTGTTTCAAATAGATTTTGTTAATTTTTTAATCTCTATATAAAAATAGATGAGCTCAAACAAATAATAGAATATATTTTTTTTTTAGTTGGATGAGCAAAAAATACGCAATAAAGTTGTACATTTTAAAATTAACTTAATTATTATTTTTTAAACTTTTCTTAAAAAGATTTTGTTAATAAACCATGTACTTCGTTTAATCATATTTGCAGTTTTCTTAAAGTGCATATTGTGAAAATTTTCAAATAAATTAGGCTTTGGTATTTTAATTTTTAAGTTAAACTGAGCTATTAATAATAATATAAACGTTTTTAAATTTAAATTTACATTTTTGAAATAGATTCACATACACACATGCAACATTTTATAAAAAAACATACACAATAATACATTTTATTAATTAATTTCGTTTTGATTTATAATTTGTTCTAATTTATAAAGAAAATAAAACAATTAAAATATAAAAATTTTTATTATTTTTTTATAAATAATAACTACTAAAATAAAACGTATATTATAAAATTTAAGTAATCATGTTATATAAAAAAAAAAATATATAAATTTACATGAAAAAATAAGAATTATTACTACGCTTTATAAAAAAGGTAAACAAATAAGTAAACAAAATAATATATAAACACACTTATTAATATTAAATTATAATATAAAACCGAGAAGAAAGAAAACAAATAAATGTTATGAATAAAATCAAATGAAATTTCAAGAGTTTTATTTGAAATTACTAACATGGAATGCTGCCCAACACGTTTTTAAAGTACTCGTACACTGAAAGCATAAAAAATGAACAAAATGGGGCATCAAAAATATCTATTAGGCGATTATCAAGCCATGATGGAATAAAACTAGGTGACTTCAGGAATACAAAATAACAACATTACAAAAAAGCTCAATTTGAAAAGTGGGCGTGGCCAGTAAAAAGTGATATGGCAATTTCTTTGCAGTAATGTAGACTGTGTATACTAAATTTCATGAAAATCCGGTGAAAAATTTTACATATATATAGAAATGTGTGCTATTATGATAATTTTTACCAAATTTCATGAAAATCCGTAAAAATTAAGCATGTATTTTAGAGGCAGGCACAATATCATATGCATGGAAAATTCTATTGTTTTGTCTTCAAATTTTATTTGAAGAAAAAATGTAAATTCAGTTATGCCCAACATATAATAAAAAAAAAAATTTACCAAATCGATCCAGTCGTTCTCCGATTTGAGAAAAGTTTTAAAAAATAGGCACAGTAATGGGAGTGGCAAAAATAAAAATATAAGTTGGGTTATGCCGAACATATAAAAAACAAAATTTTCCAAATCGGTCTAACAGCTCTCCTTTTTGAGAAAACTTTAAAAAGTGGGCGTGTTAATGGGCGGGGTCCTAATTTCTATAAACATTTAAGTTGGGCTTTGATGAAAATATAAAATGATATAGTAAAGGACCGTGCAAGACCGGGTAAAAACAGGTAGTAGACAAATAAGTCAGATACCGACTGCAGCGCCACCTGTCGGGCCGACTTGTGACCCTAAACCTTCCAAGCCGTAACTCAAAGGCATACGTAGAAATTCAACTAAATCAGTACAATGTCAAACACACGAATTTTATATATTAAGATGTGTTATATTCAAACGAGTTCAAAAAGAGTACCTACGAGCACTCATTTGAGCACATCAGTGCTCGTGGCTTTTATTATAATTCTCGTAAGTTTTATTTTATACTCTTGAGTTTCATTTTAAAACTCATGCTCGCGCACATAAAAATAAAACTCTAAGCATAATAATAACGCCCACGAGCACGAAATAAAACTCAGAGAGTTATAATAAAACTCGTTTTTACTCGTCTCTCCGTACTCTGTTACTTAAGCAATTCAAATTTCAACATCAATCAATGCATTTGTGTGCGTTTAAAAAAAAGTGAAAATGACATGTATACGTTGTGTGTGAATTTGACGAAAATCAAAACTATAGTTTGATTTTTGTAATACGCACACAAGTGCATTGATTGAGGTGTCTATCCACCGCTTTAAGCTAAAATTCTTCTTTAGAACATTGAGGAAAAACATTTTTAAAATAATTAAAATACCCATGTAAAATATTTTACTAATAAAATTCATATTTCGTAATCAATACGGCAAACAAAACTAATTTTTCTATTACATACTAGATGTTTTTGCCCGGTCCTTTATTACGTGAGTCGGTATCCTTAAGAAGCCTTTGTAGTGCATACTAAAGGGCTGCACAAGCATACAAATATGTGTAACATTTTATAATACAGTTAAACTTCGTTTTAACGAGAAACTCAATATAAAGAATTTTTTCTGAGTCCCTTGAAAAAACCCTCTTTATTGCAAAATTTTTCATACAAAAATGCTCTGTAGATACATATAACGAATAAATTAAGAGCTATAAAGCCTCTATATAACGCAGTATTCTTTTAAGTCTTTTTTGATTTAAATTGATTCTAATTTCTTTTTATTTTGTGCTCGTTTTTTATGAAAAAGAAATAAAAATACAGTGAAACTTCGATATAACAAACCTGAAGAGGTTCGAAAAATACTTCGTTATAGCTATTTATTCGTTATACTCGTACATATGTATCAGTGAAATCTATGTATAAAGAAATTTTAAAATACGAAAAAAAAATTCGATATACCTACATTTTACAAGAAGTATTATAAATAAAAATGAAACATTTCTTTGTATAGAGGCAATAGAATCAACACTTCGTTATGTAGAGGCTTTTTAAAGAGGCTTTTGAAAGAATACTTCGCTGTATAGATGCTTTATAGCTCTAAATTTTTTCGTTATAGCTATAGAGCATTTTTGTATGAAAAAGTTTGCAATAAAAAGGTTTTTTTTAATGGACTCAGAAGTTCATCATATCGAAGTTTCACTGTATATATATCATAAAAACAAAGATCTTTAATAAAAATCTTCTCCTGTAAAATTTTGGTTAAACGTTTTTGACGGTCATGACTCGATTTATTGTTTTAATATTATAAAAATTCTGATTTTAATTCAAATTAGTGTTAAAAACAATATTTTTAATTTTGCACATTCTTCTTAGAAATCCCAAAAAAATTAAAAAGATTTTTAGTGAAATGGCAAATATTTATTAAAATAATTTTTTTTAAATACTTTTTTGTTTTGTTAATTCTAAAATAAATAATTAATTTGAGTTAAAGAAATTCAAATTAACGGCAAAAATCAAAAAAGCTTTCTGCGTTCGTAGGTCTATTACACAAAAGGCATTTAAAAGACACACATACGAGTACATTCATACGAACGTTTACATAAGACCGACTGACTGGTTTTGTATGTATGAGTGCTTTAAAATTTTCATAAAAAACAAAACAGAAATTAATGAAAAACCAAAATTTTGCTTGTATTTTTCTAATTTTTTCACGGATCTTGCGGCCGTCATTTCCGTTTTATATTTTAGAGAAAATACACAAAAAATGGTAAAAATAGAGGTTATCGTGGTGTTTAACTCATAGATCCGCTTTCAACTGAAACCGTTAAGAGGCTTATTTGCACAGAAATGCGATTTAAAAAATTCTGCAATCCTTCTGATGAATAAAAACACATATTGCAGGGCCGTATAGATAATACATACATTTTTGTTCAGGTATACATACACGATTAATTTTTACTTCGTATACTCAAATGACCAGAAAAACTCCCGAAGACAAACTTTAAAAAAAATTAATTTTTAGTTACTGTTTTACCCCGTTTCGGGTGATCAGTACAAAAGTACTTTAATATTTCTTGGAGTCTAGTGATTACATATACAAAATTTAAGAAAAAATTCGTTGCCAAATAGAATTTTAATTGGTAAATCATGGACGCGAAAGTGAGTGTACATGCATCAAATTATGCATTTGTGTGAGTATTCAACAAAACAACTGGTTTTAATTTTCGTCAAATTCACACACAACGTACACTTCCATAAAAAAAACGCACACAAGTGCATTGATTGATGTTGAAATTTTATGTGTGTTACTCGCTGATAGTGTAGATTTATAAAATCGGTTAAGTAGTTTTAGAGTTTATTTAAATGAATATGACTTGACCCATTACAAACAAAAACAAAAATTTTTTCTCTTTATAATAACAATAACAATTAATATTAAAGACCTTAATTATAATAAATGCAATCAATTTGTACATGTCTGTATGTATGTATATAGAAAGTATGTATAATTCAACAAGTATGTAATATAAATGCACCTATTATTCTGGTACTTGCAGTTGTTGAATAACTACAATTTATTTGTCTTCTGTGTCGCTGTCTTCAAATGTAATAATAACTGCACCCTTAGCAACGTTTGAACCGGATGAATCTATTGATTTGATAACAGCATCTTTGGGGGCCTTTAATATATGTTCCATTTTCATGGCTATTAAAATAGCTAAGCTATCACCCTTTTTAACATAATCCCCAGGCTTGACCAAAACCTTTTCCAGCACACCTGGTATAGGAGCAATAACTTTAGCAGCATTACTATCGATTTGATCTAAGGTAGTCTTTAGAAATCTAGGTTGTACTAATTCAAAAGTCTTTTTGCCATTTTCTAAGAATATTGTAATTTCCGAGCCATCAATGTGAGCATTATAGGTTGAAATGTTATTGCCTATATTTGAGCGTATTTTCAGACGATCGCCATCAGTAATGCGATCAGCTTTTATTTCATTCCAGTCATCATTGTTGATTTTGATTCGTAACTTGAAATCATTGCTGTATTGTAAAGTAACATTATATACTTCATCGTTTGCTTTCAATTGATATTGCCTTATTAGATCGTAGTTAAGGCGGAAATTTGGAGAAGCAGCAAATGGGTCACTTTTGGAAATGCTATTGATTTGTAAAGCTTGGAGTTCGTTAAAGATAATGGCTAAAGCAGCTTTGCATAAATCATGATTATGGATTTTCAAAGCGGGAAATAGTGTATCAAAATGTTCGTCAATAAAGCTAGTGTGTACATTTGCAGCCTGGAATGCAGGGTGGCGAGCCAAGTCAATAAGAAAGTTTATATTCGTTTCTAAGCCGGTAATCTTGAAAAAGTAGAAATTATGTAGTTATATATGCATGCATGTATGTATTTATGATTATGACAAGCAATCTTACATGATATTCTCCCAAACGGGATATTAAGCTGTTTAAGGCTTGAGTACGATTTTCACCCCATACCACCAGCTTCGCAATCATGGGATCATAATGTACTGATACCTCATCACCTTCTCTTACTCCCGTTTCTACACGCACGTAGTCTTCTCTTTGTTGCGGTGTGCTCAAATAACGTAAATGGCCAGCGCCTGGCAAGAATCCAGCACGTGGATTTTCTGCATAAATACGAGCTTCAAAGGCATGACCTCTACGTATAATTTGTTCTTGTGTTAGGGGCAGAACTTCCCCAGCAGCAATACGTATTTGCCATTCTACCAAATCAATACCAGTTATCATCTCCGATATAGGATGTTCTACTTGCAAACGGGTATTCATTTCCATAAAGTGGAATCTTAAATCTTCTTTATCCATAATAAATTCTACTGTACCAGCCCCCACATAGCCGACAGCTTTAGCCGCCCGTACAGCGGCTGTTCCCAATTCATGTCGCAGTTCTTCTGACAAGCCGGGCTTAAATAGCAAAAATTAAAATAAAATACAATTTCACTATTATTTTCTACTTACTGCTGGTGCTTCTTCAATAATCTTCTGATGACGTCTTTGTACTGAACAATCTCTTTCCCACAAATATACCGCATTACCATAATGATCCGCAAAAATTTGCACCTCCACATGACGTGGAGATTTGACGTAACGTTCCAATAATACCGAACTATCACCAAATGATTTTTGAGATTCATTGCGTGCAGAGTTCAAAGCAGTCATAAAATCTTCGTTCTTGTTAACAATACGCATACCTTTACCACCACCACCACGTACCGCTTTAATCATTAAAGGGAAGCCAATTTTGTTTGCTTCTATTTGCAAACGTTCATCTGTCTGATCATTGCCATGATAACCATTAATAATAGGAACACCGGCAGCAGCCATTATATGCTTACTAGTGCTTTTAATACCCATATCGCGTATAGCTGAACTTGGTGGCCCCATAAATACTACATTCTCTTTTTGACACAATTCTGCAAACTCTACAGATTCAGACAGAAATCCGTAGCCTGGGTGTATTGCTTGGCAACCTGATTTTTTTACAATTTCTATAATACGTTCAGCACGTAAATAAGAATCGGCGGAATCAGCTTCACCAACACGATAGGCCTCATCGGCATACTGGGTATGTAAAGATTTCTCATCTGGATCAGAATATATAGCAACAGTGCGAACACCTAACTTTCGTGCAGTGTTAATAATACGGCAGGCGATTTCCCCGCGATTTGCTATTAAAATTTTATCAATAGAACGTACTACAGGAATTGTTTTATTTGCTTGTGTGGCATAAAATCTGAAAATATTGTGTTGTTTATGTAACGAAAATGATCAACAATCAAAAATCAGTTTTTCAGATTTATCATATTTTTTTTCGTCATACTGGAAGTCTCACCTTGCATATCTTAAAAATTGGGTTAACATTTTATTTTAGTAATTCTAAATAACTAATTGTTGCTTAGTGACTAATTTAAGAATATATCAAATATTAATTTTACACTTATGACAATCATGTACGATCTAGTTCAAATGAACTATAAAGTACATTGAACGATTTGGAACTACAATTTCTTTAAATTATTTCGTTCATCGTTCAACAAAATTTTGTTGTATTATAATAATAAATATTTTGGTTTAACAAGCGCTTCTTAAACAAATTTCCCATAGAAAATGTGCTTAATAAGGCCTTATTAAAAAAGAAATATTATTTTTGAATTTACCTGCTAAACATTTAACAAATATAATAGTTCACTTATGATCATTTCTAAAATTTATAGTTAATATATCACATTTAGTTGGAGTCACTAATTGGCTGTATTTACAGATCATCGTAGTTTATTTATTTGTGTAATATATAGTTTATTGAACAATTTTATTCAAATAAAAAATATATTTATACATTCATAAGTATACATTCCTTCATTTTCCCTTGTAACTGCCTCATAACGTAGAGAGCTAACAAATTACAGAATAGTAATAGTACTTAACTAAATTTTTTACTTAAGCTACATGGTATAAAAATTGATTTATGACTAAAAAGGCAATTATTGACAAATCAGTGCTAAATTTTCTCATGTAGTTTCTTTGTACTAAGAATCCATACCAGATACTTCAATTTGTGATTCGTGAGCTTTAGTTGGTCCATAACAAAAGCGATGATTTTCATCTCTGTAACGATTTTCATGTTCAACAGAATGTGAATTAGTACGACACTTGACCAAACACAATTCAAATTGATCATTCACCTGGGCGTATAACATGGCCTGGCGACCTTTAATCACTTCTATTGCTGACTCCAGAATGAGTCTTTTATTAGGATGTAAACAACACGATACACAGTACTCATAGATGCCACAGCAGTATGTGGTATTATCACAGGTCTCACAAGTATAGTATTTTGTGTTTGGTTTTTGAACATTACAACAACCATTGTGTAGAATATCTTTTGCTTTGCAAACAAAGCCTCTGTCATCGGTTAGAAGAAATTTACCTTGGGCACTATTTTTACAAAATGCATTTGGTGGGTTTGTTTGATAATGGGATACGTTCTGTAAAAAATATTCATTTAAAGTACGCCATATCAAGGGTTTTTTACGTTCCACTGTAAAATCCTCCGATTCCAGAATATGATGATTGGGATGCTGTAAAAAGTATTTAAAATAGAGTTTCATTTAAAATAATTATACATATTTACCTCATTGAATGCTTTCATCACTATATATATCAATAATATAATCGTTATTACAATATAAATTAGTCTTCTCTTTAACAAGCGCGTCAACGCCGCAGGCCACATAATTAGCTTTTTATTGTATTATTAATACAAAATTTACAAACAAATGCGGCCATTTAATTAAATTGATTTTTATTTTAAAATCAATTCAACTTAACTTCATAAACTGCTACGCATGTAAAAAATTATGCAGATTTCTTAAAGTGAAAACTAAAAATATACGAATAACATAACAAAACTCAGCTGTTGCTTACATTATTTCATGGCAGAATTAATATGGTAAAGCAAATAAAACAACTGTACAATTTTGGTCTTTATCGTTTTGTCTGCAATGCTGTCAAAATTTGTTTACATTCCGTTCGTGCCATTGTTTTTATGCTCAAAATACATAGTGTGTGTGATTGTATGACCGAATCTGCATTTAATTTCTTTATTATATGACATATACGATAAGGTTGTTATTGTAATTCAATGTTTGTTGTAGGGAACGCCTTACCGTGTACAATTTTGCCATGATAGCATTAGAGAAATCACCACTCAGCTGTTTGAATTTGCTGTTAACCGTCTTGTAAAATTTTTAAATTTTATATGTAAATTAAAAATTACGAGAAATTTTATAAAATTAAAACTTTAAATAAAAAAATTTTTAAGCCAAATTAAAAATAAATGCAAATTTGTTAGTTTGTTCGCTGTAAAAAAAGACGATTTTCTCTCACAACTGTTCATAAAGATGTGTGCCCATACTTAATTTAAACCTGCAATTATGCTCTGAAATAATTTATTTACCACTTTAGTTAGTGTCTTTGCTAGTTCTAGCAAGGGTATGATCCACTTTATAAAGTAGTGAATGAGTGCGTGCGTAAGTAGTAGCTATTGACACAGATATGCTATTGCGATCAACTGCTACACAACTGCTGGCAGCGTTAAGCACAACAGTTCGTCTTAGAAACGGTTTATGACTATGCTACCAAATGAGCAGATGATATATACATGTAAGTATTTGAAAAAAGAAGAATATTACAAAATAAATAATAGGTGTGTTTATTTACTTTACTAACAAGAGAGTAAAAAGAAATTTTACAAAATAGCTCTCAAAAATGTTAAAAAGTAAATGAACACTACCAGTCAAAACTTGCAAGTTCAAGTAGTATTGTAATATATGAAACATATAAAGAGTGATTTTTTTGCTATTATCTTTTTGGCAACACTAGTTTTGACAGCTCACGCACGTTTTGTATCTTGTGTCACTGTCAAACATCTTCAGTTTGGTCTATAATTTAATCATGAATCGTCTTACAAACGAACAACGCTTGCAAATTATTGAATTTTATTACCAAAATGCGTGCTCTGTTAAGAAAGTTCATCGCGCGCTTCTTCCATTTTATGGTCAGTTTAATCGACCTACTGAGGCTTCTATTCGGGCTATTGTAACAAAATTTCGCACCAAATTTACATTGTTGGACATTAAACCACCAACACGCTTACGTAGAGTGCGAACTGAAGAAAATATCGCAGCCGTATCGGCCAGTGTTGGTGATGACCGTGAATTATCGATTCGGCGCCGTTCGCAGCAATTGGGCCTCTGTTACTCCACTACGTGGAAAATTTTGCGGAAGGATTTGGGTGTGAAGCCTTATAAGATACAACTGGTGCAAGAATTGAAGCCAAACGACCTACCACAACGCCAAATTTTTGGTGAATGGGCTCTTGAAAAGTTAGATGAAGATCCACTTTTTTATCGAAGAATTGTGTTCAGCGACGAGGCTCATTTCTGGTTGAATGGATACGTGAACAAGCAAAACTGCCGTATTTGGAGTGAATGGTGAGCGCTACCGTGCGATGACAACAAACTTTTTTTTGCCCAAAATGGAAGAGCTTGACTTGCATGACATGTGGTTTCAACAAGACGGTGCCACATGCCACACAGCACGCGAAACAATGGACCAATTGAGAGGCGAGTTCGGTGAACAGTTTATTTCACGCTTGGGACCAGTCAATTGGCCGCCCAGATCGTGCGATTTAACGCCTCTAGACTATTTTTTGTGGGGCTATGTTAAGGCTAATGTCTATAGGGACAAGCCCGCTTCGATTGACGCACTGGAAGCCAACATTGCCAACATTATTCGTGAGATACCGGCCGAAATGTTGGAAAGAGTATGCCAAAATTGGACTAAGCGGATGGACCATTTGAGGCGCAGCCGCGGCCAACATTTGCATGAAATAATCTTCAAACATTAAATTATATCGACCCAACTATCGATCCAAATAAATATTTCATGCATTTTTCTGAATTTTATGTGTTTTTTTTTTTTTTTTAATTTCCGATAGTTCTTATAAAATCACCTTTTACATGCAACATCTTCTAACCTTGATGTACCAGATTCTGTCTTACTTAGTTCAACTGCTTTCGACATTTTACTTTGGTGATGTTGATCCTTAGTTAAACTTAAATTGATTTCTTATTGTTTTAACACTTTTCATAGTATTAAAAGTTTATATTTACTTAAAATTCCTTAAATTTTACAAAATATTTTTGTTTTAAGCTTCTTTTAGAAAACTTGATTTGTAAACATAAACAGAAAACAGCTGTTTGAATAATTTTAGCAAGTACAAATTTTACCAGTAAAAATTTGCAAGAACTTTTTTGTCTCTCAATTTTTTACTCTTTTTTGACGCTCTCTCCTTGCAAATTTTTTGAGTTAATGAACACTTCCTAGTAACAATTGTTACAAATATGTAACAATTTGTAGGTTACTGAACAGACCTAATAATAAAATAAATTAAGTTGATTTAGTTAATTTCTTTACCCAAAAGTATGAATAATACAGAATTTTTATTGAATTTTTTTCTTGACCTATGTTAACTATACCGACTCACATAATAAAAAATCTTTCTGGGGTGAGACCGGGCAAAAACATAAAATTCTATAATTCATTTTCTCTTTGTTTGTTTGTTCGCTATACAAATTTGTGTTTTCCAACAGATTTTCCTGAAATTTTGTGCCAATGATCTTTATATTCCATAAACATTTTGACCGACCATGCCCACTTTTGCGCCTGCTTTTTAATCAAACTATTTAAAACTTGCGTTTAAATTATGAAAATCAATTTTTCTAAGGACTTATTTGCAATTTGGGGGTGCAAATTCCCATTCTACTTTTCACGGCTATTTTTTAATAAAATCTTATTACCTAGATTTTACTATCAATTTCATTTAATTTTTATTCATGTAACGTATAAACTCAATACTAAATTTTATTTAAATTTTATTTAAAAAAATATACATCAAGTCTTTTTGGCATTTTCAAAAAAGTAAAAACGATGTTGGTCGATTCGACGAAAACAGTGCGGCAGATGTCTCTTCACTTTTGACGGGAGGAGCAGAATTTATCTGGCGTCTAAGTGTCACCTGGTTTTCTTACACCATGTAAGATTCTTAACTTTTTTCTTCAAGTAACTGAAGCCCGTCCGGCAATTTAATACTAGACAAAGCAGTTTGTTTTTTGAAAGCAAAAAGCTAATTAATTTTATTTATGTAAATGTTTCAGTTTTTATAGGAAATTTAAATATAGAAATTTTAAAAACATGCCTTAGTGATTAATTAAAATTAAAAATAAATAAAGTTAAGAGTAATAAAAAAAACGTTATTGATAAATTCAAATAAGGAAATTATATAAATTATGTAACAGAAATAAAAATTAGTTAATTAAATAACCAACTTCTTTAAGTTGGTTTTTTAATGATTAAAATTCTAAAATTCAATATACGATTCAGCACATAAAACTAATGATAGAGTCATAATGTCTTCGCATAAACTACCTTTAAAAGGTGACTCTTCAGTTTTACTTTTAAGAAATATTGATTACATTAAACTTTGCAATGATTCAAGAATATAGGTAAAAAGCTCTGATCAAATATTGTAGAAGCAACCATACTGATTAAAATAAAAGCGGTGGAAAAAGTTTTTGTGTAAAGAATAATATTGATTTCAACTGAGCTGCTCTTTGATTTTAAAAGACTGCATTTCTCAGTATGTTTTGCATTTGTTTTGCTATAATACAACAATTAATAAAGCACAAGGACAACTTCTTAAAGCAGCGTTTATTATATTAGAGTCTGCCTAGTTTTCTAATGAACACGTAGTTATATTTGACCTACTCCAGTGCTGGGACCTAATCTTTTAGTATCCGCAACAAGGAGAAACACGAAATGTTGCTTCCTAAGGCTCCAAGATAAGTAAAATTTGTCAGTTCTAAGCATCGTACTCAAAATCTATTTTGAAATACAACATCTACACTCAAAGAAAGATCGTCATGTTCTTTTATTTTGGACATTTACACTTTACAATAAACTAATTTCAATTGTTAATTTTTTTCTAATTAAAAACCTCTAGAAAATCCCACTCATAGAGTAAAAGACCCGGTGAGATCGGCTAAAAAACAGCTATTAATAATAATAATTATGTGCTGTTTTTATAGCACAACCGATCAATTCGTCTAAAAATATATTTTCAGTACTTTAGATATGAAATTTCCAGGCGAGTGGATCGCATGTGCTATAAAACAGCACATTAATAATGACAAATCTATGGACAAATCTTTACTTATAAAAACAGCATACAATGCATACAATTCGGAGTATTTTAGCAATTTTTTTCACTGGGTAGGTGGCCAACCTTCCGTACATAAGCATGTGCATATGAAACAACTAAAAAAGTAAACATTTTTACGAATGCTGAGTATTTAAACCATTAAAAGAGTTCAAAATCGGAGAGTCACATTTAATAAAATGAATACTCGTATGTAGTATATTAAAAAGAAATATTTAATTTATCTCACCAAGATATGGCAGGTAATAAAGGGTGTTTTTTATAGACGTATAGAACTTTAAATTGCAATAAAACAACGATGGATTATTCGACTGACATGAATTTTATTTATCCGAAAGATAATCTTGTGGCATTGCATTTTAAATATGATTTGTGGCATATGACCGCCACGGCTGGCTCGGATGTAGTCCAATCGGGACGTCCAATTTTCGATGACTTTTTCCAACAACCACAGCTCCTGGACTTCATGGTTGTTCAATTCAGGAATGAAAAAGTTATTAATCATGGCTCTATACCGATCACCATTGACTGTAACGTTCTGGCCATCATCGATTTGGAAGAAGTACGGACCAATGATTCCACCAGCCCATAAAGCGCACCAAACAGTCAGTTTTTCTGGATGTAACGGTGTTTCGACATACACTTGAGGATTAGCTTCACTCCAAATGCGGCAGTTTTGTTTGTGCGCTTCATCGCTAAACAAAATTCGCTTATGAAAATCGGGAACAACGGCAATCTCGTTTTGTGCCCATTTGCAAGCGTTGTTCAGGCGTGAGTCTATTCATGATGAATTGCCAAAGCAAGCTGAGAATAAATCACTTCAAAGCTGTTAAATCGGTCGCCATCTTGAACAGTAATACCAACTTAAAGTTCTATACGTCTATAAAAAACACCCGTTACTTGAGGTGGTGGCGCAAGCGTAAAGACACGCAATTTTTGTGTGTTGGATATCTGGCTTGTTTAGTTGTGTTATGACTACTGAGCTTTTAAAAAACATTTTAGTTTTAAAACAACCGTTCAAGAATCGACTTGGATAATTTTAGTTAATAAAATAAAGCGGTAAAACGATGTTTGCTTGTATAATTTCTACGAAGTATTTAAACGTAAATTCGATTTAAAAAAACACTCGTTGGAAAAGAAGTGAGAGGGTAAACTAGAAATAATATGTGGTTTACAAAGCATAAGCGATTGGCTATACATATATGACTTTAAAACAAAAAACCAAATAAATAGAATACAAGAATTATAAATGAAAAAGGCAAACTGCATTTGGAGTAACCTTCGAAAATAATTTACAAGCTATAACATTTTTGTAAAATGTACCTATAATGAAAAAATCCTTTTATGTTTAATATAAAAGTACTACAATAAGTAAAAATAAAAAATTTTAAATTAATAAATGAAAAGCCGCCGCCATAAAAAGTGAAATTATTTATTTACTGCGAACATGTGTGTTAAAACTAATAGTGTTAGCGAAAATGCTATTATAGTTTAAAAAAAGTGATGGTTTATCAAATAATGAGAATAAAATAAAACAAAGAATTATAACAAATTTTTAATAATAAAATTTGTGATTTTTTTTTTAATATTTACATAAACACATACATACATATTTATATGTATGTAGTACATGCAAAACAAATTATGAAAGTTATAATGATTGGCTTAAGTTATTCCTACTTACCTGCAAATAAATTGAAAATAACAACCCTTTTTTTAGTTCTTTTTTAATTAAGACGTTATTGATGTTAGTGAATAGTTAACGTCTTTATTGTGTATGCGAGGCTGCCAGATGTATAAATTTATTGACGATTCACAAATTTAAAAAGAATTTAATTTTGATGCATACTATGTCTGTATGTATGTACATTTGTATTTTTATGTACATACCTATAATTTTCTAATTGCTTTTCATACAAAATATGAAATACTTTACAGTTATAGAGCCGACAGTCGTTACGCACGAATAAAAGATAACAAAACTGTTATCACAAAACTCTATTTATTTCTTAATTATATTTTAGAAATATTATTCAGCATTTATAATATATTATTATTATTATTATTATCACCATGATATATGAATAGTATAATTAACCATTTTTTATTATCAAATTAAAAACAAAAGCATTTAGTTTCAGTTTTCTTCTTTTGTGACCGAGATACCAGTTGGTTCTGTCAATTTCACAGGGGAATTCGGTACCCCGTCTAAGTAACTCTCGTATAGCGAATGTGTTTATTGAAACAATAGAATTGAATGAAAGACGATGCCAATTTTACTTTGTGAGAACCATCTATCATTTTAGTGATTTTGACGCAATTTATTGGAAAGATGCCAGTAAAAGTATTTCTGTAATAAAATATTCCTAAAAGGTTCTCACTAAAAATGTCAAAATATCTCAAATTACAAAATGTATGAGAGAAGAGTGAAAAATTAATGACAAAATGAAAAATACTTAATTTAAATCGTTTAAATTGATAAATTAAATATTTTTATTTAAAATAAAAAAAATTAAAATGGTTTTTTGTAGCTAAATATTGTAATAGTGTAAATTGTATTCTCTGTTAACAAATTTTTTTTTTTGTATATCGAGCATAGCAAATTTTTAAACAACATTTGTCAATATTTTTTTATCTGCCAACTAATCTAAATTGTATACACATCTTTTTAAAAAATTATACTTTATTATGTCTATTATTACACTGTGCAACATATAAAATGAAAACTGTGGATTTTCGTGACGTACTATTCTGTTTTTGTTAGTTTACGAATAGATGCCTTAAGAGTTTTCCCAAAAACATTCCATTTTTCTTACGGCAAAATTTCATAAACCATTTAGAATTTTGTTTTCTTTTCTTCGGTACAATTATAGCTACAGACTAGAAGGAAAAATTAAACTTTTTGGACATTTTATAATTTTTGAGTCAGTTTTTCGGGTTAGTCTGGTGTACACTTTTTCCTCCTAGTCTATAGCTACAATTGTGTCTAAGATGGGAAAACGAAATTTTAATAGGTTTGCGAGGTATAAGCACGAGAGAAATTTTCATGAGGCCATAATATTCGTACTAGCAAAAACCAAAATTTTATTTGTTACTTTCAAAAACACTCGATGACTTCAAAAATGTTGCACTGTTTCACATAGAAAACGTATTAAAAAATGAAATTTCGAATTAAAAATTAAACTTGATTGCCAACAAATAAATCTAGTCTGGCATCCTCGCATATAAACTTTAATAATACAATAACAGTAAGCTAAAGTAAAAAAGTAACGTAAAAACGGTTTCGTGTTTGCTGTTGTTGTTGCCACTTTTACTTTAACGAAAAGCAACAACATCATTATAAAATGAAAACAAAAAGTAAACAAAATGGTAAAGAGAGAGTGATATAAATTCAAATCGTTTTTTTTTCTTTTTACACCGGTTCTGGCTGCATATTTTAACGTCTTATTTAAAATACACTTGTTTGTTGTTGTTATAAATACATACCTATTTACGATTTTGTAAATAAAAATTTTGCAGCACGCCACCTGCTAATTCTTGTAAAATGATATAAATTAGAAATATTAAATAATATTCAGATTTCTTATCGTTGAGCTCGTTTCTATCAGCTTGGTTTTCATTTCTTTTTTCTCGTGTAGAAAATAAATTTCGCTTTCTTTAAAAATTTTAATGTGATTCATGTGTTTAATATGTTTTAACGAATTGGCACACGTACCAGCTTAAAAAAGTGTAACGAATTGGAATCACATAACAAACAAAATATAAAAAAACGGTTAAAATTTAAAAGAGAAGCTGTAAACCATTATGAATTTCATTGTGATTGGCGTGTTAATAATGCAGGCTGCAAGTAAGTTACATATATATTTTAGTTTTATTATTTAGCAATTTTTTTATTTTTGTTTGCTTTTAATTGTGTATACAATATGCATATTTACGGTAAAGTTGCAAAACCCTGTGCTTTTGGATATAAGTTTAGAGTAACTTTGTGGATAGATATCTACCGATTAATAAAAACGAACAACGCATGTTGTTTTTAAGCACAGTTGCTGTGTTGATCTTTCAGTTTCGTGCTAATAAGCAGCATTGCCAGGACCTAAAAATAAAATAAGCTATATTTCCTTAAAAAAAAGGCTAGAAAAGGCTAAATCACGCCGAAAAAAATAAGCTAGAAAAAAAGTTAAAAAGCTACAGCTTAAAATTAAAATTTTTCTTAATTCTTTATTACATTAAAAATCTTAATTATAATTTTTATAAAAAAAATCAAAAAAATCAAAATAAACAAAATAAGGTTGTTTTCCACATGGCTTTAAATACTTATAAGCGAATTTAATTATTTTTAAGCTTAAATGTCAAAAAATAATATTTAAAATTTCTTTAAGTAATAATTAATTTTTTGATTTTTAATGCGATTTCTATTCTGATATTTCGCTTGCTTTATCGTACTCAAAAGTGAGCAACCTCAGCATTACTAAACGGTAGTATTAGTTAACTTACAACAATTAATTTATCAATTAAGAATAAAGTGAATTTTTATTTTACAAGTTAGAAGCCAAATACTTTTCTTTAATTATGAAATTACAGTCGTTAGACTAATTTATCAATTTACATATCAAAGTTTTATCAAAAATATTACTTTAGCTAATTTGGTTTCAGTCTTAGTTTGTTTATGTATGATTTGTTTCCATTTTTCCAAAAAAAGCTATTTTTAAAAACAAAAAAGGCTAAGAAAAGCTGATGCCTAAGCCATAAATTATAAGGCTAACTGCGAGAATAAAGCCTTAAAAAGGCTTAAATGACAACGCTGCTAATGAGTGTTGTCAAAACGGTCCTTGACCTTATATTTATATTTGATTTTTTACATCCAAACCTAAATTGGCATTTGCATTTGTCAAAAATTCTCATGCCCATACACTATGTATGTATAGTGTGTTTTGTAGTGAAGTTGGTTGCAAAACAATTGTTTTTCTTATTTTTGTGTTTGTTGACCAGTAATGACATTTAGGTATGACGCTCTAACATAAATGATCCTTGGAGTAAATATTTCGGTCATTGATACCAAATTTCAGAAAAATCCATCAAAAAACAAACATTTTTATAGCGACCAAACAAACAGAATATGAATTTTATTTACATACAAGATAATATGGCTGATTCAACAAAAATATTAAAATAAAATATTATTTGTCATTGAAGTTTTTTATACACATTTTTGGCAGAGTATCTACCAAATGAAAAAAAAATTGTCATAATCTAAATCACAAAATTTTAAAAATATATTGAACTTTTTGTAAAAACAAGTTAAATTTGTCTGTGCCGACTCTTGTATGCTCTTCACTGTAGTGGCCAAAAATTATTATTTTACATTTTGCATATTCTTCTTCAATATTCAACAAAAAATATTATTAAAAAAATTTTTTGATTGAAGCAATATTTTTTGAACACTTTTTTTTTATTAATCCAAAAAAAAAAAAAAAAATAATTAATTTTAATTAAAAAAATTCAAATTAACAATATTTACGAAAAAAATACGTTTTGTGATTTTTATTTTCAAAAGCAATAAAATGTCTGTAAGTACTCAAATTTTAAATACATATTAAAAAAATAATAACTTTTAAAAAAGATATCTAATAAGAACGCAATATAAATTACACTTAAAATAATTATAAATTTTGCAAACATTTTTAAACTAAACATACTTATTTAAATAAATATTTAAGAGCAAATAAAAATATTGAAATTAACGGAGCAAATCAAAAACTATCTGTATAAATAAATTTAATTTTCTCTTTGTTTGTTCGCTATAAAAATTTTTGTTTTCCCACGAATTTGTCTGAAATAAAATTATTTTAATCAGTATTTTCCATTTCACAACAGATTTTATTTTTTATTAATTTTATTATATACTACAGTGAAGGATATACTCGTAGAAGACTCGGCACAGTCGAATTTAACTTGTTTTTAAGTTAAATTTTTTATATGAAATTATGTAAATCAAAAACCGTTTTAAACATAAAATAAGCATGAAAATCTTGAAATTGTATTTGGTATATAAAACCTAAAATAAAAATTTTATAATAAATTCAAATCTGTATCTGTACTGAAAGACACAGACACAATCCCTACAACCTTCATTATTTATATATTTACTTGGTGAAAGTTGTGTCTAAAACTCAATCGTAGCTTCCAAAACTATTTATTTTAATTGTTTTTTTTTTCAAGTTACAATATTATTATTTAGTTTTATTTTATGTGAATAATAATGAATTTTATGTGAATAAATTGAAAGATATAAATTTTACTAAGGGCTAGGCTACCAACCGTGGGCTTTATTTTCTATGTTTAAAAAATAAAAGATCACTAATTAATAAATTGAATTAGTGTATTTTGTAATTTTATTAAACTATTTTAATGGCGGTATTTATAGGTTTCTTTTGTTTTGTTTATGCATATTTTTAGTAAATTTAAATTTTAAACAAAAATTCGACTTTCACAACACAGTCTAGAAACGTGTAAGGTTACGCGTCAATTATGCTCTGCTCAGCTGGTGAGCAGAAATAGAAAGGAAATTTTTAGACTGGTGGCTGTAATAACTCGTCACTGGACGATTGGCAAGCGCGCAATCAGGCTGGGACTGCCATTCAACGAAAACTGCCGCAGCTGCCGGTCAACCGAGAATAAGGAGACAGTCTTTCACATTTTTTGCGAGTGCCCGGCTCTTATGGCCTCGAGACACATTTCTCAGGGCACATCTGATGTACGGATTACCGGAGGTATCGGGAATAAGGTTCGGTAGCCTTATTAGATATCTTAGGTCACTTTACGGCTACATAGTCTTGGCCAGTAGGCGATTTAAAACAGAATCGTGCTATTCTAATAGAAGGCCGATAGGCCGCCATGTAAGCCAACTAACCAACCAACGACTTTCACAATATTTCCTCTTGTGAAAAAAAAATTTTCTTAAAGCCTTGGTGAAACACGAGTTTACAAATTTAGGTCAGCTTTTGGAATACAGCAGTTAAGTATATATCTTGGGGCGTTAGCTTTAAAACGTCCCGGAAAATACGTAAAGTGACACGACGTATACATAGTTTATACGCACGTCTTATGCTATAAACACAACTGGGACGAACTATAAATTTGTCGCTGCGAATAGTCGTCGTTGAAAATAAAACACTTTTGTGTATAAGGAAATACTTTTACACCAGCTCGAAATTCTTCATGCGTTGGGAACTATGCGATATGTTTATTTCTATTTTTAACGACGACGAACAATAAATAAATTGATGTAGAGTGACCGTATATAAGTTTGTGTAATAAGTGGCCGAATTTTTTTATTTATTTCTCATTTTTAGTGAAGGGTATAAAAAGTATAGGACTACAGAAATCAGTAAATTTATATGACACATTAGTGTAAATTACAGAAATTACATTACGTTTATTGTTACATACATTGACGTTCGTTAAGCTACTACCAACTTCGTTCTACCTTTTACTCAAATCATATATAAATGAGAGACAGTTCTTCGTTAAAATTGGTGAAATTAATTCACAATGTTCTTGGGCCTGTTTCGTACACAATTTTTAAATCTGGCATGCTTATTCCTGAAAATGTTGTAATTGCAACTTATGTAGATGATACAACGGTTTTAACCTGTCCTGCAGAAGCCTCTTATTTTAATCAAAACGCTTTAAGACAAATTGAAAACTGCCTACATAAGTGGAATATTAAGAAATCAGTTCATGTTGTATTTACATTACGTAAAGTAGTATTTCCACCTCTAATTATTAATAATAATCAGATTCCACAGAAAGAATGTATGAAATATCTTGGTCTTCATATTGATAAAAGATTAACATAGAAAAACCATATTAAAACTAAAAAGTAACAACTTATTATTAAGACAAGTCGCTTATAATGGTAACTAGGTCGCAATTCTCAGTTAAATTGGAAACTAAAATTATTTTGTATAAAGTTATACTTAAGCCTGTGTGGACTTATGGCACATAATTTTGGGGAACTGCAAGCTACCCTAATGTTGAAGTTCTACAAAAATATCAAAATAAAACTTTAAGATTAATTATTAGTGCTCTTCAGCTTGTTTCGAATATTGCTATACACAATGATTTATTTATGCCGAAGATTAAGCGACCATATTAAACCGTTAGTGATATATTTACTATACGATAGTGAAGAATTTCGAAGGCTGAAGCGATACCATATTCTTGATTTACCATTTCGGTAATTATTATTTACAAATTAAAATTTTTTTTTTGTTATCTTCCATAAGTATGTAATTAATTATCAAATATTCCAAATATCTACACCAAATATCGAAATTTATTAAATCACTTTTTTGTTCTCAGTGGAGTACAATAACTTGTATTATTAATTTATGTTCATCTAATTTGATTATTATCCTTCATTAGGACAGATTTTAAATAAAAAACATTGACGTTCGCAACTGAATTTCATTTGTCATGCTGGACGAAATTCGTCATTCGTCCCAGTTGTGTTTATAAAAAATATAGCAAATTTTTGCAAGTTGTTTTACAAGTGGTTATTTTAATATGTATAATGGGTTTCCCAACGGGTTTACTTTTAATTATTATTATTATCATTGTGGGCTATGATCGCACCGCGACCTTTAATATCCATTGTGCAGCCCAGTGCCTAACTAAAATCCCAGACTCGTTAAGAATCTCGTAATTGTTGCAGGACTATCATGCTTAGGTCTTCTGGGACCAGTGTTCTACTGCCTAAGCGGCTTATTCAGCGTCTTGCCACTGCTGAGCACTCGCACAGAACATGCTCCGACTTTTCCCGTCCTTCCCGACAGAAACGATAGGAGTCGTCTTGTACCACACCGATTTTACTCATGTGGTAGTTAAGTCTACAATGGTCCGTAAATAACTCTACGTCGAGTTTTATGTCATTTCTGCTAAGGTTTAAAACAACTTTTGCCCTAATGCGCTCAGGGTTGATGAGTCTCTTTGACTGTCGCTTGCTTACTTTGGTCCTTCAGCAGTTTTGTAGATTTCGTTTCTCCTCCTTGCGTAGTAAGGCACCAGTGAAGTTGTTGGTCCCCGTAAAAGGGCTCTGAACCTCTTTTTAGTTGGATAATCTGTTATTTCATTGCCCAAATGCCCTTCATGACCCGGTACCCATAATAAGGTAACCGTGTTCCTCTCTACTAAGCATCGAGAAGCTTGTGCAACCCCAAATCAATATTGATCGAAAAAAATAGAGCTGCTTGACTGTCTGAGAAAATGTATAGTCTGCTACCACAAGTGTGGATATCCGCCTTAAAAAATGGAGACTGTTTTCCCATTGCAACTGCCTTACGGAAACGTGGTTCTGCAATTCCTGCGCCAGCAGTGCCATCTTCCATTTTTGACCTATCATTATACCACAACTTACTTATATAACATTTTTTATAGTTTAGTTTTTTGGTCTTTAATTGTCACATCCACTTCACTAAAAATTTTTATGATTTAATTAAATATTTTTTTTTACTTACAAAGAAGTCGATACAAATCGAAAGCCGACGAAAACAGTGATATATTGCAAGGCTGGCCAAATGTTTAATTAAATATATCTTGTCTCGTATTCGAGAACTATAACGAAAAAAAGCTTACGTGTAGTATTTGTAACGTAAGCGATCAACTCATCTACAAATTTTGTATGAAAAGTACTCCAAGAATGTAGGTATGTGCTATTTCTGCAATTTAGACAATCGAGTCGTCTAAGAATTGTTTTCATATTTACTCAATGCATTGCGCAAAAGCATAAAGTGTTTCCTATACTACACAAACGCTCTGCAGTTGGTACGGGTGCCATTAGCTTAGCAAGTTAATATGTGTTGTTCTCTTATTGAAGCCCTCTTTATGTGTTAAATGCTTGAGCTAGAATGTTTTTTATTTTTTATTACTTAACCACCATTAAGTGCCAAAAAATCTATTTTACGCATTTGTAAACAATAATTTCTTTAATAACTAGCAAAACAGCAGCAAACTATTCGTTCGACAAGATACACAACACAAAAAAATTTGTTTCTTCTTTTCAATTCAATCAAAATGACTAAATGACTGCATTGAACAGTGATGTGCGAGTATTTAGGTATGTCGTCATATGATTAATAATGTTCTTTACTTTACACGTTTCATCCCAATAAGATATTCTGTATTGTTGCTTATGGGTTTGATAACTAGTAGCAGTGTGTGTATGTGTGTGTGTGTGTATGTAAGTCCAAATAAGTTTAGCAATGCTAAACTACTTGTTTTGCAGTGTTTGAGTCTTTTTGTTTTTGAAAAACTTATGAAATGTTGCCAAACATTTAAATTGTTGCTTGTTTGTTTTAGGCATAAAGTTTTAAATGAAACGGAAGTTGTAGTCTTTTAAGTCACTCGTAGAATGTTTAATTCTGTGGAAACTTTTAATCGACATATTAAAAATCATTAAATTATATTTGACAATTTTTTAATTTCTTTAATTGCTGCTGCAGTGAGTAATCGTACGCTCGTTTTTGGGCCACACTAGGACTCAACCGTACTTTTATATTTAATTAAATAAGTTAGTTCCTATATTTTTTCTTCTTTATATAAAACCTAGTAAATAAGATTATCTTCTGAATTATAAATATTTTTAATATTTTATAAATAGAAAACTCCCAGCTGGTAGGTAGGCAACATCAGTCGCAACTACTTACCACATCACGAACGCAACCGATGCGCAAAGCTACAAAAAAGGAAGTGAAAGGTGATGCGTGGTCAGTTGGCTCTCAGCTCGCCAAGGGACAAGAGCTGCTTAGTAGGTAGAGGGCTTATTTACCGTGCGCTACTAAGTATTCTTGTACCTGGTGAGTACTCGAAAGAGTGGCTTTTAGACCTTCCAATGGTGGTTGTTAGTAAAAGACGCTTCGTAGTGCGCACGCTGCGAAGTCGTTTTACCAGGAACAGCTTATCCTTTGTTGATCGTGTGCACGGTATTCAGGTGTTCGTAGGAATAATTCAGTGAATACAGGGATTACTTACCGTGCGGACTGAGTTCTCTCACGTCAACAGCGAATCCTGTCTGCCGGCTTCGACAGAGCAAAGTCCGCCTCGTATCCTTTTTAATGCTGTTCGTGTGCGTAGGTAGAGTGATTACTTCTTACGTCAACAGAGAATCCTGCCTACCGGATCTGATATCTCACATATATCCTGCCACAGGGTAGTAGATATTAAGGATTTATTGCATAAAGAGTGTATGTACGACCTTGAACGCCGCTGTCATACACCAGTAACCAGCGCAAACGTGTCGTTGCAAGTGATACAAATTGTTTTCTATTTCTGCAAATCGATTCAATAATTCATTATTTTGGAAAAGAACAGCAATTTATTTCATAAAATTTTTTTTGGAAAAAATTTACTTTAGCCACGCACGGCATATTAAAAAAAATTATTACAGGTGATAGAAAATTAAATTTTGAAAAGAAAATTTTCCGAGTTATTGCTCTCCAAAGTAAAATTTGTAATATTTCGCAAAAAATTATAGACTTTCTATTCTATTCTATTTCTAAAATTTGTTGCCTCTGAAAGTTTTAAGTCTTTCTTGATATTCTGAATGGCGCACACCGGCTTCGCTTGCAAAATTTTTCTGGGATAGTCGATCCTTCATCTTTTTTGAATGGCGAACATCAGCTTTATTCAGTTATTTAGTTAAGTCTATTGACAATTTCCTTACAAACTATTATACAATATTTATATATAAAGATTAGTCCCTTATCCAAAAATCTTAGAGTAGACGGATATGCTATAACAAAGTTTGTGCGAACTGTTTGTACGTACAGAAAGTTGTGTGACCGTAAGGAACGTTAACAAATAAGTTACTTAAGAAAAAATCAGATATTTTCATTAATTAAATTCATCACAAATGAGACATTCATCATGGTTCTTCGACATTTTTAAGTTGGTAAATTAATCTCAGCTAGTCTTATTGTGTATAGGGAACTGTAAAACGATTTCAATACTCGTGTGTCAAACAAAACATCAACACTTGTTTTTGAACAGATTCGATCCAGTCATATGACTGAACCATACTCTATGATTGGTTTAATGAGTGCCTCATAAAAAATGTTTCGTAATAGAAATGGATCAATGAATTCCTCTGCCCACACGCAAAGAAAAAATATGGTTGAGGTAACCATATTCTGGTGGAAACATAGTATGGTTAGATTTATGATTGCATCCAACCATATATATTTGTAAGTAAAAGATATTAAAAATAGCTTTCAACTGCAGATGTTGTGGTTCAACCCCCGGTCAAGGCAAGAAATTTTTAAAAATGTTTTTTAATATACATACATATTTTAATATGAATTAAAAAAAAATTAATTTAATTTTTTTGTATAAATAAATTTTTTTATTCCATTGATTTTTCTTGTCTATCAATTTGTATTTATTTATTACATAATACATCATCGGGTTTAAATTTATTTTTTATTTGACTCTACCAGAGCTTGAACTTGCAAACACTTAGTTAAGAAGCATTAACTCGCCACTCAATCACTTCAACCACAAAGCTCAGTTGTGTTTGAACGATTAAGTTTTTGTTTTATACTCACTTTATTTATATGGTTGCTGAAGAGACAAAATAGAAAGCAATTTACATTCAACCATATTTTTATCATTAATATGTTTGCTATGAACATATTTATGATTTCAAGTAAAATTTTTTTAAACATAATATGATAATTATATGGTTCATCTAAGACACTAAACATAATATGGTTAAAAATAACTAGAAACATGTTTATCGTGATCAGAATAATATTTAAATGCTTCAAATTAATAATAATATTTTTGTGAAGAACACACTATGTTTGCGGTGATCGTATTCAACCATCTTTTTTCTTTGCGTGCATCGTTGCTACTTGCCTTATTAATAATCAACGTAATTTGCTGAATGTAGTTTAAACTTAAATCTAATAATATTGCCAGATCCAAAAACGAGCTTAGGAGTTTTAGATTGCGTTCATTAAGGGTACAGTAGTATTCTGCATCATTTCATCTAGTAAATTACATATGTTTGGATTTACTTGAATTTAGCTCCATCAAATTCAGAGTGCACCAAGTACAGAAGTTTTCTAAGTCAGCTACAGAGAATTATGATTAGCAGGGCGACGGACTTCATGCAAATGAATACTTGTTGTTGTTACTCTGAAGCCCACCTAAAGTTAATATCTTTGCGTATCACAATATTTCCCGTAAAATGGGATCAATTTATATTTTGTTATAAATGCATATTTTTCGTTATATTTAGTAAAAATTTTATAAAAAAAAATTACTCTTTTCTTTACTTTTTGTTTAGAAATATCTTTCTGTTCAAGACGAATTCATTATAAGGTGTATTCAGTGGATCAGCTGGTTAAAGCTGATTGAGTCCTGAAGCTGTCAAACAGTCGAAACAATATGGGACAATCTGCTCACTTTGACATTTTCATGTATTAAAAGCAACATTTGATGTTTATAGTTTATATTTAATAAATTCGCCTTCTTTCTGTTGCTAGTTTTATGGAGTTGAATTTTATATGCAATATTTTTTATTCGGCTAATATAGGGTCCGCCAAATAACTTTTTTTTTGAAAATGCTATAAAAACATCGAGTGTAGCTTCGGCTGTGTGGCACGTAGCGTCGTCCTGTTGAAACCAAATGTTGCCAGTATCCTCTTCTTCAATTTTTGTTAACAAAAATTCGTTCAACATGGCCCGATAACTATCGCCATTGACTAACGGCCACTCCTTGCTCTTTTTCGAAGAAAAATGGCCCAATTATTGGCTTTTCTGTGCCCCAAATGCGACAATTTTGCTTGTTTACATACCCGCCAAGATCAAAATGAGCTTCATCTGAAAAGATGATTTTTTTGGCAAAATCGGCATCTTCTGTAAGTCGATCGCAGGCCCACTTAGCGAAGTGAAAACACAACCATATTCTTTCAGCGGAAGGATAAAACTAATTATCTGTCAAATCAGACTTCAGCTAAGTGTTACCATTTACGAAATAAGCACTAGTTGAAAAAAAAAATTTTTTTCGATGGCGGACCCTATATAAACGTTCAATTAGTACACTAGTAATCAAGACAATAGCCAAACTGCAGGGATTTAAATCATTGAGCACCTCGGTTAAACTCGTTGATTACACAGTATAATATAAATGCCAAGCTTGATGTGGTTTTAAAAAAGAATGCTGGATTTAAGAAAGTTAAGGAAATTGATAGAATTTTTTTCTAATTTACCTTCCAGTAAAGAAAATATTGTAGAAAATTAATATTCTACAAAAGAGTTGACCACTTTTAAATATGCACCTCTTACCTCCGTTGATGTTGGTCTTAAGACCAAATAAAATAAGTTTTAAATTTTAATAAATTTATTTAATTTCTATGGATTTAAGATCCTTACAGACTATAAAATATCACAACGAGTTATTTAAAAATACAATTAAATTATATATATATTTAATAAAAAAAATACCACAATTCTTTTCATATACGAGTATACACAAAACCAGTTAAATGTACAATTATAATTTTACCACAATCCTGTACATTTGTTTTAATCTTTTTAAAGGGTAACAGTGTTATCTATTTGTCATGTTACTTTCAGACAGTGTCAAAAAAATTAGTTTCTTGAAAATATCATTGAAAGCTAGCTGGAAAGTAACAAAGTTGTCAATGTGTTAGTGAAAAAGTTTGAATGTATTGCAACTTTCAAGAAAACGCTAGGTAAAGTACTTTTTGAATTACATTATAAAAAAGAAATCGAAAACTAAATTTAAAAAATTTTCGAATTTTGTTTTGTTGTTTTGCTTTCTATTTTCGTAAAAAATTCCTTTCAACCCTTATTCGATGTCATTTTACATAATAAAGAACGTTCAATGACAATCAAAAGTATAAGTGATAAAGATACAAAAGATCAAATGAACTAAATGAACGAACTATTTCTTTTTAATTTTTGAACTAAGAAGAGCGCTCACTAAAATGAACTACGGAGCGCAAGTCTAGTAGCAAGTTTAATGGATCCCAATTTTATTCATGTAGGCAAAATAACAAAAACTGCTTTTGAACAGATTTAATATTATTAACATGAATCATATTCAAGAATAGGTCTTACTAAAGATGTATACAGCTGTTTGGTTTTATACGGATCAGAAAACTTCTTAGCCCAGCGTTTTATGAATCTTTAGCAATAGTTGTAGAAATATGACGTATAAAATTTAACTTCACATCAAGTAGAATTCCAAGATCAGAAATAATAGCTAATTTATCAAGCTGCTGGCCGTTTAAAGCATAGTTAACACTTAATGCACATACGAGTATATTTACACTTTTTGTGATTTAATTAAATTAAATTACGATCACACCAGGAGCTAAATGCATTTAGATCATTCTGTAAGTAAAGATGATCTGCCAGTTGGTTATAGGTCAGGAAAAATTAAGACATGAGAAAATTTTATTTTTTTCGATAAATTTATAAATAAACACTCGTGTACTTGCAAGACAGTACTCGTATAATGTTTTTTCGATATTTTCGGCGATATTACATATACACAACTTGCAAGACAGTATTTTCATGTTAAAATGACGAGATATAAGAAAATTAAAATTTTCAAAATACAACTTTGAGACGTTCCTAAGCTCAAGTGGAAAAGCAAAACCTCAATGTTAACACCAATACGAAAGACTGCATTGCATCTGTTTCGATTTAACACATCGGAATATGTCGCTGTAGTGACAAAAACAAAAACCAAATGGCACAAATCCACGTTAAAGCGATAAATGTAATAACAATTTTATTGACACTAATTAATATCGCTATAACTGTTCATTTTTTTTAATAAAATACATAAATAACATTTTATACATTATATACTCGTACGAGTACCTGCACAAAAAAAAAAAGAAAGGAATAAATCTTTTTCATTAATAAATAGAAAACCAAAATTAATGTGTTAATTTACATGCAAACTAACGAATTTCTCTAAACAATCTTCATTTTCGAAAAGAAAAAAAAAACCTTACGACGAGTATAACTTTGTTTGTAAAACTAATAGAGAAAAAGAAAAAATATGTTTGTGTTTACGAAAGACCATTAAAGTGTCAATGCTCTTGCACTCGTACTTAAAATATGAAAAGTTAAATTTGTTAATTGAAAGTGAAAAGATGATTTTTTGTATTTATGATAAAAAAAATAATATTAATTTTTTGCTTTGAAACTAAAATAAATGTTTGGTTAATAAAAATTGTATGTCATCACCAGGGAGCGGCATGAGTAACATAAAAATGTTGCACTTTAATGATAAAACACAACAACCGAAACAGAAAAATCATTTTCGTCATTAATATCTAAAAATTAACATCTGAAGCTGCTTATATTTAATAGTTGTTGTCCCAATAAAAGCAGTCGTAAGTTTCGTCGTTATTAAAACAAAGATATATGGCAACGTTATCCATTTGTTCTAAATAAAAAAACTTCAAATAAAAATCAGAGTGTGGTGCCTTTCACTACACCGTCCATGTGCCACCTTATAAGTACATATATTTTGGATTCTTTTACAGGGTGTCCGCCGCCATTTTGGTGAACATTAGTCTTGACAGTTCATATTTGGCAGTAGTGAAGTAGACACGTGGCAAATTCGATAAACCAACGAGTTTTAATCGTTTAAACATTTTAAAAAATTACCGGGAGACCTCTTTCCACAACAAGTTATTTCAAGAAATGGTGATGTTGATTGGTTTCCACGGTCACTTGATTTGACTGCTCCGGACTTCTTTTTGTGGGAATATCTGAAGAGCAAGATTTATGCAAGCAAACCAGAAAATCTTGAGCAACTCAAACAAAATATTCGTGATGAAATTAATGAAATACCGCATGAAATGTGTGAGAATGTAATGAAAAATGTGCTCAAAAGTGTTAGCATTTGTGAGACTAACAGAGGCGGACATTTATCTGATATTGTATTCCATACATAATTGCCGACATTAAATAAAACATTTATCAATATAAGATCCACTCTCTTTCACTTAATCAAAAATTATTAACAAACAAAGTAGTTTACCTTCCCGGCGGACACCCTGTAGATAGTGGAGTTTAAGCAATTTTCGTTTATCTGTCTATGTACGCGGTGAAATCAACATTGTTAATTCCCTACTCAATGTACAGAAAAGTTTAGCATAGCATGTTTACACCCCCCCCCCAGTGGGTGTTCTTGGTGAATTCCCTCACCTTGATGTTTCACTATACAGGGAGTAAAGGGTGCACCAATGCCTTATCATTGGGGGGTTAAAACTGGGAAAAATACTGATACCACAGGAACCCGTAGCCCAATGGACGAAGCCTTATTGGATTGTTGGCTTAAGAGCTGATGCACACAATGCAATTTAACAATGAGTGCTCGGAATCTGTGAACCGACCTTCATGCCAACCCTTTTAATGTGTGATGTTCTGGGGAGAACATCCTTGGTTTGTTTTTCGGTCTGTGGACTTTGCACACCCAACATAAAGATGAGGCGGAGTTTGTGTTCGGTTATTGGTGAGGTTCCCTTCGGGAGTACACGTAGTGGCTGTGGTTGCTACCTAAAGGTACGCTGGAACTGAAGAACATGTTCACCTGTTCCAAAGTGTCATGTTGCCCAGACGTGCTGTTGTAACAGAAAGTCGCTTTGCTGCACGGGTTTTAGTTCGGCCAAACTCCCTCAACAAGGTATGTGTAATGTAGCTGTAGTACAAATAATTTTCTACCTTTGTCCTTTATTTGTGTTGGTATGCATGAATACCACCCGTAACTTGACCCCGGTGAGATTAGGCCCTAGCGTCAGGTGCTCAAATAAATCATTCACTCTCTTTTTAAGCATTCGGCTCATTCGTGTTTTAGAGCTAAAACTCATCGATTTTGCGAGGTTTTACCATACATTGAAATGCTTTAATGAGCATATCAGGTGATGAGTTTTTGATAAATGACTTAAATGAGATGGTTGCATTTGAATTTGAAGTATGTTTAGCCTTTTTTTCGGGGCATTTTTTTTTTTTGTTAATAGATGGCAACACATAATTTTTTTTTTGCTGAGCAACCTAATTTCTATTTAATTTGTAGAGACTTTTATTAAAATCTTGCACAATTAAAAATTGATTGCTCGTTAATGAAGTCAAAATCAAAATGCAACTCTTTGTTGTGCCCTTAAATATCAACTTAAAAGTGAGAAAATTTGATATTTTCAGTATTAAAAAAAGAAAAAGTAAATAAATGTTATAAAATGGAAATGGCAGACGATGTTACCGGTAAATAAATTTTATAAAATTGATATTGAGGATAATAATTGCACTGATAGGAGTAGTTCAATATTTTTAGTATAAGCTACCAATATTTTTTTAAAATTTGACTTTCTTTTAATTTTTTATTTTATAAATAAAAAAATATGTCACAATATTTTCAGTTGTCAAATGCTTAATTGCGTAAACTTAATTGAATATGTGTGAACACCCAAATCAGTCACACAATTTAAAACTTAATTGACTTTATTAACTTTTACGTCTGAACAGGCTATAAAAGTTTAATATTTATACTTCGAGACCGGCAAGTTTTTATTAAAATTAAACAAAATCAGCTGAGCTTAAGCGTCTCAAATGTAGTTTTAGTTTTTAAAGCATTTCGCTAAAAAAAACGCTTAAAAGTTTAGGTGTGACATGGTATTACACACATAGCATTGGACAAAAATACAGAAAACAGTACATATATGTCGTATGTCATAAATGTCGCAATTGTTGATTTGTGCAAGTATTGCACTTAGTTTTTGAAAGCTTGTGTGATTTGAGAATGAGCACATACCCTAATTATTTAAAATAATCCAGTACATCCTTTCTTTTAATAAATTTATTGCTCAATAAATAATTTTTCATGCTGTCTTTGATAATCATGATTTTTATCAATTTGTTTTATGAATAAAAACTTCATATAAAGCGTTTCTCAGTAAGAATGCACTTTTCAAATCCAGTGTCATTTTTTGAGCAAATGGAGCTCTGTACGAAAGAACAACGCATTATAGTTGTGTGTGTGGAGCAAACTCCAGTCAATTTAAAAAAAATATATTCTTAAATTAAGCATATTTCTTTCTGAATGGCTTCGTAAATACTTAAAATTGTCGTATTTGAGACTCAGAAAATCCTCATCCAATCGATGATAAACAAAACCTTTTTTTTAAAGAAAAACTAAAAATTTTTAATTAATTAAAAGGCTAAAATGAACAATTTATTAAATTGTGTCCTAGATGTTGATACCTGCATATGATACAAACAAAATGAATAATATTTCATTGGAATCTATTTATAACTGACACATTAATTCACAATTTAGTGGTAGCACTAGGTGCTAGGTGCTGTCCCTAAATTGAAAATAAATGGGAATGGATTTTAATGAAATATGGCTCATTTATTTTAAAACTTATGTAGGTAAAAAATTATAAATAAATTTCAAAAGTGTAACAAAATATTAGTCTTTATTTGAGCTTAATTCCAGAATTGCGTTGGACTATTTTAAATTTATTGTTTTCTTTTTGAATATCAAGCATCACAAAAAATGATTTATTTTGTAGGCATGTGTTATTATTATATTTTTATTAGCACGGAAAGAAACAAAATGGTTAATCTGACTTTAATCTTTAACTTGATTCGTCACAGTTTTGTTTTAAAATATGAATGAAATAAATTTATTTTTTATTTTTGCTTATAAAATTTAAATACGAGTAGATGCAGATAATTAAAAAAATCAATATTAAATTGCTATAGATCGAAATAATAGGCACATAACAGTTTAATTATTTTTGGCTGATCTTATTACAAACAAAATAAAGGATGGTTAAATTTTAAGGGCCGATATTTAATGTGAACCACACCTAAACGTCAAGTTTTTTTCTGCATTTCATTTGATACATCTCAATTTCAGACTAACTCAATTTGAACCATGGAAAGATCGAGAAACGCGTTAAAGTTATTCAGGCTTATGATTTTTAATTTTTTTTTTATTATTATGAAAATGGGCGTTCAAATCAAAATGCATATCGTGCAAGAAAATCATCTTCAGTGATGAGGCACATTTTCGCCTCAGTGGATTCGTCAATAAGCAGAACTGGCGCATTTGGGCGAATGATAATCCAAGAGTGATTGTCGAAAAACCAATGCACCCACAAAGAGTGACTGTTTGGTGTGGTTTATGGGCTAGCGGCATCATCGGGTCGTATTTTTTCCAAAATGAGGTCGGTCAGGCAGTTACTGTGAATGATGTTCGCTATCGTGAGATGATAAAGAACTTTTTATGGCCCAAATTGGAAGATATGGATGTGGACGATATGTGGCTTCAACAGAAAGGTGCCACTTGCCACACAGCTAACGTGACAAATTCAATGGCCGTGTTATCTCACGTGGTGGCGATGTCAATTGGCCGTCAAGATCATGTGATTTGACAACGTTAGACTTTTTTCTTTCAGGTTATTTGAAAGAAAAGGTGTACGTCGATAAGCCAGCAACAATTCAAGAGCTAAAGGATGAGATAATTTGGCACATTAACGGCATAGAACCTCAACTATGCCTCAGCGTCATCGAAAATTTGGACCATCGGATGGAGGTGTGCCGCCGAAGTTGAGGCGGCCACTTGGCCGATATTTTGTTCTATACATAATTGAACCATACGATATTATCATAATAAAAAGAAATGACAACAATTTAATAAATATTTTGTGTTTTACTGAAAATCAACATCGGCCCTTAAAATTTAACCACCCTTTACAATTAAACAAGGTCTGACAATAGTGAAAGTCCTCTTTTTGCTTTGTTTTTAATATTTTCAACCTCAAAGCTGTAAAGTAGCTTGGTTTCCGTAAACTTGAATTTCTTAATTAGCAATTCTAACTTTAAAATAGATTTTAGATTAAAGAAAAAAGTAAGTGGCCACTGCTATTTTTTTCAACAATTCTTTTTTTTCAAAGATCTCTGCTTCAATTTGCTACAGCGACTTAAAGACCAGTTTTATATGTATGTATATCTGTTTGTGTTTTGCTTTTTTAAAATGACTGTTATTTCTTTAGCTGTTACAAATACAGGTCTCCCTTTTATAATACTCGTACGTATTTAACAACACGGTTTTACTCTAACACGAATTAAAAATTGCGAAAAATTTCCTATTACAATAAAACGAACATTTGCGCTCAATAAAACTATTTTTATTTAATATTTTCTCGTATGTACATAGAAAACTGCATTATATGTATATACGAGTATATAATTTTATGTTAATATACTTAATATATTTTATGTAAAATTTATTTGAGCTTAAGATCTTTTTTATTAATAATTTTTTATTTTTTTTATTTTTATAAAATATAATTTTATTATTTTTATTTCGATATTTCGCTACATCTTTGTGTAGCATCTTCAGGAAATATGTCTTTTAAAAATAATATAAATTTTCTTTTTAATATATATTTATTTTATACATAGATATACTATTGTGTGTAATAATGAGCTGTAAACCAATTCATATAGACCAGGACCACACACGGCGAGCTTAGTTGAGCAATTCTTTCTCAATTCTCGTTTAAAAATGTCGTTTTGTCACACACAAATTTTTTGTTTCCGCAATTTTAGTATTCTTATTCAGTCATTCATTCAGCCTTCAAGCTAACTGTCTTCTTTTTTTACATCTTTATAAAAAGAATACGTAGAGAAAAGAAAAAGGAATTGCTGAGTACTAACAAGTTTGTACAGCTTTCCATTCTTCTTTCCTCTCTCCCCTACAAAATCAAGAGTTGCCTAACTAAAATTGATGTGTGTGGTCCTGGTCATAACACTATAATTTCTGTTTATGAGTAGATTGATTATGAAAGACATGGTGAATACCCGAGTTTTTTATTTCACGAAAATCAAATCATTTTTTATTTATGTATATACTCAATTAGCAAATCATTTGAGAGATTTGATGAAATTTTAGCTTAGATGTTCTATTTTATAATAGTTACATTAAAAAGAATATAAATAAATTAACAATTTAAATATTTAGTATAAAATATGTTTTCGTTTTTTTAATAAAAATCAGTTTGTTATATGTACTCTAGGGCGGGTCGATTTGTATGGAGGCAAAAAAATCTCTCAAATTACAAGGAAAATCGTATTCTAGGGATCAAAATAAGAAACTTTGCTGAAGGAACCATACCTCTACAATGTATTTTGATGTCCCGACTTTTGACCCAAAGGGTCAATAATTTTTTTTCATTTTATTTTCTATTACTTAGTAAAATTAATTTTTTCATTTCATTCTGACTAAATAAATTTCTAAAGAGAAAAAAACAGCCATTTGGCTGATTTTTTCTTGTAAAGGCCAAAAATTGTGATTTTTTGAAATGTTTGTATGGGGAACCCCCCAGGGGTGGTTCCAGGGGGTATGCCACTGGCATAAGTGGGTCGGCCCTCCAAAGTTAGTGGGGGTCGGTCATACATTTTGACTCGATTGAGGAACTCTAAATGGGTCAAAGTGAGATTTTTCAAAATTTGACCCTTCGGATCAAAAGTCGGAACATCAAAATACCTTTTAGAGGTATGGTTCCCTCGTCAAAGTTTCTCATTTTGATCCCTAGAATACGATTTTCCTTGTAATTTGTGCTAATGTACTCGTATGAATTATAAAAAGACATTTCTTATTTAAGTTGAAAGCAAGGCATTTACTTACAACGTAAAAGCAATCCTGCAGCAATCAAACTGCAATACAACTTGGGGATATTTAAAATTCTGAAGCCAAATTATTATTATTTATTTATGAAATATAAATATCTGTCTGTAATAAATAAAATTTATTTAAAATTTTGCTTAAGGCAAATGCAAATATTTTTGTTTTTAATTACACTGGTTAAGAAAGGTACTTACCAATTTGGAATTACCTAAATACCCTCATTTTATCACCGTATTTATTTTGATTCCATCAGTTCTAGTTTTCGTGTTATAGGTACTACCCGTAAAATTTAAAATTAACCATTTTTGTTCCACTTTTGCATTCAGAGATTTTATTTATGTGAATAGTATAGTGTTTTTTTCTATTTATTGAGTTAAGCGACTGTTAAATAATGTCAAGAAAGTGCAAAAATGATCCTGACAGGTTTTGTTATATTTGTGGTAACATTACTTTTAAAACTCAGCGAAGGAATTTGACACCATTAGTGACTAAGCTATATGAACAGTATTTTGGCTTTGCCGTCGGACAGCAAGACAAAGCGTGGGTTTCACACATCTGCTGTGTTACATGTGTGGGTCTTCTTACTGGATGGGCGAGGAGATCTCGATCTATGCCATTTGCAATCCCCGTAATTTGGACAGAACCAACGAATCACTCATCTGATTGTTATTTTTGTTTTACTGATACGAAAGCTATCATAATTAAAACAAAAAATAAAATAACATATCCTGACCTGCCATCTGCTAAAAGACCGATCCCTCATAGTGAGGAACTACCTGTACCAGAACCACCAGAAAGTTATGGACAGGAGTGGTGACGGCTTTTTATATTTGAAGGAAAAGTTTCCTAAATTGAGTGAGGCAAAAATTAAAGAGGGCATATTTGTTGGCCCACAAATCAGACAATTGATGAAAGACGACATATTTAAAGAAAAATCTGCTTGGGAATCTTTCATGAAAGTAACTTTCAATTTTCTAGGAAATCACCGATCAAATGACTATAAAACTATTGTCGCGGAGCTGCTATCTGCTTATAAGGCTTTGGGTTGTAATATGTCATTGAAAATACATTTCCTTCATTCACATTTAGACTTTTTTCCTGAAAATTTGGGCGCCGTCAGCGATGAACATGGTGAAAGATTCCACCAAGACATTTCTACCATGGAAAAACGATACCAGGGCAAGTGGAGTCCACGTATGCTAGCGGATTACTGTTGGACATTACAACGAGATGTACCTGAAGCAAAATACAGCAGAAAATCATAAAATTTTATTTAAATTAATACTGTAACATAATAAAATAACTTACTTTTGTTAACAAAATCTCAAATTTTCTAAATTTATATAACATCTAATTACAAAAAAACTATTCGTATTGGAAGCATTCTAATTTTATTTATATTATCCATATCCTTGTCCTAAACATAGCAAGACAAAAGTTTTCATGTTACACACAAAAAGTTTTTTTTTGTCGACCAGTGTTATTATTTTTCTCAAGTCATTTGTTTTGTTGGGTATGTTAATTTTTCTTTTCACTACTACAGGCACATAATCCTACAACTACATGCATATAAATTCTGACATCTCAGAAGTAAATAATTTGTTTTTGCATTCTCGCAGTTACCTTGTAAATGAATGTGGCTTGGTTGGAACGATATCCCTCTTTTGTACTAGCATATAGTGCCAACATAGCTTAGTCGGCAGCGTACCCACCTATCAATCTGGGGGTCGCAGGTTCGATTTCTGTCTAGACCCTGGGTGTTTTCTGCAGACAAGCCAAAGAAACTTCGCAGATTTGTGTTCTTTAAAAAAGATTAAATGATGTAGCATGACTTCACACAACGCGAAATTATGCAAGAACCTATCTAACGTGCTATAGGAGGGAAACCTGTATATAAAATGTAAATTTCAAATTAAACAGGAATATAAATGCTTAAAATTCACAAATTGCAAAATTCAAATCAATTGCATTTTGCTTAAAATGTAACAATAACTGGGAAATTTCATAAATATTTCTATAATTAAAATTTTATACTGCATGTGTGTTTCTAAACGCACCTACATTTTTCAGATTCAGTTGCATAAAATCATTTGACCAAATTAGCCGAATTCAATAACCTTGTGTCTCGATACATTTATTTTTAAATTGTCTCTTCTTCTTTAAACGACAATCACCTAAAAAAAATTCCTCCCATTAATCATTAAATGTTGGCCAAGTTCGTGCAAACAATAAAATTCAAGTGACAAAATTGTATTTACAGCCGCAACCAAGTTTGCAAACAGAAAGAAGCCAAAAAAAAAACAATCCAAATTTAAACATTAATTAGCACAAGCATTAATTAATTAATAACATTTTTTTAATCGTGTTCTGTAACAGCCAAGTAAAATGAGTGAATCTGTGCCTCGTTTCTATAAATCTCGCAACTAGAAAATTTTCACAAGAAACAATAGAATGGAACAAAAAATTATGAGGATTGAAACAAAATGTCATTTATTACACACAAGTGTTTCTGTAATTTTTCTTTCTGAAAATCATTTTTTGTGATTTTGTTGTACTTTATTGTAAAGATGCGAGTACAAGTGTTTCTGCAACAAAATTTTGCAGAAAACGTCTGACTAGAACTGCCAAATATCTCACATTTCAAAATGTATGAGAGAAGAGTGAAAAATTAGTGACAAAATGAAAATGACTAAATTTAAATTGTTTAACTTAATAAATTATACAAATGGTTGAGGCAACCATATTCCGCTAGAAACATAGTTTGGTTAGATTTACGATTGCATCTAACCATGTGAATATATTTTTAAATCAAAGATATTAAAAATACCTTTCAACTGCAGATGTTGCGGTTCAATCCCCAGTCAGGGCTAAATTTTTTTTAATACATACATATTTTATATAAATATTTTTTATTCCATTGATTTTTTTTGTCTATCAATTTGTATTTATTTATTACATAATACAGCGGGTTTGAATTTATTTTTTTTTAATTTTATTTGACTCTACCACGATTCGAACTTTGGAATATTTAGTTAAGAAGCATTATCTCGCCACTGAACCACTTCAGCCACAAAGCTCAGTTGTGTTTGAACGATTAAGTTTTTGTTTTATACTCACTTTATTTATATGGTTGCGGTAGAGACAAAATAGAAAACAATTTACTTTCAACCATATTTTCCTCTTTATTATGTTTGCTATAAACATATTTATGGTTTCAGTTAAAATTTTATTAAAAATAATATGATAGTGATATGGTTGATCTAAGACACTAAACATAATATGGTTAAAAACAACTAGAACCATGTTTATCGTGATCATAATAATGTTTAGATGCTTCAAATTAATAATAATATTTTTGCGGAGAAAAAACTATGTTTGCGGTGACCATATTCAACCATCTTTTTTCTTTGCGTGTTGCTACAGATTATATGTATTCTTTGTTATTAGATTTTCTTCGTTTGTGGGGCATAGCAAATTCATACTTATTTACCGTACCATTTTTAAGATTTTTATTCATATTTTGTACGAATATAATTTCATACAAACAAAAGTGTCATGCATAAATTTGTTTTTTCTTTTTTGTTGACACTTTCTATTGTAGTTGACTTTTGAATCATTAGAAAATTGCATTTGATCACATTCAACTACAGAAACACTTTTTTTTTACTCACAAATCGAGAAATTGTGGAATTTTTTGTTCCACACTTTTCGAAGTTGTCGTATATAGTTACAGAAACTAGCCATAGATGTCGGGTGCCTCCCATATCTTCACAGTAGGGACAGCTTAGTAGTTGTGGGTCTAGTAAAAGCTGTCCCGTTTCTTCTAGACTCAGTCAGCCCTTTTCCTCTATGAGTCTCTCTTGGATCTCTTCGAGTCAAAGATCTGTCGATAAGTCACTTATAATTAACTTAGCTCCCAGTGGTCTGGTCTCTATTGAAGAGCTTATGGGGAGTTTCCTCACTACCAGTTCCCTCACAGCTATTCTCAAAAGCTGCAGTTATGGTCGTTTTCAGCTTGTTAACCTTAAGCTCTAATTCCTAATTCTATATCCGTATAGAAGAACCCGTTTATTGATTTTAAATCTTTATTACAATTTTCACATTGAATTTCATAAAATTTACAAATTAAAAGTAGTTTGTTCAATAATAATTCCTTGTTTGTAGCTTTTTATGGTCGACAAATGACAAATTTATTCAACTGATTTTTATAATGGTCAGCAATATACGAGTACCGACCTTAACAGCAACAGCGCAATCATTATTCATACGTGTCTCTAATTTACGTTTTTCTGTTTTTAGATCATTTAAAATTAACAAGAAACAAAAATATGTCACAAGTTTGTTCAGCATTTATATTTGATTTCATATACAAATTTATATCAAAAAAGTTGTTGAACAAAAAGTCAAAGCTCAAAATCTTATTTAGAGCTGGCTGGCTGTTACTCGTATTGTGAGATTTTTTTTATTATTTTTATGAAGTAGTTTTTTGTTTATAATTTAATTTAATCTTCAAATCTTCATGTGTACCCATTTACATACAAAACACGATTTTCTCTGTTTAACATTATTAATTAATTTGCTGTCTAACTTAGTAAAATCTTTAATCACTTCAGTTTCGTAACTTATACCGGCACATGCACATATTTCGAAAGGTACACTCGTAGTAAAATGTCCAATTACGAGTATAAATTATTATAATCTTCTCCATTTAATGGAGTGATTAATTGCAATTTGCCTCAAAACAGAAAATATTTCATTTTAAAATGGTCTAGGATTAGTTGTAGGCCTGCTTGCCTGGTTAAGTAAATCAATTAAGAATTTTCAAAAATGATTTATTTGAAAATATTTTAGTCTTTCAACAAACACTTTTCGTCTTCAGAGCTCATAGAAAATAATATTATGATTAATAATATTTATTATTAGAAATTAATTCCAAGATTAAATTTGTTAACGAACACTGGTAACTTTGACCATCGACTCTTAGGGTCTGGGCAGGAATTGAACGTGCGACCGCCAGGTTAGCACACCACAGATCAATCTATACGGCACCCGCATAAAAAATATGTTTTTTTTTTGTTAATTAATACATATTAATTTGAAGTAAATGTTTAATTAATAAAAAAGTGGTGCACAAAATATAATTTCTGATTAACCTTAATTTAAATTTTCTATGCAACCCTGAACTCTTGCGTAAGAAGCCAATACTTTGACAGTGAATACTAGTTTATCTTATTACTTCAAACTTAAGCTTTCAATTTTTACTTTTAACCCTTGTGTCAGTGGCAGAAAAAATATACTTACTTCAGTGGCAGACATACCCGGGTATGCACAATATTCTTTATATAAAAATTAAGCAGTTTTGTCCACTAGAATACCAAAAAAGTTTTATATAGCTTCTAGACAACTGTAGTAAATGTTATAGTTGTCAACTGTGCACAGTTGTGGACCACTACCGAGTACTGAAAGTACGTGGAAATTAAATTTTTGTTTGAAACAATAGCAAAACTTATAAAATTTACTTACTGAGTATAGGGTGATGTTGGGAAATAAACCGTTTTATAGGTACGTTTCGATATCGCAAACAAACGATAAGAAGGCGGGAAATCCTTTGATAATACTGCTCGAATAAATATAATTGCTATATAAGTACAAAATGTCGACCAACAAGAAAGTATTTGACATTATGCTAAAGACTAATGTCTGAAGCACATTCTACAGAATTGGCCCAATGTTATAAATGTACGCATTTACTTTTAGCTTATTGCATAATAATAAATTTTAGAATCGAATATATTTTTTTTTTGTAAAATTATTCTTATTGTATAAAACTGGGAGAAAATATGATGTTTTGCTTTCTTTATATCAATATATTTAAGTTCGTTCAGCTATATATACCCGGATATGTCTGCTACTGACATAAGGAGCAGAAATATAAAAGTGGTCAGATATCTGTTCTTAGTTGTCCAATGCTAATAATTCTCAAGAATATAGTGTAAAACACTTTTGTTTAAGATATCATAAAATTTCAAACCAGTCAGATTTTTATTCTTTAAATTATAGCGATTTTAAAACGTAAAATATACCCGGGTATGCTGCCACTGATACAAAGGTTAATGAAAAGAAAAAGAATACAGAACAGCAGGGTTCGCGTTGAAAATAATTTTTTTTAAATTTATTGGATCAGAACTTTGCAATTTGTTAAGATTGCGACAAAATGTTGTAAAAAAAATAGATTTATATGTAAATGGTGTTTTTTAGAGGTTCACAACTTTGAGTTGCTATCACTACTTTATTTGACAGCTTATTTAACAGCTGATAGTTGCTCTTTGCTTAGTTTGACTTGACATTTCATTATGGATAGACTTACACCAGTAGTGCGATTCAGTAACTTTTATTACGAACATTCGTATCGAAAAAAAAAGTATAACGATATTTTATCGAATTCGGTATTCAATAACTTTCCGACAAAAATATTCGTTACGATAAAAATCGTTATTTGCGATGATTATTTATGTGCTGTTAACTTCCGCAAGCTCCATTGTTTATATGAACTTTGCGACATAGTTAACAGCACATAAATAATCATCGCAAATAACGATTTTTATCGTACCGAATATTTTTGTCGGAAAGTTACTGAATACTTAATTCGATAAAATATCGTTATGCTTTTTTTTCGATACGAATGTTTTTTATAAAAGTTGTTTAATTTCAAATAAAGCAAGTGACTAAAATAGACTTTTGTCATTAAAAATTCACCTGCAGTTAGATATTTAATAACCTCCAAATTCATAAAAAATATTATGTGCTTAATAAGCGGTTATTTGACAAATACTGACAAATAAGCCCTTAATAAGCACATAATATTTTTTATGAATTTGGGGGTAAAAGTTGAAGTAAATTAATATTAATTCTACAAAAATGAATTTTTACTCATAATTTTTTTTTCTCTAACAAAAAAAAAGAAAAAGAAAATAGCACTTAAAACTCAATAATTATGCATTTTATAGAAAAATATCCTGATCTCTTTGGCAACAGTTGGCTGAATCAATAAAAGGCGCAGGCTCACTGCAAAAATATGTAAACGTAAAGCTTCTTTATTTAACCGGTAATTTATGAATATTCTCTTTACTTTCTGTGAGCGTTCTTCTTCCTACAACTGCAAAAGTCATTCTATTTCACTACTTATTTCGCTGACAAAAATTATATATTTTATATTAAAAATTTTCAATAAAAAACACGTTTTTATTTTTATTTAAATGAAAACACTACGATTTATCAAAATGGTTATCAAGCATTTACATAAACAATTTCATACAAATAAACTAATGTATAGAACAACTGATTCGAACATCGGTTTTATTTGTCTTCGAAACGACTTGGTTTCATGACACCAAATGAAACCAATATTGGTTTTCAAAACCGATAATTAGCAAAACCGACTTGGATTCTATGACAGCCCTGATTATCCGCTTATTAAAAAAAAAATTGCAATTTGAATTTTGGCTCTGTCTGTAGTAGTTCTATAGATGTAAGAAGTCCGATTTTACCCTTTTTTACTTCCTTACTATTCCAATTTCTAAAAATCCCTCCTTATTCTTTCTACATATTATGAGAAGGAGCTGCTCACCTAATTTGAAGCTCATAGCTTAAGCCGCTTGGGCTGAGCGATGGTGATAAGTCATTCAGTACAATAACGTTAATCTTTTATACATACATCTTAGCGAAGTCGAAAGGCGTTGCCCTGTCTGACTGACAGCACCACCTGCCGGGCTGATTAGTTAATCTAAACCATCCAGGGCGCCACCCAAAAGAATACAAAAACATTCATTTAAATCCGTCTAGCCATTTGGGAGGAATTCATTGATATACACACGTACAGTAGAATTATATATATAGAGAGGGATAGAGAGGAGTGTGTTTCTTTTCCCGTACTCGGGAATTCCCGGCATTGCGGGAATTCCTGCCAAGTTTTAAATTAAAACTTTTTATATTTTTTACTTTAAGAAGTAAATTTTATTAAAAAATTCTTATATTTAAATGAGATAAAACAGATATTCAAAAGAAAACAACCAAACTTAAAACCACATAGGAATGTCACTTGTTGCCATGATGTATTTATTATCACTTCAGTTGTAAATCATTTATTAGATTCAACCCATAAGTTGCTCATTTTTAAATCAATTAAACTTTTCTTAATTATTTAATTAAATACTATTAGTTAGTTTAGTTTTAGCGATGAAAAGTTTTAATAATTAATTTTTCTCCATCACGTTGGAGAGATGAAATCCTTTAAGGGATATAGAATCTCTTTTAAATAAGCTTTTTGTTGTAGATCTGACACTAAAGCCGTCAACAGGTGTTAGTTTAGAAACTACAACGCCCATATTTTCGTTTTTATTATTTTTCTGGAGGTTCTGCTTTAGATTTCGTTCTTCTTATTGTGTATAAGTTTTATATTGTCGAATAAGATCACTTGTGATTTTTCGTTTGAAGGCAATTATTTTGGAACATAAGGACCAAACTGCAGTGTCCACTGTTTTCTTTTTGGAATATTCCAATTAAAAGATTTAAAATATTCACATAATTTATATATATATACGAGTAGCTTAACTAATTATTAACTTTAACAAATTAAAACAAGTGCCAAATAATTTCAGCTGTTATTGTTAAGACAGTAGTGCTGCAAAGCACTATTATTATTATTATATCATTGTGGGCTATGATGGCACCGCGACCTTTAAAATCTATTGTGCAGCCCAGTTCCTAACTGCAATCCGAGACTCATTACGAATCTCGTAATTGTGGTAGGACTAATCATGCTAAGATCTCCTGGGACCAGTGTTCTACTGCCTAATCTGCTCATTCTGGGTTTTACCGCTGCTGGGCACTTGCACAGAACATGCTCCGACGTTTCCCGTTCTTCCCGACAGAAGCGACAGGAGTCGTCTTGTACCACACCGAGTTTAAACATGTGATAGTTAAGTCTACAATGTCTGGTAAGTATCTCAACGCAGAGCTTAATGCAATTTCTGCTGAGGCTCAGGTTGATGAGTCTCTTTGACTGCCACATGCTCATTTTAGCCCTGCAGCAGTCTTGTAGACTTCGTTTCTCCTCCTTGCGTAGAAGGGCACTAGTGAAGTTGTTTGTCACACCACAGAATGGCGCTGGCGCCTTTTTTAGCCAGATAGTCCGCCACTTCATTGCCATCATGTCCTTCATGACCCGGCACCCACAATAAGATAACTTTGTTTCTCTCTGCTAAAGCATTGAGAAGTTTATAGCAGTCCCAGACCAATCTTGATCTAAAGGAATAGCCAGCCAATGCACATATAGCTCCGCGACTGTCTGAGAGAATATATATTCCGGTACCACATGTGCCCCTTCGTAAACATTCCCCAGTACAGAGCTCTGAGGCGTGAAACTCCGGCTGAAAAATGGAAGATGTTTTTCCCATTGTAACTGCCCTGCGGAAACGTTGCCTTGCAATTCCTTCACCTGCACTGCTATCTTCCATTTTGGACCCATCAGTATACAAGATTTGGCGATTTCGGTCCAGTAATATTTCACCGTTTCTCCAAGCGGTGCGTTCACTAATGTGAGAATGTGAGTATCCTATCCATCCTGTCAAAGATGGCAAAGCATGGAGAATTCCAGACAGATTCTAGAATTTTTACATGCCCACTAAGATTACAATCTTTAAGATAGGATAGACTAGGTAGGTTTAAGGCGGAATCTCCTGCTACTCTCCTACTCCCAGTATGCAGGGGAGTGAGCCCAGTGATCATACCCAAGGCCGTTACACTTTAACAGGCTATTCGATGCACCTTGTTGAGCCTTTTCTTAGCCTGTTTTTGTTCCATCTTTGACCACCATACCAAGAAAGCCTAAGTGACCATCGGTTGTATAGGACCATGCCATCATTTTTGGTTGTAGGCCCCAACCCTTAAGGCTTTGCCAGTTGTGTGTAGTAAATGTTTGTCCAAGTAAGAGTCTTATCTAGAACTACTCCCAGATATTTCATCTCCTCGGACTGCAAAGTAGTAATTTTTAACTGAAGATAAATCTGTCGATAAAATTTCCCGGTATTACGGGATTCGAGATTGTCGGGAATTGCCGTGAAAAACTCTAATAGAGAGATACTTAGATATACTCAAACAAAAGAAATATTATTATTCTTTTTTATTATTTTTAATTTAAAATTTAACTCGAATATTAAATTAAAGAGCACTTTAGTACTTTGCCAATCGACTCTAAATACCCATAGTGTAGGCAAAAATCAAACACACGACCCCCACTTCAAATGAGTTTTATGTACATTTTTTCCATAAAGAAGAATCTTTATAGTCCAACTGCTTTCTTAATGTTCATTTAAATCGAATGATTTCTTAAACTTTAGACTTTAGACAAATAAGACATCAAATCAACTTCAATAAACAAACAAACAAATAAAACATGTGTTTTTTTAATCTATTAAACATTTTAAAAATGTTAAATGAAAATAGAAACATTTAAGAGAATACAAGACAGCAAAACATAATTACATTTTAATTGTTTTTAACAAATGGCAAGTGGCAGTTCATTAAATGGACAAACGAATAAAAATATTCTTAAAAAATAGTTTTTGCCCCCCTCTATCTCCTGTGTAAACGCATGCTGTGATTATAAATACGAGGATAGTTTTAAAACTAAACGCTTTCTTTGGTACATAGAAAAACTCTCAAAGGAGATCTCGAGACGAATCTATCTATACAAGATGATTGCATCCCCAAAATCATAAAAAAGACGAATTAATTTTCTTTTGTCAAAAATTGTAAAGGGAATTTTTTGGTTTTGGTGCATGAAATTTGTGAATAATTATTTATTGTTGCGCGGATGATGGTTTTATTAACGTTACCGATTCCAAATGTGAACTGAAATAAATTTGGGCAATTGGGAATAGAACAGCTGTTAGGAGTAACTTAATTAGGTGGTTTTGGCTAAAACGCTGCCCAATTGAAATGAAATTTTGCGTAGATCTTTGGAAAGTAATTTTTCATATAAAACTCCAAACATAAACTTAATTTATTGTGAAAAATCAACAAAAACATTTAAAAAAAATTTGAACGAAAACTGAGGTAGTTGCACTTTAGAGATCCGATTAGGCTGAATTTAAATAGAAAACTGCGTGCAGGAACTTGCAACAAATTGGCATACTAAACTTTTTTGTAGGTCTTCTAGAGACTTCAGAAAGTTGATTTCAAGGATCCATATTATATATACCAAGGCATACGAGTATTTACTTACAAGGTAAAAGCAATCCTACAGCTGGATATATTTTTGTGGTTTTTTTTTTCCTTTACCCAAACAAACCACGCAGCAATCAAACTGCAATACAACATGAGGATATTAAAAATTCTGAAGCCAAATTATTATTATTTATTTATGAAATATAAATATCTGTCTGTAATAAATAAAGTTTATTTAAAATTTTTCTTAAGGCAAATGTAAATATTTTTTTTAATTATTATTTTATTATTTTTCTCAAGTGATTTGGTTTGTTGGGTATGTTCATTTTTCTTTTCACTACTACAGGCACATAATTCTACAATTACAGTTACCTTGTAAATGAATATGCCTTGATATATCACTACATAGTATAAAGCAAAGTCCCTTCCCGCGTCTGTCTGTATGTATGCTTAGATCTTTAAAACTACACAACGGATTTTGATGCAGTTTTTTTTTTTTAAAGATAGAGTGATTCAATCCGGCCGGCAGGTAGCGCTATAGAAGCTATCTGGCTTGTGTGCCAATTACCTGTTTTTACCCGGTCTTGCACGGTTCTTTACTATATGAGTGCGATTTCTTAGTGTAAGAAGATCGAAATTATAAAAATTTTAAGGCAAGACAACGTTTGCCGCGTCAACTAGTACATTATAAACGGAAAGACAAACTTATATACTCGTATACCCTTATTGCTTTCAGCGAAGGCGTAAAAGTGCGTAATAAAACGTGTAATAGAATTAAAGTATTTATTATAAAAAAAATTTTATTTATTATTAAAGCGAAATATCAATACAAAAATAAATTTTTATAATACGACCCCATGTTTAATAAACTGGATGTTTGAATAAAAAAAGTCAAATAAACTTACAAATAAAAATTATTAAAAAAAAAAAATTACAAACAAATAAAAAAAAAATGCTTTGTAGCCAACTTCACTACGAAACGCGTTGTCAAAATTGGATTTTCCAATTGTTCAGCGTTGCCGCCTATATATACTCCATAAATTTAGTATGGGCATTTGACAGATAAAATTTAGATATGGCTGTTAGTGAATTCAGACTGAACGGATTTAACGTTAAGTCCACAAAACAAAACAAAAAAGTTTTCAAGAAATTAAAAAAAAAAAGTTTTTAATCTTTTTCTCTTTTCAATTTTTGGTATATATAAGTATTCGAATTTTTAGACAGGACCTTAACGAAACTTGGGAGTAACCCACTGAGGATTCAGAGTAGCTGCTGATGAAATGGTCCATATTACTTATTGTATTACGTAAACAAATATTTTTCGAAAGCTTTGCATCGAATTAAACACCAAAAATTATTAAATAAAAACCATTTCAAATATCAAAAAAAAAAAAATATTTTTCAACGGCACAGCAATTAAATTAATTTCGAAGAAACGTAGTTTCTGGACGGAAGTCATTTACGTAAGTGTATTTACCAAAGTGTGCACATTTTGTGGTTGTTGTACTGTTGCCCAAATAAGTTTTGTAAATGAGAAATTTATTTGACTCACAGTGAGTGTGTTAAATCCTGAATTTAATAAATTTACAGTGTGAACTTTAGGTCTGATATCACAGCAATAGTATTGAATATTAAAAACTAGAAATGTTTTTGAACATTGAATTTTTATTGTTAATTATTGTTCAAAGCCGGTATTTTAATAGCAAAGTTTCGTTTAGATTTCTTTTAGCTTTTTCTATTCTTCACCTCATTTTCAAGTTCAACTACTTTGTATTTCATATTATTTATTTATACAAGCACACATACTCGTACACATGCATACCTAACCAAATTAATTAAGTGGCTACTCGTATGTGTTGCTAAATATTAACAAGAGAATTAGAAATTCGCGTTTAATTTTATTTTGTTCTATATAAAAGTTAAGAAATTAATTTTGCCAAGTTGCAATTAAATGTGAGCTTAAACTAATTTTCTACTTTTTTTCAATCTAAATCAAATAAATAAAAAACTTGTTGCGTTTTTACAACAAAATACATCAATTAGCTATAGATTTCAAGGTATTTTTATTTATAATAAATTTTAATTGTTTTAAAATATCAAGTTTGATATTTTTACATTCGATTGTCTATGTATGTATGCCCGTTCGTAACCAGAAAAAAAAAGAAATCTAAATTGTTAATATAACGATGCGTGCAGAGGTTAAGATCTCACACATTTTCAAAATATTTTTATTTTAGTACTAAATACCTAAAGGGTCCGCCATCGAAGGTTTATTTTAAACTAGTGCTTATTTCGTGAATGGTAATACTTAGCTCATGTCTGATTTGACAGATAATTAGTTTTATCCTTCCGCTGAAAGAATATGGTTGTGTTTTCGTTTCGCTAAGTGGGCCTGCGATCGACTTACAGAAGATGCCGATTTTGCCAAAAAAAATCATCTTTTCAGATGAAGCTCATTTTGATCTTGGCGGGTATGTAAACAAGCAAAATTGTCGCATTTGGGGCACAAAAAAACCAGCACGCATACATTGAAAAGCCGACGCACCCAAAACGAGTCACTGTTTGTTGCGGATTTTGGTCCAGAGACATAATTGGGCCATTTTTCTTCGAAAATGAGCAAGTAGTGGCCGTTACAGTCAATGGCGTTATCGGGCCATGTTGAACGAATTTTTGTTCACAAAAATTGAAGAGGAGGATATTGGCAGCATTTGGTTTCAACAGGACGGCGCTACATGCTACACAGCCGAAGCTACACTCAATGTTTTTATAGCATTTTCAAAAAAAAAAGTTATTTGGCGGACCCTATATTATTGCTATTTGTGTTGACTGTTCATAAAGTGTTTTGATTTTAAAATTTGAGAACAAATTTATTTGATTTTTTATTTACAATTATCTTTTCTATTGTGCAGACCAGTTGATTGTTGTAAAATTAAACATACCGAAGACTTCTGGAGGCAGTGTCCCACTTCTTAGGTAACTCATCCTGCGTATTGTCACAGGATATGTTCCAACGTTTCTTATCCTTCTTGGCAGGCACTACAATATTTTGTGAGTTTGATGAAGCCAACTTCTGCCCTAATACGCTCAGGGTTAATGAATCTGCTTGGCTGTCTTGACTTGATTGTACAGTGTCTTCTAAAGATATTTATTCAAAATATTAACTGAACTTGCCATGAACGGATGTAGTGAGACAACTATTGCTTAGGAAAATAGGGATATGTGTGTTTGTATTGATATGCGGTTTTCTATTGTTGAATGATTTAATCAAGGCATATGTATGCTAAAGCCTGTGTTTGAATGTTGCTTTTTAGACTCAGTCGTGTCGCACGGCATAAAAACAATCAGCTTGTAATCGTGCCTCGCATATGAGTTAATCAAATGTGCACGATTTTCCCTCAAATTGTTAGTTTGATTGATTACACAGGCCTACAAAATGAAGTTATTTTCATGGTGCCTCATTCAGGTTTCATCGTTAGAAATTACAAAAAAAAAGAGGACTAGCACTCTGATTAAACTGTACATAATAACCTTTAAAATATGTTATTATTAATTTTTTACTCGTGTTATGGTTTGGAAGATATTGACAAAATTTTGTCAAAGAAAACTATTCTTTTAAGAAATTTTTAAAATAAAATTTTAAATTTTGTTATTAATATTGATACCTGCATCTATATATATAAAATCCTTATTATAGAATCCTTATTTAAAACCACTTTTTACATTTTAAAAGTATTAAATAAATAAGATTCATGTGACGCTACAGCCGGTATCTGGCTTATTTGTGTACTACCTCTTTTTACCCGATCATATACTCTATGATTACGATCGATTATACAAAAATTTTAAGGCAAGATAACGTTTGCGGGGTCATCTAGTATGTTATAAATAAAATGATATATATTTTATCAAAATCCATTTATAAGTTTTGAAATTTTTCACAATTTAGTGGTAGAACCTAAAGCCCCATGCCATACAATTTCCTTAACAAATGTACTCTGTCTTAGCTGGTAGCACTGAGAAATGTGAATAAATTTAGAACTTATGAATGGATTTCGATGCAACTTAAACTTTTAAGGAATTAAAAAAAATATGAAATTTTCTTGAAAAAATTTAATATCTTCTACACTATAAGACTCCAAGAAAATTGGTCAGAATATAATTTACGTATTTTTGTAAGCTTAAACAGAGAGGCAGTTCTCGAGCTATTGTTTTCTGTACAAGGACAAATCTCGAAAACTACACTTAGGATTAAAAAATTAGGTTTAAAGTTGGAATCAGGGCATCGAGAGTACTAGAAATCAGTTTTAGATTTGGCGGCCAAAACCATTTTTAATCATGCGCAATCAACTAAAAATGTGATTTTTGCAGTTCTCTGGAACACCCCTATTGTAAACTATTCCAAACTTCCTAACAACAATTCATTAATTAAAAATAAAAACTGAATTTTGGTTTGTGAAATGAAATTCTTAAATTGACCCACTTTCCATCAGCATCAGCTATCCCACACACACACATGGCATGCATCATGTTGAAGGTATAAAATAAAATAAAATAAAAGAAACTGTTGATACATAAATTCCTTTAAAGAAAGTCGGATGTTCAATAAAATTCCTTTCTGTTTCTGTTTTTGTATTTAATTTAATTTATTTTCATTTATAAATAAGCTTCAAAGGTATGAAAAGGGTTTCTCAACAAGAACAATTTAGATTTTTCTTTCTACCTGTTGACATGTCACACAAGTAATAAAAAGAGTTTTTCCAAAAAAAAAAAAAAATGGTAAATTCTGGACGTACACATTTTTGGAATTTAGGCTGAGCTTCAATTGCTTTGGCCAACGGCGGATCGATAAATTTGCATCTTCGCCCACACTACATTCCAACATGGATGTGTTGGTGTTATTGAATTTTTAAAGTGAGTATGTGTTATGAAATCTTTCCACAGTTCGACGAATGGCTTGCTCATATCAGGAAATCGTCCATGAGTCGCGCTATTTCGTGACTGATTGTTGTGTGGCAGCATTAATCTTCCTTTTTGCCAAAAACGTGAGCAGTTAACTCTTTCATCTTTCACTTTTGAAAAACAAAGAGAGCAATTGTTTGGAAGCCTTTGCATTTGCGATAGGCATCTTTTCCATATTTCATCAAGAATTTCCAAATTCTATTCCTTTTAAATTTAATAAATTGTTAAATGATTTTCATATCATCAGTTTTAATTTTTTTTTTATAAAAAAACCAAGTTCTTGTTGAGAAGCTCTCTACAACCATACATATATGCACATGTATTGTTTGTATGTAATGTTTTAGTTACGGTGTTTAAGTATTTTAGTATGAACTTTAAGTTATAGACATACTCGCGCTTGGGCGGCATAAATTGCTTATTCCTCAACGTGGTGGTGAAAAGTCTTCAAATTCATAATGGTGGGTTGAATTATTGTATTATAAAAATACGTGCTAAAAAGTTTCAAATACATAATAACTTTACATACTCGTAAGCATATAAGTGTGTTTTTTCAATTCAACAAAATTAAATTTGGTTGAGCTTCCTATCGTTATTTTGAAAAATTAAAAGAAAAAATTCATGCGACAACATTTAAATTTTGAAAGATTACTGAGAGCTTTGACTCTCAGCAGCTCTGGGGATGTCAGAAATTTCAACTCAAGGCTGTCAAAAATATTACACACAAACAATATAGATAAACCGAATTTAAATTAATTTAATGAAACTCAATATTTTTAACTCCAGACGGACTTTCTTATTTTTAATACGAAGAAAGTACTTAGCTTCGTCGCATCGACGCAGACCATTTATAATCCGATCCAGATCCAACAGAACAATTTTTTTTTTCAAATATCAATTTAATTTTATTTTTATTCATGTAACGTAATAACTTAATACTAAATTTTAATTTTATTAAAAGAAAAATTAAACGATGTTCGTCGATTCGACGAAGAAAGTAAGTGCAGGGTTAAAAGTATGTTTAATATGAAAAGGGTGTTTTTTTATAGATGTATAGAACTTTAAGTTGGCATTACTGTTCAAGATGGCGACCGATTTAACAGCTGTCAAGTGATTTATTCTCAGTTTGGTTTGGCAATTCATCATGAATAGACTCACGCCTGAACAACGCTTGCAAATAGTGCAATTTTATTTTGAAAACGAGATTGCCATTGTTCCCGATTTTCATAAGCGAATTTTGCTTAGCGATAAAGCGCACTTCTGGTTAAATGGCTACGTCAACAAACAAAACTGCCGCATTTGGAGTGAAGCTAATCCTCAAGTGAATGTCGAAACACCATTATATCCAGAAAAACCGACTGTTTGGTGCGCTTTATGGGCTGGTGGAATCATTGGTCCGTACTTCTTCAAAAACGATGATGGCCAGAACGTTACAGTCAATGGTGATCGGTATAGAGCCATGATTACTAACTTTTTCATTCCTGCATTGAACAACCATGAAGTCCAGGAGCTGTGGTTCCAACAAGACGGCGCAACATGTCACACAGCTCGTGCCACAATCGATTTATTGAAAGACACGTTTGGTGACTGCCTAATTTCACATTTTGGACCTGTGAATTGGCCTCCAAGATCTTGTGATTTAACACCGCTAGACTACTTTCTGTGGGGCTATGTAAAGTCATTGGTCTATGCGGATAAGCCACAAACGCTTGACCATTTGGAAGACAACATTCGCCGTGTTATTGCCGATATACGGCCATAAATGTTGGAAAAAGTCATTGAAAATTGGACGTCCAGATTGGACTACATCCGAGCCAGCCGTGGCCACAAGATTATCTTTCGGATAAATAAGATTCGTGTCAATCGAATATTCCATCGTTGTTTTATTGCAATTTAAAGTTCTATACGTCTATAAAAAACACCCTTTATTTACCTTTACAGCCCTCGCACATGCATACATAACAATTTGTTTTACAAATAATGAACATTTCACTTTGAGTATGTAACGCTGCTTGTTTTCCCAGTCGGGGTATGACTCAGTCAGTCTTTTTTAATGAAACAGGTAAAACGTCGCATGTAAATACTAAAGGGCAGCACAAGCATAGATGAAAGCCACAAATCACTACAAACATATGTAATATTTACAGGGTGTCCGCCGGGAAGGTAAACTACTTTGTTTGTTAATAATTTTTGATTAAGTGAAAGAGAGTGGATCTTATATTGATAAATGTTTTATTTAATGTCGGCAATTATGTATGGAATACAATATCAGATAAATGTCCGCCTCTGTTAGTCTCACAAATGCTAACACTTTTGAGCACATTTTTCATTACATTCTCACACATTTCATGCGGTATTTCATTAATTTCATCACGAATATTTTGTTTGAGTTGCTCAAGATTTTCTGGTTTGCTTGCATAAATCTTGCTCTTCAGATATCCCCACAAAAAGAAGTCCGGAGCAGTCAAAGTAGGCGTCCGCGGAGGCCAATCAACATTACCATTTCTTGAAATAACGTAACTTTCTCATCGTCACAGTGTCTACTTCACGACTGCCAAATATGAACTGTCAAGACTAATGTTCCCGGCGGACACCCTATATAATAAAAAGTGCTTGTAGGGCATTTCAAGTATGCTTGTGCAGCCCTTTAGTAAATGCAGTTCAATTTTATTTACTTCTACTATACAAACTTAATCAAATTGCTTGCTGGGTAACACCTCCCGGCGCCTTGGGTGAGGCTCTATTGTTTGTGAAAAAATTCACAAAAATCAAAAACATCATATTTAAAAAAAAAAATTTTTTAATTTTTCTCTCAATAACTCCAAAAATAATAAATTTTTTAAAAAGATCTTTTTTTTGAAAATTCTTGAAAATTTCTTCTAAACTGTAAGACTGATTAAACATTGATTTCGACATAATTTAAAGGTTATTTCATTTCGGATCTTTACGTATTTTTGTAAGTTTAAACAGAGCGCTATTTTTCGTAACCTTTTAACGACACATTCCCGCTGGTTGCGGGGGTAGATCTGCCGTATGACAGCGAGAAGACAAAAAGAAAAATCAAGTCATTTTCAAACGTTAAAAAACTTATCATTTATTTACTTAAAAAGACTGTGCACGTATAAGTATATTGATTGCATACAGTAAACGAGTCCTTCTACCTACTAAGGACCTTATATAAATATCCTAAAGCTTAGTGACGTATACGGTAAATCATTCCTTCTATCTACTAATCAGGTCTTGGTTCCTAACAAGCTGCCGGTCAAATGGTCTCCTTTTATAGTGCTGTTGCACTCTATAATTTGTAGCTTTGCGGATCATTTGTGGTACATAGTTTCAGCAGTGATGTCGAGAGATCTACCTATTTATTTTTCCCAATTGTAAATTTAATACAAAAATTAAGTTCGATTTACAAAATACTGAATTTATTGTAATTCACGAGTCATCTTACTGACTATTTATTATTTATTTATTTATTATTACTAACAGTTTAATTACAAATTAAGTGTTAGTATTTAAAGAGCAATAGCATCATAGGCCTTCAGCTCTGTCAAAATAGTTATTACATAAGATATACATATAAATTAATGTGAATTAGATATTGTTATATAGATTAATTTGTTTTAGAAAGCGGGCTATTAATTGTATGTTAGTTTTAGAGGGTGTTGATAGATAGGTTTTTGGGTCGTTGTTTTTAAAAATTTGAATACGTGTAGAGTTATATTGTTGACATTCGATGAGAAAGTGAAATGGGTGTGAGTTATCGATGCAGTCGCAATAGGTTGGAATGTCCATATTAAGTAAGTGTCCGTGACTAAGTCTAGTGTAGCCAAGTCTGAGTCTGAAGAACTTTACCATGTCATTTCTGTTGATGGGAGCTGATACAAGATCATTTATAGTGTTGCGGTTGCTGTTTATAGATTTGTACCACGAGGAGGTCTTTTCATATAATAAGTCCTTACAGATTCTGTTAAAATTGGTGAAAATGAACTTGTTTATATCATTGCGATCGAAATTAGGACAAGTGAGGGTAGGGGATATTGCTGCGCTTTTTGCGGTTATATCAGCCAAATCATTACCTTTTATGTTTTGGTGGCCTGGGATCCAGAGAATTTTGATTTTTGGATATTTTTCTATAATGACGTTCCTGATATGCTTTGCGTATATATTGTTGTTTGAGGTATTCATTATGGATTTTATTGATGAAAGAGAGTCGGTACATATAATGAACCTACCAACTTGCGTTCTAATGTGGCTTATTGCCTCATAAATGGCAATTAATTCTGCTATGTAGATAGAGCTGTAGGCGACTTTTTTGTTGTTAGTGCGAGCACCCCAATTTACATGTGATCCGTTAAAGTCAAGAGTTATTAGGCAAGGCGAGCCTACATCGGTAAAGACATTCTCTAGATTGTTTATATTAAAGTCCCTACTTGGGGGTATGTAAGAATTTATGATATTGAATTTTATTTTTGAGCGAATAGATAACCTCAGGCTATCGAAATCGTTCGCAACATTGATTTGATGATGGTAGAAAGAATAGTTTACAGGTATTGGAATATTGGGGAAGTTGTGAATGTGTGTCTCTTGTAGTTCGATAACCCTGGGTTTATATTGTTTTATGAGCATCTGTAACTCACAATAGTTGTTAATGTATCCGTTTATATTCCACTGAACCACTGTGAGTGTCATTGGAAAAACGATTTGATAAAAGTATTAAAGGTTGTGGTTGCTTTGTGTCTATTTAACGGTTTGTGAGTTATTTCTTTGGGGTTGGGGATTGGGCAGTTTGTTATTATGTCAAAGGTAAGTATATAGTTTTTGGTTATGGTTATTGAACGTTTGTAAATGTATAATTTTTGATATTTACAATGAACTAAATAGTTAAAATAGGTTAATATGTAAAGTGCTAATATTTTTAATATTTTGACCATTTTGCACGACATCGAAGCCTGATTTGAAAGTAATATATCAAACGGGCGACAATGTCGAGCTAAAGGGTAAAGATGTGAAAATATTTCATATATATTTGATTTATAATTCCATCTTAGTTCCATCATCCTCGTTTTTAGCTTTTTTCTTGGGTATTGGCGTTGTTTTAGCAGTTTTAGCAGCGGCTTTTTCTTTGCTTTTTAGTCGATTTGACGTAGATTTGGGAAAAATTTTTATAATTTTTTTTCCATTGCCGGAGGATGTTTGGGGTAGCAAATCAGATTCGGAATCGGATAGTGAGTCGTAGCTATTTGGTTTAGTACTGATGTGTTTGGTTGTTAGGTTTGTAGGAGTAAATTCTGTCACTTTTTGTGTCTGGACAGTGCTGTTTTGGGTATTTGATTGGAGTTTATTATTAATGTTGGCGATTGATGAATATAAAGACCCATCATGTTGATGTCTTTCATTATAAATCTTATAGGCTGTTTTGTTATCTACTTTCTCAATTGTCTTAATAGCTTGTAGTTCTTTATGCTTAATAAACATGGGGCATTTTTTATCTTTTGATGAATGTTTGTTGTCGTCTACTTTATTTCTTATGCAATTAATACATTTGGATGCATTTAAGCAGTCTTCATCGGAATCTGGGCTTAAGTGAAATTCATCTGCACAATTATAGCAAATTTTTTGGTTTTTACAAAACTTTGCAATATGGCCAAAATGTTGGCAATTATTGCATTTAATTGGTAATGGTATGTAAGGGCGAACATTTACCTTATGATAACCAATTTTTATATCACTAGGCAGCGTAGATGATGAAAATGTTAGTATGGTGAGGCCAGATTCGATACTATTGCTGTTTACAAATTTCATTATTTTTTTTACTTCACATACATTTTGATCATTAAGTTCGCTCAATATTTCGCTTTGTGGTATACCTCTTAAATCATTGCTGTAGATAACACCTTTAGTTTGGTTGAGAGCTTTATATTCTGTTACTTCAATCGTTATTGAGTCAGAGAGAGCGGTGAGTGTTGATAGTTTATTTGCTTGAACATAATTTTTTGCTTTAATTAATATACTTCCACTCATCATTTTTTTACATTCTTCAACTTCTCCATTACAAGTATAATCGATTGCTTTTTTTAACAGAAAAGGGGAAACATTTGTGAGAGACTCAGTGCTGTTAGTTCTAGACATAATTAAAAATATAGATCCAGGTTGAGAGAAATTCAGAGATTTTGTTTTATCCCATTTTAGAAAGGGAGATAATTTACTGCTTGGTGATAGATTGTCAGGAGGTTTATTCATAGTTCTTTTGCTTTATTTTTTTATATTTTCTTATATATATATATTATGCTTTTTTATTTTTGGATGTAATCAGATAAAGATTATAATCACTAATTAATATCAGCGAAGATTGTGATTAGCCAGACGTCAGCTAATAAAGGAGCTTTGAGTCGAACTGAAGACTATAAATTAGTCCTTTATATTTTAATAAATTAAAAATTATAGATATTAATTTTTAGTTTTTAAAATTTTATTTTTTCTTTCACAAAAAATATCCGTTTATTTTGACAACAAAATCGAAACTGATCTTACTGACTAAATTGCTGTCTAAGCACAAAAATAGGACTACACTCAAATTAAAACTCAAATAATTATTCACGCTTTCAATAGTCCCATAACAATACGAGTACCATATTAAAAATCAGCTGTGTAACAGTATATCTCGAGAACTACAAGTAGGATTAAAAAAGTAATTTATGGCGATTGGAGCTTAATACCATAGGTATTGGAAAACTTAAATTTTTATTCAAAGAATGATTCCAGAAAACAAAAGTTATGCAGAAATAGGCCAATTGTACAATTTCTACAATAACATACTCTAAAAATGTTGAAATTCGTAGGAGAACAGCAGCAATGTCGGTCAGAAGATATTCACAAGGCTTTCTCAATAAAACTTATTTCTAAAAAAAAAAAAAAAAAAAAAATTCATTTTAGAAAACTCCTTAAAAATTTAATTAAAACAAAATTTAAAATTTTATTCTTAATGTTGAAACCTGCATATTTTACAACTAACATGAGTCACATTTAATAAAAATCCATTTATAAGTTTTGACCTTATTCAAAACTAAAATTTTTTACCACATTTTTTGTCCGTTTTGTATTTTAAACAAAATACGCAAAAAAAAAACTCGAAATCCTAAACTTACTTGCAATAACATGTAAAAAATATTTTTTTCTTTTAGTAAATAAATAAATATTTTTTAAGCTTTCAGGTCTTTTTATATTTGTATTTATTATTAAATTAAATTCCAATATTTCGACACGCCTTCGTATGTCTTTCTCAAGGAAAATAATTTTATAATAATATTACAAAATAGATTTCGTTCAAAATCTCGTATGTACTAGATTTGGCTTCAGTGTAAATGGCCTATAACTCATTACTTTAAAAGTGTAAAAAGCTCAAAAACTATTAAACGTGTTGCGCGTGAACGAGTGCTGTATACCTTTAACTTTTGGCAGAATTAACAAGGTGCTGACAGTAGAACAGCGTACATCTCCTGCTATCATTAGTAAAAGTCAAAATTTGTTTGCGAGCCAATGTTTTATACCCATACATACATAGAAAGTGTAAGTGTATGAGTGCATTACATTGATTTTTTTCTCTTTTCTCTTTAGTTTGACACATAGATTTGTCGCTACCTTGTATAATTCTGCCATAATCTATAACATTTACCATAAATAATTCACTATTATACAATAGTAAAAGATAAATAAGTTTAAAATATAATATATATTTTTTTAGTTTTTCTTATCTTACACTGCAGTCACACGATCAAGTTTTTTTACAATTCTCTTTCAAGAAATTTACACATACTGCTTGTCAAAATTCACAAAAATTTAAAGCTGTGACGTAAGCTGCACGCAATTTCAAAGCAAGTTTTTCAACAAGATGTTTTTTTTAACCTCTTCCACCGACAGTTTTGTTTCGGCGGCAATAGAGTTATATGCTTTAATTTTTAAATTATTCCGTCTATATGCAGGAATATTCATGTTCCACAGAACTTCATGCCTTCTGTATATCTCTATGAACTGCAAAACGTCGTTATATTTGTTTAATTTGTTCACAAACATATTTAAAAAAAAAAACAAAACAATACTGGCGGCAGAATAATAATTCAAATTTGGAATAAAAAAACTGCAGTCAGCTGTTTTCTTGACTGTAATTTGAAACACTCAATTGAACGAAAAATTGAAAGCAAACTCTCAGCAAATTTTAAAAGTGTGAGTGTATTGGTAAAAAAAATGAGAGAAATTTTAAAATTTGAATGAAAACTTGATCGTGTGACACCCAAGTTAATCAACTAATTTACATTTGATTTATTCTGTCAACTTTTTCAACATAACTGTAATTAATTCTTAATAATAAATTAATAAATTCTTAACTAAAATTAAAAGATATAACATTAAAAATCCATTTGAGTAAAGTTAATGGGCCATAATCATAGTCACACTAAAGTCGGTATTTTTTTAAAGCCATTTTAAATTTATGAAATTTCTTATTAATAAAAGTCAGCTCTTAATAAAAGTGTACTTTTTTGTAACTCTGATTATGGCCCAATGTCTTTAAAATTTGAGCTTATATTAAGTCAAGTTTTAATTTTTTATAAAATGTTATTTTTGAGAGTGGTATGAGTCCTTTACAGTTAAAAAAATCCTTTATTAGGCTAAAACAATTACAATAATTATTATTTCACAATAAAATTTTAAGTGTGTACAGCGCAAAAAAACATCATTCGAAAAAAATTAACGTTTGCCAATGTTTTTAAATTAACTCCAACACAAACTCAAGACAAATAGGACTTACACCACTATAAATACAACAGTTCATATATCGCATGTTTTATTAGTATTCCCCCTATATGATATAAAATATCGATATAAAAATTAAGTTTAAAAATTAGACCTCAAGCTTATCAAAATAACCATTTTAATTAAAAAGAAAAAAAAAAGTCAAATAAACTAACAAATAAATGTCATAAGATATTTTAATACTTAAAACATTTATTCATTTTTGTATTCTGGTACACGCAAAGAAAAAATATGGTTAAGGCAACCATATTCTGGTGGAAACATAAATATATTTTTAAATCAAAGATATTAAAAATACCTTTCAACTGCAGATGTTGCGGTTCAATTCCCAGTTAGGGCTAAATTTTTTTTTTTTAAATACATACATATTTTATATAAATATTTTTAATATGAATTAAAAAAAAATTAATATATAAATAAAATTTATTTATTCAATTGACTTTGTCGTTTCTATTAATTTTTATTTATTTATTACATAATACAGCGGGTTTGAATTTATTTTTTTAATTTTATTCGACTCTACCAGGATTTGAGATTTGGAATATTTCGATAAGAAGCAACCACTTCAGCCACAAAGCTCAGTTGAGTTTGAAGTTTGTGGTTTATACTCACTTTATTTATATGGTTGCGGAAGAGACAATATAGAAAACAATTTACTTTAAAATATATTTTCCTCATCATTATGTTTGCTATAAACATATTTATGGTTTCAGTTAAAGTTTTATTAAAAATAATGTGATAATGATATGGTTGCTTTATAACGGTAAACATAAAATGGTTAAAATAACTAGAAACATGCTTATCGTGATCATAATAATGTTTAGATGCTTCAAATTAATAATAATATTTTTGCGGAGAAAAAACTATGTTTGCGGTGACCATATTCAACCATCTTTTTTCTTTGCTTGCAAGCTCAGAAGAGGTACAAACGGGTAGAAAAATAAGAAAAGTTAAGTTGAATAAAAGCAATTAAATGGGACAGATGTGTTGAGCATAAAATAAATGAAACGTGTTTTTAATTTTAAAAGCCCAAAGCAGAAGATTATTATTATTTTTTCCGTTATATTTTTGACATTGTACAACATGGCATCTCTTGCTTTGTTTTCAAAGTTTGATTTTACTCCCATGGATGAGTGTATGAATGTATGTGCGTGTATTTCACTGTCAAGTGTAAATTGGCTGTATAAAAATTAACCAGTAAATTAAATTTTAATGTAGTTTTTTTTGTTTTGTTTTCTTTTTTGCGGTTGTTCAGTAGGTACTTATTTTATTCATTTTGTAATGTTTAAATTGAAAAGGAATCGTTAATTTATCTAATATAAATTTAAGTAACGTGTCATTTATTTGTGGTTGGTTATGAATTTCTTGTTTTTGGCATATTATTTGTTAACAAGTTTAGTAAACAACAAAATAAAGAAGTTAAATCGATTATAACAAAAAAAATAAATAATTATTTATTTATATTTCACAGACGATAACATACAGATTTATTAGTTAGTAGTGCCTATGTGTGAAAGTGCTTAGTAACTTTTTGCTTTTTAATTAAAACATAATTTAATCAAATTGTATTTAATAGAAAAGAAGTTAAATTCGGTATATCTATTCTTCACTGTTGCAGCCAAACTTTCATATTTTTAATTCGTTCATTTTTCATTAATATATTTAAAAAAAAAATTTTGTAAAAAAAGATTTCCAATGGATAAAAATACTTTCTTTTGAATATTTTTGTCAGAAGTAACAGTCATAATGTCTGGGAAAAATCAAAACAATCCGTACTTAACTGACCGAGGAAAATCAAAAACACTACCGAAATGTTGGTTTTATAAGGGACGATAGCATGCATGAGCAATCAAGTGTTTGTGTCAGCAGTTTGCTCATGTGTGGGCATTTTGTATGCTGGGCTGTAACGATATCAAACATATTTTTATCAGGGTATAAAATTCTTAAATCGTTTCTATAACCTTCACGTTTGTCATTACGTGTGTAATGTCTACACCTATAAAGTATATAAAGGGTCCGCCATCGAACGTTTTTTTTCAACTAGTGCTTATTTCGTGAATGGTAGCACTTAGCTCATGTCTGATTTGACAGATAATTAGTTTTATCCTTCCGCTGAAAGAATATGGTTGTGTTTTCGCTTCGCTAAGTGGACCTGCGATCGACTTACAGAAGATGCCGATTTTGCCAAAAAAAATCATCTTTTCAGATGAAGCTCATTTTGATCTTGGCGGGTATGTAAACAAGCAAAATTGTCGCATTTGGGGCACAGAAAACCCACACGCATACATTGAAAAGCCGACGCACCCAAAACGAGTCACTGTTTGGTGCGGATTTTGGTCCAGAAGCATAATTGGGCCATTTTTCTTCGAAAAAGAGCAAGGAGTGGCCGTTAGTCAATGGCGATCGTTATGGGGCCTTGTTGAACGAATTTTTGTTCACAAAAATTGAAAAGGAAGATATTGGCAACACTCGATGTTTTTATAGCATTTAAAAAAAAAAAGTTATTTGGCGGACCCTATATATTCTAGATCCTTATAAATAGCGGACTCGATTTAGTGATGTCCATCTGTCTGTGTGGATTTTGAAATCAACTTTCTGTACGAAAAGAAAAAATATGATTGAAGCAACCATATTCTGGTAGAAACATAGTATGGTTAGATTTATGATTGCATCCAACCATATATATTTTTAAGTCAAAGATATTAAAAATACCTTTCAACTGCAGATGTTGCGGTTCAATCAACAGTCAGGGCTAAATTTTTTTTTAATACATACATATTTTATATAAATATTTTTTAAAAAATTTTTATTATAAATTAAAAAAAAAAAAATTTAATATAAATTTTTTGTTTAAGTAAATTTTTTTTATTCCATTGATTTTTTTTGTCTATCAATTTGTATTTATTTATTACATAATACAGCGGGTTTGAATTTATTTTTTTTTTTAATTTTATTTGACTCTACCACGATTCGAACTTTGGAATATTTAGTTAAGAAGCATTATCTCGCCACTCAACCACTTCAGCCACAAAGCTCAGTTGAGTTTGAACGATTAAGTTTTTGTTTTATACTCACTTTATTTATATGGTTGCGGTAGAGACAAAATAGAAAACAATTTACTTTCAACCATATTTTCCTCATTATTATGTTTGCTATAAACATATTTATGGTTTCAATTAAAATTTTATTAAAAATAATATGATAATGATATGGTTGCTTTATGACGTTAAACATAAAATGGTTAACAATAATTAGAAACATGTTTATCGTGATCATAATAATGTTTAGATGCTTCAAATTAATAATAATATTTTTGCGGAGAAAAAACTATGTTTGCGGTGACCATATTCAACCATCTTTTGTCTTTGCGTGTGAAGTCTTTAGAAGACCTGCAGTTTATTATAAAAAATAATTTATTTATTATTGTATCAAAATATCGATATAAAAATAAATTTTTATAATACGACTGAGTGAATTTAACATAAATGCGGTTTTAAAGTTAAATTCAACTCATAAAAACTGTATTTACCATACAAAGTAAATTTAATAAATCCATATTAAATGCTATTTTGTAATTGAATTTTAAATGGATTTATGAAATACAACATTGTTTTTGTCCGTTACCAAATTAAAAAGTTCTGTAAATATAGCAACAGCTGCTAATGTTATTGAATGAAATGAAAAAATAAAAACAATTTCAAATATTTTCAGAAGAAAATGATTTCAATGGCAGCAGCAATAAAAGCATTTCGAAGAAAACGAAGTTTTTCAACGAAAGACAAAGAAAATATGTGTTTCGTAAGTGTATTTACCAAAGGTCACACATGTTGTGGCTGCTGGTAAAAATAAGTTTTGTAAAATAAGTTTTGTGCAAAGTAACGCATCAAATACACTTATTTCTATGGGAAATTTCTATTGTTTTGTAGAAATTTATTTGACACACTGTATGTTAAATCCTGAATTTAATAATGTTTATTACAGTGTGAACTCAAAATCATCTATTTGTGCATTAATGTTAAATTCAGGATTTAACTTTCAGTCTGAAAACACTATTAATAAACTGGCCATTTCAATAAAAAAAAGGTTAAATAAACAAATAAAAAATTATATTAAAAAAAAAGAAAAATATTGATAAAAAAAAGATTTTGCTTAATAATTATTTTTTTATTAATCTTAAATAAATAATTAATTTCACTTGAAGAAACTAAAATTAAGGAGTTCTAAGAAAAAATTCTTTCTAAGAACCTTTTATTTTAAAAGCAATAAAATGTCTACTGTCACTCAATTTTCACATTAATAAAAAAAGAAATTCTAAAAAGGATATTCAATGGGAATGTAAAATAAATATAATAAATATAATTTTAAAAACATTTGTAAGCATTTTTTGAACCAAACATATTTTGTTAAATATTTTATATATCTAACTATTGCACTCAAGGCATTTCAGAGACACGCATACATACATACACACGTTTGTTTAGCACCGATTGCCTGGCTTCGTGTTTATGCGCAAAAACATTACGCCCGTGTACAGCTTAAAAATTTCAATAAAAAAAAAAAACAACAGAGAAATTAATGAAAACCAAAATTTTGATTGTATGTTTGATATTTCTTGGGCATTTGTGGACCGATTGCAACAGATAGTACCACGTTTTTATATTCGTTTTGTAGTTTAGACAAAATGCCCACTCAGAAAATGGTTAGAAATAGAGGTAGTCGCTATTTTAGACTCATAGCTTCGCTATTTATGAACCGATCTGGCTGAATTTTAACAGCAATTGAACGACAGAAACAACTGATAAACTGGTATGCTAAACTTTTCTATAGGTCTTCTACGGACTTCAGAAAGTTGATTTCGATGACTACACGGACAGACGGACATCGCTTTTTCGATATTTATCAGGATCCAGAATATATATATATATATATATTTTATAGGGGGTCCCATGTAGAGTATAGGAATTACAAACCGAATCACAAATTTTTATATACCCTTTTCACTTTTTATGAAGGATATAAAAACATTTCACAGTTCCAAGTACAACAAACGAAAAAAATTTTGAATCTTATTGATGATAAAATTACAGCGTACTTACATTATGTTTTGACAATGAAACAAAAATTTTATTTTTTTTTTTCAATGAAACAATAACAAAAAGTCACAAACGCATAACCAATACATTTAAATAATTTTTAGTCCTTAGAACACTACTTAACAACTATGTAATGCTGAGTAAAACGACCTGGCAAATATTTAAATAAAATGAAAAATTATAATAGTGTGATAACAATACATCAAAAAATATGGATAGAATTTGACAGTCGTATGGCTCCCACTATTTTTAGAAAATGTTCTAATTGTTTGTACATTTCATTGTGTCAGAACTGCATTTTTGCATACGAACTAAGAAATAACAAAAACAGCTGACAAAATCGAATGAAAATCTTAAAGTTTGTATTATAGTGTAAAAACTCGATAGTCGTATCAAACACTATTTGATTTTGCTCTTTCAAAATCCACGAAAGTCTTATTCTTGTATCACCGAGCAGCCAGAGGTGTCCGAGTTCAGAAATAGTATATATTTTTTTTCTGTCTTTTTTGCACAAACCCAAAATTTTTATTTTGTTTTACTCGGGTATTTCTGAAAAATTTACACTTTCATTATTTACATTTCGTAAACATGAATTTTAAAACATGAAAATTTGTGTTTGTTATCACTTTTACATTAAATTCCATACTTCATAACAAAAAACGTAGATATAAGTATTTTCGGCATGTGCATTTTCATTACGGAAATAACTTTTTAATTAATGTTTTTTAAAGCAAAAAAACTTTTCATTTTGCTTATTTTCTCTTATTCGTAATATTAAAACACTATATCTGTCTCTTACATACAAACCCCAAATAAAACGCTGAGTTTTTCAAAATTCTAACCTCAAAAGTTTCATCTCTGGTTGCTTAGTGCTTGTATTATAGTGGGAAACCCGCACTAACAACACTTTGTGAATGAATTTTAAGCCAATAAAAAAATAACAATCACACTTTTCTTTCGAATTTTATAAATAATGGCAATGAGAGAATTAGCAATTGTAACGATTGTGCGCAAGAGACAAGTATAAATTTTATGGCCATCACCTTCTAACTGCCCTGACTAGTTAAAGTCTACGTTATACATACTTACATAAATATTATATGTTACGTTTTAACGTACGAATATCCTTCTTACAAATATTCAATATCTCCTTCAATTCTATAAACTATAATTAATCAAAATAAACAAAATACTTAGTTATGCAATTGTAAATAATTTTCTTTAGTAAATAATTTATTTCTGAGTGTTATTTTATTTTTTATGTTTGTAAGTATAAAAAAAAGAAAAAACAAAACACAGAAAACATTTCACACTTTCGCTTATCCATTCCATCATCACCTTTCTGTTTTTGCTTCTACTTCACTCACTTCTTAAAATAAGAAATTTTGAAATACTTTTTCAACTTCGTCATTATCAAAATTCCATAAATCTTTTGTTTTACTACCTTTTTAAAAATTACCAGCTTTATCTTTTCCTATAATTTTCTGTGTTTGTTTTTCTTTTTTAATTTTATTTTTAGGATTGGCTTGCGGGACTTGTGTTTTAGAATCCGATTTTGGTTTTATACTCAATTGTAACTTCAAAAAATCTGGACTATTTCGTGTACGAAATTTGGGAGGCCTTAAGGCGCACTTTGGTTTAGGTAAATCAATAAAAAATAAAACAAAAATATAAAATAATTACTTCTCTAAGGCCTGTTATTACAACTTTCGACAGTTAAAATTAGGATTTTGTGGGGCAAATAACCGGGTTAGGGCTAAAACTTTGGAACCAAATGTCGGTGGATAGTCAAGTACATACTATCCGATATTTGGTTGACTTACGTGGTGGTCTAACTGGCCTTCAATTAGAGTCGTGAGACTCCGTTTTGATCATATCCGATATTTAACGTATCGATTTTTTTTTCTTTAATTTAATGCCCAACCAAAAGCTTGATATTTGACTAATAAAATTTTAACTTTAACTATCGGTCAAGCGGGGGATACACCATCAAATTTTAACATCAATCTATGCATTTGTGTACGTTTTTTTTTTAAATGGAGGTCACATGTACACATTGTGTGTGAGTTTGACGAAAATCTAAATTAGTTTAATTTTTTAAATACACACACACACAAAGGCATATTATTGATATTGAAATTTGATGTGATACACACCTGCTTACCTTGTAATAATGGCCCTAAATAAGAATAACTAACAGCAATTAATAAGTAAAAAATGTTTTAAATGGTTGTGGTATATGTAATAATTTCTATTTGGAATTTAAAAGTTTAACAAAATATTAATCTTTATTTGTGCTTAATTCCAGAAATTGTGTTGGTTTTAAAATTTATTCTTTTACTCATGATATTCTCATGAGTTATTTACTCAGTACAATAAGTACTGAAGGGGAGAGCATACCTATATGGACCATTTCATCAGACGCTACTCCGAATCCTCAGTAGGTTACTCCCAACGCTTCTTGCAAACATTAGAACCTTTATATTGTAAAAGCAATTGACTAAATAAGAATTATTAATCAAAAGTCACAAAAAAATTCAAATATTCAAACAAAAAACTCAGTAAGCATTGAATCTTTTTGTGACTTTTGATTAATAATTCTTATTTAGTCAATTGCTTTTACAATATAAAGGTTCTAATGTTTGCAAGAAGCGTTGGGAGTAACCTACTGAGGATTCGGAGTAGCGTCTGATGAAATGGTCCATATAGGTATGCTCTCCCCTTCAGTACTTATTGTACTGAGTAAATAACTCATGAGAATATCATGAGTAAAAGAATAAATTTTAAAACCAACACAATTTCTGGAATTAAGCACAAATAAAGATTAATATTTGGTTGTGGTATTTTATTATTTTTAGGCTTGTGCCGATTCAGTAAACTGAACAATTTGGACTCTTAATTTTTTTTTTCATTCATCGTTCACTGACTCTTACGTTCGGTTTCCACTGTTTACCCTTCACTGATTAAAACATCCAAAGTTGGATTTATTTTCAAACGAATATACGAGTATGTAATCGCTAAATTGTAATCATCAGGGCAAGATATTTCAAGCACTTAAAAAACAAAAATATGCACATAAAACATGCGCTTAAAAATAAAAATAAAAAAATGCATTAATGCATATTTATTAAAAGTTTAAATTCAGGTATATATTTAATCGAAAAAACACTTTTCCAAAAAGACTTTTATAAATTTCTTTTAAAATGTAAATTATGCACAAAAAGTATGTATTTTTAACAAAGTATTCAATAATATGCAATAACAATTCAATGTTATTTTTCAATAAATTCTCCAATTCGGAAAAGTACTTGATCAGAATTTGCATGAAAGTCCTTGGGCTGGTAATCATTTCAAAAACTGCTAGTTAATTCAACTTCCCATTAGGTTTGAGTCACTAATCAGTTTTAGTTACAGATCATTGCATAAATACGACTGTATTTAATGAATACGAAGAACGAAAGTCACAATCATCGTACAGTGTACGAAATGAACGAAAAAAAAAAATATTTAAATTAATTGGGAAATCTAAACGATTCAGTAAAGTGACCGATAATGCACAAGTCTAATTATTTTAGAACAAAATATTTTAAACTGTGGGATGGATAGATGCATGTGAATGTATGTAAATAGAAACACAAACCCAGAAGCGGTCAGCTGCTTAAGTGCGGTTACAAGAGAAATAAAATTATAAGCCTGTTTAGCTAAATGCGAACAACAGCTTCTTTCGCATAATTGTATTGAAACCAGAGTTCGCAAGCAAACGAAACGAAACGAATGCAAACGTTTTGTTTTGTAGTGTTCCATAATAATACTCTGAAGAACTACTAAACTAAACGTGTGCATTTGTTTCGTTTCGTTTCTTTGGGAACTCTGATTGAAAACAAAAACCAATTTTAGTTTTTGTTTGCAATACTATTATGCAAAAGAAACTTTCGTTCGCATTTAGCTAAACAAGCCCTATATTATTCTGATTTGTAACTGTTTATTTTTAAAAACTTGGGTCACAAAATTACGGGCATATTTTACTATTAATAAATATTTTTATCAAGCTTTAAGGCTTGTTTGTTATTTGTCAATATCTCCTTTGAAAACCTTCTTCAAGGAAAGGAATTATTGTTTATACAGAATAATTAAGATGTTTTTTAGGCACCTTCTCTTAATTTAATTAATTTTTCATTGGTAGGTTTTAGTCTGGGTGATGAATTGGGTTTTCCTGAGTCACTTGGAAATGTGGAAGGTGGTAGACGACGTTCGATTGGTTATAAAAATGGACCTCCACCGAATGCTGTTGGAATTTTACCAGGGAACCAACAGGTGTGTTCTAGAAATTAAAATGATGAATTTTAGACTAAAGGCACATCACATTTGGCTTGATGAAACACTTAAGCAGAGTTGCGTAACCAAATAAAGTCTTACGTTTAATCCACACATTTCTTAATTTCTTAAAAATTAAGAATTTTTTTGATGGTCATATAAAATTTTATAAAAGTTTGCTTACACTTGTTTTGGCTTTTATTTATTTTTCTTCCTTTAAATTTCCCAGGGATCACAGCAATATCCTAATGACAAACGTGTCATTTCTCGTTCACCCATGGCTATTAGTCCGGAGCTGCGTGAGTCCATAACAAAACAAGCCAAGGCTGCAGCGGCGGCTGAAATACTTGCAAAACAAATGACAGCGAAACAAGAAGCCATGGCTGATATGGCAGCTAGACAAGCAAAAAAACCTAGGCCAGGTCCCCTTATGACTGAAGCGCGTCCTCTGCCAATGGGTGTGCCCGCCTTCAAGCCGATCCCCAAAAACCAAATGCCATTGCAAATAGCTCAAAGACGGTCTAGCATTGCAGTCGACTCACCCAACTCAAAAACGAGCATAAATAATAGACTAGTGGACTTTTATGCTCAACAAATCAATACTAATCGCACGTTCCACGCTCACAATCCCATTGTATCCCAGCCAATTGCTGTGCCCGCATTCCAAGCAATGCCCAATTCAGTTAATAAAATCACAGCAGTTCTCAAATCCCCTATAGTTGCAGCGAAGCCAATGCAGCAACATGATTTTCCTACAAACAGTAGTCCAAATTATTTACAATTTGAGGAACCTAAATTCGATTTGAAAGACATATCAGTTGAGGAACTGGCCAAAGCGGCAAATGTTAGTGTAGACACCATAAAACATGCGATTTATGTGCGAGAACAACAAATGAAAGCAGAGCATCGTGCCATGTTGGCAGCTAAACTAAGAGAAGAATTCATAAGAACTTCTACATCCACGAGCTCTACAAGCACAAGTACAACCACAACAACATCAACAACTTCCCGACCCACTTTACAGTATCTAGAGAACACGAATGCGGCCGATAGCAGTAAAGCATCAAAGGTAATATTAAAATCAGGTTAATGAAAATATTTAAAAAGAGTGTTTCGCAAATTGTCGCATTTGTTGTGTAAATAAAAATGAGGCAATTAATCCTTTGAGTACCTAGGAACACGGCTGTTCCAAGCCGAAAATTATACATAAAATAGATTGTGAACAAATTTGTTTATTTTACTTTTTTATATTGAATTTGACAATCTATTTATAAATAATTAACTGCTACTCAGCATCGACAAAGTAGTATAACGCTATTTATGCTCATTTGAAATTGAAAATCTGGGGCGCGGACTTTCTCAGTATTTGGCAAGTGACTTACGCAAGTAGGTTTTTAAATACAAAAATATAAACAAAATTCATTTTCTGTTTGTTTTTTCAACAATATAAATTTTAGTTTTCCGACGGATTTGACTGAAACATAAAGCATCTATACTCTAAGGAAGGTCGACATATACTTTTGAACTAGCCACGCCCATTATTTAACGACTTTCACTTCTAAAAAAGTGTGGATGATAAGCAGAGCTTTAAAAGTTAACAAATCAAATATTGAAAGCGTTGAAGTCAATGATAATAAATCAAAAGCAAATGTAATAGCAATTGAGTTTGAAAGTTCTCAACAAATTACGCTCAGCTTAACACCTACTGTAGAGAATTCAGTAAATGAACATATTCAATGGTTATAAAGGGTATTTTTTATAGACGTATAGAACTTTAAGTTGGCAACCGATTTAACAGCTGTCAAGTGATTTATTCTCAGTTTGGCTTGGCAATTCAAAATGAATAGACTCACGCCTGAACAACGCTTGCAAATAGTGCAATTTTATTTCGAAAATAATGGTTCATAATTTTGATTTTCATAAGCGAATTTTGCTTAGCGATGAAGCACACTTCTGGTTGAATGGCTACGTCAACAAACAAAACTGCCGCATTTGGAGTGAAGCTAATCCTCAAGTGTATGTCGAAACACTGTTACATCCAGAAAAACTGACTGTTTGGTGCGCTTTATGGCCTGGTGGAATCATTGGTCCGTACTTCTTCAAAAACGATGATGGCCAGAACGTTACAGTCAATGGTGATCGGTATAGAGTCATGATTACTAACTTTTTCATTCCTGAATTGAACAACCATGATGTCCAAGAGCTGTGGTTCCAACAAGACTGCGCAACATGTCACACAGCTCGTGCCACAATCGATTTATTGAAAGAGACGTTTGGTGACCGCCTAATTTCACGTTTTGGACCTGTGAATTGGCCTTCAAGATCTTGTGATTTAACACCGCTAGACTACTTCTGTGGGGCTATGTAAAGTCATTGGTCTATGCGGATAAGCCACAAACGCTTGACCATTTGGAAGACAACATTCGCCGTGTTATTGCCGATATACGGCCACAAATGTTGGAAAAAGTCATCGAAAATTGGACGTCCAGATTGTACATCCGAGCCAGCCGTGGCCAGAAGATTATCTTTCGGATAAATAAAATTCATGTCAATCGAATAATCCATCGTTGTTTTATTGCAATTTAAAGTTCTACACGTCGCATATGACAGTACTTATTGTACTGAATAAATAACTAATGATAATATCATGAGTAAAAGAATAAATTTTAAAACCAACACAATTTCTGGAATTAAGCACAAATAAAGATTAATATTTTGTTCTACACGTCTATAAAAAACACCCTTTACAAGGTTCTAAATACAATACCTTTCTCTGATAATATTAAATACCTTGGCATAGTGCTTGACAAGGTTTTAGCATATAAACGACATATATGTATATCATGTGATAAAGCCTTAAAATGCGTAGTTTTGGCTATCAGAAAAGAATAAATTTATAAAATACAAAACATGTATTAGTCCAATGGACCAGGTATGGTCTTTAAGTTGTGCAAAAATCTATTTGAAAATATTACAAATTATTCAAAACAAAAGCTGTATTTATCCTTCCTTGGAAATATTCCACTGCAAAAGAACTTTAAACAAGATCGTCTAAAGTCATAAAAAATAAATTCGCTTATTAAGATTTTAATAAGCACACGCAAGGAAAAAAGATGGTTGAATATGGTCACCGCAAACATAGTTTATTCTTCACAAAAATATTATTATTAATTTGAAGCATCTAAACATTATTATGATCACGATAAACATGTTTCTAGTTATTTTAACCATTTTATGTTTACCGTTATAAAGCAACCATATCACAATCATATTATTTTTAATAAAATTTTAATTGAAACCATAAATATGTTTATAGCAAACATAATGATGAGGAAAATATGGTTGAAAGTAAATTGTTTTCTATTTTGTCTCTACCGCAACCATATAAATAAAGTGAGTATAAAACAAAAACTTAATCGTTCAAACACAACTGAGCTACAAAGCCACAAGGCTGAAGTGGTTGAGTGGCGAGTTAATGCTTCTTAACAAAATATTCCAAAGTTCGAGTCAAATAAAATTTAAAAAAATAAATAAATTCAAACCAGCTGTATTATGTAATAAATAAATTTACTTAAACAAAAAGTTTATATTAAAATTTTTATTTTATTTATATAAAATATGTATGTATTAAAAAAATAATAAAAAAAACTAAAAAAAATTAGCCCTGACCGGAGGTTGAACCACAACATCTGCAGTTGAAAGGTATTTTTAATATCTTTGATTTAAAAATATATTTACATGGTTAGATGCAATCATAAATCTAACCATACAATGTTTCCACTGGAATATGGTTGCCTCAACCATATTTTTTCTTTGCGTGCAGTTTTTCTATCTGAAATTTGTTTAATAAACGCTTATTAAACAAAAATGTTTGTTATGAATTTGTATGGAAATAATTAAGACTTAATTGAGAAATTGACCACAAGTTTTGAAGTCAGAAACAGGACTTCCAACTACAAGTTATTCAAAACAAAAACTGAAAAGAAAATGCAAAAAAGGTTGGCACTTAAAATAAAAACGAAATTCTTAAAAAAATTAAGAAGCTCTTCCTATCTTTTTCCTCAGAGCTGTGAATTCATACAATTGTAAATTTATTTAAAAATGCAAGTATTATATTTTAATTGTTGCAATACTATTTAAGTAAATTCTCAAATATTGTAAATTATATAACATTCAATGAAATTTCAATAAAATTATTATTGGATTGAATTTCAACTAAATTGATCGGTTGATACCTTAAACGTGGTTTATTATTATAATTTGATTTTTTAATAATTGACATTTTATAAAAATTGTTTCTTTTTAGGTCATGAACGCACCTAAAGAATATTATCCTGTGGGCTATGACAAAAATTTTGACGACAATTTTAAATCGAAAGTAGATTTGCCTCCCACAACTTTTACTTGCGCCAAACAAAAGCATTTTCCAGGTCTTTACGCAGATACCGATTTAGGTTGTATGGTGAGTATTACCAAATAATTAAAATTGAACCAATAAATCAAGTGAAGTTTACAATTTTTAATCATGAACCAAAAAAATAGGCAAATTGAAACTGATAAAAAATTTCGATATATTTTTGATTTCCAATTAAAAAATTGTTTGGCCTAGAAATAAGAAAATTTGCATAAAAACATGTTTTATTGAAATAATTTTTTTCTTTCTTTTTTATATCTGCAGGTCTTTCATGTCTGCGCTCTGACTGATGATGGTATGGTGCGGAAGTCATTTCTTTGCCCCGAAAACACTTTGTTTGACCAGACTATTCTCAAGTGCAATTGGTGGTTTTATGTGGATTGTGCTTCGTCCAAAAGTGTTTACGACTCTAATATTCCAATTTCAAAAAGTTATCAACTAATGAAATCTCTAACATATTTTTCGAAATTTACCAAAACTAATAATAAAGAAGGAGGAGATTCAAATGATGGTGGCTTAGATATACAAACTCTGAAAGATTCTATTGATAATGCACTCCGTAAATCTATTGATGGTATTGAAAATGAAGCTGAACCTGTCAAAACTACTGCTGAAGACGAGCATCAACAACTAAATGAGTCATAAAAGTTTATTATTATTTTTTTGTTAGTTTAAATTAATTTAGTTTTAGTTCAATAAGTATTTCTGTGTGTCAAGAAGCAAAGAAGTAACAAATTAATTTCATTTTAGTCATTTATTTTTTTTTTTTTTTAGTATAATTTTGCTAGATAAATACATAAATAAGGTAAATCTTTGCTAGAGTTAATGTTGTCGTCGAGATTCCTAAGTTTAGTATTTAAATTTATGCCTACAATTTGTTCAAATTATGAAAATTTTTATTCTCTTTATTCTTAAGGTATTTTGTGTACTACCTACTACATACATACTAAGTAAAGTTTTGTGGATATTTTTTTTTTATTATTTATTTATTAAACCCTTTTTTAAAATAAATTTGTTTTATAAAAAAAAACTGCATTATTTTTAGATATTTTCAATTAATGAAACGTTTTTCTATTTTCGTCCATGTTGCGGAACGTTATGTTTTAAGGCAATTTTAGGTGTGGCCGTGCCGAATAGTAAATATATATATATATATTTTTTTAGTTCTTTATTATTCTTCGGTGTAAATCGATATAAATTTATTTTTACAACAAAAATATTAGGCATGTTTAAATTACAATAAATGCGGGTTTTAGAGTTTCATACTCGTACAAGAAAAAGCAAAATTATACGGATTTTTTACACTATAAAAACAAGTGTTAAGATTTTCATTCGATTTTGACACCAGTTGTTCGTATGCAAAAATGCAGCCCTGATATAATGAAAAGTATAAACGTTTAGAAAATTTTCTAAAACACGACTGAAATTTCTATCCGTATTTTTTGATGTAGTCGTATTGCTTTCACACTATTCTACTTTTTTATTTGATTTAAATTTTTGACAAGTCGTTTTACTTAGTATTACAGTATAAATTACTGTTAACAAACGGTCGGTCATGTCTGATTTTAAGTAACCTATATGACAATTATATAAAAGGTGTCCCAACAAGAACGCAAGATTTAAATTTTAAATAAATGACTGATGCAGCAATTGAATTGTTTCTCTGGCTGTATGACATGTGGCGCCGTCTTGTTGAAGCCACAAGCCCTCCACATTCATTTCTTCAATTCTAGGCAAGAAAAAACTGGTTATCATTTCACGATACCGAACACCATTGACTGTTTGCGCTTGACCTGCCTCATTTTCATAAAAAAATGTCCAATGATTCCTCCAGCCCAAAAACCACACCACACAGTGACACGTTGAGGATGCATTTGCTTCTCGTGAATCACTCGAGGATTTTCCTCACCCCAAATGCGACAATTCTGCTTATTGACGAAGCCATCAAGATGGAAATGGGCCTCGTCACTGAAGATGATTTTATCGGCAAAATCAGCATTTTCATGTTGTCTCTCCAATACACAATTAACGAACTCCCTTCGCTGTCCATGGTCATTTTTTACTAACCTCGTACCTTCTACTAGCAAACAATAACAATTGTTTAAATGTCAAACAATGATACTTCGAATGGCGCCAAATTTAAATCTTGCGTTCTTGTTCGGACACCCTTTACATATACATGTATTTGTGTTGAAGAAATCGAGTCTCATGCTTATGTACGACGTGTGTAATTTCTACTAACACAATCATAATTTCAATGTTAAATAGTGTTACGTTTTTGCCCTATCATAAAAACGTTTAGTTTATTAAGGTTCGTTATCACTACATAGTATAAAGCAAAGTCGCTTCCCGCGTCTGTCCTGATGCAGTTTTTTTTTTAAAGATAGAGTGATTCAAGAGGAAGGTTTATATGTATAATCTTGGAAGGTTTAACGTTACAAATCCGCCCGGCAGGTAGCGCTATAGTCGGTATCTGGCTTATTTGCCTACTACTTGTTTTACCCGGTCTCGCACAGTTCTTTACTCTATGAGTACGATTTCTTAGTGTAAGAAATCGAATATATAAAAGTTTTAAGGCAAGACAACGTTTGCCGGGTCAACTAGTTCAAGATAAAATTTTGTTTTAAAGCTGTGACGTCAAATTAAGCTGTGCATAGTATGTACACTAGAGCAAAGTCAACAAGAGCATGACCAAACGCATTAGGCAGCCTTTTAAAGACGTGTTTGTGTGCATGTATAGCTTAAAAATTTCCATTAAATAAAAAACAAAGCATGTGGCTGTGAAAGTACACATATAAACACATGCATACGTGTGAATACAGCAAAGTTCTATAAAGTTGTGCTGTCGTATTGCTTGTTCTACTGCTTTATTATTATGTTCAGTTTTGTGCTAGTGTCTTTGTGTTCTGGTTGTTCTATGTATGTTCTAGGGGTTCTAGTTTTTACTGCAGTGCAAAACATTTTGTCACTGAAGTATTTGTTTTGATATGCGATAGAACAGTGCTTGACAGTATTTGAAATCAGGGATGATGCTTGAAAGCTGTTTCAAGTATGCTTCTGCAGCCCTTTAATTAATACATTATAGGGTCTCCCATTTATGGTGTAAAAATCACAAACTTATATGTACATACATACATAAATATTCACAAAGTTTTGTTAAAAAAAAAGTAATTTTTTCTAAAAAAATTTAAATTTTTTTTCCAAATTACAAGTTGCTCAATTGTGTTTCATAGAAATCAGTTTTGTCTATGGTTATTTTTGTCAGACAGACAAAATGTTTATATTCATCTCAAAAAAAGAAAAAAAAAATTTAAGGAAAAGGAGACGGGTCACCTTATAATGTTATGATATGACCAAGAATGATAGAAGTATAAGATTACATCCCGCATATAAAATTGAAATTTTCTGCGCAAGTAGCACAAATGGCGTTACACTATGTGTTCCTACTGGCTAATAACGTACAGCTAAATAAGAGAGAGATATAGAGAAATGTATTCTATTTTTTTCTTCAAACAGTGAACAATCTGCGTTAGCTAACGGGAAATTATGCGCATGGCGTAATCTTGTCTTTCTATCATGATTTAAAATAAATCTTAAGTAGTGGACGAATACGTCCTGAAGACACAGAAAACATAATTTTTTGACAGATGATGCTTTAAAGCAATCGCTATTTTTATGAAAAACTTTTTTTTTTTATCCTGAAGAAGCTACGCAAGTTGGAGCGAAATATCGATATAAAAATAAATTTATAAAATAATACCTCAAGCTTAATAAAGAAAAAGGTCAAATAGACTTTGCTTTGTAATAAGTCTTGCACCTATAGAGTAGTTAGAAACTTTATATTAATATTTATATATATATATATATCCTAGTAGCTTTAATGAAAAGGATGTAATTGTCATTTCTTTTACATAAATAAAAATTTAGTTACATAAAATTATTGAAGCTTATTACATGCTTTAAAAAATACTTTGTAAAAACGTCTTCAAAGTTTAAAAATTACGAAAAAAAATCAAAAAAAAATTTGTTTGGTTGAGAAATACGCACAGCTTTCTCAAATTTACTTAAAATATACATCCTCAATGTTTTCTTTCTAAATTCGCCGAGAAACTTAAAATCGGTTGATATTCAACTAAGTTACTGGTCTATAAGTGCATAAAGATACGAAAAACCGTTTTTTTTTTAACCATAACTCAAGATTTTGGAGGTGTTTGGCAATTCCAAAAACAGAAAAATAATAGGTCTGTTCAATAACTAAAAATTGTTACGAATTTATGACAATGTGTTTATTAACTAAAAAAGTTTGCAAGGAGAGGCGTCAAAAGAAAGGAAAAAAAATTGAGAGACCAAAAATTTTTCAAACAGCTGTTTTGTGTATATGTTTACAAATCATGTTTTCTAAAAGAAGTTTAAAACAGAAATATTTTGTCAAATTTGTTGAAAATGAATGGCAGCCTCACTAATATACGAGTACAATGTGTATGTTTCTACTTGTCGTTATTTTATGAATTCATTTTTCGTTAAAGTTTCATTTATACATTTTCTGTAGTTGATTCTTTTCTCAACATTCATAGAACAAAGACATATATTAAATTATATGAAAAACAAAATTTGAGAAATTGTAAGAAAATAAAATCTTTTAAGACTATGAAAAGTGTTAAAAATATAAGAAATCAATTTTAGTTTAGTTTAGGATCAGCAGAATCAAGGTTAGAAGATGTTGCATATACGAGTATATGTTACAAAGCTACTTCAACTTGCCCGATTTGACTGGTAAAGTGTTAGTTTGCTTTTTTACGTTTTTGAGAGATATTTTGCAAAATTCCTTTTTACTTTCTCGTTGCTGGTTTCTGCTAGTAAATTAAATAAACACATCTAATATCCCAGGAAATTGTCCTTCATTCTTTTTGTCCACTGTGTAAGGAAGAACTAAACGAATAAATTGATAAAACTTTATTTAAAAACAAAATACATTAAAAATGCAAGTAACCAAAATTTGGCTAAGATAGGCGCTGCGAGCCAACTTGAAATTACAAAAACTTAAGTTTTACTTAAATAACTAAAGCCTAGCACTCACTATCCTACTTAGTCGTACGATCTGTCTAAAAACCCATGTGTGCTAAAAAAGTATGATAGTGTGTATAGAACAAGCAGACTTTTTGACAGGTCTGTCCGATTTTTTAATGCTATGAAAATTTTCATAAAATAAATTTTATCTGTGCGATCAGAGTTGCATTTTCTATGTTCAAGGCAGAAAAATAGCAACAATACCAAGCTTGTGCTTTGTTTATACAAATTTTTAGGTTATTTTTCATTGTACATATTTGTAAAAAAAAAAAATATATTTTGCGGCAAAGAAGAAAATGAATACTTTTAAAAATATTAAGGTGAGTAAACATATGTTTTTGCATCTTTATTTGTATAATAGTGTGGCATAAAGTTCGCCATTTTAAAGCGATTTCTTCAAGTAAGACAGAATTCTGTCACACATTATTTTGACATAATCGTACGATCGTGCAGGATAGTCAGTCAGTACCTTAAATACAAAATGTATACCCAAAAATATTAGTCGATTTCTTTTACATTTCTAGAGATATTTCTTCTACTTAGCATCAAATTTGTCCATGAAATTTTTGAAATTCGAAAATAATGAAACAAAAAAATTTATTAAAATTTAACACTTTTCTCTTTCACATGATGTTAAACACATTAAAAGTGTAGAAGAAAACAAAAAGCAGAAGAAAACAACAAAACAAATGGAAAAAGCAGCTTTAACTTTATTAATGAAAAACTTGAACAAACAAACAACATACTCGTACATACCGCCACAATTAAAGTTAAACACAAATACTGCAATTCATAAATATTAATTGCAACATTTATTATGTTTTTTCTTTTTCTTTCTAATTTCTATTTATTTCAAATAAATTCATTCGAAAAATGTGGAAAGACAATATTTTTGTTGCAACTGTGCGAGTATTTTACATCCGGTTTGGCTGCTCCTTTTGTATCAACTGTTGACGATGGTTGGCTGGCTGGGGCTGGCTCTTTGGCTAATGTTTTATTTGGCAATACAGAAAGTGGTTTTTCCGGTGGTAACATTTATTTATTTATCATTATTACGTGAAAATTGCATTCGTGTGTAAAAGTAAAAGCGTTTTGCAAGTTTTTTTTTTTTTCTTTTTGTTAATTTTTTGATTGTTGTTCACTGACATTGAATTTTCTAATTTTTTTTTTCTTCATTTTTTTTTTTTTTTGGCGTTTCAAATTCAACGACAACCTGTTGGTTGGTTGAATCACATTGCACCATTTTATTCATGCAACGTTCAGAAGTTGTTGATGTTTCAAGCTGAAAGGACGTTTGTGTGCATTTAGTAAACATTTTAAAACGTTTCAAAATAAAAAAGGTGAATCAATTTCCTTAACAAAAGAAAATAAAATAATTTAAAATTAACTAAAATTTCTTAATTATTTGGCAATTTGGAATTGCGACATTAAAATGTTTATTCGTGGTTTCTTAAATTAATAATTTACGGTTATTAAGATTATCCCTCGGTGTTCAAAGCTCCTGAAGGCCTAATTATAATATGCATAAGCTGGCTTAAGTAATTGTGCGATTACATAAAAACTGTATATGTCAAATGTCATTTGCTTAAACAAACAGCAAAACTTATCGTACATTCGATACGGAATCAGCTGTTTTCATAAATACAGAAATAAACAGGCTAAATTCGGATGTGCCGAATTTATTTAAATTTTCAAAAAAAAAAATTAAATTTTTAATTAATAATTTGAATTTAAATTTAATTAATATCATTCTCTTTAAATAAATAATTAATTTCAGTTAAAGAAATCAAAAATTAAATTAAAAAAAATCCTTATTTTTAAAACTAAAATATTTTCAAAAATTAAATTAAAATGGATACTCAATTTTTACATATAAAAAAAAAAAAGAAATTCCAAGAAATTTTAATCTGGTTTTTACAGAAGACGAACAATTTTTAAATTATTTCTGAGTATTTTTCATAAAAATTTTTTAAACGATTAGAAATTAGATGGTTCATGTCGTTTAAACAGTAAATAAGACTGCAGAGTAAATTTATTTTAAAGTGCTTGCAAATGTTTTTTAAACCAAACATATTTTATAGCATGTTCACACGACGAGTTTCAATGCTGGTTTCGCTGTCTGAACCTCGATTGTGAAAATTTGCGTTCAGACGACACATAATGAGTTTCATTTGACAGTTGCTTTGTTTTGTTTTTTGTTGTTTCGCATTTGCCCGCGTTTGTTTTTTAGTTTTGAAATGGATAAAAAAGGTAAATTTTAATATATAAATATATGTATTTTTAGAAAAAATAATAATTTATAAAAAATTTATTTATTATTTCAAATAATTTAATATGTTGTGTTATTTATTATGTTTATTTTTATATTTAAGCAATTTAACACTCTTTCCTTTGTTTCTTACTAATACATTGAAATGCTTGCAAAACAATAATATTTCTTTGTTTACAATTTGTTTTGTTGGACAGCTAGTTAAGATAAACTAGCGATAGAAACTAGGGATGATACTAAATTTTCATGGTTTCGGCAAGAGTTTCAAAATGAAACCTGCAGATTCGCTCACTTAATTTTGTATGGCGAATCTTCCTGTTTCATTCGAGATTGGGATGTGAACCCTCGAAAGAGAGCGAACCTTGTCTCGTCTGAACATACTATTAATAAGATTTCTATATTCGTAGTTCAATTAAAAGGCACACACATCCATACACACGTTTGAATAAGACTGATTGCCTGGTTTCGTGTTAGTGTGCACAAACATTACGCACATGTTCAGCTAAAAAAGTTCCATTAAAAAACAAAACAAATTAATGAAAATCTCAAATATCGGTTGTATTTTTTATATTTCTCGGCCATTTATGGACCAACTACTCTCATTTTTTGCACAGACACTACGACTGCTTTTTCCGTTAAAACTGTATACCACATTTTTTTTATCCGCTTTGTATTTTACAGAAAATGCCCAAAAACAACATAACAAAAATTAATAAAAATCTAAAATTCCGGTTGAATTTTTTGCACAGATATTATCAGTGCTGTTCTGTATTCTGACTCTGAATTTTCGGAATTGAAAAGTTCAGCACCTCATAAATACTTTGTGGTCCATTTTAGAATTTTTAAAATTTTGTTTTTGCTTTATTTTTCGTGCGAAATTATTGGTAGAATTAAAAAAACATAAAAGTTTTCATTTAATAAAAAGAAAAAAAATTAATTTCACATTTTTGCAAATCCGTGTGGAATACAAAACATGCTCGTATAACTCTCATTTTTGACCAAACTGCGTACCACGCTTAGACTAAATAAGCAAAAAAAAACTCACTCAGAAAATGGTCAAAAATAGAGATAGTTGCGGTTTTAGACTCATAGCTAGACCATTTATGGGCGGATTCGCTTAGAAACGGCTGACATTTTGGTATACTAAACTTTTCTGTAGATCTTCTAGGGATTTCAGAAAGTTGATTTCAAAGACTACACAGACAGCGGGACATCCCTAAATCGACTTGGCTATTAATAAGGATGCAGAATATTCTTCAGATATGCAATTGTGACGAAAGTTTATAAGTACATTATATCCACCTAAAACTTTCTTTTAAACTACTTAAGCAATTGACAGACTTTTCGTTCAATTTTGACACTTGGTTAAGTTTTATTATGCATATTATAGTTAGGCCTTAAGTTCGGCATGTACCAGTAGTCAGCAGTGGTGATTTTATAACTCAAATAACTAATAGTGAGTTTATATTTATAAAAAATAATTTTCAGTTATAAATGATTTCCTGAAATCTCTATTTCAACTGGGTTATTTATTCTAAAATTACCGTTATCCAATGTCTTCTCTGCAACATCTGCACAAGTGCTTGTTTTCTTAAAAAAAATTTAGTGCCAAGGCCAATTTTGAATGGGCTGGTGGTAAACCTATTATTTGCAATAATTTCCATATTATAATGGTTTCTGAGGAAAGAAAAGAATTGGAATTGCTGAAAAATAATTATTTTAAAAGTGACACTCTTAGACACAAACAATTTTTATGATTTCCGGTAGCTTTTACTAATAACTTGTCAGCTTTTTTATTGCCCGAATTAAGTTCAAATTTAATTTTTCATGACAATCGATAACCAGTACAATTTTGATTTTCAGATCATGTCCTTAAAACATTTTGTCTTCCTCATTTTGTTAACACGTAAGTATCCTTCATATAAAAGTCTTTTTGTATATTCTGTACTAGATGTATCATGCTTGCATATCCATAATTGAAATAAAATTTTTCTTTTGGTTTCACCTCCATCATTAGCATCGTTGACTGCCACGCGCAAAATAAAAAGAAAAGGCCAATATATACATCCACAGCCACATGCAGCACCCCATGTGCCACTACCGGCAAGTTCTCCTGCTCCTGAGCCACCACCTTACCATTTTGAGGAAGTTCATCTGGAAGAGTATAATGCAGAGCCAAAAAGATTTGCACATGAACGTTACGGTCAACAGGACAGCTTCACCTCACAGGACCACTATGGCCAACACACCATCCTAAGTGGCACTTATCTCATAGATAATGGTTTGCGTAGCATTGCCAAAGGTTCTGCCGATCAAGCCAATTCAGCAGTTGCCTCACAAAATGCTGCTGGCAAGCAAGCAGCTTATGTGGCAAAGAGTTCATTGGCTCAGGCCGCATCACAGGCAGCCGGTACAGCTGTGGCCGTGCTCAAAGGCAAAGAAGTGTTATTGCAACGCCTAGATGAGCAATTTTCTGAAGCCCATAAGGTAATGCAAGGTGAACTGCAGCAGCTACAGCAGGCTAAACGTTCAGCCAAAGCAGCCCAATATGCCGCCCAACAAGCCCTCAATCATGTCTCAATCTTAACAGCAGCACTTAATAATGCTCAATCAGCTTCCGATTTGGCGCAAAAATCTGCATCTGAGTCTGCCGCTGAATTGGCTTCACAAATCGATATGGTGGCACAAGCGAAAACAAAATTGGAGCAAATAGAAACACAATTGTATACGGCACGCTTAGACTATGAGGAAACAAAAGATGCTGCTGAAAAAGCCACACTCTCAGCACAAGAAGCACAACTTAATGCTAATGATGCTGCATACCATGCGAATGTTGAATTGCAAAGTGAACCCCACAACGAAAGCGGAGTATCAGCAGCACCAACTCATATTGTGCATTTGCCTGAAGCAAATGATGATCACGAGATTCAGCATGCAATTGTGAAAAGACGTTTTAAAAATAATGACAAAAAAGGTTAATACAAAAGGCCATATAATTTTCACGTTTTCTGTTGTCTTTGTTTCTATTTTCTTTGCAAAAAATTATTTTTTTTAATAAATTTCAAATTATATAAGACACGAGATGAGGAATGAATGTTTTATCTTTATATGCGATTGTATGTAATTTGAGTTAAGTGTACGAGTATTTTTAAGATGAGATGTTTTCTTTTTTTTTCTTTCTATTTAATTTATTAAATAAAATACACAAGATTTTGTTTTAAGTAAAATAAAACTTATCACGTTTATTCAATTACGATTACCTACGAAAGTGTTTGCTTTTTTTAAATGCCTTTTAGCCACCAGCATACCCGTAACCCATCCGGGTGGGATTTTAAATTTTCAATCAGTGATAGCTCATACAATTTTTGCAAAAGCAAAAAATGCTTTCAACTCAGTGACTATTTTTTTTTTCTTTTATGGAAAAAAATTGTTTTTCCATTTTATTAATTTGTGTTCTTGGATTTTTTTAAAGTTTTTAATTTTGTCTGCGTTGCTTCCGTTAAATCCACCTTGGTGGGTTGTAAAAAAAAAATATTTCAGATGTATTCCAGTTTTAATTATTCACAACAACGACTTATTATTTACCTCAATAATAAAGGGTGTTTTTTATAGACGTATAGAACTTCAGATTGCAATAAAACAACAATGGATTATTCGATTGACCTGAATTTTATTTATCCGAAAGATAATCTTGTGGCATTACATTTTAAATATGATTTCTGGCATATGACCGCCACGGCTGGCTCGGATGTAGTCCAATCTGGACGTCCAATTTTCGATGATTTTTTCCAACATTTGTGGCCGTATATCGGCAATAACACGGCGAATGTTGTCTTCCAAATGGTCAAGCGTTTGTGGCTTATCCGCATAGACCAATGACTTTACATAGCCCCACAGAAAGTAGTCTAGCGGTGTTAAATCACAAGATCTTGGAGGCCAATTCACAGGTCCAAAATGTGAAATTAGGCAATCACCAAACGTGTCTTTCAATAAATCGATTGTGGCACGAGCTGTGTGACATGTTGCGCCGTCTTGTTGGAACCACAGCTCCTGGACATCATGGTTGTTCAATTCAGGAATGAAAAAGTTATTAATCATGGCTCTATACCGATCAGCATTGACTGTAACGTTCTGGCCATCATCGTTTTTGAAGAAGTACGGACCAATGATATCACCAGCCCATAAAGCGCACCAAACAGTCAGTTTTTCTGGATGTAATGGTGTTTCGACATACACTTGAGGATTATCTTCACTCCAAATGCGGCAGTTTTGTTTGTTGACGTAGCCATTCAACCAGAAGTGCGCTTCATCGCTAAGCAAAATTAGCTTATGAAAATCAAAATTATAAACCATTATTTTCGAAATAAAATTGCACTATTTGCAAGCGTTGTTCAGGCGTGAGTCTATTCATGATGAATTGCCAAGCCAAATTGAAAATAAATCACTTGACAGCTGTTAAATCGGTTGCCATCTTGAACAGTAATGTCAACTTAAAGTTCTATACGTCTATAAAAAACCACCTTTTATATGACAAATTTCACATTCGATTTGTGTAAAATAATGCTCAGTATATGCACGACTATCTGGTATTTAGCAGGTTTTTTAATTCACGATACATGTAGCATCTTTTTAAAAAGGGTATGTAGTTCTTTGTTATTTTTTTGAGTAAATATATACGCAACATGAAAAAATTACACATTATTACTTGAAATATTTAAAAAAAAAATTAATGGACCCACCTTGGCATTTACGTAAAAAATATTTTAGACAACGAATCAATTAAATCGTCATGATCGAGTTTATTTTGGGCTCTTTTTCATTTCTAGGCTAACATTTCCATTTCTCCGGAAATCTTTATATCTATAATGGGTGCGTTCATAAGACGTAACTGTTGTGCAACTGTTAAGAGTTCATCTTAATAATAATGACATATCAAAAAGTACCAAAAAAAAATAATAAAAAGTACCAATTGTTCTCTTAATGATTTACACTTTGCTCGTTTTCCAACCTTGTACTTGTAAGATCGTTATCATTAATAAATCAAAAAGTACCATTAAAATGAATAAAAAGTACCATTTTATACACTTAATGATATCTTATTTCGTTCAGTACCATTTAATTCTACTCTCACAATTCTAGGTTTTGCACATAACATAAAAATATCATTAAAATTAATTAAATATATAGGCCAAACTTATTCCCCCTTTTGGTACTTTTTTCTCCTTTAAAATTTATTTTGTATACAAATACAATGTTACAAATTAATAATGAAATGTTCATATCCTTTATCAATTTACATTAAAGTACATATTTAGAAATAGTAGCAAAAAAGGGTACATATTTTACCCCTTATTTGCTCGAATTTTAAAAAAGTGCCAATAAACATTCGACATTTTTCAGAAGAGAAGAATACAATTTAGTTTTTGTTGCTGTGATTGTTAGTTTGAAAAATAAATGGAGTAATAAAATTACCAACATTAGTTTTTAACCTTTTTATGCCGCAAATGTACAAATATCAAAAAGTACCAAATACCTAACCGCTTATTTTTTTAGTAGCATATTTTGTAGTCTAAACTTTGGCGCTATCTGTGGTAAAGGGTGGTTAAATTTTAAGGACCGATGTTGAATGTGAACCTCACCTAAGTCAAGTTTTTTTCTGCATTTCATTTGACATTTCAGACTAACTCAATTTGAACCATGGAAAGATACACAATCGAGAAACGCGTTAAAGTTATTCAGGCCTATTATGAAAATGAAAATCAATTTTCGAAGAAAATCATCTTCAGTGATGAGGCACATTTTCGCCTCAGTGGATTCGTCAATAAGCAGAATTGCCGCATTTGGGCGAATGATAATCCAAGAGTGATTGTCGAAAAACCAATGCACCCACAAAGAGTGACTGTTTGGTGCGGTTTATGGGCTGGCGGCATCATCGGGCCATATTTTTCCCAAAATGAAGCCGGTCAGGCAGTTACTGTGAATGGTGTTCGCTCTCGTGAAATGATAACGAACTTTTTATGGCCCGAATTGGAAGATATGTATGTGGACGATATGTGATTTCAACAGGACGGTGCTACTTGCCACACAGCTACCGAAACAATCGCTCTTTTGCGCGACAAATTCAATGCTCGTGTTATCTCACCTGGTGGTGATGTCAATTGGCCGCCAAGATCATGTGATTTGACACCGTTGGACTTCTTTCTTTGAGGTTATTTGAAAGAAAAGGTGTACCTCGATAAGCCAGCAACAATTCAAGAGCTAAAGAATGAGATAATTCGGCACATTAACGGCATAGAACCTCAATTATGCCTCTGCATCATCGAAAATTTGGACCATTGGATGGAGGTGTGCCGCCGAGATCGCGGCGGCCACTTGGCCGATATTTTGTTCTATACATAATTGAACCATACGATATTATCATAATAAAAAGAAATGACAATAATTTTCTAAATATTTTGTGTTTTATTCAAAATCAACATCGGCCCTTAAAATTTAACCACCCTTTAGTTCCGGAGATATAAGAAGTTCGATTTTACCCATTTTTTACCCCCTTAACATTCGAATTTTCAAAAATCCCTTCTTATTCGTCCCACACATTGGGACAGGAACCTGCTTTAGCCGTTTAGGCTGGGCAATGATAATAAGTCAATCAGTTAGTAACGTTACTCTTTTATATATATAGATTAATAAATAATATATTGCTACATTGGTGGGTTGGGACCATCCCAAGCTACATCTATTGAGCTAGTAACGCCACTGTAATACACCAGAGTAACACAGGTAACATAAATAAACAAAATTTCCCAAAAAACATTTACAAAAGTACAGTGTGGGCCAAAAGAAACCAAGGGGTGTAAAAGTTTAATAACTTTTTTGTTTATTAACTTTTTTTTATTTTTTCTTTCAGATTATATAATATACAAAATGGAAATTTTTTTACACTAAGCATGAAAAATGATGTCTCTTAAATGACCACCGTTTTCAGCTTCGCACTGATGGGCTTTTTTTAGAGCATTTTCCATAACATCTTTCAAACTTGTGGCTGTAGCGTTCGAATTTCTGCAACAATGTTTGCCTTGAGTTCAAGGATTGTCTCTGGCTTGTTCACATACACTCGCTCCTTCAAAAAACCCCAAAGAAAATAGTCGGGTGCTGTCAAATCTGGCGATCGCGCTGGCCAAATAATTTCCGAATTTCGAGAAATTATTCGCTCTCCAAAAATTTGACTTAAAAGTGCCATTGTGTCTCGGGCAGTATGGGCAGTGGCTCCGTCCTGCTGAAACCACATACCAGGTCTGTTTTCAAGAGCAGGATGTAAAAAATTTGCTATCATAAAACGATACCGCTCTCCATTTACGGTTACAGCACTTCCATCTTCATTCTCGAAGAAGTAGGGCCCAATGACATTTTCAGATGTGATCCCACACCATACTGTACACCTGATGGGGTGCAATTGGCGTTGATGAATGGCTCTTGGATTTTGAAAACCCCGGAACCTACAGTTCTGCTTGTTAACAAAGCCATTCAAATGAAAATGAGCTTCATCACTCATAATCAAATATATATATTTTAAAAAAATAATAAAATTCTATTGTTCTGGTTCTCTGTTCAGTTGTGAACCTCTCCATTATAAATTCTCCAAGTGATGTCTATATAATCTGAAAGAAAAAATAAAAAAAAATTAATAAACAAAAAAGTTATTAAACTTTTACACCCCTTGGTTTCTTTTGGCCCACCCTGTATATAAGTATTTTATTTTTTATTCCTCTCTTCTCTTTTTTCGACTAAAATTCTCATTTGGTGGATTGGTATAACGAAATAAGTACTCAACTGAAGATTCAGAGTAGCGTTTGATAAAACAGCTGTATGGATATGCTTCCCCTCTTAGTACATATTGTAAAGGGTGTCCCAACAAGAACGCAAAATTTAAATTTTAAATAAATGACTGATGCAGCAATTGAATTGTTTCTCTGGCTGTATGATATGTGGCGCCGTCTTGTTCAAACCACAAGCCCTCCACATTCATTTCTTCAATTCTAGGCAAGAAAAAACTGCTTATCATTTCACGATACCGAACACCATTGACTGTTTGCTCTTGACCTGCCTCATTTTCATAAAAAAAGGTCACTCGAGGATTTTCCTCACCCCAATTGCGACAATTCTGCTTATTGACGAAGGCATCAAGATGGAAATGGGCCTCTTCACTGAAGATGATTTTATAGGCAAAATCAGCATTTTCATGTTGTCTCTCCAATACCCAATTAACGAACTCCCTTCGCTGTCCATGGTCATTTTTTTTACTAACCTCGTACCTTCTACTAGCCAACAATAACAATTGTTCAAATGTCAAACAATGACACTTCGAATGGCGCCAAATTTAAATCTTGAGTTCTTGTTCGGACACCCTTTACTAAGGAAGTAATTTTTTCTAAAATTTTCCATGAGAATATTATGGAATATCATGGAAAATAATGCATTTTGCACACCAACATAAATTCGAATTAATTTTTTTTTTTATATTTTCATATTGGTTTATTAATCTTAATTAATTTTATATCAATATTTCACTATAATTAGATATGGAGAGTGAAAATATAAATATTTGGCTGACACAGTGAAGGGTATATAAGACTCGGCACAGCCGATTTTTTTTTTAATCTTTAAATTACCCCTTAAACAAAAATTGAAAGGAGAACTTAACTTGTTTTATTCTAAAAAGAAGTATTTACTTATTCAATTAGTGAGTTACATAAATGAACGATATTAGAGTCACATGCACTCAAATAATAACCCTAAAAACCAACTGACTAAAAATTCTACCAATGCCAAGCCAGTTCAGTTTACTTGCTTTTTTTCGCATAAAAATCAATTATCTCTGATTAAAAAAAAATTTAATAAATATCGTATATTAAATACATAGAAAAAATATAAAAATTAAAATTATTCATTAAATAAAAAATAAATAATTTTTGCATGTAAAAACATTCGTCTTTTCCAATTGTATCGAATCGATAGTCAGCAGGCTATTGCAAAACTTCTTAGTAAAATGGTTGGCGTGCTAAGATTTGGTGTTTCCTTTTTTGCAAAAGCCCTTGCCTGAGTTGGGCCATATGCCGCCTTGCACGCTGAGCATTAACTTTAGCTTCATTCGCTGCACAAACGGCCTTGTAGGCGGCCTGCTTCGTATTGGAAAAATCTGCTCTAGCAGCATTTAATTGCCGCAATAATTGCTCAACACGACACTTGGCCGTTTCTAATAATTGATTTTTTTCGACCAGTTCTTGTTGAGCCCCAGCAGCTGCCTGTTCTGAATTTCCAACATTTGATTGGGCCACCTGGACAGCAGATGTTAGAGTTTTTAGCTGAGCTTGAGCCTGTTGAGCAGCCTGTACGGCGGCTTGAACATTTTGTTGCGCATTTTGCAGTGAGGAGGATTGCTCTTGCACAACGCCTTCGGCTTCATGTACTTCCAGTTCAAGTTGTTCTACAATTTGTTGTTTTCCCGCCAAAGCAGCCTCCGCTGCTCTTGCTGCTTGCATGGCTTTTTCAGCCAACTGCATTTTCACTTGATGTGAGGCCGCCTGGCCGGCTTCCTGCTGAGCTTCTGAGGCAGCTTTAGCTTCTTGAGCAGCTTTTTGGGCAATATTAGTTGCTTTTTGTTTTGGGTTGCCCCGCGACACATTAGCATGAAATGTGCTACAACCCTCGTCGCCACTACAATACCGTTCTGCCACACCTTCAAAATTTCCACCACCGCCCAAGCCCAACTCATCAGCTGTATCAAATTCTGCATACAAATCGGGCATCATGCGTTTTACATGTTTCTTAAGAAAATTATTAACAATCTGTATAACTTTTTTTTTATCAGGAAAAGTTTCAATTAATTTACCAACTGAGTTGTATATCCTCGAGCAATTAATGTGAAATTACTTAATTGATAAAATATTAATAAAAATATGAGTTTCATTTCGATTTTGTTTAAAAATATTTTGATTTGAGTTTTATTTTTGATCAGGGTATGAAAAAGAACGAAATGTTTCATAAACGTTTGCTGAAAAGTCAAAATTTTTCAAAATTCTTAAACCATTTTTTACTTGAGTTGTGAGAACAACTACCGCCTATATTTTGAAAAATACAAAACGTTTAACTTTTGCGATTACGATTTGGAATCGCAAAATAGATACTTCGCAAAACGGTTTTCAAACCTCAAACATACATTGAAGCAAACTGATGAATATTTCGCCAAGTACGTAAGAGTTAAAGAGAAAATTAAATGTTGTACAATTCAAATTAAATATATTTTCTTTTTATTAAAAAAATAATAAATAAAAACTACGACTTTAAAAATTCATCTTAGCTGCGTTCCCGTACTCTACTTTGAGAGCCCGCGGGTGCCCAAACTTACCCAAAGCTGTTCCTGTACACAAAATTTGGGCAAGTGAGAGAGAATTTGAGAGAATAATATTCTTCTTCAGCCCACAAAATTTCTTCGGGCTGATTTGGAAACTGTGCAAAACGTTCAGCTGTTGAAAAAAGTAAACAATTAAAATGTAAAAAAAAATTTTTTTGTAAGAGTGTATATAAAAATATGTTTATTAAAATATGTAACATTTTCATTTTTAAGTAATAAAAATTTGAATTTCGTTACCGCCTTTTGTGCTGTTTTGTATTAAAATGTCAAAACACTGTGAAATTTTTTTGGGGTAAAAATTAGGTTTTTGCTGTTCCCATACTCTTAGGCATTTTAGTCTCTAATTGAGAGTTATTTGTCTTTACTCTCATTTGCCCGAACTTTACAAAAAAAGTACTGGATCAGAGCTATTGATTTTGACAAGTGTGTGTCAATTGTTTATTTATTTATAAGCTGACGTTTTTACATAATACATTCTACTATGAAAATAACGTAAGCTTACCTTGAAATAAAATTAATTTTCTCTTTGTTATATAAACTAAAGAAAAAACAATTCTCCACACAAAATAAAGAGTATTTTAAAATTAATAAATTTAAGGTTCCGTTGTGAAAAATAATTCATGTTTTGACAAAATCTAATCAAAAACAATTCAAATTAAGTGTATTTAATCATTTTGTTAAGCAATTCAAAGCAAAGTGCTTAAAATGCTGCAAGTGATTTGATATCGCAAGGCAGTTTGCTTACCGGTTTTAAATGATTTTGTGCATAGAACATCTTTTTCGTGATTTTAAATCATTTGGAAAACATGCCTGAGAATCATTTTGTTAACGAATTTAAATCATCAAGTGAATTGCTATCGTAAGGCAGTTAGCTCACCGAGATTTTAACGTTTTTGTTCTCATACATTTGCCGTGAATTGAAATCACTTTGAAAAAAAAAAATTATTATTGATCACAGCACAAGACATACAACTTTTTATTTTGTTTATTGTACAGCTAACTGTGTTGGCACTAGCGGGAAAATAATTTAAAATGGGGCATTTTTGTTTTTATTTTTAAAGGAAAAAAAAGACTATTTTTATTATTTTTTTATATTGTTTAATTTTTTATTTTTTGCTGTTGTTTATTACATTTATATAAGTTAAGGTTTAAAATTTTCTTTAATATTTTCTTAATTTCCTTTTTTAATTTATTGGTTTAATCATAATTTTTTTAATCTTGTTAAATTTTTATAAATTTTAATTTGCTTACGAATATGTTTCTAAAAAACTTTATACAATTTAGACAAATAATATTTATTTATTTAGATGTGTGTGTGTATGTATACAAAAAAGATTATTTGAATACTTTTTTTCATAAACGTTTTTTTACTTCACATTACGAGTAAAATAATAATACCAAAACAAATATGTGTATAATTTATAGTATGTGTGTACATATGTATATACATATATAATTTTTTATAATAAATAAATCTGAAAAACTTAGACAAGGATGACAAAATGAGTTAAATTTAAATATTTATTTATAAGAATAAAAATATCTTTTAATATAAAAATTCCATTGAGAAAACAAGAGTGTGTGTGGCTGTGTGTTTTAAGCATGTGATGTTTCTTTTTTTAGTAATAAACTGTGTGTGTGTGTGTGTGTGTGTGTGTATGTGGTTATAAATTTAAAGGCTTTTTTACTTTATTAAAAGCAGAATTAATTTTTTTTATAAAGATCTGAAATTTACATTCCTCCCACCATCTAAAACAGGCCATTTTTATCTGAGCAAACCAATTTAGACGAGTGTGAGAAAATTAAGCCCTAAATTTGTTTATAAAGTAAAAGCCTAATTGATGAGGTTAAGTATTATTTGTTGTGCTTATGACACAAATGTTATTCACGCAAAAAAAAAAAAAACTGGGGGTTTTGTATTTGTATAAGTATATGTATTTCGATTCGAATCGAAATGTAGCACCTTCGAAAATCCAGCAGAATTGTATGAACAATTTTGAGGTTACTTTCAAAAATGTTAATTTTTTTTCGAATGTTCTACATAATTATTATTTTTTTAATTGAAAATTCTCTTCGAAAGCCATTTCGATTTGAATCGAAATACATAATACCCCCTGATGGACCCAGGTCGCATTCGATTTAGAATACCAGTAATCGAAATTTTACTTGAAATCTTTCAATCAAGTCAGTGATTTTTTTATAATATTACAAGAAAACAAATAAAAAGAGAAATGTACTATAGCCGCTTTTTTGTAAATGGAATCTAAATTTGTATCAATATACTGATGAGGAAAATAAATAAATATCTATACCTTTAATATAAATAGTATATTTGACTTCTAATATATTTTTTTTATTTTTATAGCGAAACGACAAAAAAAATGTTTCAAAGTTTCGAAATAAAGAACCACTTACATTCGAACCATTTTGGGTTTCACAATGTCACTGTTGCAGTGGTCTAAAATGTGCTTTCTTCTCGTCTTTGTCATGAAAGAAAACAAAATGAGTTTTCTTTAGCATGCAAAAGGGAATGTTTCTTATCAAAAATTACACTCATTTAATTTTTAGTACAGCGGCTACTCGTTTAATAAAATTATTCGATTTCTTAACATAAATATTCTTTTAGATTAGAATTTTAACAAAATTTTTTGTTATGAATACCACCAAATCTCAAATGCGCAAAAAATACAAAAAAAAAATTTTTTATTTGCTATCAATTAGCGCTTTCCAGATGATATTTGGTTGGTAACATAACGTAACATTTAGGAGACAAAATTTAGGGTAAATAAACATCAAACGTTACTATCACGAATATCATTTCCCTCGAATTTTGTTCGATTTCACTGTAATAGCAATCAAAAATGAATTTCCTACAAATTTACTTTATCGTAAATAAGTTTTTCTCCTTGTTTTGTTCAATTTTTTTGTTTTAATCTGTTCACTTACTTTTAGATGGAGAACACAAGTTTTTTTTTTAATTTAATTTAGCATGCAGACTTTAGGGATTTTTTACCAAAAGAATTAAAAAGTTGTGGTCTACCTATAAAACATTCAATTATATACTGATAAAATCGTTTATTCACAACAATTGACACCTTTACCACAAGAAACCTTCATAAATTGCTCCAGAATAAAAATAAATATTTTTAATTTAATTATTTTATATACACTGGACAATGAAAACTGTTGAACAACAAAAGTTGGCATCTTTACTACTCTTGCTCTTGAAAACTTAGAAAATGTAATAAATTCTTCTTTATTATACATTCATTCTGCACTGATAACGTGAACAAGATTCCCGATAGCAATTTTGCCTTCGCGGGGAATGAAAATTTCGAGTGAATAAGATGTTTCCTTTTATTCGCAATAGGGGTGATGGTGATTAAAATTAGTTTGTTTGTTTAGACATAATTGTTGCTTTTTAGAAAATCATTTTTTTTTAATTTTTGATTGAAAATTCGACAGATTTTTTTATGTATCATCGTTTTGGCTTTAAAAATTGCATTATTGCAAAATTTTAAGAAACATAACAATTGAACTTGTATACTTTTTTTAAACACAAACAAATAATAACCTTTTTAATTTAGGCCAAGCTTTATATTACAAAAAAAACATACTTATAAACATATAAGTATTATATAATTTTATAAAAATATTTTGTTTTATGCACAAGCAAATTATTGTTTGTTTTATTTTTTTAACCCTGTAAAACTTTATTCACTTAAATTATAAATAGAGAAATAAAACTGAATTTTTATATTTTTCGAAATAAAAATTATAACATTTAAATATTTGTTTGTATAGATGTATATATATATATATATATACACATATATATATGTGTATGTATATAACTATATTATATTTATATTAGTTTTATTAAAATATTTTTATACAAATTAAAAATAAAAGTGAAAGCATTTTATAATTTGCACTTTTTGATTTTTTTTTATAATAACCTTTTTTTTTTCATTGTTAATAAACTAATTTATTTTATTGGAAAATAATAATAATAATAATATTAAAAACATTTTACAATTTCTATTTTTGCATTAAATTATTTATGTTTTAGTAAATTTTTATTAATAATTATTACATGTAAATGGATAGATACGATAGATAGTACGTAGATTTCTTTAAAATCTTATGCTAAACATAAAATATTTAAACTTAATAACAATTTTTATTTAGCTTTATTTTATCTTAATTAATTAATTAATAATAAATATATTGGATAGGTTTGTTATTGTTTGATTTTGCTTTAAAGAGATTTGTTTCATAAGCTATAAATTATTTCTGTTAAGCTTAAGTTAGTTGTGTTTTCTTTTTACTTTTTTGTTTGTTTTGTATTTAGTTTTGTTTAACATTATTAATTAATAAAAAATAATTTTTTTGTTTTGTTTTTTTATATTATCGAATACTGTTTAAAAATAAAAATTACTTAATAAAACTTTTCATTTAATAATATCATCACGTTTAAATATTGTTTATTTATGTTTTTTTTTCTGTCGTCATCATATGGTATATTTGTAAACTTAAAAAGAAAAGGAAAATATGTAAACGTTTTTTATGTATGTATTTATATTTTTTCTAATTTTAAAAAAAATTCAATGTAAGGATTTCTGGAAAATTAGCAACATTAAAATACAAACTATTAAAAATTTGTTTTAAAAATCTGCTTCTTAAGCTTTAAGGCTAAATATTAATCGCTATCACAAGCTTTCGTTTTGTTTGTTTAGAAGGAAAGCTGCTGATAACGCTCGTTATCATGGGAAAAGTCAAGCTTTCATTTTTTTTATATATTTTTTTTATTACTTTCATTTCAAATAAACTATTCAAGGACGGCTCATAATTGCATAATCGTTAATCTAAAATAAATAAAAGATATGATGTAAAATGTATAAAAAATAAAAAACTCGACTGCCGTAGGAAAATTTGAAGGAAAAGTAAGTTTAAGATTAAACTCAATATATAAATCTTGATTATTTGACCTTTTCTATGCGAAAATATTTATTTATTTAAATAATTAAACTCAAAATAATTAAAAAATTAAAACAGCTAGTTTTTTCAAGCTTCAAATTAGATTATAATTAATTATTTTTACTAATTTTGTGTAGCTTCTTTTTAGGAAATTTATAATCACTCATATTCTGCGTTTCAATGCGAATCGAAATTTTCTTAAGTTTGGTAATTTTGGTGTTCTGTGTTTCGATCAGAATCGAAATTCCTCTGCTCAACAGATTGACGTTTTGTGTTCAATTCTATATCGTTTCAATCGAATTTTTTTCGGTTTTATGTATTCTGTGTTTCGATCGTAACTACGTTGGTGGAAGTTTTTCTGTTTTTGTTTGTGTAATTAAAATGTATGTAAATAAAAAAAGAAAATGTTTGCAACGTAATAGAAAAACTTTCAAAATCGGTTCAATTATTTTTTATATTGAATATGAAAAGTTTTATTTTATTTATTGCCACCAACAGTTGGCAGGCGCGGAAACGAATGCAGATAGAATTAACGGTATAAAGGATTTCGGAGTAGCCGGTGAAATGCAAGACACAATATTGATTCTATTTCTGCTATTGTTGTACAATAATATACAATATAAAGCCGAAAAGTATCATTTTCGGTTTTACATGATTCCTTACAATGATAATTTAATTTTGTGCTTCATTAATCTTTTTTTTTTTTATTTAACTTTTTTTTTTTGCTCAAAATTTAACTTACAAAATGACTTATTTTTCTCTTCCTATTTCAAACATTTCATAAGACATTACTGTCTACTTCTTTTTCTTTCGATTCAGTTTTTTGTCGGAATATCATCTCTCGATCGTATCGTAAATGGATGCGGGAACATCAAGTTTAAAAATGGCAGATCTGTGTAAAAAACCAAAATGGTGTGTGAAAGGGACAATGATAGTGATTGAAGTAAGGAGAGTGATGGTGGTAATGTAACGGAAATAATAGACGATGACCTCAATAATCATGTGAGTGAGGTGAGGAGGGATGTGGAGGTGTAATTTGCATTCTTTGTGGAGGACAGGGGCATAAAGCCAGAGAGCGGTCCAAGTCTCCCAAGTGGCTAAGAGAGTAAGATATTGTTGGCTAAGCCAAAATAATTAGCATTTGGCAACAATATTTTTTTATCTTTCATTATTCTTTTATTACCATTTCTCTTGGCTAAGACATAAATGAATATTATTAAATCAGTTAGTTCGTTTTTAGTTTTCGTATCAGTCTAGTACTAGAGCAGTAGTCGCTTAAATATTTTTGTGCAACCTTCGTATCTTTTGTAATATAATTTTAAATGTATTTTATTTAATAAACGGAAATTCTTTCTCTGGTTTTTCTCAATTATATGTATTAATTTAAAAAGAAAGAAATGTCAACACTGGCGTCAGTCGTATCCAAAATGTTGGCCCAGCAGACGGAAACGGCTCAGAGACAGCAAGAGTTGTTAGATAAGCTAGCCAACATTATGGTACGTACGAACAGCGCATCAAGCACACAGGCTGCACCGATACCCGACAATTGGAATTTAATGGATGTTCTGGCTAAAATTATCAATGAATTTCAATATGACCCAGAATCGGTCTTATATTTTTCGAGGTGGTATAGCAGATACAAAGCTCTATTTTTAGAGAACACAGAAGGTCTAGACGACGCATCCAAAGTTAGGCTGTTGCTGCGGAAAGTAAGTCAAGAGGTATACGACAAATACGCAAACTTTTTGTTACCACGGAAGCCTCAAGATCTACAGTTTAAAAATAATCTGACTCAACTTGAAACTTTATTTGACTGTAAGGAGTCTTTATTCAGCATCCGCTACAATTGCTTAAAAATTCATAGTCACGTACGCAGGGAGAGTGAATAAGCAATGCGAACGTTTTCTACAGGCTCAAATGTCAACGCAACAATTGAAGTGCCTCATTTTCGTTATTGACCTACAATTACCTGCTTATATGGAAATACGTTGCAAGTTAATATCAATGTTGGAAAATACCACAGACGTGACACTTGAAAAACTTACAGAAGAGATACAACGTATGAATACTCTCAAGAGCGACACAAACCTAGTGGAAGCACAAGCATCACAGTTAAGAGCTGTAAAGTACAGGCACAACCGAAAATTGTCTCGCACAGAAACGTTGAACGACGCTTCAGAAAGGAAGATTTTCGAAGGTCCAAAACGTCCATGCTGGCAATGTCGAGCTATGTATTTTGTGAAAGAATGTACTTACACAAATCATAAATGCAACATATGTAACCGTATCGGTCATAAAGATGGTTATTGCGTTTGTTTTAAAAAACAAAGTACGACTACAAAAAAAAGTAGAAAACAAACACAAAATTTTCATATAAAAGAATCCGTATGCAAAAACACTAAAAAGAACAAAGAACACCGTGCAAATGTGATAGCGAACACATCTATAAATCAGCAGAAAGTACAAACAGTAAAAAGTCATTTAGACAGAAGAAAATTTATTTCTCTACAAATACAAAAACAAATAATAAAATTACAACTGGATACAGCAGCTGATTTATCAATAATATTAAAATGTATAATAACTGGATCAAAATTGGTAAACTTAAATTAATATCGGATGCCTCTAATAATAAAATACCAGTAATGGGTGAATTTTGTACTGAAGTAAAACACAACAATAAAGTACAAACGGCAACAATTGTTGTTACAAATTTAAACAGTCTAAATATATTTGGCACTGATTTAATAGAAAAATTTGAATATTGGAAAAGCAGTTTAGACCATATTTGCAAACGAATTTCAGCAAAACTTTGATGAAACAATGCTTTTTAACCAAATTCGCACACGTTTTCCAAAAGTTATTCAAAACAAAACTGGACATTGTAATCATTTTGCTCTCACATTGTACCCAAAACCCAACAGCACACCAGTTTTCTAATGGGCTACAATTTTAAAATACAATACGTAAATACAAATGAATTTGGAAATGATGATGATATTCTGTCACGCCTCATCGGTAATCAAACACAAAACAACGACTTTGTAATAGCATCAATTCAAATTGAAAATGATTTAAACTTCATTATGCAAGACAATGTCAAACATCTGCCCATAACACAAAATATGGTAAGCGTAGCAACATCAAAAGACGCAGAGCTACTAGAGGTCATTAAATACATTAAAAATGGCTGGTTTCAAACCAGAATCGTTAAGCATTGTTAACAATTACGTGATGAGCGGTGATAGATTGCTAATTCCAAAAGTTTTCAGACATCGAATTCAAAAACAACTGCATAAGGGACATCAAGGTATAGAACGCATGAAAAGCTGGGCAAGATCATATAATATATATTGGCCAAATATCGATGGTGATATATCCCAATATGTGAAACAATGCCAAAATTGCGCTTCAATTTCGAATTCTCCAACAAAAGCACTGCTTAGTTCGTTGCCCATACCAACAGCTGTTTTAGATCGAATACATATCGACGACTAAGAGATAAATATTATTTTGTTATTGTGGATGCATACTCAAAGTGACCTGAAGTTATGCCGATTTCAACAATTTTATCTATTGAAATAAAAAAAATGAGATAAACGAATTCGTATCACGATATGGTCAACCGAAATTAATTGTATCTGATAATGGTACGCAATTTACCAGTAAATATTTTAAACAATTGTGGGAAGAGCGAGGAATCATACACATGCGAACGCCAGCTTATCATCCACAGTCGAACAGACAAGACGAGCTATTCGTAGAAACAATAAAAAAAGCCTTCGAAAAATCATACAGTAACGCTAATCCAGATCATAAAAAAAACTTATTGAATTTCTTATCACAATTTAGAGCAACTTCCAATTCGAGCACCAAACGGAAAATCACCTTTAGAATTATTTATCGGAAGACGAATACAAACGGAGTTGGACTTGCTGAAAACATCGCAAAACACAAATCAAACGAAAAATTTTATTATGGAAAAAATTTACAATAAAAAGCATGGAGCTAAACAACGCAGTTTTGGGTTTTTTTTACAAAAGTTTAATTTCATGTAAGCTTTTAAAAGAATATTAACGTTTGGCAAACCAAATGTAAACATATTTGAATACACTAAAGTGTGGTTAATTTAATAGGATTTATCTCATATTGCGTAAAGTTGGGTAATCTGAATAATATCATTTTTTGCAGATTCCTATGCTTTGAATAAATCGAACTTTTTGAAATTTGGTTAAAACAACCCTCAAAAAATTATATCCTTGTCCAATATGTCTTAAATAAAGTTGATGCGTCTGAGATTTACGATGATTGCGAGAAATTATTTGAGGAGAAGATACGCCTTTTCTGCAAATATCTAGAAATAAAATAAAGAGAAAATCAGTTTCGAAATGAAAACTTGTCATGGCTAAATAGCGAGATATCTTTCCAAATTAAAAAAGAAGCTATTAAAAATACTTCTTCCACTGTGGGACGTCTAGAGGTTCCATTTTGCAAAAAGTCAGAATATGGGAAAAGAGCAGCAGCGGAGCTTTCAACGGCTATAGTAGGACTAACTTAGCTGCAGTTCTTAAGGAAACCATAGCAAGTCCAACAAGACCTTCCAACATTAAAAATATGTCAACCTAAGCCAATTGATCTTTCTGCAGATGAAGAGTTAGCTTTTCTCATAGAAAACAGTTAACAACAGCACAGTATAACGCAATACGTGGTGAAAGTAAATCGAGAAACTGTGATATTATCCTCACTATAACCAAATTCTAGCTGCGAAGTCAATATGCCGACCAGAAGGTATCAAAGTAACTGAGACCGTAGTAAGAGCTCCTTTAGAATCTGTTGTGTTACATACTGCCAATAGAATTGTTGAAATTAAAAAGGGGTTTTTGAAGCCGTAATGGTGTCTGAAAATTCTGATCATTTAAAATGTGAGTTAATTTTTAGGTACGGATTTGACAGTACAATTAAACCACTCAGACTCGTACTCTCCTCTGGAACATCAATTTGGAATAATAATACGCCCCAGTCAACAATTAAGTTGGAATTCGTTAAGGAAACGAAGGAATTTTGAGAGAAGAGTTGGACTTACGAAAAGAAATTGATGCTTTACAAAATTTACTTATACATATTGACAATGGAAAAACGGTACAAATATCATTCAAATTATATCTAACATTAATAGATGGTAAAGTTTTAAATATTTTGACGCGGACTAAATCGATTCAAGCTTGTCCTATCTGTAGTGCGACGTCAACGGACTTCCTTAATATTCATGTGAAAGATTTCGTGCAAGAGTCCAACATCAAATTTGAGCTAAGTCCCTTACATTGCTGGATCCGTTTTTTGATCACAAACTTAAAGTTTCAAAGAGAAAAGAAGAAATTCAAAATGCTTTTTGGAGGAAGCTGGGTCTTCATGTGGATATGCCTAAAGTTGGTGGCTTCGGAAGCACCAACGACGGAAATACAGCCCGTCGAGCTTTCTCTAGTGATGAAATTTTCGCTCTTTGAGATTATGCATATGGATCATTTAGGGCCGTTTATCAAAAGTAGCAAGGAATACGAATATCTGTTGGTTATTGTAGATGCATTAACTCGGTACGTTTTGTTGTGCCTAGTAAAATCGACGAAAACGAAGTCAGTGGCAGATCGTGGAACAGCATTCACGTCAAATTGCTTTGCATCGAGAATAGTATACAGCACATAAAAGTAGCAGTTCGAACTCCCAGGGCAAATGGTCTCGCCGAGAGAGTGAATAAATCAACAGCGACAAATGCAAAAGATTGGGATGCTGAAGTAAGAATTCTTCAGTGGACTCTCAACACTAATGTGAATGCTACGACTAAATATGCTCCAATAGAACTACTGTTTAATTTTCCAGTAAGGGATATAGCAGGCAATAAAATACTAGCAGCAGTGCAAGATGTTATTTGCGATATTGAAAGTTCAATTAATAAGAAACGTGATGAAGTCATCAAGAATATTGAAGAAGCAAGACAGATTTGGAAAATGAGATTTTACTCGAATGTTCTATTGCCAGCACCGGTAAATCTAAAAAGCTTGAAGTCAAGTATAGAGGACCATATATCGTCAAAAAGGTCCTGAGATACGACAGATACCTAGAGGGAGATATAGATGATGCTCATCGTAACCAAAGAACTTTCTCTACCATAGCAAGTAGCGACAAGATGAAACCATGGTGTACAGTGTACCCAGCTGTTGATGATGTCTATGAGGAAAGCCATGTTCTATGTTGATGGTCTAATAACACGAGGTCGAGTTCCATGCAGGATTGGCCGAGTTGTCATAACATATTTATTTTCTAACAGGTTAAACTCTTATATTACTATTACTAATCTGGCAACGCCAACTTTGATCATTCATTATTGGTAGTTAGTTAGTAGAGTTGATTAAACACTTTTGAACAGAAAAGTCTTTTATTTTATTGTACCATCCTGTCCATTTTATAGTCGCTATTAGAAAAGATTGGTAGTTATATCACGACTTTCATGCTTAAATTGCTGTTGATTTTTGCCTAATGTTTACCAATATAAGGACAGAATTTCTCACCCTTCTTTCTTAAGTTCCAATAAACTAGAAGATATATCAACCATTTTATCAGATTTCATATGTATATCTTATCATCTCTTGTTCACACCTTAACACCTTGGTTGTAATTATTACATCTTAACATGCAAGACTATTAATACTTGAAGTTTTTTGCAGAAAATTGATGACCTATCTATGCCATGGTATAGGCCAATATTGAAACAAACTTACCGTTGATACAGATCGTAGCTATAATAATAACCAACTTATATAATCATATCTAAGATCGGATACAAGTTTGTTGCTATATAACTGAATTTTTTGGTGGAGACCATTCATCCTCTTCCTATATGAGGGTATAGGTCGTAGGCAGTATAAACTTATGGTTGGTCACAAAAAAAAAATACCAATTACAACTCATCAACAGCAATAGTTTCAATTTCAACTCAACTGAGTTGAATGGTAAACCGTTACAGCGATTGAAATAATTATATATAAAATGGTACGCATTGAATTATAGATATTAATAAAAACAAATGTGCATTCTTAGCACATTGTCAGAGAACTCTAATTTACAAAAATGCCTTTTCGCTCTTCTCGGCAATACAGTGTAAAATTTTATCTTTCAAAGTATCACTTAAATGTGAGTTGTTTTTAACTTAAATCATTGTACAAACACCAACTTTTTATTTGCTTAATTTTCCAAAACTCCTTAATTGAAATCGTATTTTTTTATTTTCGCTTCTGCCAAAATAACTTGAAGTAGCAAATTAGGAATATTTTTTTTTTATTATTCGTTTCGTTGATATATTTCTTGCATTAATCTGCTGTTTTATTTTTAGCTTCTTTAGTCAATAATTTGTTCTAGTTTCACTTTTTTTATTATATTTTTTCTTATAGCCATTTAACTCGATAATTATTGGTTGGTTTTTGTTATCTATTGCTGTCTTTTATAGTATGCAAATATTTCTCATGCAGTAAGTAATTAGTTATTGTTTTCTTGTTATTATAAATATATAAACTATGAGTATATAATAATTACACACATAAAAATGTTCTTTTCTTTTGCAAAATAACTATAATTAATCACTTTTCTTTAAAAAATCACTTTATGCTTTTCCTTTACAATCTATTTGTTTTTTGTTTTTTTTTTTTTTACTCTGTTTTTATTTCACTCAATTTAAGTACTTGCGACATCTTTTTGAACCACACGAACAGGGTATTTTTTCATCTTCAAAGGGAAATTTATAATCATAGGTCAATTCCTCTCCTTGGACTATGCGTCGTAAGGCAAAAATGATTATATGCTTATGTCCCAAAATATCAACAACTTTGGAATAACAATTTGGCTGAAAGAAAATAAATAAAATATTTTGTTTTTATTAGATGAGCGTGGCAAAAATGATAGATACAAGATAACGCCCTCCCGCACAAATTACGTCACGCGATGTGTTCCTATTGGCTAATAAATACATAATATAAACATAACAGTAGAGAAACTTGTTATTTTTTTCTTCAAATAGTGGACGAACTACGTCATCTAACGGGAGATCATGTGTATGGCATAATCTTGTGTTTATCATTCTTGAGCTGTGGCATTCAAAATTATGCATATTTAGCTTACCTCACAAGAATGATTTATAAATCTTGCTGCATTGCCACGCATAGTGGCATCCACTACCAGATGTTCATCAATTTTAAACATGTAACAACCAATACCACGACTGTTATAATAGCGTTCACGTTGATCTGTTAAAGTGGAACGTATCAATTCACCAGCATATTCAATAACCATTTCCCCTGGGAATTAAAAGTAAACAAAAAATTAAATTAATTGACTTTACTTTACAGTTAAACCATACAACTTCATTTGGCATTTGTGTCAATATGGCATTTTTGTATCTTTCTCTCTACTACTAACTTCCGTAGTAATTCCTTATTTGTTATCATGGTGTAAGAAAACCAGGTGACACTGAGATGCCAGCTGAATCCTGCATGATTGAAGCTCGTTCTGTCAAAAACTAAGAGATATCAATGTGTTAAAGAGAGATCAAAAGCGGAAACAAATGTTTTGTTTCACTCTAGCACACTTCTTGATATCACCCACCGGAAATAATTTTTGACAGGAGGACCCTCAAAAGCAATAACAAAATATATGGGCTTTTTGTAATGTTGTTATTTTTGTATTTTTGAAGTTACCTGGTTTTATTGTACCATGTTTATTATTGAAGGAAAATTATGTTTTTTTTTATAATTTTTAAATATGAGCATTAATGTAATTGTTTTGGCTTAAGGTCATTATAATCTAATAAATAAACACTAATGATATAAGTATAGCTGCGGCGATTTTATATTTATTTTAGCTTTGTTTACTTGTTGATATAATCTTCCGACTATAATTAAAATGGGTATAAGAAGTGTTCATGCTACACAAAAAATATTATCAAAATTATTGGCTTTTATAGAAATAGTTTACTAAATACAGTTAACACTCAAAATGTAAGCGGTAAAAAACAGCAATTCTATTGATAAAACTTTTTAAACTGAAAAAAATTATTTTGTCGCTTGGCATTTCTTGGCAATAACTGCACGTTGGCGCTTTGACTTGGAATTAATCAAGGCTTTCCATTCTATTTTGGGAATTATTTCACACGACTTCTTAGCAGCAACAAAAAGTTGTTTGTTTTTGGTAGGTTTTGCTTACGATTTTATATTGGGTTAAGGTCTGGCGATTTCGTAGACTAGACCATCTCTTTAATATTATTGACTAAAAACCGCTGACAAGCTTTTTGGTAGTATTCTTCGACTTCGAGTAGAAGCATTTCTTCTTCTAAATAAGGTAGCGTAACTTTGTCTAAAATATCAATTAGAGATTTGGTCCATTTTTGTCTTTATGTAATGAATTGGTCCCACTTTACAATGTGAAAAACATGTCTACATTATTATAATTGAAACTCTGCCATTTATGAGCTCTTGAACTTCGTCTAATATAAGAAGGAAAGCCTTTTATAGCATAAAAAATATTTTGCTCTCAATCTTCTAATCTTTCTCCAGTTAGAAACGGTCAGTTGAAGTATTCATATGCAAATTTTAAACATTTGCTGATATGCTTTGCTTTGTTCTCGCAAACGCTTATGAACTGTTTGGATAGATAATTTTATCTGCAATTCTTTTTTGTAGCTCTGTAGCTGACTTAAAGCGGTCTCTTTTTACTATAGCGAATCAATAAACTTAAAAATAAATGGGATATTTCTCCTCTTCAATTTTTTGAGAGTACATTATTAAATTACGTTTTTTTTTTTTAATTTTAACAATGGAGCAATTGGCCTATTTTTGCATAACTTTATGTGTGCGAAGATAAATACGTCTACTTAAATAGGTTTTTTTAAAATATCGCATGCCAGAAATGCCAAGAGTCGACAATATGAAAAATTAATTATTCTTTTTGAAGTTTTGTTTTTTATTTTAGGAGAAAAACTTCAAAAAGTTTTGTTAATTTTTGGTTAGTTTACCTTAGGGCTTTACTAAAATCATAAATGCTCCTCTTATTTACAGTGAAGGGTAGGGTATAAACAAATTAAATTCGGCTGTGCCCTTCTCTGTGCTAGCCAACTTTTCAAATAAACAAAATTGAATCAATGGCAAATATTGATTAAAATATTTTCTCTTGTAAAATTAACGGCAAAAATCGAAAACTACCTTCCAATAAGAGTTCAGTATTCGAATGTTCTATTACACACAAAGCATTTAAAATACACGCATACATACACACTATTATATTAGACCGATTGCCTGGTCTCGCTTTTATGAGTACTTTCGTTAATACGAGTGTGTGTACATACATTACGCACATGTACAAGTATGCCTTAAAAATTTCCGTAAAAAACAATAAAATGAATGAAAAACAAAATTTTAGGGTGACTACTCTGTATTGGGATGCGGTAGCTAAATGTTTTGCTTTTGCTTTTTGCTTATCGCAAAATATTTGTGTGCATAAAACGACGTAGACATGCATTTACGCACTACAGAGCGGGGTATTTACTACATACCAGACAAATGCAAAAAAAGTAAACTGTCAAACACTTTAAAAATTCAATTTCGTACCGTTTCTTTTTTCGCATCGCAATGCAGAGTAACCCCCTGTTTTATTTTTTAAGTTTTCTCGGCTATTTGTATACCGATTGTTCTGATATTTTGCAGACATTATTACTGTCATTTCTGATAAAATTGACTACCATTTTTTGTCACTTATGGATTTTAGACAAAATACGCAAATAGTCCACTCAGACAAACGGTCAAAAAATAGAGATGTTGCACTTCAGAGCTCATAGCTCAGCCATTTATGAACCGCTTGGGCTGAATTTAAATATCAACCTGCGTGCAGAAATTCCCAACAAATTGGCATACTAAACTTTTCAGTAGGTGTTCTAGAGACTTCAAAAAGTCGATTTAAACATCCACACGGACAGACAGACGGAAATCGCTAAGTTGACTCCACTATTTATAAGGATCCAGGATATTTTTAAGCTCGCAAATTAAGTACTACTTATAAGTACTACTCGTTTAGTAAGCATAGTTCCTTCCCTTCCCTGAATGGATCAGCATTTAATTTAAAAAAAAGGATAGAAAAGTTTTCAAAAAGAGTAATTTTTTGCCAATGGCACGCCAATTTAAAATTAATTAATTTTTCTTAAGAAGTCAAAGTATTTCTAGGTTGTAGTTGCGGTGGTTTTTTCACTTCTTTTTTTCTCTCCTATTGTCCTGGTTAAATAAATTGTCAAATCAAACTGATAGTATGATAGTTTTATCCCATTTGGTATACAGAATCTCAAAAAAAAAAAAAAACAGTCTTATTCGTTTTAATAAATACTGAATTCAAGAGCAATAAACGCTTCAATTAAATCTCTTTATCTTCTCTTGAGGTAAATCTAAATATTTCATTTTTGGCTACCAACAACGATTATTGAATAATCACTTACCCGCTTCAATATCCTTTGTACAATATAAGCCGCGGCCATGAATATGAGAGCGAAATACACCCACGTAATCTTTATAAGTTTCCTTTAAGGTGCGATATTTCATAGCCATCGGTAAATTGCTGCCCGTACCACGCCTAATAAAAAAAATAAAAAAAAAGGAAAGACAAACCACATGAAAAATGAAACAATAAATATTTAAATTTGTCTTACCTTGGCACCAGTTCCGTATCTGATGGTTGCACAAACACTTGTACTGGTTGTTTACGATGACGTGACGCCAACCAACTGAACATATCGTATTCCGACCGTTTTGAATAGGGTTCACAGCGTGCACATTCGTAAAGATTTTCAGCTAAATCCTCCTGATCTGAAGCATAATCTCCACTATTGCTATCGTTGTCAAGAGAAACTGATACTGAAGCATTACCATTCATGGAGGATGAGGATGACAGTGAACTACTGCTTGGAGTATGTGATGATGGAATTAATCCATTACGCTTATGATATTTGGGTGTATATTTATTGCATTTCTCTACACCAGGCAATTGTTCTATGAGATACTTTAAGGCATTTGTTTTGAGACCAATCATTTGTACACCACTCATATCGGCCAAAGGTCCTTCGGGGAGAGGTGATAGACCATTAGCTTTACGGGCAACTTGCACTGCCTCGAAAACTTTCTCCCACACTTCGGTAATGGAAGATGATCTGTAGGTGAATCCATCATCACTTTGTATTTCGTAGAGTAAATGAGGACCTGTTATACGTTTAGGATCTCTTGAAGGTGGTTTTGGGGGGTCTTGAATTGCAGCCATAGTTAGAGGAGTTGCTGGCGTTTGTTGTAGTTGCTGTTGGTGTTGCATGCTATTTAAATTCGAGGCAGGTTGTAAGGAATTTTCACAGTTTTGTATGTAATTTGTATTGAGGGAATTTTCTACTTGCTCTTGCAACTTATTGGAGGATTGAGTTTTCATAATATTATTGTAATTATCAGCAACCTGCTGTCCCTTCATACTTTCGGCTGCCAATTGAACAGCTATAAATGCCGACGTTTCTTCAGATGTGGGAGTATAATATTGATTAGCTTCTTGTGGCGTTATTGATGGAGTTGCATCATTAACATTTGGACTGAGACTTTGCCGATTTTCTGTTGTAATGGTAGCATTAACATATTGTGGATTGCAGGTCATTTCAACTTGAGCTTCTAAAGTGGTTGATGTATTAAGGGAATCATTACAATCCTCATTGGTTAGGTTGTCTAATATTTTACTTATTTTTTCTTTAACAGCCGGTTCATCGCTATCCATTGACATATTATCTGAGCCATCTGCCGATGGCATTTTTAAACTGAAACCATCATCTTCTTCTTCGTCCTGTTGATGTTCTAGTTCTTCTGTATCATCTTCTTCGACATTTACTGAACTTAAGACTTCGTCATCGTTTTCACAGCAATCAGTTCCTAGTATGACTTCACCTTCAGGGGGAAATTTTGGATCTGTTATAAGGCATCCTTCAGGCGTAGAGTCATTTACAAACTCAGTCATGTCATTGTGCACATAATTTAAGTCGTGCAAACACATTTTTGGGGAAGGTTCCTCTGCCTTTTCACCCAAATCATAAGACATAGGCGAGGGCGATGATTTTATTAAATTGTGTTGCATACTTTGTTGCTGTTGCTGTTGCTGTTGCTGTTGCTGCATATGAATGACTTGTTGCTGGTGCAGATGGTGGTCGTGTGCAACTTGCTGACTGTCATGTTGCGGTTGTGGTGAATGAAGTAACATTTGCTTAACCTCTGCCTCGTAAGCAATTTTATTTATGTTCGCTTTAATTTCAGACTGTTGTTGTGTTGGATCCACCGTTGTTGCTGTTGTATGATTTTGTGAGATCTGTGAATTGGTGGTAGTGGTATTTGTAAATTGTCCAAGTGCGCCAGATGCCGCCGTAGAGGTGGCTGACGTGGTAGTACTACAGGTAGTTTGGGAATGTTGTTCATATTGTCGCTGTTGCATGGGTAACACACGATTTGTCGGTCGTGTTATTGTAGTACTGCTGGTTGTCGATGATGTTGATGTTGTCAGTGAATTGGCTGTGGAATACTGTTGCAAAGGATTCACTATATTTATGTTAGTATATTGTGGCATTCTTTGTATTGTTGGCAATATGTTGCTTAAATTCTCTGAACTACTGTGTTGAGATGTTGGGGTTGTGTTAGTAGTTGCGGTTTGTTGAACTGAGTCAAAATTGTTCGTTGTATTTGAAAAGCTGCAATGTGAGAGGTTTTGTTGAGCCATTTGGGAACTGTCATCCAATAGTAAAGCATCGGCTACATTGTAATGTTGCTGATGAGAATTGGTCACATGTTGCAGATTAATAAACTCTGAACTTTCAGTTGATTCTGTTAAATTTGCAAGCGGCATAATAGCAGTAGACTCTTCTGGTATTGACAAGTTGGCTTCTGTGTTATTTGTAACTGGAATTAATGGTTCTTGTTGTTGCTGGCGCTGTTGCTGCTGTTTTGCTTGTTGTTGATGCTGTTGGGTAATTTGTTGCTGTTGCTGTTGCTGTTGCTGGTGCTGATGTGGTTTTAATACAACCATTTTATTTGGATTCATGGATGTAACTGTTGTTTCCACTTGAGCTAAAGGCGAACTTGTGGCAATTGCTGGGTTGTTATTACTCGTGTGGCTACTGTTGCTATTGTTATTAATTGTTTTAGTTACAACAGTCGCTGTGGCGGTTTTCATAACTTTTGGTTTCACTTCCAATTTATGTATCGGCCTGATCATGTTTGTCTTCTTATTTGCTGCCGAAGATGTGATTGTGGTTATTGCACCTGTAGTTGGTGTCGTTGTTGTCGCAATTATATGGGGTTTCAACACATCATTTAGGTTGCTTTGAATTGATTGCGAGGGAATAACACTTATCACAGCTGGAATTTGTGGCTGCTGTTGTTTCTGCTGCTGCATTATATTGGCGACATTTTGATTAAGCTGTTTTGAATTAGAATTTGCCCCATGTGCGTGGTGCGTTGTTATCGGGTTCTGCAGTTTAATTTTCTGAGATTGTAACTGTTGGCTGCTAAGTTGTACTACATTCGGCATTACTTTATTTACCACTTGAGGTTGTACTTTGGTTACTGTTGCCACGGGTGTAGTTGTTTTGGTCCTCTTGACTTGAGAAACAGGTGCCACTTTTGCGCTAATTAAATGTACGTTTGGTTGTTCAACAAATTGTGTTTGTGCAGCAGTAGTTTGAGATGGTGGTGGTGGTTGTTGAGTCACAATTATTTGTGGCTGTGAATGTGGCTGAGGCTGCGTATGCAATTGAAATGTTTGGGCTGTTGTTGCGTTTGCTGCTGGACCTGGAGTTTGCAAGCGAAAAACATTAGTTTGTGCCTGCTGTTGCTGCTGCTGTTGTTGCTGATCTACCAAAACTTGAGCCTGTTGCTGCAGAGCGGCTTGTATAAAATTATTTTGCGTGGCATGCTGTTGTGCTGTATTACCAGGCGTATTTGCTTGTTGTGATTGCATTAGGGCATTATTGGCATCCACATTGTTAAGCAAGACATAGCCAGCTGGTATGTCAACCAAAGGTTCAATTTTGCTGGCCTGGAATACTTGGGTAGTAGTAGCCGAAAAGCTGGCATTTTGACTTAACACTCCTGGCATGGCTGTGGATACAAATTGTTGTGAAGACATGACCGTATTTTGTACTATGGTCTCTAGGCCGTAGTACATGGGCTGTGTTGTGGTGGCTAAAATAACTTGTGGAGCTGTTGCTGCCGTTAGCATTTCTAGGCTGTTTGTAGCTGCAGCTGGATTACCGCTAATAATGACTTGCTGCTGTTGAGGTTGTCCCGCGCCCTGCTGGGGTATTCCTCCTTCTGCTGTGGCCGTAGTTGTGGTGGTTATTACATTGCCACCCTGTAGTTGAATGGTAGGAGATTGTATCAATGTACCTATCACCTGAGAGCCTTGTGGCGTTGTCAGCAACTGTAAGGGAGCTGCTGTTTGTGGTGGAGTATTGGTTAACACCAAATTACCGCTAGCATCTGTCTGTAAGTAGGCCGATTGCAACAGAGGCTGAGTATTGGCTGTAGTGAAAAGGGAAGCTTGAGCTTGAGGCTTAAATTCTGTAGCTTGTTGGGCTGTAGGCAGAGTTACGTACTGTAGTTGCGGCTGTTGCGTTCCATCATTTGTGGCCGTTACAAAGGATATAATATTTTGTGGTTGCTGCATTATTATTTGTGGCTGTTGTTGCGGTTGAGATGCTTGAAAAAGTAATTGTGGCTGCGTAGCGTTTTGTTGAGCCTGTTGTTGTAATTGCTGCAACAGTTGCTGATTCAGTAGCTGGGTAGCGTTAACTGTTTGTGGTTGCTGGCTTAAGTGATTAGTTGTGGTCGATGTTGTTACATTTATTTTCGATTGTATTGGTTTTACCACAGTAGTGGCTTTCAATTTATTTTTTGCTGCTGCTTGTTGAGCTGCCTTTGTAGCCATAGTTTTTAAAGGTTTTCCTTGAGTCACTGGCAATACAATTTTTTTGTCTGAGTTAGTGGCCTGTAAAGTTTGATATGTAGCTGGTGCAGTTTGATGTGGTTGTGGGGCGGAAGAAGGCAATTGTATAATTTGTTGAGTACCATCTGGATTTGTGGAGACGGCTATAAGTTGGGCTTGATTTGGAGTTGATAATTGGGTTGCATTTGCATATTGTGTTGTGGTCGGTTGCAAGGTAAATGTTCCGTTCAAATTGGCTGTTAAACCCTGTAAAGTGTTGGCATATAATTGCAGATCCGATGAGGTTTGATTTATTTCCGGCTGAGTAGTGGAAATGAAATAGTTTCCTCCAATTGCTTGAGGCTGCGTTAATTGTTGGATATTGTGTAAATTTTGTAGATTCTGCAAGTTTTGAACTCCTTGCAGTTGCACTCCCTGCAAGATATTGGCCGTTTGCAAGCCCTGCAATTGGGACAACTGTGTCGGTATGGTTTGTATGAAAGGCATTTGATTTGTTCTTTGTTGTTGCTGCTGTAATTTGCTATTTAATTCCTGTAATTGTTCAAAAGTTAAAGCTTGTGCAGTTTGATGTGTTACATCAGGTGTTTGAGAACTGTGTTCTGATTCCGATTCACTTGTGGAAGACGACATAGGTTCGCAATTATTTATATGCCTTTGAAAAGATTCGATATTCCGATAAGTGCATTGACATCTTTCACACTTGACAGCTGTTTGTGTGGCCTCTTGGGTAACAAAACGATATTCGGTAATACTATCATCCACACCATCTACTTGCATTAATTTGATTTTGCTATCTGTTTGATTACAATCTAAATTGTAACGTTTTTCGGCACTCCAAGTAAAAGGTCTTTTATTGGACCCCTCCATATCCAATCTTCTGGTGACTGACGTCACATCTTTCTTCTGCGAACGTTGATTGTTGAGAGAAAACAACATATTTTCTGATATTTTCCTTCTCTTAATTGCATGTTTTGAATTGACATCACAATTTATTGCCGGTGAAGATGATTTTTTAAGTTTCTGCAGTTTAACTGCCTGAGCACCGGTTACTGTAGAATTGCTAAGCAAAGCATCTTCCACATGATTATGATTAGCAGTATTCGGCCAATTGCTATTAAATTCAGTTGTTAATTGTTTGGTAAAGACTCCTATAGAGGTCATGGTATCTTCATCACACAACTGTTGATTAGTAACACCATCCTTGGAGTGGTCTCCTTGGGCCATATCTTCGTAATTCATACATTTAGTGAATATATCTAACATGGAAATACCCTCTAAAAGATCTCCTGGTAAGTCCTCAAAGATTGCATCTTTAATTTCAGGTGGTAACAAATCGGCATTATTTTGAGGTTCATCATCATTAGCATTGACATTCGTTTCTTGATTAGTATTGCCTGAAAATGAAGAATGTTGAGGAAAACTATTCAGGTAATCATATTCCTCAGAGGTTTCATAATCTCCATTGGACAAACTTAAATGCCATTTTTGTATCTGTGACAAGCCGAACTGAATTAAAGCAGAATTGCTTTGGGAATGATCTACGGTAAAGTTTTTACCCAAATCTATAGCACCATTTGATAAAGAAGTAGAAGAAGCATTGTAAATGTAAGTGCGCACAGTGTACTCTACAATTTTCCAAGGCTCTTTCCAAGACCAATACAAACGCGAACAAAGAAAATTAACTGGAACCAAAGCCTCATAGGTATCAGAAAATCTTGGCAAAATATGGCCCAATTGTTTAACTTCAAGAGAACCAATATGAAATTGAACCTTTAAGGGCTCTACCAATTTTTTACGTTTACGTTCTAGTTCTACGTATACGGGACGTGTTACTTCGAATTGTGTTTCAAAACTAGTCTTTGCATTACTCAAGCTGCCTGCATGCTGAGGACAATACATGGATTTATCGGCGAGAAAGGCACAAGTTTTTGATCTAGCACAAGGATAATGGTAGTGTTCACCGCAGGATTTCACATTACAGCCCACTGTTGCACCTCTATTGCCACAAACTGAACATTTTATCATGCGTCCCCGTGATACGGCCGAGTGAACATTTTGCAAAGAACCATCAATTTCTTCAAAGACCTCAGCGGACCATAAAGCACAATTGGTATGAACCCAACAGTCATGGCCACAATACAATAAACGAGACTCTTCACCAGGCAAACCCTCACCAGTACGACGGCAAAATAAGCAAGTTCTAGCATCTGCACGTGTTTTTATATTGTACAACTGGTCTTCCAAATCTTGTGGCAACTCAGACAGCAAAGCTGATCTGTCGTGGTCATCCTGTTGATCTTGGGTTGATGGCAGGCAGTCCATATTGTAGTCAGATTCGCTATCAATTGAAGTGTTGAGACCATAATGTCCCCCCGCTGATTCATACATATCTTCTTCCAAAGCATCTGTACAGGCTTGTGTTTCATTTTGAAACCAAGGAAATTGTTCACTTAAAATTTCTTTGTACACAATAACCAAATCATCACAGTTGGCCTGTTGTATCACCAAATTCATATCATAATTGAATTCAGCCAAAGACACATAAGAACCATTGGAAATCTTATGCTTTATTTCCACTAGACTTAAATGGTTTGGAACTGAATTTATTTGTGTCTGACAAATACATTTCTTACATTGTAGGTCCACCGATGAATGATTTAATGTCACCTGATCCCTTTCACGATCATCAAATTCATATATATCGATATTGGTAACAGGAACGGCAACCGTAACGGGAGCAACAGTGTCTTGATCACTATTTATAACATTTTGCTCTTGTTGTGAGCAGAATTGCAAAGATTTTGGATGATATTTATTATTTAAAGCAGCACTGTTTGTAGAGCCACAGGAACACTTTAATTGTTTTCGAGGACTTAATTTCAACAGAGCACATGCTTGACGAGATTTGCTGAGTAACTTTAATACGCTCATTAAATTTGATTTGAATTCTTCTTTAACTGCCTCCCGCCATTCACAGGCTCTCTGTTTAGCATCTTGTGATTTTCGTGAACATCTTTTGCAAATGAATTCAATGGATTCTGGCAAAGTACTTAAAAGATTATATTGCTCATCTGTTAAGGTTTCGCATTTTGCATGAACCCATTGACGACAATCACCACATTCCATCATTTTCAAATCAAAATCTTGATCATCATAACACTTCTGGCACACAGGACAATAGTTTCCCTTCTTGCGCAATTTAAAACAGTTGGTACACATGGGTAAATTGCCCACAAACTTGGTTACCTTGGTTGTGGAACATGAACGACATTTCAAACAGTTGACACAGATTAAAGGACGATCAGCTCCCAGTAAACGTTTGCTTGTCCCTAAACAAGTTGAGTGATAATTTTTTTGACATTTCTGACATTTCACTTTAGCACCGGAGGACATGTTACAGGTATAACAGACCGTACACCTCGGACAAAGCCAATTAAGTTTCGCAATGGCTGTATTTGTATTTGAACTAAGACCCGCAACACTTAAGCAACTTTCATTAAGCAGCAGTGTGTCATCCAAAGAGCCATGTTTCAAGTTAAACTCATCCTGGATACAATACTGATGATAAGGTTCACAACAGCATGAACAAAAAATTAAAGATTCTTGGCCAGCCGAACCACAAAGAAAACACAAAGCACGCTGTGCTACTGTCTCTGTAACAATAAGGCCGAAGCCAGATTGGCATACTTCAGCTGGATCATAATTTTCCCAAAAATCAATTGATATTAACAGTTTACACTTTAGTTGCGGTTCCTTACGAGCACGTGGTGGTAACATGGCTGGATTAATTTGACTGTTAATTTGTTTTTTATAGGATGTCAATTGGGTATTGTAATGGTGGGGACGATGTGACAATTTTGATACTGACACTAGCGCCTTAGGGTTGTTTTCTGGTTTTTCAATTTTAGCTGTTTTTAGGGGTGGTTCTGTAAAGGATGAATTATCCTGTTTAGAAATTTGTTGGGTTTTACAAGACGAACAATTATCATTTATATCAGTAAGAGGAATTTTTTTTCCACTTTGCTGTTGCAGGTTTTGTTGTTGTTGTAATTCTTCTTCAGTTAAATTGATTTCATCATCTTCTCCAAACATAGCCAGAGGCTGTCCCAAAACTATGGAGGCACTGCGGCAAACATGTTTCACACGAGGACCTTTTAAGTCTATACGTTGACGTTTATCAATATTTGAGGATGTAGCCATTGAACCATTAGGTGTTGCACCAGTTGAAGAAGTCACAGTGTTGGAACATAAACTGCTTGCCAGACTAAATGCAGTTGAAGTGACCTCATCGTTTTTTGTTTCTTTTAAATCAATTAAAAAACTCTCTAGTTTTTCTTTACCCTCTTTTGTTTTGTCATTTTCCGTTTTAGGTGACAACATTTCCCTCATTCGCATAAATTCTTTGCGTTCTTTTTCTTTCTTTTTAGAGCTGCATCTTAAGGCTTGTGTTGATGTTTCTACCGTTATTGGCTCAGTTTTAAAATCTTTTATAAAATCTAGAGGTTTCTTATCAACTTTTTCTTGTTTAGTTTCTAAAGAATTTTTAAGGAAAAGTGGCTTTTCAAGTATAGCCGGCCTAAGTAATGGCACACTGCCAAATGTAACATTATTTTCTACCAAGGGATTCGTTTTTAGATTTATTTTCATTGTATCCGTCACCGAAGTAGCACTGGTAGAAGTTACTGCTGTCATTGAAGAATCCACTAAAGGTTTCCATTTAATGGGAGCCGCTACTTTAGGTGCTTCTTCTATTAATTCCTTTTTTGTTTTCGCATCTGTTAGTAGAGAAGATTTGCTATTGTTACTTGTGTTGGTATTGCTCAATATGGGCAGCACTGCATTTAGCCTCACTTTTGGCAATTGTAATGTTTGTAGACACTTTTTAAGCCAGCAATAACTACAACGTTCTCTATAAACTTTTTTAAAATTTTTCAAAGGACCCGCTTTATTGTTCAGCGGCAAAATTATACAATTTCCTGTAAAAAAAAAATTAAAAAAAAAAAAAAGTTGTCACTTAGTTTTAGAATTTTCGGACAAAAATGCACAAATTTTAATATTATCTGGAACTTACCATCTGCTTTGCATTGAAATTGTATATTTTTCATAGTGTGTGAATTTTTCATGGCAAGAGACTTCTTGGCAATTTTCGATATGAATTTACGACAATGTTCACAGCTTGGTTCCACATATTTATTAGCTTGTGGCATATTTTTTGAATGTATCAGCGAAGAACAAACAGCACACTGATTAGCTGGCGGGGAAGTTGGCGAAACTGGTGCTGCAAAAAATTAAAAATTTATTTAAAAAATAATTATTTAACAGTTCCGAAAGAGCCGCTTTTATCTGCACTTACTAGCATTATTAGTTTTTATAGCACTGGTACCATTTAGTGAAAAAGAAGTAGGTGACAACAAAGATGATGAACTACTTAAGCTTACAGCAGAAGCTACAGACGACGATATTGCCTGTTGCAAGGATTTGGGTAGAGAAGCAGACAAGGCTAAAGCTGCCGCTGCAGCTGCAACAGCAACATTTGTGTTACTATTGCCACCGCTACTATTGGTTTGCGAATTTGTTAAAGATTCAAATTGTAAACGTGGCTGTCTTAAAATAAAAGAACTGGTCTTTGTAGAACTGCTGTTGTTGTTGCTGTTGCTGTTGCTGTTATTACTATTGCTGCCGCTGATATTGTTGCTGTTATTGACGTTATGAGAGCTGCTAGCAAAATTCGAGAAAACATTTGAATTCGAGGGAAATGTTGTTGACAGTTTGGCAGTATTATCCAAACTTAAATCCTTAGAGGATTTTAAACCTGTAAGGAAAGAATTAATTTACATAAAAGAAAACAAATTTTATTTAAAAATTAACTTACTTGTTCTACCGTTACATTCCTTATCAATATAATTACCTAACCCAAAATAATTTGGTTGTTGTCCGGCAACCGTCATTTTATCTTCTTTAATTTTCTCTGAGGGGGAGTTTTGTGTTATTGTTACGGCTGTTTTTAAAATACTCTTTTTGCAGATGATGCCATCTTCTATTAAACGTTTATTTGGTTTAATAACTCTGGAAGAACGGGAACGTTTAGGCAACACAAAATGTTTATCCACAATCATTTGTTGATCCTCATCTTCGTCTTCGTTACTCATAACTTTAGATTTGATTTTATTTTCTAGAACCACATCTGGTTTGAGTTGATCATTTCGTTCATGTTTTAACTTTAGAGTTTGCTCATCATCAGCATCATTATTATCGTTATCATCATCCTCCTTATCATTTTTAACATCTTCTTGCTCTTCCTCCTCTTTCTCTTCTTCATCCTCTAAGTCTTCTTCTTCCTGCTCATCATCTCTATTATCGTCTTCATCCTCTTCATCGCTTAGCTCTTTATTTAAACGAAAGTTAATAATATTATGTTTCTGCTTGTTATCCTCTTCTTCACTGGGCGCCCCAAACACTCGTGATAGGCGTCCCACCAAAACTGAATCACCTTCTATTGTAATAGTTGGCGTTAATAATGTAGAGGATGCATGATTTGAACGGAATTTTAAGGAATTTAATTTATCGATATTTGAATTGTTTTTGAGTATTTCGGTTAGCCTCGATGGTCTTACAATGAATTCACTATTCCTTGTGTACATCAAAGGTCGATTTAAACATTCCTTTTTTATAATCGAAACCAAAGGTTTACGATGATCTGGATTGTAAAACTTTTTCACGGCACATTTATCGTCACTGGTTTCGAGCACATTTTTGAATGTAACGGTTTTCTTCTGTTTCTTATCGCTGCCAGAAGAGGAGGATGAATTTGAATTTGAATTTGAATTTAAATTAGCAGTTGTAGCAACATTTGTTGTTGTATCTGTAGTTTGTCCAGCTGCGCTCGGCGATAAATTTTGTGCCACAATTGTTTTGTGGTCCATTGATCTGCTTGGAGAACTTAAAGGAGTTAAAGTTGGATTTTGTTTGTTTACATTTTTGTTATCATCTTTTTTAGTCTGATCATTGCAATTGTCTTTTTGTAAGTCACTGGTACTATTTAGTACATCAGTATTGTTTAGAGTAGACATTTGCATTTTTTTCTGAAAATAAAAATAATAAATTGCTAAATTAATAAATAAATTAAGCTTTTTCATTTTATCAAATACCAAAAGGGCAATTGTGGTATGATAGTGCACCATACTTCAACAAGTAGAATAGCACACGAGGGATACATACACAGGAAGTAGTTAAGTTTTGGTATGTGAACTGTGGGCACCAGGCATTTACCACATTAAGTCGGATTAACCCACTCATACTAAACTCAATACAAGAGAACATCGCTTTTGCATTAATAGTGGAATTCAAAAATAATTTTACCTAGAGTTGAAATGGAACAAAACGCAGTATCATGAAATGGGGGGAGGGTTAATTGGAGTTTTAAAAGATGACATCTACTCAAGGTTTCTTTAGAATGTCTTCCACCTAACAAATGCTAAGCTTTACAAGCGAATCTGTGATCAACAGTAAACAATTTGATATCTCAGCTGAAAGAATAAATATTTAAGGGAGATACGGGTCTCAATAGAGATAAGGTATTTTATAAAAAGAATCCAATACCTAAAGCAATAGGTGTAAAATTCAAGTCAAAAGGAAAATAAAAATAATGATAGTTTGCTTTGGTTACACTCTTAAAAAAAAGAGAAAAAAAATACTTTTTAAAAGAAAATCACAATTAAAATTTTTTCTAGAATATCTTTTCCAAGCGAACGGTCATAATTCTTTCAAATTAGTTTTTTCTAATTTGAAAAAAAAAAATTTCAAATGATGCTTAGTACAAATTAAAAGAAGTCTTACTCCACCCCATGTGGAATATCACTAAAGGAAAATTAGAAGAACTAAAGACACCTGGAGGCATCAAATTGAAAGAGAACTTGAACAAAAAAAAGTAGAAGGAGGTTGAGACAGAATTGTAATGTTCCTAGAAGAAGCATTTATAGAAATATAACTACGTAAGCCTCTTTAAAAGTGTTACCCTTTGCTGTTCTAATATTTATATATTGTAAATTTAAATCCAATTCGACCTGTTCCAGTTCTGAATATTATTTAATTCTACTGGCAAAATTTTTTTTTTCAATTAAAAAAAATAAATTTTAATTTATCATCACGGAGAGGTGAGTGCTTATTTGAATTTATTAACAGTAACACGTTAGAAATCATTAAATGTAGGGAATAAACCCACATTTAGGAACAGTATTAGAGAAGAGGACTTGGACATCACTTTATGCAATACATTCTTAAGAAATTTCATTAATGAGTGGAAAGTTTCGGAAGAAACATCAATGTCTCATCACTCTCACATTAGATTTGATATAAACTTTGATATTAAGCTAAATGCTAACTGGCAAAATTTTGATAGCCTATTAGATGAAAAGCTGAACAGATGTAGCAAGAGGGTTCGGATTTCAGATGAGCTGGAAATCGCATGTGAAAATTTAAAAAAATTTTCTGTTCGCTCACGATTTTATGATCCCTCTTCTTAACACAGTCGTTCAAAAATGCATCCGATATACGACACCAATGCAAGAGCTTTAGAATACTGGTATCATAAAAAATTTGGCCTTGCTAAAAAGTGTTGAAGTCCTTGTCGCCAGAAACAACGCGCTGCCGTCAACGTCGTTAACACAACCGCCGGCGAAAATTTTTTTTACACACGTGGAGGAAGCAGGCGAGGCTTACCCCACTAAGTGTAGAATTTTTCGTCTACAAATACGAGACAAATTTTCTGGAAAGAACTTGCTTCATAGACAGCGGAGCCGATGTTCGTCCAAATACAATCGTTTTATACGTCGTGGACGTCTTTTCAATAAAAATAATTGCTGAAAAGTATGTAAAACTGGACATTGGTTTACACCGTGACTTTCACTGGTTATTCGCCATGGCTCCAATTTTATAAAACATCACGACCACACGTGGAGACCGTGTGGGATCGATTTAAAAATCGACCTACAGAAAGAATTTGCTCAAGTCCCGATACCCCTGATGATGTTTAAAAACCGCGATCAGTACTCCATTCGGTATTTACGAATTTAAATTTATGACGTTCGGGCTATGTAATGCCACCCATGAATACAATGGAAAAATTAGTTCATAGTCACATAAGAGAGATGTACCTCATGGTTGTACCTCTACATAAAAATCAATATGCGCATCAAAACGAGAAATCAATCACACATGCTCTACTGAATCTCACACAGAAGATTTAGTCCTCACTTGACAAAAAAGAGTATGCAGTTGACTGATTCCTAGATATTAAGGGAGCTTTCGACAACACGAATTTCTCTCACATAACAAAATGCAGATGAATCGAGAATATCCTAAAAAGAAGAATCATAAATTCCTCCCTGGGATCAACGAACCTCAGAGTTAAAGCGGCAAAAGATTGTCATCAAGGTGGTGTACTCTGCCACTATTATGGTATATTGCCGTGGACGAAGCGTTGCAGTTCAATGGAAAGCTCATCTAGGGAGATACGGAGGACTTTTCTCGCGCACTCAGCCCTCTTTCTACAAAAATTGCTGAAACAGGTGCGAAATTTGTAACCCTAAGTGATTACTGTCAGACCAAATACAACTTTCCCAAATAGGGTTAATTGGGAACAAAATAGTCCCAACCCCGGTACCGGATCACATGTATGGCACACAGGTGGCTCGAAAACGGCTGAATGTGTTGAAGCAGAGGTATTTGGCCTAAGCCTCAGAAGACACGTCTCTGTCAGTATTATTCAAGAGAACTCAGTTTTACAGGCCGAAATACATGACATAGAGCTCTCCTAAGAACTAGAAAGAGACACAAATAACAGTCACATCTATATTTACTGGGACAGTAAAGCGGCATTACTTGTACTCAGTACGTTTCAGATAAGGTCAAAGCTGGTATGGAATTGCCGAAAACTTTTAAGGGTTCACTTGTTATAGGTCTCAGGTCATAGTGGATATGTAGGCAATGAGAAGACAGATTCATTGGCCCAGAACTATTCTGCGGACTTCTTGGAGCTGTATTAAGCTCAGTTTTAGGTAGTGGCTGGAAAGAAAATCACAACAATACTGGATGGACACAAAAGGTATCAAGGTAGCGAAAACATTCAGCCATTCCGATCTCGGAAGAGAACAAAGTATTTACTTAGCTTGACCCGGTCAGGAATTCGCATTGTCACGGGATTCCTGACTGGACATTGCAGAGTATTGAAACACTTGGCCAATATGAGGATCAGTCAAAATGACCTCTGCAGGTTGTGTAACGAAGATGAAGAAACAGCAGAAGACATATTGTGTCACTGTAATGTTCTAATTTGGACCCGATTTCACTATTTAGGACAACATTACCTACAACCGTCGGACATGGCGGAAAAATCACAGAAAGAAGTTTTTGAATTCTTAATGAATACTAGACTCTGAAAATATTTCTAACTTGAGAGTAATGTCACAATAGGTCTATTTTGACCGCAGTGACCTGGTGGCTTGTTCCCGATTCTTATTTTAATTCTAGCATTACTGAATAGGGACGGGACGAGACGAGATTTCTTGTATGCTTCAAAATTTAATTATATTTAAAGTTGCCTTTAAGGTTTTAGAATTAGAGACATATGAAACATTAAATATTAATTACAAAATAGATAAACTTGCTGATGTTTTTTAAAAGCAATTAAAATTCCCCCTCAACGTTTTTCCTTTCTTTTAACAAATTTAATTAATAGATGACCTTGATCTTAAGCGAAAGAAAAGCAAACAAGGCGCATCAATAATTTATGAAACATAAAAAATTTAATGCAAAGAAACACACAACATGTTTACAAAATTACAAAGTTTCAGGGCTCAGGAATTAAGAACTATAAACAACTGCATGTACTTTTAATTACAAAATTAATTCATAAATATTCCTGTTAACGACAAGACATGAGAACCTGAAGACTGACAGACAAACCAAACGATACATGAAACAGCTAAATGAAACAAAAAATGAAGTAAAAAACAAAACAACTTACAAATACTTACAAGATTTTAACAATTAAAATATTAAAAACCATCAACTCAAAGAGAACACAAAGTAAAGTCAGCAGCAATTAGAGAGAGTGGCAAAACCATTCCATTCAACCAGACCAAAAGACAAGTAAACCTTTCTTAACATGATAAGCACTAGCCACGAAGTCATTTCGTATTATAAGCGGTGCACAGTGGTTACAAATACAGTCAAGTCTCCTATAGCGCGGTGTTTTTACAACGCGAATCACATATAATGCGGTGTGAAATATACGACAAGTTCTCCTGTAACGCGGTCTCTCTATAGCGCTATTGTAAGAATAAAAAATAATTTAAAAAAAAAAACTGTACTTTAAAAAAGGTAAATAGTTTCATGACACTAAAATTACGGCTTATAAATAAAAATCCATGAAAACTGTAGTGTATTGAATATTGTTGTTGGTTTTTTTGTTGCAAATGTCATGGCACAACTATGCTAGAGTGAAACAAAGCATTTTTTTCCGCTTTTGATCTCTCTTTAACAAATTTTGACTGAACGAGCAGGATTCATCTGGCGTCTCAGTGTCACTTGATTTTCTTACACCATGGCAAGAGTGTTGTAACTGTTTTTGGCAGCTCAGCTGTTACCGTGTAACATGTCACTGTTCAGTTTGGTCTATTATTTAACCATGAATCGACTTACAAATGAACAACGCTTGCAGTTAATTGACTTTAATATCAAAATACATGCGCGGTTAAGAAAGTGAAAAATTGTGTTCAGCGACGAACCTCATTTCTTGTTGAATGGATAAGTAAACAAGCAAAATTGCTGTATATGGTGTGAAGAGCAACCAGAACTGTTTGGTTTGCTTTATAGGCCGGTGGCATCATTGGGCGGTATTTTTTTAAAGAAGACGAATGCAGAAACGTTACTGTGAATGGCGAGCACTACCGTGCGATGATTACAAATTTTTTTTTTGCCAAAAATGGAAGTGCTGGCATGTGGTTTAACGATTTTAGACTATTTTTGAGGGACTATGTTAAGGGACATCTGTGTTCCAGGTTGACACATTGGAAGCCAATATTGAAAAATTCGGTAGATACCGCCCAATATGTTGGAGCATGTATGCCAAAATTGGACCCAGTATATGAACCATTTGGGTCGCAGCCGCGATCAACATTTACATGAAATCATCTTTAAACATTGAATTATATAGATCTTTCTATATACTCAAATAAAGATTTCATACATTTCTCTAAATTTTATATTTTTTTTTTTTAATTAAATCCTAAAGTTCTTAACAAATCACCCATTATTTACTAGCTTCTTAAAAGCCAAATAAAAATTTGTAAACGGATCGAATTGTATTTCTGCACAAAAATTATGACTGACAAAATCGTACACCAAGTGTTTTTATCATTTTGTAATTATGACATAAATCAGAAAACGGATCCGCAACTGACATTTAGGGACTTCAAAAAGATGATTTCACAGACAGATCGATGAAAGGATAGACGAAATTCGCTAAATCGACTCCTTTAATTATAAGGATACAGAATACCTACATTCTTTATAGAATGCCACATGTACAGTGTAGAAATTACAAAGAGAATCACAAATTTATAGGGGTTTTCACCCTTTGTAGTATTTTTACAATTAATGTATATTTACGGGAAATTTAAGCTACAAAGCGTGAGCGACTTTTTTCTAATAATTGTATACTAATAAAATGTAAATAACTGTGATGCTAACATACACATTTTTCAAGTAGATAAGCTTGTTTTCAGCACATAAAACGTAAACAGCACATAAAACGCAACTTTTAGCGATAGCTGTTCTACACAATTGAAGATCGTATTTACATTCGGTTATAATATTGTATTTCTAAGGTGTTGTAGGAAATAATAGAATAAATAGTACACTTGATACTAGGGACTTTACACTGAAGCGTGGACTCCGCTCACTGACAGTGAAGGTTATACAAAAATTCAGCATGAAAATGTGAAAAACCAAAAAAATTGTTTAGTTGTAGGAGGAAGGAAAGGTTTAATATTACTAACGAAATAGATGACTACTATGTAATATGTATGTAAATATTTATATCCAATTGTTACTTTAATTTTCTTTGTTTTGCAGAAAACCAAGCTTGTCAGTCAAAGAATTGTAACTACAACAAATAACCAAACAAGCAACCAATCAGCCAACCAACAAGCCCAGCTAAGCAACCAACTATTGAAGACAAAACATAAAATGGTCAACAAGCCAGAAACAATTGCGAGCAAATAATACTTAATAACAAGAACAATAACTACAACAACAAAATAAATTTTTTAGTATAATAAAACACAAAGGGTGAAATGCAAGTAACGCGAAAAGCGTCATCATCAACATTGCTGATGTTATTGCTTCAGTCGGTGCACAGTAATAACATCGCGATGGATGACTCCACAAAATTCCATTGGAGTCTTAAATACAACTCTTAAAAAACCATCATTTAGAAAAAGGAATTACGTATTAAAATTATCTTGCAAAGAATGTTGGAATAACTTTCCGCACCACCGACAAAAATATTTACAAGTTTACAGGCACGGTGATTTCAAACCGCAAACGATTTTAAAACCACGTATGTATGTGATTTTTTTGTGATGTGGCAATAACGAGATTTAACTTGTAATAGTGATTTTTAATGTTCTAAATTATAAGTTAACAGCTCTCATGCTTTGTTTACAAATAAATGTTTCTTGTTCATAAAGTGATTTATGGTTTAACCTCAAAAAATATGAACAACATCACAGAATATTTTTATAAATTTCAGAAACCCATGTCTCCGAAAATATGGATTCTCAAGAAAAATCGTACTTAATATTTTATTCTTAGAATTAAGTTTTCTTTCACCTGTGATTTTTTATAATTTGCGGTGCCTGGCTAAAGTGAGCGGAGACAAACAATAGGTTGCTACCTAACAATAATAAACGAGACAAGGTTTTGTTACATAACTATTAAACTCTGTCAGTTGTCAACTCAATGATGTGAACCTTTAAGTAACTCAACCTTTTTCAAGGTATAATTAAGCACAGACTACATCCGGCTAGTGACAATCATCTGTTTAATTTAAAAAACCATACGTTTACATATTTTACATGAAAGTACTATCTTGTAAGTTGTTTATAACGTATTATCACCGAAAATGTCGAAGAAACATTCGACTGTCTTGCAAGTTGCACGAGTATTTACACATGACAGTAAACATTTATTTTGAACATGCCGTCGAAGAGAAAAGTTTATGCAAAAATTGTGGCACTTCATTTTAACAATTTTAGTTGTTTTATAATTTAGAGTTACCAAGCTATTCACTTACGTATATTTGTATGGAAAATGTTGGCATTAACAATATTTCTTAATTTTTTGATTACTACGATATAATCTGTCTTTTGAAGAAAATAAATTACAATTACTATTTTACCACAACTGTTCATCTCTTTGACGTTTAATTTTGTGTCAGTGAAAAAGTGTGTATTGAGTTTTTCGCACTTGCACTTGCATGTGCAAATGCTAGGTTAAGAAAAATTGTCGGCAGCTTGCTGTCGTCTATGTGCTTAATGCAATAACTTTTTGTTTACTAGTTAACGCATCTTAAACGTGTGTACCCAATTGAGTACAGTGATTTCTAATGGGTTTATAAAAACAAACAAATATGAAAAAAGTACATAGTTTTGTCAGAAATAACAGTCGTAATGTCTGTAAAAAAAATCAGAAGAATCAGTTCACAAATGACCAAGAAAAATACAACAGAAATTTTGGTTTTTTTTTTATTAATTTTATGCTGTCTTGGTTTTTTCTGTTTCCGTACTTTTAAACATTTTAGCCTCTAAAAGGGGGATAGACACAAAAAATTTCAACATCAAATTATACATCAAACTGGGTTTGATTTTCGTCATATGCACACACACTTCCATTTGATTGATGTTTAAATTTGATGTGTGTATCAGCCACTTAATTGAGTTTTCTTTCTTCTCATTTGCCGAACTTTACCCAAAAAGTACGGTAATGGAGCAAATGGAAAAGTTGACATACACAGTGTGATAATATGTCTGCAAGCCGTCGTACTTATACGAGGTATGATCAAAAATTAACTGTTATTTTAAATTTTCGTGAGGTAGGTATGTTCGATTTTTGCATTTTTTTTAATGTTGGTACACATTTATGTTGACAATATCAGCCATTTTGGATTGTCAGTTTGTTTTTGACAGATAAAAAAGGTTAGTCGTGTTTTGGTGTGCTCTTCGATTTTTCACTATTTCAAAAAATGGATCAAAGAAACTGTATTAAGTTTTGCGTAAAAAATTAAATTAAATGTGCAAGGACATTTGAAATGTTGACTGTGGCGTTTGGCAAGTCTACTACGAGCAGAACACAAGTTCAATTGTGGTATAAACGGTTTAAGGAAGGCCGAGAAGATGTCAATGACGATGCTCGTCCTGGTCGCCCAAGCACGTCAACAACCGATGAAAACATTGAAGCAGTGACGAAAATGATTTTGGATAATCGTCGAATCACTATTAGAGAGGTTGCTGATGATGTTGGCATATCGTTCGGCTCATGCCAAGCAATTTTTACGGATGTTTTAGGCATGAAACGTGCGGCAGCGAAGATTGTTCCAAAATTACTGAATTTTGACCAAAAAAAATCGTCGCTTGTTCGTAATTTTTTGGCCAAAAACAACACCGTAATCATGCCTCAGCCACAGTATTCACCAGATTTGGCCCCCTGAGACTTTTTCCTGTTCCCAAAACTGAAGACACTGATGAAACGAAAGCGTTTTGCTACGATTGAGGAGATAAAAGAAAAATCGAAACAGGAGCTGTTGGCGATACCAAAAAGCGCGTTTCAGAACTGTTGCGTGGATTGGAAAAAATGCTGGCATAAGTGCATTATATCTGAGGGGGAATACTTTGAAGGGGACAAGGTAGTTATTGATGAATAAATAAATACTTTAAAAATTTAATATAACGGTTATTTTTTGATCATACCTCGTACATACTTGTGTATGTGTGTTCGTTAATTACCTTATATGAAATAGAATAAGAAATACCAAAAAGGATATTTGGTTTTAGCCATTAATTTTAATTTCTTATTTAAATATTATGTAAATAATAATTTTTGTTTGTGTTGTTTGTTTTAAAAATTATTTGTAAAAATTGTTATTGAATATTTCTAAAGTTAATATTAGTATTTATGACATATTTATAAATATGTTTAAGAGAAATATAAGTGCATAGGTACAAATATGTATAAATACTTTGATTTCTCTAAGAGATTTTACTAATTTTTCAAACGAACCATAGAAGATAACGAGATGGGACACATATCATTTTAAAGATGAGGTCGTCTAGATTTGTAATCTACTGCCTGAATACTCAGAAATTACTTTGAATTATTAAAAAAAAATTAATTTCCCTATACCCCAGTGCTGTTGCTCTGAGGGATTTTAGCAACTTCCGGAAGAACCATAGAAGATAACGGGATGGGATACATATAATTTTAAAGGGAAGGTCGTGTAGATCTAAATACTCAGAAATTGCTTTGAATTATTTAAACATTTTTCTATTAATTTTCATATACCCCAGTGCTGTTGCTCTGAAGGATTTGTAAAAGCAATAGCGTTGAGAAAATTTGAAAAATGTTTTAGTAAATTTTGAAAATGTTGCTTTTGGTACCGGCGTCATTTAAAATTGGAAACATGTTATATAAATCCTTTGTGAATCAGAGTATCATGTATTTCTGAACCTTCCATTGATTTATTTAAATCGCTTAATTTTTAAAAAATTTCAACTAAATAAACAAGTTAAAGAATGAAGTTATCGTTGCGAAAAGAAGATGCCTTATTTTTGTGATTTTCAACAGGAAAGATCGCAATTTCGCCTTTAAATTCGAACACTCTTTAAATAAAATTTTGTTTTTATTAAGTTGTCAAAATAAAGCACAGAGTATAGTAAAACACAGAAGAAAAGTCGACATTATCATCATTTACAGGGAAGGGATACTTAATAAAGTAACATCGCAACAAAAAAATTTTATTAGAGATTTTTTTTAATATTTTTTTTTAATATGTAAAATAGAAATTAAAAACTTTCCGACCCACAGTTTGAAAATCGCTGTTTTATGCTCTTATCCAAAAAAAAGTTGACGTAGACTTTAAAGTAAAATTTATGAAAAAATTATATTAAAAATTTCGATAAAGTTGACTTTAAAGTCTGCGTTAGACTTTAAATGAATTTTTTAAGAAAAATATTTTGAAATTTTCTGACAAAATTTTCGTATTATGTATCTAGTAAACTACAAGAGTAGTAAAAAAGTTATGGAAACATAATATAAAAGTTATTTTATTCCAGATCCTTATGTGTTTGGAAAATTATATGGCGTAACCTTTTGTTTCATCAATATTAAGGTAAATCTCTGAAATCCCACGTAACATTGAAAAATTTTATTTATAGCAAAAAAAAAAAACAATCGTTAATTACAAGCCAAACCCTGACTTGTAAATCAGACATGAAAAATCTCTCCTTCTTTTTACATTATCATTCCATTGCTTTTTATTTTTTTTTTAATTAAAATTAAAAACAAAAACCACTTACCGTCGTCTCGAACTGAGAGCTGCTTGTTGAAAATGTCAAACAGGAATTTTCATCAACGTCATCGTCATCATCATTATTATTAACATGACGATTATGACAAACATCATCACATTGATCAATATCATCCATAGCATTACCATCGACATCGCCATCGCCACCACCATCATTGTCATCATTATTATTAAGTTTTTGATCATTTATGTGATCTATGGTATTATTATGATTAACCGATTTATTATATTCAATACTATTACTAGAGGATGACAACGTTGAAGATGTACTCGTATGTGATGCAGAAGATGAAGATGAGGCGGACGTTGATAACAACAATTCATTATTTATTGATTGTGATGAAGTGATTTGTTGTTCTGGGGTCGTTTTATTCGCTGAAGTTGATGATGGTAATGTTGATGTGGCTGCTGTGGGAAAATTAACAAGAGGGACGGGTGATACAGACAATGTTGAACAAGTGTGGATTTCTTTTTGTTGTTGTTGCAATTTTAATTTACTTGAAGATGGTAACATCACTTCAGGTTTATTTATATTTAAATTTTTAAATTTTTTACATGGACGTTTGGGAAAACATAGTTGCACAGAAGTTGTTGCACTTGTTACAGGCGAGGTGTTTTGGAATTTTTTCGATTCTTTTACTGAGGCTGCCATTGGAACTATAGCTGTTGTTGTTTTGGTAAGAAGTTCAAGACGTTCAGAGGTGGAATCAGGTGAAAGAAATAAGCTTTTTTTAAGATTAATCACATTTTCCGTTTTATCAGTTTCATGGTGATGTTGCTGAGAATTCGAATTATTAGTTTGTTGCTTCTGCTGCTGTTGATTTGTTGTATTTGTTGCAACGGCCTTACCGTTAAATCTACCGTTACTACTAGCCGCCCCTGCGGACGCTGGTCCACCACCATTTGCGTCATCATCGTCACCCTCTTTTTTACCATTTTTACGCTTTTCTAACTCAGCCGAATCAAAATTTAAAGTTTCCTTCGTTTCCTTTTGCTCCTCATCATCATCCGGACTAGCAGCCGTTGCAACTGCATTTGTATTTGCTGTGGTTGTGGTTACTACTGTCGCTGAGACTGCTGAAGAATTATTTGCGTTTGTTGTCGAGGGGGTCGATGCTGCTGTTGCTGCTGCTGTTACTGCTATAGTAGCCGCCGCCGCTACTAATGTATTATTCGGGTCTAATTGCAATACACTTATCCTTTTACGGTTAATCGATTTTGAAGGTTTCCCGGGAAACTTGGAACGACCCATAATAAATTTATTGTTTGCATTTGGCGCGCAATTTTTTTCTATTACTTTTGTTTCGTTTTATTTTGATTTTGTTTCACTAACTTGTTTGTTGCTGTACCATCAACAACAAAATATTATTTGTTGATGTTTTTATTTATATTTTCTTTAAGCCAAGTCGTAGTTACAGAAAAATAAATTTAAAAACAGACACACAAACACACAAATTAATAAAGGTGCTGCCAAAAAACATGGCCATGTTGCTTGTTGTTCTTTGACAAACTAAGCTCGATTCTCCAGAGGGTAATCAACATTTTTTATTATTTTCTGGTTTAAAAAATTTCGTTCTCTCTTTTCTCTTGTATTCCCTTCCAGCCTTTCTTTCTCTGGATTTCAGCAAAAGTTGTTTTTAACGTGTTCTCTTTTTTTCTACGTTTCCCTTAAAAGAATATGTTACAATGTAATTGATTATTGGCTTTCTCTACCTTCTTTGCTTTTTTTTGTTTACAGTAGCCGTGAATTATGGTGCGAGTATGTATATGTTAACTTTTAGTTAAAACAAGCAGCTGCTTTTTTTTTGCAAAATAACAATGGGTTGTCAAATGTGGCATATCCACCACCATAATATTTTTTGTTTTACATGTACATAGGTAGTTTTTTAAAACTGTTCAACGTCTTTGTTGTTGCTGTAATTCCTTTAAAACAGAAAACACCTTTGAACCTTTTAAATGCATATTAATGTAAGGACATGTATTTATGTATGTATATAATTATTTAAACAGTGCAATTATTTCATCACAGCCAATTTGTGTGTCATACGAAAGAAAAAAACACAAGAGTAAAAAATGAGAAAGAGAATAGCTGAGGTGTCAATTAAGAGGAATGTGTGCATGCGGAAAATTCAGCAATTTTTGGACACCAAACGCTATTATTTAACATTCTGATCATAGACTACACCTAGTCAGTACAACTTCGACCGATATTTCCGGAGAAAAACAAAAAGAAATAGTAGATCTAATAGTATTACCAATGACTATAAATATGTAACTGATATCTCTTTTAGTTTTTCATCAGAATGAACGCTTGATTGGGCAATTTAAAATTAGTAATATCGATAAATATCCTTTTGAACTGCCATTTTTAAGTATCCTATGTGAGTATTCCATGAGTCTGATAAGTACTACATTGAAATTCTTCGCTTGTTGTAATTTGTGTGACCGTAATAGATCAATTGTGACACTACTCTCACGTTACAAATATCGAAATTCGATAAAATTTCGTTATACTTTTTTTTTCGATACGAATGTTTGTAATAAAAGTTACTGTATTGCACTACTGATGTATTTCTGTCAACCTAAATGTCGAATTCATATCATGATAAAAAATCACCAGGTATAGACTCCATTTATAAGTTTTATCGTAGCATCATGATAGAAAAAGCATGCTATGCGATATGATATTTCTATCCTGATATCAAATGTCATTTTAGATATTAATTTGATTTTTAAGTTTGTTTACTTTGAATTTTTTATTTAAAATAATTATTTAAAGCTTATATGTGGTTTCCGTGGCGGCTAAAATGGCCGTCAATTAGAGTCGCAAGATTCCGTTTTGAGTGAGTTTTAATAAATAAAATTTATACAAAAAACTTGTTTTTTAAGTTTTAAATTACAAAATAAAAAGTTTTAGGTTCTAAAATAAATTATACGTTCTAATAATAAAAAATTATAGAGCATTGCCTACAAGTCCATCTCCTCAATTATAGTAGTAGAAGTGTTTTTCACCTTATATCGATATCATTTTATTTCATGTCATATAAAATACGTGTAATTAATTAACGTTAATATGTATATTGAACGCATAAATAAAAAAGTAAAATAAAACCTTTATGCCCCTATTATGGTTCAGAACTGGAATCAGTGGAGTTGTAATGGAGACAACTGCTATTGATGAGTTGTCATTTTTATATGTTTTTGTCAACTGCACGTACACAGACTTTTAATTAGTAATAACACAAACAAGTTGTAATAACACAAGTACAACTAAAGTAGAGTTGAGTTGTGAAATATAATAGGAGCATTTATTTTATGTATCTAATATCTTGAATTTGCGTTAAGTTGACATTACTGTTTGATTTATTTGTAAATACTCGCTCAATACTTTTTTTGCATGTGCTTTTTTATTATGTAATAATAGCACAATAAAAAACTTCCTCTGGTCTCTTCTCAATTAAAATTAAATTTCTCATTTTTAATTTTTTTAATGCTGCTCTTGTGCTTTTCTCTCGTTTCTCATTCTGTCATTAGATTCATACTTACTGCAATTTGATTTTTTAAATTAAATTTGTTTGTAGTTGACTCGTGGTTTTGCTGTTGAAGTTTGTTGTGTTTTGTTGTAAATGTGTTGCTAATGTTATTCTTGTTGTTATTATATGTATTCGTAGACTTACTTAATTATGTCTTAAGTGGTTTTTCAACTTTATTAACCCATCGATAACTTTGTTTGTTCAGTTAATTCCTCTCTAATGTTCAAACGATGAATAACATTTAGAAGAGAATAATGCATCCATCACACAAGTAAGTGCCTGGTGTGGTGTTGTATAGTACGTAAGAAAGTATGTATGTAGAGCAAAAGAAAACATATTTTTTCTTTGTGTTTGAAATTTTTAAAGTTTCTGGAGTTAAAGGATGTAAATTTTTAAATTGAGTTTATTTCTTCGTTTTTCTTTCAGAATTTAGTATGTCGTAGTTAGTGTTTAAATATTTTTTTTTTTTGCATTTGCCTCACTATTGCTTTTTATTATATATATATATATATATATATATATATATGTCCGTTGATATGAGCACTGGTCGCATGGACTTAGTTTGTGATGACGAGTTTGTTTTTCTTTTAACCTTTTTATGAGCGGTTGTTGGTTGGTTGCTTTTCCTCCTGTCTTTATTGCGTATTTCAATGATTTTCTGTGGTCGTGTTGCTATTTATAACCTTATACTTATTATGCACATTTTGTTTTGCGTTTCAAGTAAATTTTCCTGTAAAAGTAGACATTTTTTATTCGTTTTTCCTTGTTTCTCTTAACTTTAAGAAGTTAATCTATGTTTAGTCGTACTACATACATACAACGATATCAAACCATTGACGAAGTGATGAGCATAAAAATGATAATGCGGATGAAATTTGGGGAACAAGAAGAAAAGAGAGGAAAAATATTATTTATTAGTTTTTTATGTTTAATTTCATCTCTTCTTGTTTGTTTGTTTGTTTTTAGTTTGGTGGTGGTGATGTAGCAGTGCATTAGTTAAGTGATGGTAGTGGCAGAGAGTGTAGTGATGGTGGAGGAAATAAGTAAGAAGGTAATAAAATGTTGTGTGTATGAGTTGAGATCGTGATGTGATGGGATAGATGAATAAAACTAGTGAAATTTGTTTCCTGACTGATGCTTAGAAGAAGGGGAGGTGTTAGGTTATTGTGTGCTTGTTATTCACATAGTGTATAATACAACTACATACATATGTATATAAAAAAAATCAACATTATATTACAACAAGCGCATTGATTGTTGCTTTTGGAATTATTCCTATCAAAAGTTGTATACGTTTGTTTATTGAAATAAAAAGCGTGTGTTATGCTAGGTACACACTTTGCAACATGTTCACGCAATCAGGCATGTTTCATGTTTGGTTGCGTAGTGTGTAGCCGTGTTTAATTAGTTTAATTTCGTGTTGCATTAGATTTTATAAAAATATTTTGATATTTTCTGGTTGCTTAATCGGAATCGTTTATTTTTTTTTTTACTTGTTTAGTGCATGGAATAAAAACAAGCTATAAACATGCAGGATTTTGTCGATTGCTGCAACAATTAATTGAAGTGAAGAAAAAGAAAAATGGCGTTTGAAAGAAATGCTCGTTGGCTAAATTGTATAAATTTATATAAAAATTTACCAGAATTATGGAATGTGAAAAGTGAAATTTCACTTAGCTCACCACTCATTTTTTTTAAATGAACATGCTATAATACAAAATACAGAACTGATGTTGCATTTGTTGTTTAATTATTGTTTGAAGTGTTTGTATCAAAATATGCAACCTAAGCGAAAAACGCGTTGCGTAAACATGTTGCAAAGTATGCACCTAGCATTTAAGTGAAAAACAAAATTTTCATTCACTATTGATTTCGCTTTAGCACACGTTTTTATGTTTATTTTTTAAGAATTGTAAGCAATATCTTGACATTAATGGCCGTAATTATGTAAGAAAAAAAATTTAGCTGCCATTTCAACGTCACCTAGTTATTACATTATTGTTTATTTTAAAGAAAAATATGTATTAAAGAACGTTATTCTCTATCCTACACAACCCTACGATTTTATGGTAATAAAATCTGACAGATTTTTCTCCAACTTTCAAAAATCGCTTCCAAATTTGTTCGCATATGCCACAATACCTATAATATAAAAAAAAAGATGCAAAGCAACAAATTGTTTCTCTTTTTGACCGCACAAGTGCTATTATTTTATGAAACTTTTCATACAATGAGAAAATCGTATGGGCTTGTCAAGGAAATCTGTCAAATAATTAAAATAAGTGCTCAGTATCCTACTTTTTGTGAGCATGTGCCACTTTTAACAGATCGAACGCCTAAATAGGATAGTGAATCACGGTCTGAAGATGTTTTGGCTAAAAAGAATGGAAAGATGTTTGGTTAATAAGCAGAATATACATAAATACATATAAAGAGATGACGACAGTAACAACAAATGACAGTCACTAATAGTAATAATAATGATAATAACACTGTGTGACAAAAAAAAAATACCTGGGAATTGATATTATTTTTCTGTAGGTGCTGGCGAGTACAACACGAATCTGTTTATTAAATTTGACAAACACCTCCAAAATCTTGATTTACGGGTAAAAAACACTTTATGAATTTATAAACTGTTATGTCCTAAATAACCACTGTGGTAACACTAATAGTCATTAAATGAACTGTCATTTTGCCTTCCTTGATATAGATATTAGTTCGTAGATATTACTCACTTGAAATAAAAAATGAAGTAAGAAAAAAACGTGTGCTTTTCAATTCACGGATAGAACAAATTGGCGACGAGGTGAAAAAAAAAATCAAAATGGACGCAAAACAATTTCAACAACTTCTGGAAGTATTTAATAAAAGCCAGCGGGATTTGGTACAACAGTTAAACGCACATGCCGCTATTCAACAGCCCCAAGAACAACAACAAAATCCGCCATTACAGATAATGATACCGCCATTTGAAAATTTTGATGGCAATAAAGAAAGTTTCAAATTGTATCGACAAAGGTTCGAAAATTATCTTACTATGAAAGGCGTATTCGATAATAAAACTACATGTCAACAAATGCTTGTTAACTCTATTGGTGCCATACATTTTAAGTTGCTTGTTTCCTTAGTTTCCCCGAAAAGTCTATCGGAGATGAAATACGAAGAATTGATGGAAAAACTTGAAACTTATTTGTGCCCCAAGAAAAATGTATTGGTACTTCAGCATCGATTCCTTTCTACATATCAAAATGACGACCAAACAATAGCTGATTATGTAGCATTACTCCGGCAAGATATAAATGGAAGTGATTTTAAGTCACCGTGTGTTTGTAATGCTGACATTTCCACCGTTTTCCTACGAGCCCAATTTATACGAGGGTTGAAAGATAATACCATCAGGGAACAACTTTTGCAATCTGAAGAGTCAGATTTTGAAAAAATTGTGACAAAAGCATTATCATTAGAAGCGTCCAAAATTGATAGCCGTGAACTCAATTTAACCAAACAAACAAGCGGAAATGAAATCAACAAAATACATTCCAAATCGTTCAATGCACATCGTCAAAGAAATCGCCCTCATCACCGGTCATCGTCGAAATCATCAATTCGCATGAAATCAAAAATTAATTTCAGTCAACTGGGGATTGAAAATCAATGTATAAGATGTGGAAGGGATAACCACAAGGCAAAGGAGTGTCGTACAAACCCCAATAAACTCAAATGCAAATCTTGTGGTAAGACAGGTCATGTAAAGCAGGTATGTCTCAAAACACTTATAAAAACAAATAACAATTCAGTTAATGCAAACGATGATTGTGAGGAAAAAATATATAAATTACACGGGATTAATAAAATTGTTAATATCAATCACAATCAAGTACATAAAAAAGAAGATGATAAATATGTCGTAGCCGTTCAAATTAATGGTCGGCGGCAAATATTTGAAGTCGACTCAGGGGTTAAATATACATTAATAAAAAAAAGTCAGTATGATCAGCTGCACATAAAAGCTAAATTAAAACCTTCTTCGATAGCTTTTAGGTCATATACGAAAAATATAGTAATCCCCTATGGGAAAGTAATGGTAGAGGTGAAATACAATGATAGACACTCAAAGGAAGAAATGTATGTTGTGCCTAATGAATATGATACGCTACTCGGACGTGTTTGGATTCGCAAATTGAATATCATTCTTCAAGAAATTGACAGTCAACGTTATACTCAGATCCAGTCTGTTAAAATGGATCATTCGTATTCGTTAACTGAAATAATAAATAGTTTCCCACAAGTTTTTACGGAGAAGGTGGGGTCTGTACCAAATTACGAAGTTACGCTTCAATTACGCAAAGACGCTAAACCCGTTTTTTATAAGGAACGAGAAGTTCCATTCGCTCTTCGTGACCGTGTCGAACACGAATTAAACGCCTTAGAAAAATCTGAAATTATTTCAAGAGTAGAAAGAAGTGATTGGGGGTCACCACTAGTTATCATACCTAAATCGGACGGTGGTGTACGACTTTGCGTCGATTATAAAATGGGGGTCAATCCACAACTCGTATCAGCAAATTACCCAATACGTAGTATTCAGGAAATCTTAAACAGCCTAAAAGGGTCAAGGTACTTCTGTCGTTTGGATTTATACAAAGCCTATTTACATCTTAAGGTTAGCGAAGAATCTAGTGAAATTCAGACCATATCAACACATAGAGGCACATATAGAGTCAATAGACTCTCATTTGGTATTAAAACCGCACCTGCAGAATTCAATCGAATCATAGAACAAATTTTAGCGGGATTGACTAAAACGATATCGTATTTCGATGACATCATTGTCCACGGTGCAACAGAAACCGAATGTAAAAATAATTTAGTCGAATGCCTTCAGCGCCTAAATCAGCATGATCTGCATCTTAATCAAAAGAAATGCTCATTTTTCCAAACCAAAATTGAATACCTGGGCCACATAATACAATTTAATAAAATTTCAAAGTCTCCAGCTAAAATACAAGCCATTGTCAAAATGTCACGTCCATCTACAACTGATGACGTTAGAAGATTCTTAGGGATGATAACCTATTATTCCCGTTTTATTCCAGAAATGTCCTCCATTACATACCCACTACGCCAATTATTGCAAAAAAATAGAAGATTCCATTGGTCAGCAAATTGTGAAGCTGCCTTTCTAAAACTCAAGAACATTATGTCCAGTGAACAAGTACTAATGCCTTTCGACCCTGAACTTCCAGTGGTCGTTGCATGTGATGCCAGTCCAACAGGAGTAGCAGGAGTATTATCACACATGGTAAATGACAGTGAGCATCCAGTCGCATTCGCATCGAGGTCTTTAACGTCTGCCGAAATGAATTATAGTCAATTAGACCGTGAAGCACTTGCAATTATTTTTACAATAAATCATTTTTTTATGTACCTATATGGTAGAAAATTTCAACTCATAACAGACAATCGTCCATTGACGCGGATTTTACATCAGCATAACAAAATGCCAGCAATGACATCTTCAAGATTATTACGTTACGCTGAATTCTTGTCAAATTTCGATTATGAAATAATTTACAAGAAAGGGTCTGAACACTCAAATGTTGATTTTTTTTCTCGCGCAACACAGCCGTTAGAAAAGCCCTCTACAGATAAGGTAATTAACGAAGAGGTGAATCAATTATGTACCAGTTCAATTTTCCAAATTTCAAGCGAAGTTATTAACGCAGAGATTTTAGCAGCAGAAACAGCAAAAGATTCAGATCTATCTAGACTTATAAAAAATTTACAGGATAACAGCAGTGAACATGAAAATTATACAATAAATAATGGAATCGTATTCAAAGGCCAACGGGTAACAATCCCCAAAATCCTTCAGCCCAAAATATTACAAGAACTTCACCATACACATACTGGTATTACGAAGATGAAACAGCTCGCAAGAAGATATTGTTACTGGAAAGGTATCGACCGTGATATTGAAAGGATGGTAAGGTCATGTGAAGCTTGCGTACAAGTTCAATCAAAACCGGCAAAAGCGCCACTTCACAAATGGGACGAACCAGCAGAAAACTGGGATAGGATACACATCGACTATGCGGGGCCGTTCCAAAATCATTTTTTTCTTATCGTAGTTGACGCAAAATCCAGATGGGCAGAGGTAAAAGTTGTAAACGATGCCCCAAGTACGCAAACGTCAATTAAACTTCTATCCGAGATTTTTTCTAGCCATGGATTCCCTATTGTAATGGTGTCCGATAATGCTACTATTTTTGTTAGTAGTGCATTTAAAACTTATTGCAGCAATAACGGAATATTTCAAAAATTGATTGCCCCAGGACATCCTAGCACAAATGGGCTTGCAGAACGCAATGTACAAACTCTTAAGCGTAAGCTAAAGGCTATGTCAAAAGAACTTGGATCGATACAAAACAAGGTAAATGAAATCTTACAAAGATATCGCGCAACACCTCTCGCATGCGGTAAAAGTCCTGCAGAACTTTACTACAACAGACGTATTCGAATTCGGCTTGATGCGTTAAAACCGGTAATCAAGTTTCATCCAACAAAACCCATTCCGGGCGTTCGTCAAGTAAGCGTGGGAGAAAGGGTACAAGTTTTACATATGAAAAACAACAAGTCTGAATGGAAAACTGGTGTTGTGCTACAAAAATTTGGTCAACTTCATTACCTCATACAACTCGATGACGGTTACAAATTAAAACGTCACATAGATCAAATAAGGATCACTAAAGTTCAATTTCGTAAAGTTCATTTTTCACCAACCATAGACACAAATTCACCAAGTACAACAAGCAACTACAACCAACATTACTTGGATCCAGCATGTATGCAATATATAACTAGTCCAGTAGTTTCAGAATGTCCTCAAGCGTCCCCAAGAGAACATATTCAGGAAGGGGAACAGCCAATCTTCAGAAGAAGTGAACGTTCCCGCCAACAACCAACATATTTAAAAGACTACGTAGTCGAATAACATACTTGAATTGTAATGTATATAATTATTAGGAAAATGCCTAATTGTATTTTGTTAAGAAAAACTTGTACAACTTAATCCAATTATTTTAGTCTATCAATTTCCATTAAGTGTGGGAGATTGTTATGTCCTAAATAACCACTGTGGTAACACTAATAGTCATTAAATGAACTGTCATTTTGCCTTCCTTGATATAGATATTAGTTCGTAGATATTACTCACTTGAAATAAAAAATGAAGTAAGAAAAAAACGTGTGCTTTTCAATTCACGGATAGAACATAAACCAATAATTTAATTGAATATCAACCGATTTTAAGTTTCTCAGCGGATTTAGAATGATATATACTGCGCACAGTGGAAAAGCCTCTCACTAATGGATGGATGCCTGTATCGCATATGGCAAAGTCCGAAAGGGAAGATGTCATCTTATTTAATTAAAGTGCCATCGTCCAAAACGAGCGATGTGATAAAAAATATATCATAATGCATGCAGCCGGCATTTGGGAGTGACAAAGACCCGAAAAAAATAAGGTAAAGATTTTACTGGACTGGTTGTCGAAAAACTGTAGCAGATTGGATAACAAATTATGCGAAGTGTATAGCAGCTAAAATCACAATTAAAAGAAGTTGTGGGAAGTTGCAGTACTACAAATCAAGTGCTCCATCTATACAGATGGCAATACACCCATTTCAGGGAAAAAGAAAATCTTGATACACTCCATCAGTTTGTGCGCAAGAGAATTAAGATGATGCGCGGCAAAATGGAAACGAGAAATGAGAAGGCTGCATATTCTAAGGGATTCTATGAGAGTCAGTGGTTTTATTGTACAACGCACAACGAAAGAAAGAACTTCAGATCCATTGAGATATAGGGGCCATCGCAATGCATTTGAAAATAATTAAACGAATAATTGATGTGGTCCAGAGAAAACAAAAGTTAAACAGCCAAGGTCAAAACTGAAGATTGTACACCTCGAACGCCTAGCGAACTATGGTAAAGGGAAGTTCACGCCTATTAGGGACGAAAAGGTTTAAGCGGGCAGCAGTGTTATGATAAATCATGCTGTTGAACCACTGTTATTATTTTTTATAAGAAATTGTGTTTATTGTTTATGCTAATACGTAAAATTTATGAATGTAATTTTTGTGTGTGCTATGAAGTAAGATGTGTAGTATTTGTATCTGTATTAGTGTATAGATTTCATGTTAGTTTTAAGTGTTCTAGAATTAGCTAAAATAAAATGTTCGTTTATCTTTGGTTCTATTACTTGATAAATCTATTAACGTCTGGCTGTTTGTAGAAGGTTCTCGGCTGAACTGCGAAAGGTATATAAAGCAATGCTGAGATTGCCAGACGTGGATTTTTAGTTCAGATGTTAAACAGTAAACAAGGTGCGTCAAAAACAATAGTGTCGTTGTGACGGTTATAATAAAACTGTGTGTCTATAACAAGTGTAAGAAACTGAACTTCTTGTCTTTTATTTTACAATCGAACCTTAATAAACTAATCGTTGTTATGATAGTGTAAAAACGTAACAATATCACTTAAGTAAACTTGAAAAATCTGTACGTATTTTTCACCAAACAATTTTTTTTTAGTTTTTTTCGGCATTTTTCAACTTCTTTTATACAGTATTTTATAAAGAAATGACACAATTTTTGAGTTTATTTGCAAAATATGTTTATTAATGAGTAAAACCTGACTTTTTTTTTAAATCCGTTAAAAATTTATTTATTAAATTTTTTTTTATAAAAAAATTTTTTTACAAATACAATATTTCGCCATTCCACTCAAAAATTTTTGATTGGCCTTTTCTACCTTAGCATTATCAGTATCCCGTTGAAGTAACCAGTAATATTCTGAAACCATTTTTTATAAATACTGTGTAAAAATGTCTCTAAAGTTGGCAAAAATTAAAATGAAATTTAAAAAAAAAAATGTGTTCTATTGAGAAATACGCACAGATTTCTGAAGATTTTGGAGGTGATGGCTAATTTCAAAAATAGATTCTTGTTGTACACTACAGAAAAAAATCACTTCATTCTTTTTTGTATCCCTGTGTAATATTACTAATAATAATAATGATGTGTGTGTGTGTCTGTTATGACTAAGCAAGTAATAATTTTTGGGTTTTTTCTGTTGCCGTTTTTTTTAATGTTTTCTGGTTGAGGGGGTAAATAGGGGTGGAACTTAAAAAATGTAAGTAAAAACAAATATATGAAAATAAAATAACAAATTGAGACCTAACCAAGATTGAGCGAAGTGAGTGGAAAAAAGGAAAGAATTGTTTTTTTTTTAATCTTTGTAATATGGTGATTGAGAGTAAAAAAATATATTTATATATGTGTGTGTATGCATAAGGAAAAACTAATACATTTATCACTGGGGCAGACCAATTACACTGTGCTACAAAAAAATACCTGGGAAGTGATATTATTTTTCTGGTGGTGGTGGTGTCGAGTACAACAAGAACCTGAACTTTGAATTAGCAGAAAAAGCATAAAAACTCATTTCCTGCCGTCAATATTTGACTTCTTCGCAGAAACCTGGGCCTGATGACGCTGAGTTAAAATAAGCTGCCAAGCAAACATTTTTGAGTGAAATGGCTAATAATTGTATTTATGTAAAAAAAAAAATTTTATAACTCAATCAATTTTGAACGGATTTATGTTTATGTTTATGTTACGGTTTCTTTATAAAATACTGTTTAAAAAAAGTTAAAAAAATGCCGAAAAAATAAAAATAAATGTTTGGTGGAGATTTCTCAGCTTTACTTTATACCATTCAAACAGCCTCAAGCCTCAATGTTTTTTTTTTTTTTCTAAATCCGTTAAGAAACTTAAAATCGGTTGATATTCAACTAAGTTACTGGTTTATAAGTACATAAGTTGTACTCGACACCACCTACCAGAAAAATAATATCACTTCCCACTTCACTTTTTTGTATCTCAAGTTTCTTAATTTCTTACAAAATCTTGTTAATTTTAAGGCAATAGGAATAATTGAGTCCAAATGCACCTACAGCCATATGTACATATATAAATATAATATTAACTACCTGTAGGCATACATACGATACATATATAAAACACAAATATGCATGTATATCTACACTGAATGTATTTAAGCAGCATGTGGTTTTGCAAATTTTTATACGAAACGTGGCCAATCGGTTACAGTATTCAATTTATTTATTCTTCAAAAAGAAAAAGTACATTTTTATATAATTTTAATATAAAATAAAAGGCGCACAAATAAGATATATTGAAAAATTGTTTTTCAAAAACGGTAAGTAGTTTTATTAAAAGCGGTAACGTATTGGAATTTGTTCAAGTTTTCGGTTGAAAAAATATTGCAACGAAAAAAATATTCATTTCATAAATAATGTCGTTAGAATTTAGTTTCTATCGCCTAATTTCCTTTTTTTATTTTAAGCTGAATTTCCTTTTTCTTTTCATTGATAACACCAGTTTTGTTACCTTTAGGGTATTATTATATGTGTAAATATATTTAAACAGACACCCAGTTCGAAAAAAATACGGGAATTGTCATAAGCCACGTTCCCTATACGGTGTACCAGCCATAAATTAGAATCTGAAGATTCCGTTTTGTACAACCTACTCGCTAAGACAACTGAATCATAAAGTGATCTGACATCCAAAAAAAACCCTATCCCCGATATCTCACGTAGACAGTGTACGTCCATAATGTTAAATCTTTTAATATGGTTGAATTAAACCGACAACTGTTTTTTTTTTTACATGACAGGTCTCTCCTGTCAAAAACTGCAACGTATGCATATTGAAGAGGGATCAATTATATGAAAAATTTTAGGTTTATCTCAAAACACGTTTTAATTTCAACAAATTTTTTCAAAAGCAATACCAAAATATATGTGCTTTTTTGAATGTTGTTATTGAATTCTTGCTGTCAGCTGGTCTTATCTATCATGCCTCTTAATACAAATTTTTCTTTTCGTATCAAGAACGATAGATAGGTACGCTATCCCGCACTTAAAATTGAAATTTTCTGCGCGTGTAACAAATGACGTCACACGATATGTTCCTATTGGCTAATAATTTATAGCGAAATAAGAGAGAGAGAAATGTAAAGAGTGATTTTTTTGCTATTATCTTTTTGGCAACACTAGTTTTGACAGCTCACGCACGTTTTGTATCTTGTGTCACTGTCAAACATCTTCAGTTTGGTCTATAATTTAATCATGAATCGTCTTACAAACGAACAACGCTTGCAAATTATTGAATTTTATTACCAAAATGCGTGCTCTGTTAAGAAAGTTCATCGCGCGCTTCTTCCATTTTATGGTCAGTTTAATCGACCTACTGAGGCTTCTATTCGGGCTATTGTAACAAAATTTCGCACCAAATTTACATTGTTGGACATTAAACCACCAACACGTTTACGTAGAGTGCGAACTGAAGAAAATATCGCAGCCGTATCGACCAGTGTTGGTGATGACCGTGAATTATCGATTCGGCGCCGTTCGCAGCAATTGGGCATCTGTTACTCCACTACGTGGAAAATTTTGCGGAAGGATTTGGGTGTGAAGCCTTATAAGATACAACTGGTGCAAGAATTGAAGCCAAACGACCTACCACAACGCCAAATTTTTGGTGAATGGGCTCTTGAAAAGTTAGATGAAGATCCACTTTTTTATCGAAGAATTGTGTTCAGCGACGAGGCTCATTTCTGGTTGAATGGATACGTGAACAAGCAAAACTGCCGTATTTGGAGTGAAGAGCAGCCAGAAGCATTGCAAGAGCTACCAATGCATCCACAAAAAACAACCGTTTGGTGCAGATTATGGGCTGGCGGCATCATTGGGCCGTATTTCTTCAAAGATGATGCGAATCACAACGTTACTGTGAATGGTGAGCGCTACCGTGCGATGATAACAAACTTTTTTTTGCCCAAAATGGAAGAGCTTGACTTGCATGACATGTGGTTTCAACAAGACGGTGCCACATGCCACACAGCACGCGAAACAATGGACCAATTGAGAGGCGAGTTCGGTGAACAGTTTATTTCACGCTTGGGACCAGTCAATTGGCCGCCCAGATCGTGCGATTTAACGCCTCTAGACTATTTTTTGTGGGGCTATGTTAAGGCTAATGTCTATAGGGACAAGCCCGCTTCGATTGACGCACTGGAAGCCAACATTGCCAACATTATTCGTGAGATACCGGCCGAAATGTTGGAAAGAGTATGCCAAAATTGGACTAAGCGGATGGACCATTTGAGGCGCAGCCGCGGCCAACATTTGCATGAAATAATCTTCAAACATTAAATTATATCGACCCAACTATCGATCCAAATAAATATTTCATGCATTTTTCTGAATTTTTTTTTTTTTTTTTAAATTTCCGATAGTTCTTATAAAATCACCTTTTATTATTTTTGTCTCCACCCAGTGGACAATCTACGTCATCTAACGGGAAATCAAGCGCATGGCGTAATATTGCATTTCTATCATTCTTGTTTCGTATTGCCATTTTTAAAATTTTGCGATATTACCATACTTGAGTTGTGTCTCATGTACATATGTATGTATGTGTAAAAATCAGCCTTATTACGAGTGTCGCTGCCGTAGGCGAATTTATATCAAGCTAATATATAACACATTTCTGGCGTTGCCCATATTACTGTTTTCGTCATGAAAACGACACTCATAATCAGGTCTAATATATGTATAATTCCATATGACAGTATAGATTGCATAAATTAATTCACAAATAAGTAAATCACTGTTTATACAAATTTAAAACAAATATAAAAAGTTTTTGAGATTTTAGTGGTGCCGTATGGCTAATAATAAATTAATTGGCAATATTGTCATACAACACATAGGTATACTGTGTGTACAAAAATTTACTGATTATTAAGAATATATAAATTTGAGAATAAAAAATAAGAAATCTCCTTCCATTACGAATATATAAATTTGAGAATAAAAAATAAGAAAAAGGATTTAAATTTTACAGGGTTGTCTTAAAATAAGTGGCAACGTCTAAATTTTTTTTTTGCAAATAGTACTCTTCCTAAATATTAAATAATAAAAAATTGTAATAAAGAAATTTTTTCTCTGTGTTAAAAAAAATTGAGATTTGACAAATTCCTGGTCACGTTACTTACAAATAGTTATTTATGGTAATAAAGTGCATGTAACAAAAAACAACGATTTACTAACAAAAAGTATATGGAGAGAGAAGAGTAAAAGATTTGTTTGCTTCGAAAGGGGATAAAAAACAAGGAAGCCAACCAGTAAGAAAAAAAAAATTTAATATATGAGCGAGTGAGTGTGCAATGCACACTATGCATACTATTTGAAATAGGGAGGTGAGGTATATTAGTTAATATTAACAACTTGTACCAAAAAAAAATTATAATAATGGTGTTAGTTAGTAGTATGTATGCATGAGAGCACCAGTTTATATATACAACATAAATTTAGCATAAGCATGAATGTGCAAGTCAAGGTACATATGTATTAGAGCAATGCACAAGTATAGGCGAAAAGGGTTAAAAGCACATTTTATTATAAAATATTACACACGTTTGTAGTGATGGGCGGTTTTCAAATATGCTTGTAAAAAAAAATAAAGTAAAACTAAATAAATAAAAAAAAAACAATTCAAATTCGGACGCACCGAATCTTATCTATGACAAAACAGAAATTAATGAAAAAGCAAAATTTCGGTTTGCACTTTCGATTTTTCTCGGCCAATTGCACAGACATTATGCGTGTGATTTCTGATAAAACTGTGTATCACGGTTTTTTGTCGAGGTAGTAACGATTTTTCATTAATTTCTTCGCATTTGTAGGCCGATAGGGCTGAATTTCAATAGCAACCTGAAGACAGCAACAACTGGCACATTGGAATATTAAATTTTTCTGTGCATTGCTTAGAAACTTCAAACAATTTATTTCAACGACTACACAGACAGATGGACATCGCTAAATCGACTCCGCTATTTATAAGCATCCAAAAATTAATAAAAGTACAAACGGATTCATAATCTTATATGTAGGTAGGTATATATCCTTTTTACTTACAGTGCAGGATATAATTATGAAAAATATTTGTTCTTTGTGTAAGTGTTAATATAATGTTTATATCATATTTTGTAAAGCTTGTTAATCTTGTAATCTGTACGCGATTTGTTTAAATTTTTTTTAATACTCTGTTGGTATGGTTTGTGTTTTTACAATTTAAAAAAACAAAATTTCTTCTTATTTTTATTGCGTTGAACCATGTTTGGTGTGGTTTAGTTTTGCACAAATTTATTGTAATTGAAAATAAAGTATGAGACGAACTAAAACTTGCTGCTTGACAGCGTCAAGACGAAGAAACAAAAGATGTGGAAAATATGCAGCAGGCTGCATTTATTTATTTTTGGCGTAGCATGTGTTCTTCTCGCTTGGTTTTTCTTTGTTTGTTTATTCTCTCTCTTTTTTTTGTTCTCTTTCAGCTATAACCCTTTTTTGGTAACGAAAACTATTTAGGCGACCGTAAATGTAGAAATGTAAATGTTGCAGTGTCAGCTGATCGTTTTTGGTATATGAGAAGCTATGCAAATGTTTAGCTGAATGTGGTGCCACGTAAATGCATTAAACACATTTGAGACAGCAGGCTACCGACTACAACCTGTCAAAAATAGAATACATGCGTTTATATTGAAATAATTATTTTCAAGACAGCACGGCTACATGGCTACACAGCCAGTTTTGTAGCTGTCGCTAACTTAGGCTAATTTCTATTTTTGTCGGCGGCAATGAACAATTTAGTGCTGCCAGTATAATAAAAAATGAGCGTTTGAAAATATTTCATTTTATTTGACAATCAAGAGTTCTTAAAGAAATGATTCGAATTGTTTTTACATTATTACGTTTATGTTTTTTTTGTGAGTTTGAATAAATAATTTTATTTTTACACACATTAAAAAATTTAGCGTGGCACCACTGAAATATGTCTTTCTATAATCAACAGCTGTATAATTACATTCCTAAGCAATTGTTGTTGCCGCTTCTAAAATAATTAAGTAGCTGGCTACACCGCCACACTTGTAGTCGTGTAGTCGGTATCCTGCTGTCTAGAATGTGTTTAATGTATAAGTCCAATTGTAAAAATTGAGGAAAAAAATTACAGTTAAGATGGGATAAAAAAAAGAAGCAGCAGTATCACGAAAACGAATAAACAAGACCGCTTTATGGAAAATAATACAGGCAGAATGGAATAAAATAACGAAAGTGCAATGTGCTACATTAGTACAATAATTGCCAAAAATACGTGCTGATGTGATGCGAAATAAAGTTTTTCCAACTAATTATTAACTTTTAATTAAATAGAAATGACATATTGCTTTAAAAATAACATTTTCTCTTAGATAACTTAATTATAAAGAGTGATTTTTTTGCTATTATCTTTTTGGCAACACTAGTTTTAACAGCTCACGCACGTTTTGTATCTTGTGTCACTGTCAAACATCTTCAGTTTGGTCTATAATTTAATCATGAATCGTCTTACAAACGAACAACGCTTGCAAATTATTGAATTTTATTACCAAAATGCGTGCTCTGTTGGTCAGTTTAATCGACCTACTGAGGCTTCTATTCGGGCTATTGTAACAAAATTTCGCACCAAATTTACATTGTTGGACATTAAACCACCAACACGCTTACGTAGAGTGCGAACTGAAGAAAATATCGCAGCCGTATCGGCCAGTGTTGGTGATGACCGTGAATTATCGATTCGGCGCCGTTCGCAGCAATTGGGCCTCTGTTACTCCACTACGTGGAAAATTTTGCTGAAGGCTTTGGGTGTGAAGCCTTATAAGATACAACTGGTGCAAGAATTGAAGCCAAACGACCTACCACAACGCCCATTTGAGGCGCAGCCGCGGCCAACATTTGCATGAAATAATCTTCAAACATTAAATTATATCGACCCAACTATCGATCCAAATAAATATTTCATGCATTTTTCTGAATTTTATGTGTTTTTTTTATTTTTAAATTTCCGATAGTTCTTATAAAATCACCTTTTATGAACACAGCATAGAATTAAAAAGAGCTTATGTTCTTTAAGATATAACTTTAATATGAAATTAATTTACAGATATTAATTACTTTAATTTTGTATAAGTTTTTATTTATCAGAAAAAATTCTCGTTTTGTAAAAAAAAAAACAAAATTACTTAATTGCATGAGTATATACGAACACCAAAAGCAAGTAAGTAAAGGGTGTTTTTTATAGACGTATAGAACTTTAAGTTGGCATTACTGTTCAAGATGGCGACCGATTTAACAGCTGTCAAGTGATTTATTCTCAGTTTGACTAAAACTGCAAATAATGCAATTTTATTTCGAACGAGATTGCCGTTGTTCCCGATTTTCATAAGCGAATTTTGTTTAGCGATGGAGCGCACTTCTGGTTGAATGGCTACGTCAACAAACAAAACTGCCGCATTTGGAGTGAAGCTAATCCTCAAGTGTATGTCGAAACACCGTTACATCCAGAAAAACTGACTGTTTGGTGTGCTTTATGGGCTGGTGGAATCATTGGTCCATACTTCTTCAAAAACGATGATGGCCAGAACGTTACAGTCAATGGTGATCGGTATAAAGTCATGATTACTAACTTTTTCATTCCTGAATTGAACAACCATGATGTCCAGGAGCTGTGGTTCCAACAAGATGGCGCAATATGTCACACAGCTCGTGCCACAATCGATTTATTGAAAGACACGTTTGGTGACCGCCTAATTTCACGTTTTGGACCTGTGAATTGGCCTCCAAGATCTTGTGAATAACGCCGCTAGACTACTTTCTGTGGGGCTATGTAAAGTCATTGGTCTATGCGGATAAGCCACAAACGCTTGACCATTTGGAAGATAACATTCGCCGTGTTATTGCCGATATACGGCCATAAGTGTTGGAAAAAGTCATCGAAAATTGGACGTCCAGATTGGTTACATGCGATCCAGCCGTGGCGGTCATATGCCAGAAATCATATTTAAAATTTAATGCCACAAGATTATCTTTCGGATAAATAAAATTCATGTCAATCGAATAATCCATCGTTGTTTTATTGCAATTTAAAGTTATATACGTCTATAAAAAACACCCTTTATAAGTAAGCAGTCATTCATGAATTTGATTGTTCCTGAATTGGGCACTTTCAGTACTAGTAAAATTAAAAGTTTACTTTTCATGAAATTTAGTTTTCATTACCAGTAAATTTTTACTGGGTACTGAAAACCCGAGTCTCTCTGACAATGATCGTGCAAAAAAAATACACTAGTATAAGTAACGCAAGAAGAATTGCTCTGAATGCTGGCTACAGAAGCTATCGTTCAATAAAATATCCAAACCGGAGTGAAAACCATTCTTTACGATCAAGTGTTAACAAAATTCAACAACTACCAGAGTATGGACGACTAGAAATGGACTTAAAACAGCTGCCAAATGTTTCCAAATACAAATACACGAAAATGGATAAATTTAGTAAAAAAAAAAAAAATCATGATTTTGCAGTTGTGGTTTAAAAACCACGCCATTTATCGTCTCTTCAACAAGGACATTAGAAATTTATATCAAAGAATGCCTGCAGAAACGATTGCTGCCTCTAATTAAACGCCACCAGTCCCCAGTAAAATGTTGACCTGATTTAGCGTCTTGTCATTATTCAAAAACTACGATGGAGTGGTATCAAAGACATCAAGTCGATATAGTGGGAAAAACATGAACCCTCCTAATTGTCCGCAGCTTCGGCCAATTGATCAATATTGGGACATTGTCAAAATCAAATTAAAGAAAAGTGGTACTGTTGTTCCTGACGCCAAAAATATGTTGAAAATTTGGTACAAATATGCAGCGCAGATAGATCAGAATGTTGTGCAGAAACTAATTGGAACCATTCAGGTAAAAACGAGGAAATTCATAAGAGGAATTGAATTTTAATTAATTTTTTAATATTTCTGAAAAAGCAATAAATAAGTATGTATTTAAGAACAATAGTTTTGTAATACCTTTTTCCTTTAATTATATATTCAATTGCTTATGCGGCCGGATTTTGTGTGAACAATGCTTTATAACATAAATTTTTTTAACAGAACTAACAAACATAAAGTACCTCGTCTCTATAACTCTCGAATCGAGAAAATTTTCACAAGAAACAATAGAATTGAACAAAAAACAATGAGAATTGAAACAAAATCAGGGCTGTCATAGAATTCAATGTTGTCGATATTGGATTTGAAACCGACAAAAAAAATTACTTTGGTGTCATGAAATCCAATGTTGTCGGTTTCATTTTCGAACTAGATTAATGTCGGTTTTAGGTGTCACAGAAACCAATATTATCGGTTTTGTATTGGACTGAAACCAATCAGTTGACAGTTGTTGGTTTGTTTAATTTCAAATAAAGCAAGTGACTAAAACTGACTTTTGTCATTAAAAATTCACAAGCAGTTAGATATTTAGTAAACATTTAAGTAAATTAATATTCACCCTTATTCTATATGGAGTCATCGACACAAAAGGACATCAATTTTTATTGTTTGTAGTAAGTTTGAATTAAAATTCTCAATATTAATAAATATTGATGACTGTTGACACTTATTTGGTATTATGTAATGACGTTTGCTATCAGCAATATTGATAGCAAACGTCATTAAATAAACTTCAAAAACATTTTTTTATTAAAAATTTTAAATAAACTATAACAGCTGTTAGAAAATATCAAATTATAAGTGAATTGCTGTCGACGACGCCAAAAATTGATGTTGCTTCAAAATTGATGACGATGTTGCCGACACCAAATAGAATAAGGGTGATTAATTCTACAAAAATTCATAATTTTTTTTTCTCTAAGAGAAAAAAATTCCACTCAAAACTCAATAATTATGCATTTTATAGAAAAATATCCTGACATTGCGAAGGGATTTACAAAACTTGATACGGCTGAATCAATAAAAAGCGCAGGTTCACGGCAAAAGGATGTAAACAGAAAGCTTCTTTATTTAACCGGTAATTTATGAATATTCTTTTTACTTTCAGTGAGGGTTCTTCTGCTAATAATAAAAATCCTATAACGGCAAAAGTCATTTTATATATTTATATATTTTATATTAAAAATTTTCAATAAAAAATCACATTTTTATTTTTATTTAAATGAAAACACTACGATTTATCAAAATGGTTATCAAGCATTTACATAAACAATTTCATACAAATAAACTAATGTATAGAACAACTGATTCGAACATCGGTTTTATTTGTCTTCGAAACGACTTGGTTTCATGACACCAAATGAAAACAATATTGGTTTGCAAAATCGACAATTAGCAAAACCGACTTGGATTCTATGACAGCCCTGAATGTCATTTATTACACAAAAGTGTTCTGTAATTTTTCTTTGTTAGAACCATCTGTCATTTTAGTGATTTTGACGTACTTTATTGTAAAAATGCGAGTACAAGTGTTTCTGTAACAAAATTTTGTGATAATTCTCACTAGAACTGTCAAAACATCTCACATTTTAAAATGTATGAGAGAAAGAAAGTAATGACAAAATGAAAATTAATAAATTTAAATCGTTTAAGTTAATAAATTATCTAAAATAAATGTAGTGGAATATACTTTGTAACTAAATATTGAAATTTTATGTGTATTCTTTGTTAATAAAATTTCTTCTTTTTTTTGTGTAGCATAGCAAATTTGCAGAGGTGATGGCATCGCACTATTTTGAAATACTTTTATTCACATTTTGTACCAACAACATTTGTAACAAAGAAAAATGTCATGTAGAAGTACATTCATCTTATATAAATTCCTCTCTTTGTTGACACTTTATATTGTATATGACATTTGAATCATTTTAAATTTAAAATAAAGACGTAACAGCTTTGCATTTTCTAACATTAAACTACGGAAACACTTTTTACTCACAAATCGAGAACCGGTGGAACTTTTTGTTTCACAATTTTCGATGTGAGAAGTTCTCGCATATAGTTACAGAAACGTGCCACAGGATAATTAGAAAAAAAAGCATTTTTGCAAAGGGGTTGCTCTAGCAATGCAGTGTCTGGAAGTATTTAAAATTTTTCTATACTTTATAAAATAGTGAATAATCATACTAGGTTGGTTGGTTGATTGACTTTCAATAAGAAATTGTTATGGGACTGCTGAAAAGTCACAAAGTGAACATATATTAATATTTAAAACTTTTGTCTAAACTTCCTCTCCCAAAAGCTTCAGCTGAAGCGATTTTGATTATTGACTTCTTAAAAAAAAACAAGTTTTTTGATAAGCTTTGTGGAAAGGAAATTGCATTGTAAAAGGTGTCTCAGTATAATTTTTTGTGCAAGTGGCAACTCTGAAATTTAGCAGCTGTCACATAGATATGTTTATTACGATTATTAAAAATGGTGCCGAAATTGCGGTGATTGTGACCGGCATTAGCTACAGAAATATAATAACGCAGTTCTTATGGCTTCAGCGGGACACAGAGATTGGAAAAGTGTAATTTTACTAGGAAACGCTTTAAAAAATTGTAATTCAGAGAATTTTAATCGGCTTCACTGTGTCCGAAATGGCATCAGCTGTTAAGCACTAATTTTTGCTGGATATACGAGGTATGATCAAAAAATAACCGTTATTTTCAATTTTCGTGAGGTACGTATGTTCGATTTTCGCATTTTTTTTTATGTTGGTACACATGACTGTTATTTATGTTAACAATATCAGCCATTTTGGATTGTCAGTTTGTTTTTGACAGATAAAAAGGTTAGTCGTGTTTTGGTGTGCTCTTCGATTTTTTACTATTTCAAAAAATGGATCAAAGAAACTGTATTAAGGACAATTGAAATGTTGACTGTGGTGTTTGGCGACTCTACTCTAGCAGAACACAAGTTCAATTGTGGTATAAACGGTTTAAGGAAGGCCGAGAAGATGTCAATGACGATGCTCGTCCTGGTCGTCAAGTTCGGTCAAATGTGAAGGTTTTGCTCACTGTTTTCTTTGATTGCAATGGCGTGGTGCATCATGAATTCTTGCCACAAGGTCGTACGGTCAATAAGGAATACTACCTTGAAGTTATGCGCCGTTTGCGCGAAGCAATTCGTCAGAAACGCACATAATTGTGGAAAAACCAATCATGGATTTCGCACCATGATAACGCACCAGCTCACACGTCGATGTTAGTGCGTGAGTTTTTGGCCAAAAACAAAACAATCCTGCCTCAACCACCGTATTCACCGGAAATTGGCCCCCGCTGACATTTTCCTCTTCCCAAAACTGAAGACACCGAAGAAAGGAAAGCGTTTTGCTACGCGTATTATATCTGAGGGGGAATACTTTGAAGGGGACAAGATAGTTATTGATGAATAAATAAAATTTTTAAAAAAATTAAAAATAACGGTTATTTTTTGATCATACCTCGTACATATTTTTATAATGATTTAATTACTTTTAAATTCTGCCGAATGCCAAAGTTACGTAAAGCCAGCAGCCAATAAAACAGAAATACAATATTTGAAAAAAAAACAAACCGATTAACTAATTAAATAACAACGAAAAAAGTTAAAAGATTTTAAACAAGCGACTTAAACAATGAAAAGTAAATTGAGTATGAGATAATTGATTAAAAATGTAGCCAAAGCAAAAAAAACCTAAACAAACCAACAAAATCACATACGAATAAACAATTGAAAAACTTATGGATAAGTGGTGAAGGAACGGTAAATGGATAAACTGTCTATATATATATTTAAGCCAGGGAACTAAACACTTTTTTGTTTTAACTCGAACTCTGCCATTTTGAAGTGTATTAAATTCAAAGCAATTTAAGATTAAATACGAATTAGAAAATTGATTTTTAATGCAAAAAAGAAAGAAAACATTAATAATGAAGTGCACTAACACAAAAGTTGTAATCGGCAATAACACAAACAACATCTTTATATTTTTCACTTTCCATATTTTTCTTAAAAATTATTTATTTATTTATTATTTACTAAATTTATATAATTATTTATTTAGACTATTTTTTTTATATTTATATATAAGTAATAATGTATTAACGAGCACTGACAGCTATGATCATCGGATTAAAAAAATTGTAAAAAAAAAATTTCAAGTATGTATTAAAATAATTTTCTTTTAATACATATTTTTTTTTTATTAATCTTAAAAAAAATCATTAATTTGTTAAAAAAAAATTCAAATTAACGAGATCTAAAAAAATCGTTCTGGGATTCTTATTTTTAAAAGCAATAAACTGTCTGTAGATACTCAGTTTTTAAATAAAAAATCTAAGAATCCAATAAGAATGAAAAATAAATTTAATTTAATTAAGTAAAAATGTTTGCAAAATATTTTTTAAATAAATATTTAATTTGAAATAAAGAAATTAAAATACCCAACAAATTTCTGTAGCTAATGCCACTCAAAATCACCGTAATTTCAGCACCATTTTTAATAATCGTAATAAACATATCTATGTGACAGCTGCTAAATTTCAAAGTTGCCACTTGCACAAAAAATTATACTAAATTTAAAAAGCGCACTCTTACTGACACACCTTTTACAATGCAATTTCCTTTCCACAAAGCTTATCAAAAAACTTGTTTTTTTTTAAGAAGTCAATAATCAAAATCGCTTCAGCTGAAGCTTTTGGGAGAGGAAGTTTAGACAAAAGTTTTAAATATTAATATATGTTCACTTTGTGACTTTTCAGCAGTCCCATAACAATTTCTTATTGAAAGTCAATCAACCAACCAACCTAGTATGATTATTCACTATTTTATAAAGTATAGAAAAATTTTAAATACTTCCAGACACTGCATTGCTAGAGCAACCCCTTTGCAAAAATGCTTTTTTTTCTAATTATCCTGTGGCACGTTTCTGTAACTATATGCGAGAACTTCTCACATCGAAAATTGTGAAACAAAAAGTTCCACCGGTTCTCGATTTGTGAGTAAAAAGTGTTTCCGTAGTTTAATGTTAGAAAATGCAAAGCTGTTACGTCTTTATTTTAAATTTCCAATGATTCAAATGTCATATACAATATAAAGTGTCAACAAAGAGAGGAATTTATATAAGATGAATGTACTTCTACATGACATTTTTCTTTGTTACAAATGTTGTTGGTACAAAATGTGAATAAAAGTATTTCAAAATAGTGCGATGCCATCACCTCTGCAAATTTGCTATGCTACACAAAAAAAAGAAGAAATTTTATTAACAAAGAATACACATAAAATTTCAATATTTAGTTACAAAGTATATTCCACTACATTTATTTTAGATAATTTATTAACTTAAACGATTTAAATTTATTAATTTTCATTTTGTCATTACTTTCTTTCTCTCATACATTTTAAAATGTGAGATGTTTTGACAGTTCTAGTGAGAATTATCACAAAATTTTGTTACAGAAACACTTGTACTCGCATTTTTACAATAAAGTACGTCAAAATCACTAAAATGACAGATGGTTCTAACAAAGAAAAATTACAGAACACTTTTGTGTAATAAATGACATTCAGGGCTGTCATAGAATCCAAGTCGGTTTTGCTAATTGTCGGTTTTGCAAGCCAATATTGTTTTCATTTGGTGTCATGAAACCAAGTCGTTTCGAAGACAAATAAAACCGATGTTCGAATCAGTTGTTCTATACATTAGTTTATTTGTATGAAATTGTTTATGTAAATGCTTGATAACCATTTTGATAAATCGTAGTGTTTTCATTTAAATAAAAATAAAAATGTGATTTTTTATTGAAAATTTTTAATATAAAATATATAAATATATAAAATGACTTTTGCCGTTATAGGATTTTTATTATTAGCAGAAGAACGCTCACTGAAAGTAAAAAGAATATTCATAAATTACCGGTTAAATAAAGAAGCTTTCTGTTTACATCCTTTTGCCGTGAACCTGCGCTTTTTATTGATTCAGCCGTATCAAGTTTTGTAAATCCCTTCGCAATGTCAGGATATTTTTCTATAAAATGCATAATTATTGAGTTTTGAGTGGAATTTTTTTCTCTTAGAGAAAAAAAAATTATGAATTTTTGTAGAATTAATCACCCTTATTCTATTTGGTGTCGGCAACATCGTCATCAATTTTGAAGCAACATCAATTTTTGGCGTCGTCGACAGCAATTCACTTATAATTTGATATTTTCTAACAGCTGTCATAGTTTATTTAAAATTTTTAATAAAAAAATGTTTTAGAAGTTTATTTAATGACGTTTGCTATCAATATTGCTGAAAGCAAACGTCATTACATAATACCAAATAAGTGTCAACAGTCATCAATATTTATCAATATTGAGAATTTTAATTCAAACTTACTACAAACAATAAAAATTGATGTCCTTTTGTGTCGATGACTCCATATAGAATAAGGGTGAATATTAATTTACTTCAATGTTTACTAAATATCTAACTGCTTGTGAATTTTTAATGACAAAAGTCAGTTTTAGTCACTTGCTTTATTTGAAATTAAACAAACCAACAACTGTCAACTGATTGGTTTCAGTCCAATACAAAACCGATAATATTGGTTTCTGTGACACCTAAAACCGACATTAATCTAGTTCGAAAATGAAACCGACAACATTGGATTTCATGACACCAAAGTAATTTTTTTTGTCGGTTTCAAATCCAATATCGACAACATTGGATTCTATGACAGCCTTGATTTTGTTTCAATTCACATTGTTTTTGTTCAATTCTATTGTTTCTTGGTAAAAATTTTCTCGATTCGAGAGTTATAGGGACGAGGTACTGGAGCCATTATCCCTATGTAAAATTAATTCCACAACAATGAAGATATTCGTAACAACTCTTGCATTGCACATACAAAAAGCGTTAAATTGATAACATTAGTTCACAATGAACTAGTTAACATTTTTGCATACGATTTAATATCTATCAGCCAATTTAATACTTTAATTTAGCTATTCGCTTTATTATTATTATCGTTTATGCATAAAATTAAATTTATTTTTATAATAAATTACGCACCTATACATACATACTTTTGTTTTATAAAAACAATAGACACACAAAACGCACACATGCGTTTGAAAACTACAAAACGACACAACGACCCACAACACACGTACAAACTTTTCACCTTGAAAAAAAAATTATGATGAATTTTATTTTGTACTTTTTTATTCTTCTTCATTCATATTTATAAATGATCCCTGCAAGTAACTCCGCTAACTTTAAGTACACAAAAAAAAGATAGTTTTATATTACATAATATAGTGCTTTCAGACTGAAAGTTAAGTCCTGAATTTAACATTAATGCACAAATAGATGATTTTGAGTTCACACTGTAATAAAATTTATTAAATTCAGGATTTAACATACAGTGTGTCAAATAAATTTGTACAAAATAATAAAAATTTCCCATTGAAATAAGTGTACTTAATGCGTTACTTTGTACAAAACTTATTTGGCCAACTCTAGAACAGCCAGAACCAGTGTGGACTTCGGTAAATGCACTTACGACAAATATATTTTTTTTGTCTTTTGTTCAAAAACTTTATTTTCTTCGAAATTAAATATTTTATTGCTGCTGCCGTTGAAAATATTTAAAATGGTTTTTATTTTTTTATTTCATTTCATTTTTATTTACAATAATATAACTTTTTAACTTGGTACCACTGAACTTGACGAAAAAAAAGTGTTGTATTTCATAATACCACTTAAATGCAATTCCAAAATAGCATTTAATGTGGATTTCTCAGTCATTTTGTGTGAGAAATACAGAATTTATGAGTTGGATTTAACGTCAAAACAGCATTTATATATATATATGTTAAATGCAATCAATCAGTCTGAAACCACTAGTAACTAATAAATGATGAATTGCAGAGATTTTATAAGTAGGGATGCGAAATCAGGCAAGCTTAAAAGTATGGCCACACAAATTATTGCTCCGATTATGGTTGACAACTCTTATCCATTTTGATGTTGTGTCTTGTAAATTGCAATTACGCTTTACAACATTAATCTGTTGTGTTGTGCTTTTACTGCCAGGCTCCCTATTTCGATGCGAAGCGAAAGCGAAAGAAAATCAGTCACTCATTTTTGACTGAAAATGACGCTCACTTAACTTTTGACTTATCGTTCGCTTGGCTTTACGTTGTTTACCGCACACCTTCTCAATGTACCATGTTATCACAAGAACAATTTGATTACTTAAACGCCAGATTCAAATTAAACCCGTTGTAAACTAGAAATATATTTTAAAAAACACAACATGGTACACTACATAAACTATCAACGAAAGAAAACAGAAAGTGAATATATAAAATGTCACAAAAAACAAATTGTAAACAAGAAAAGTTTTAAATTTTATTTTTAATTAAAAAGAAAATTTTACGTTGATTGTTAAAATATCAATATTAGAAGCTAAAAAAAAAAATTTTATTTCTAATTTTAGTGGTTTCTGTGCGTTTTGTGTTAATTTTATCCAATAATAGCCAGGCGGCAACAAGAAAACAAATACAAGTGAGTGATTTTGGCATTTGTATTCGTACTAAGAGAAAGAATATTTTTTAGTTAGCGGCAATTTCATATGGAAATGCTTACGTTATTGTTGAATTTTCCTTTCATAAGAATTTTCTTGTAAACATTATTTAGGGAGCCGCAAATCAGCTGTTTGTCGCCCGAAGTAGAAGCCAACGATAGTTTTCTTCATAGAGAGCTTTGCCGTTAGTATATTAATTTTCGGCGATTATCGTTCATAGCGGTTGTCTCATCGTCACGAACAGTTTCTTTGTCAGTTTAAAAATTAAAATGTAGAAAAATTTTTAATTATTATAGATTTGCAGGTATGTATTTCCTGTGCATTATTTTATACAAAGTTTTTTTTTCTTTTTTAAATTAAAGAATTTTCTTTCAAGTGATCATTAACAGTTGAATTCAATAAAATTAACCTATCTAATGCTTTTATCGTGTATTTATCAGCTTTAACCGGCCTTCCAGAACGTCCATCTTCGACATCAAAATGCCAGATCGAAATTTTGCAAAGCAATTCGGTTAATATTTTTTTGCTTGAATAGCATTTTTATATTTTTTAAAATAAAAAAAAAAGAAAGGAATATATGACAAAATAGCTCTCTATATTTTAAAGGACACCAACCGAAAGCTTTTTGAACTTTTTCACATACAAGCCTTGCTACCTATATCAGCTCTTAAGTGTGATTTTGGATATCGAAATTTAATCCAATCTTATAGTTTTTGGCACGAAAGTATGTATTTTGATGGATCAGTGTACTAATTAATATTAATAGGCAACTGTATGAGGATGTGGTGTTGTAACCAACACAACACAACATTTTGATGTTGTGAACCATAATCAGAGTCTATATTTATATTTAGTTATAATAATTTGTAGTGAAAACCATAAAAGTTTGCTTTAAATGTGTTATTTTGGTAGACTGCTACAAAATTGTTTGCAGGGCATGGATACAAGCATTTGTGGATGTGCGTAAACGACCTACAGATATGAGTTTGAATATTCAATTAAAAACAATGTTGGAAAATAAACAGGATTTCATAAAATGTGTTGTATCAAAAAATTGTTTCAATTATTCTTTTAAAAAATAATTATTATGCTATTCATCACATGAATCTACCGCTTTCTTTTCCTAAAAAACCTTCACCGTTTAAGATAATAACAAAATATAATTGATAAAGCAAATTACGAGCGTTAAGTATCCCTTGTAACAAATTGTTATTAATGCGTTTTATTTAAAAATCAATGAAATAAAATAATTTGAAAAACACTTGGCAATTGTAAACAAATTAAAATTCTGTTGTGACCATGATTTATTTATAATTGTATTTCTTTTCGAAATAGTGCACGATGGGACCATTTGGTATTAATACTAATCATAATTCAGAATATATGTCAATAAAAATATTAATAAAAATTAAGAATATTGTTATACACGCCCCTATTCTCATTTAAAATTCACTTTGAACATTTGGGAGGGAAATTCTATGGAAACAAATTTTAAATTTGCACACAATTTTTATTCCCTTCACAAAAAAGTAAATTTGTTATTACTTGTGTAATTTCTACACCGTACATTGGACACTCTATATATATTCTGGATGCTTATAAATAGCGGAGTCAATTTAGCAATGTCCGACTCTCCGTGTGGATGTTGAAATCAACTTTCTGAAGTCCCTAGGAGACCTACAGAAAGTTTACCACGTCTATTTGTTGGAAGTTAGTGTTATCAGTTTGCTATTGAAATTCAGCCCAATTGGTCCATAAATGGCTTAGCTTTGAGCTCTGAAATGCAACTACCTCTACTTTTACCATTTTTGGAGCGTTTTTTTTTTTGCGTAATTTGTCTAAGCTTTATATGCGGACTTTTCAGAAATAACAGCTATAATGTCTGTGCAAAAAATCAGAATAATCGGTGCACAAATGGCCGAGGAATATCAAAAATACAACCCAAATTTTATATTTTCATTAATTTCTGGTTTGTTTCTTTTGCGTCATTTATCTAAAATAAAAAAAAGTAATACGCAGTTTTTTCAGACATCTTAACCAAAACTCAGCTGGATCGGTCCAAAAAACGGAGCTTTGAGTCAAAAATCACGACTACCTCTATTTTTTTACCATTTTTGGTGCGTTTTTTGAGTACTTTGTCTAAAATACAAAACGGGAAAAAACGTGGTACTTATTTTTATTTGAAATAACAGTCGTAATTTCTGTGCAAAAAAACGAGAGCAATCGGTTAGAAAATAGCAGACCAATATCAAAAATACAACTAATATTTCAGATTTTCCATAATTTTGATTTGCCTTTTTTATGAAAATTTTTAAGCTGTCATGTGCGTAATGTTTTATACACACAAACATGAAACCTAAAAAAGTGTATATGTGTGTGGTTTTTAATTAATTAGGTTTGGTTTAAAAAAAGCTTGCAAATGTTTTAAAAATTAAATTAAATCAATACATAGTATAAAACAAAGTCGCTTCCCGCGTCTGTCCCTATGTCTGTATGTATGCTTAGATCTTTAAAACTACACAACGGATTTTGATGCAGTTTTTTTTAATAGATAGAGTGATTCAAGAGGAAGGTTTATATGTATAATAAGATACTTAATATATTATAGAGAACCACTGATAATTTCAAGATTTCTAATGTGAAGTCGAAGCGCGCGCCGACTTTGTGATATGCAGCGATCGCACGCGTTTATCGGAGCTCTCTAGCGAGGAAACTAACAAACTTAATAAAAACGTGCTTTTCAGAGCGACATTTTTTTATTCGAAATTGTCGGAATTTAAAGGAAAGGCAATTTAGTATTAGTGAAAATATTTTGTAAATATTTTTAACAAAAAAGCTGTTGTATATACAGAGATTCTGTAGTATATTTATTGTAAAAGTAAAATAAATAAGTAAAAATGCAAAAAATAAATAAGTAAAAATGTAGTATACGAGTATGCATTTGGATATTCCAAAGATATCAGGAAAGCCGCGTGCAAAAGCTAGTAATAAATATTTAAAATTAGAAATGAAACAAATTTCATGAAGTCCATATAAATATTTTTTTACTATTGTGAAGGGCATACTCGACAGCTAAATATATGTACCACTCTAGTTGTATTTAATCATTTTAGAAATAACATGATAAGTAACATTATGGATCCCACTGTGCATGTTTCAAAAAATTGTTTTCATTTATACACATACTACCTAGCTTTTTTAGTTAATTAAATAAAATTGTTTTAAAATGCAAATAAGAAAATCACAAAATTAAAAGAAAAATTTGAATAATAAAACACATATTTTAAAACACATATTTTGTAAGCACATTTAGATATACCGTGAAATAACTTATTTTTATTTGATTTTGAAAGCAATAAAAAATTTTTATTGATTTTAATTCTTTGAAAAAATAATAAATAAAAAAACAATAGATTTTTATTTAAAACAAGTAAACATTTAATAAGCCGCTCGGGCTCGATTCGATTAGTTAACGATTACTCATACCTATAAACAAAAAGAACAATTAAAAAATAACAACCAAAATGAAATAAAAATTTAAAAAAAAAATTATAAATGTTTTACTAGTGTGTGAATTATTCTAGTTAGTTTGTACATAACACGCTAACTTTTTTATCGATTTTTTTCTCTTAATTACGTAGTAGAAATTGGAATTAAAACCGTACACAATTTAATCGTCAAGAACTGATGCGGCCCATACATATACAAGTTCAATGCAACTTTAGTGCAAAGGTACGGCAGCGTCTGGGTCGTTTGTGTAGTGTTTTTCTAGTGTATCTGTTTTTGTTGATTGATCAATTAATTGAAGAAAATCAAAATCATTACCACTTCATCTTTTCACGTTGCCGAATTTTATTGTATTGAAATTGAGTGTGTACGGAAACATACACACACAACGAGATGCGAGTAATACATAAATATACATACATGCACCTTACGTATGTACCTACGTCCAACCGGACGCACTACAAGTTTTTCAATTACAATATGCTCTTTCAAGAAAATATTCTGTAAATTTAACATTACAGCTTCATGTTTACGTACTTGATTTAAGTTTGCATTATTCAATTGATTCATATTCTTAACACTGATCATTCGCATAAAACAATCTAGAGTTTTTCGAAATGTACAGGACCAGTTTAGGCGTATCATTAAAGTATTTAATTTTTCGTATATTTTGTATAAATCGATATATCACTGTGTATTTAAGTTAAATGCGTTTACTACTTAAGACATATTTAAACCAAAAGTTTTCATAAGGCGTTATGTCAAAAACATTTAACTCAAAAGTATATTTAACTCTAACGTTATACATATATGTTTCCGATATATTTAACTTTAAAGTTAAATATGTTTTTGACGTAACGCTTTACGTGACAAACATATTTAACTTCATACACGTGTAAGATGTCAGATTTTACTCTTCTTTACCCCATTAATATTCGAATTTCCAAAAATCTATTTTGTACGTCCTAAAAATTATGAGAATTTCAAGTCCGTAGCTTTAGCCGTTTGGGCGATGATGATAAGTCAGTCAGTCAGTAACGTTACTCTTTTATATGTATAGATTAATAAATATTATTTTGTGTTTGTCCAAGTGGCTACACCAGATTAGGACACGTAGCATAAATAAACAAAATTTAATAACAAACATTTACAAAAAAATAGAAATATTCTATTTTTATTCCTCACCTCTCCTTTCTTTTTTTAAGCTTTTTGTTTTCCTATTGACTAAAATTCTCATTTGGTCTATTAGTATTTATAACGAAATAAGTATTCCAAAGTTTGGGCAGGAATTTTACAAGACTTGGGAGTACTCAACTGAAGATTCAGAGTAGTGTCTGATGAAACAGCTGTATGGATATGCTTTCCCTTTTAGTACTTATTGTACTGAAGTAATTTTTCTAAAATTTTCAATGAGAATATCATGAAAACATAAATTATGATTAAGTACGAATAAAGAATAAATTTTGTTAAACTTTATAATTCCAAATAAATTAATATGTTGTATTAAAATAATACACATGTAAAAAACATCTAGTGTAGACACCTTAAGTAAACTTTATTTAGCCACTACTGTCGTTTCATTGAAAAAGAATATAAATGAAATAATTGACAAATTACAGGTAAAAACTGATTTTCAAATAAAATAAAAATAACAAAACACAAACAAAAAATCACAATAATTTAATTTATTTATATTTGCCACTTCTTTATTCTCTGTTTACTTTCATTCAATATTTATTACTATTTTTTCTTAAATTTCTTTGCATGCGTATATTTAGAAACACAATTATACAAAAGCAATAACAATAACGGAATGAATTAAATAACACAAAAAACTTGTACACAAGTACTCAAATATTTATCTAATATGTAAGAATATATATATTTTTTTTTCATTGTTATTGTTGTTATTGCGCCTCACTGAACCCAAGTCAAATGAAAACCTCAACCAGCCAAGCTACACGACAGATAGAGTAGGAGGCATATGCAGCCATATAAAAAAATCTACATACTTACATACATACAGTAAATAATAAAACACCACACGTTTGTACCCACATATGTACATATGTATGTATATACGCAAAATTTATTTAAATGGGAAATGTTAAACAGCTATCTAAATTAATCAATACCATTTCGCAAAAATAAGCAACAATAAAAAACGGTTTCTAAAATTCCACATGAAAAGAGCAAAAGAGGCAGGAACAGACAGTGATGTTAATTTCTCCTTGTACTCATGTTTATTTCAAAACAAAAGAAAGAGTTTGTCTTTTTCGTTTATAAATATTATAACTGTAAATTTCTCAAAGCACAAGAAAAATTAAATTTTTCAAATTTTTAACACCGGTGAAAAAAGTATGAATTAGTTATGCATTATGTTTTTAATTGTATCTACACCGCCTTTTTTGAAAATTCTAAAAAATTTAAATGTACATATGTACTATATAAGAAATAGTTTATATTGAGAACTAAGAGCCATTATTACTACTCAACAATAACTAAAAGATTTTTGATTATTACAAATATACTTTAACCAAAAACTGTATGATAAGCTAAAGACATGTTTGTGTTGGCCATAACTTTTAACATGAAATTTAAACATTTAAAATTGCCATATTGTCGATTTTAGATATGGCAACTTGAGCAGCCATAGACATTGTAATTTTTTTTTTTGTAAATAAACAAAAATAAAACAATACAATATTAAAATAAAATTTTAAAAGTAAAGAATTTCTTAGTTATCTGAAAAATAATAGACGAAAAAAGGCATGTCGTTGCCATTATGTATTTATAGCAACGAAAAGTAATCGATATCCACAGCAGTGGTGCCACATGACAAATATTATAATATTTATCTTATTGAGAACTACTTAAAATGTAAAAAAGTTATTGTTCACTTTGTCATCTACTTTAAATAAAGGTAATTTTAACTATCTGACACCTTATAAGTAAGTAAGTTGTAATAATGGCCCTAAGTTTTTAAAATTTACTAGCTTTTGTAACTTGAAATAAGTATATGGGTTTCCATGGAGAATTTTACTTATATTTTTTATTTAATTTTTTATTAGGTACCTAGGGTAAATAATTGTGCCAGTAGTCGGCAGTTTAACGCGTTCTCTTTTTTCAAATTGTTACCATTTTATACATGATCATGGTATTACGCTGATATAACTCTGTAATGGTACAGTATTGGCAATAGTTTTAAATGGATTGACGAATAGTTGGCACCCAATGACGACTACAGGAAATGATACAAATTTGTTGTGCTTAAGAGCGACACCATTAAACAGCAAAAATATTATTATTTTTTGCTAATTTTTACTTATCAACAACAATATTTCAACCTTTTCTTTCGATAGAAACCATTAAAATATGGAAATTCTTTCAAATAATAGCCTTAACAACCCATTTAAAATTGGCCTTGCCACTAAATTTTCCCTAAGAAAACAAGCACTTCTGCATATATTTCAGAGAACACATTGGATAAAGGCAAATTATGAATAAATTACTCATTTCAGTAGGATGAACTAATTTTAAATAGAGAGTTAAGTATATTATTTAATCAAAAATGGTTTTTATACATTGAAAACTCTCTATTATACCTGTTTATTTGAGTTTTAAAAACAAAAATGACGACTACTGGAACATGCCGAAATTAGGAGCGTTTACCCTATAGTTTTATTACATTTTTGGTGCAAAATCATAAATTTTGTATTCAACTTATGAAAAGTTTGGAGGCCAATAATTCGAAAAATACAAATTTCTACAAAAAATGTTACTCAATTTTTTTTCTAGAATTCATTTTCTATCACCTGCAATTTATTTTTATTTTATTTTTGCCAACTGTGTTAAAGTAAATTTAAGCTTAATTTAGAGCAAATAATTATCATGTGGAAATTATGTTAACATTAAACTGGTTAATATTAAAGAGAATTTATTTGTATTCAAAAAAATTTACTCTAAGTGTAGAAAATTCTCTAATTTTTCTCTTTAGCAATCCGCAAAGTTAACTTCAAAGCGAAGGAGTTAATTTGATTAAATACTAAAAATAAAATTTAAAACCTGAATCGTGTGAATCTTTTAAAAGCAGGTTTTATTTTTGTTGTTATTTTCCCTGTTGGCTGCTAAGTTTTTTTGCTTTTAATAAAAAATATGGAATAAAAGTATTTCTACCTTTCACATTTGGACAAATATTTAATAAATTGTGATTATTTTAATAACTAATAAATATAATAATCAAGAAGTTTTAAAAATTACATAAATATGTTAATTTTTAAGTAACTTGCAATAATTAAAATTTAAATTTACTCTTATGAATAATTTTCATTAGTAATTTTTTTTTCCAATTCATATATTTGAAAAAAAAATTAATTTCGTCGTTTAGACGGGCGAACATTTGGAAGGGAAACATTTAGTTTGGGAAGAAGGTACGGGTGGGGAAGAGAGCATAGTTTTTGTGTTCGGCACTCGGCGATACTCTTTGTTCACATTTTCTTTGTTGACAGTTAATTTTTGCTTTTTTTTTCTGGCGTTGTTTTGTGTTCAAATATATTCGCCCGTCTAAATAAGGACAATAACTCCCATAAAAAATTAATTTTTTAAGTAATTTTCTCAGTTAATTTTTGCTTGGGAATTTTGATGTGGCCACCATCAATACATCCCATACCAACAATTATTCCAAATAACGATCAAAATCTTGGGCTGTAAGTCTACGTTCTTCTTCCGACGGATAAGTTATTCACTGGTGACAAAGACTTTGCTCTAAAACATTCAATATTTGTGAAAGCACTTCGCAGAATGTTGATTGTGCCATACCAACTTCATAATCTCTTGCTACTCCCATTTGGTAATTACAGTGAATAAAAGCTGTTTTATTGCTATGAAATAAAATTATTCGGTACTCGCGACATCCTCGAAACGTGCACAAAGCCTGGTTTTCATTATGAGCGATAATCGAGTTATTACTGTACTTTATAGCGGCAAATAATTTCACAGCTGACTTCTAGTTTTTTTTAGTTGCTTGTACAAAAGCAACCCTGATAAAATAACAGCGTGATAGCTTAGAAAAAATTCTAAAAATGACAAAAACCATAATACTGCCAAAAATACTTAAGTATTTTACCACACTCACCACACTTGCTTAATACTGCAAAAAATACTTAAGTATTTCACCACACTCATCACACTTGCTTAACATTTTGTTTTCACACTATTGGATTTTTACTTAATACACGAAATTTTTACATGTATTACTACTAAATACAACAGTCTGAAACCGGCTTAAATATGTCTGCATGTATGCATGTACCAAAGGGCTGTAGGCTACACAAGTATACTTGAAATGGTGTACAAACACTTTCAAGTATAAAATATTAATAAGTTTGCTTGTACGTAATTTAAAAATATTGGTGTTGTAAACATGCACTCTTTTAATATTAGGGTGCGTAAGTCTACATGTGCGTGCAGATAGCTCCGTCAGATAACTTTGTTTTTAACATTAAACTGTTAAATATTTATTTGACATTTCTCTCCCTCTTAGACACTGTAAAACAAACTAATTCTGTAAACCTAGAAAAATTTTTAAATTTTGTATCATCAGGACCACACACGGCAAGTTTAGTGGGGCAATTCTTGATTTTGTAGGAGAGAGGAAAGAGGAATGGAAAGGGGTACAAACTTGCACGTACTCATCAATTCCTTTTTGTTCTCTCTTAGTATCTTTTATAAAGATGTAAAAAAAGAAGACGGATAGCTTAAGGCTCAATGAATGACTGAATAAGAATGCTAAAATTGCCGAAACAAAATTGCTGTGTATAGAAACAGCGACAATTTTAAAAGAGAATTGAGAAAGAATTGCCCAACTAAACTTGCTCTGTGTGGTCCTGGTCTATGCGAATATTTAACATTGCCACATAACTTTAACATTTTGAAAAATTCTTTGTTTGAGCTAGATAAAATTAAAAAAAAGAAAAAAAATATAAAGAAATTGCAAAATTTACACATTTTGGGACAAGGCGAAAGGACGTCAGAGATTTCAGAACTGAATCACACATATTCCTAGACTTTACCGAAATCGAGTTATAGCGTGTCAAAATTTTGTAATAATGTAAAATTCTTAAGGTCACTACACAAAATTGCAAAAAAAGAATAAACTGGTAAATTCTGGGTGAAACATGATAATGGGGGCCAAAGGACGAGAGTCCAGGGATTTCATCACGGTACCACTCATATTCATATTATGTACCAAAATGTAGTTATAGGGTGCCAAAATTTAACATAATTCTCAAGGTCACTATACAAAATTTTGCACTATGTTAAATTTTGACACTTTACTACTCGGTTCTGAAAACGTTTCTGAATATGAGTGATAGCGCGCTGAAATCTTTGAACTCCCCTTTGTTGGCCACAATACACAAACATCCCTCAGAATTTTGTATAGTGACAAGATGTTAAATTTTGACATCTTATTACTTGATTCCGGTAATGTTTATTAATATGAGTAACGCAGGCCTAAAATCTTTAACGTGCTTTCTTTTTGTGCCAAATTTTTTTAATGTATTCTTTTTTTTTTTGCAATTTCCTCTGTGGGCTCAAGGAAAGAATTTTTCAAAATGTTAAATTTGTGCGGCAATATTAAGTAGTCGCATACAAAATTTAAACATTTTGTTAGTTTTACAGAATTAATTCGTTTAATAGAAGTTTTGTTAGTTTTTCAGTGTCTGAGAGAAAAATGTTAAATAAATATTTAACAGTGCAATGTCAAAAACGAAGATAACTAACGGAGCTAGCACGCACATTCAGATAGTTATAATTTATCTTATTCGGAACTTGTAATAATGGACAAAGTTATTCGTCACTTTGTCATTTACTTTAAATAAAGTTAATTTTAACTATCTGACACCTCATAAGTACGCTGTAATAAGGGGCCTAAGGGCTTTTACTATAATCCTACTAAATTAGGATGTTATCGAACTGATAAATAGTTTTTGGTTATTACAAACAAACTTTAACCAAAAAGTATATAATAAACTAAAGATATGTTTGTGTTGCAGATAACTTTTAACATGAACTTTAAGCATTTAAAGCTGGCATATTTTTTATTGTAGACATGGCAGCTTCAACAGCCTTAAAACAATACAATTAAACAATAAAATAACAAATATTAATATATAATTAAAAAATCAAATTTTTTAGTTATTTGTAATATAATTGTCAAAGAGGTATGCCGTTGCCACTTTGTATTTATAGCAATGAAAAGTAATCGGTATTCACAGCAATAGTGCCACATTACATATATTTTAATACTTATTGGGAATCTGTAATAATGAAAAAAATTATTGGTCAGTCATTTATTTTAACTAAAGTTAATCATAACTATATTACATCTCATTAGTAAGTTGCAATAATGACCCTAAATAAAGAAATAAATATTTTAATAACAAAATTATTTTTTTTTGTTTATGGAATAGTTTCTCATTTACTATTTTTATTTTGATTTCAATTGTACTGACGAAAAAGAAAACAAAACGCTAAAATAAAATGAACTCTTGGGAGAGCCATAACAACAGCAAATTAGCGGCATTTATCGACGCTCTCAACAAATTTATTACTCTTGCATACACACACACTCAAAAAAAAAAAAAAAAGAATCTTAAGAAAAAACGAACAAAACAAAAAATTGAACTAGAATGTTTTTGTAAAAAAAAATAAAAACCAGATAAAATCTTTTTAAAGAGAGATATGTGGAAAAGCATTTTATTATTGATTAAATTAATATTGATCAAAGGGAATATAAGGCTTACCATTATTACAATTACAAATAAGTAAAATAATCCAAATCCACTTTTGTATATTTGTGATAAACGAGCAAAAATGCAACACTGTTTACGACGACTTCGCTGGTCGTTTATAACCGAAACCAGGTGGATTCCAATGACTTTTTTTCAGCATATTTATAATCTGATTTCTAATATTTGTTTAAAAGTGCACAATTAGTTTTATAAATTACAAATACATATTTTAATACTTGAAAGTTTTGTTATGCTTTTTTATATTATAAACGATATTTTTTTTCTTTTAATATCTTTTCTGATTTTCTTATTATTCGCGCACTATCATTAACAATTACTTTATACCAAAATCACACCTATTTACACATACACATATTATTTTTAATAATAAAAACCCGTTTATTATACAAGCATACGTATAAATAGAGTACAGGATGATGATGTTGAAAAAAATTACTCGTTTTTTAATAAATTTGTTTTATACATGTACATATTTTTTCGTTTCTTTATTTTGTATTTGGGTATACGTAAAACACAATAGTTTGAATACATATAAATTTTCATTATATGCCTCTTCGTGTATTAATTTTGGTGTTACATTTTATTTTATACTCACAAACACAATTGTATACTTCACAAAAAAAATATATATATGTGTATACATATATATATACTCATTCCAAGATTTTTCTTTAAAATGTTAAAATCTTTAATTATAAATAACTATTTTAATAAGTTAGCAAGTATATTATTGTTTAGTTTTACCAATAATTTTCATAAGAATTTTATACAAAATTTACAGCTAGGCCAGTCCGTTTATCGTCTCAAGTTTTTTATTATTCCTTCATACATTTTGCGTATGACACTACTCACTCTAATTGGCTTTTGAAAAAGGACTGAAGAGAAAATTTCCTAAAATATGTTAAAAGAGTTGTATTCAAATGGTATTCAATAAAAATTATTTCAAATACAACTCTGGTAGCAATGTATAGCTAAAGACCAGGACCACACACAGCAAGTTTAGTTGGGCAATTCTTTCTCAATTCTCTTTTAAAATTGCCACTGTGTCTACACACAGCAATTTTGTTTCGGCAATTTTAACATTCTTATTCAGTCATTCATTGAGCCTCAAGCTACCTGTCTTCTTTTTTTACATCTCTATAAAAGATACAAAGTGAGAACAAAAAGGAATTGACGAGTACAATCAAGTTTGTACCCCTTTCCACTTTCTCCTACAAAATCAAAAATTGCCAACTAAACTGGCTGTGTGTGGTCCTGGTCAAACGCAGGACAGAATTAACACCGCAAATCCAAAAAAACATCCAAGGCGAATTCACATAAGGTGAAATCATGAATCATCTCTGTTTTTAAAATTTTCTTGATTTGTCAAAAAAGACAGACATGGATCATATACTTTGACCATATAAATGTAACAATTTTGACAAATCAAGAAAGCGTTTGAAGCGCACAGCTGCTTTCTTGATGTATCGAATCGTTACATCCGTACACGTACAACTCGTCACGTAAAAATGTGTCGGTCCTTGCGATACATTAAATGGTATGGTATTTAACAGAAATTCGGAACGAATATTCCCATTTATAATATTATATGCGAATGCAATGCTAAGCATAGTTCTTCTACTTTTCAAAGTAGGAAGGTTTATCAGAGCCAATCTATCACGATATGATGGAAGATTTGATCCAGGAATCCAATTGAAACTCCGTAGGCAGAACAGAAGAAATTGTTTTTGTATTGATTCAATGTAATCAGCATGAATATTATATGCAGGATCCTATACTACAGAGCCATATTCAAGAATAGGACGAACAAGTGGTGTAAATAGTTGTTTAGTAACGTAGAAATCAGTAAATTCGTTTGTCCATCTTTTTATAAATGCAGGAACACTTCTGGCTTTATTGATCATCTGGATAAGCTGGTCATGCAGAAAATAAACACTTATTGCTTTATCATCTACAGAAGCTGAATTCATTTCATTATCTGAAGCATGTAAAGAAGCTGTTAGGATCAGACGTCTTTTAGATAATATATATATTAAACAAAATATTCCAACTTTGATATATGAAGACAACCAAAGCTGCTTGCACATGATAAAAGACCAAAAGTTAAATGCCAGAACCAAGCACATTGATACAAAAATTCATTTCGCGAGATACCATGTTCATAAAGGAAATATAAATTGTATTTACTGTCCATCAAATGAAATGTTAGTTGATATTATGACTAAGCCGTTAACTGAAGTAAAATTTATTAAATTACGATCACTACTAGGAGTGGAATCCGACTGAGAAAGAGTGTGGAATATCACTCGTATTGCACTGTACATATTTTACTGTACTTATTGTACATTTTATTCAATCAATTTACTTTGATTTTTAAATATTATGATTTATATAATTTTTCATTATTCTACAATAAACTTTTATACAAAATGTTTGTGTTGTTGTGACTTTATATAAATCTATCTAAAATAGATTCTAGATCTCTAATATTTCCATCAATGTTTTGAAAACCATCGCATATATCTGCTATACCATCCAGTAAACGACAAACCATAGCATCTCTACTCTCTGGTGTCTCTGATTCATATTGATTGCAAGGAACATTTAGTATTTTTAAACCTTTATCACCATATTTCTCACGTAATTCCGTTTTGGGTTAAACCACATCGAGAAGCACGTTACTTTATGCTGTGACCCTGGCCGGTGATACTGTGCATGTGTTCTATGCCATTTTAAATTATTTTGAAATAATCCACCTTTGGTATTATATCGTATAAACATTTGTTTTTGCAAGGTAACTTATCTTGAGCAAGGCAAATCATATTCACTTAAAATTAAGACACTTTTTATTTTATATAATAAATTTTTTTAATGTTTAAAAAAATAAACAAAAATTGAAATATTAGTGTATGTGCATAGTATAATTATACGAAATAGACGCACCATATATTTTGTTAGTGTAAAATTAGATTTCGAATGTCAAAATTAAGAAAGAGAACATAACATAATAATATTATTTCGTAAACAAAGAAAACAAAATGAAAAATATTTTGATATTCAAGTCTAATAAAATACAAATGTAAACAAAAAACACATGTAGAATTGCGTCCACTTTATATAATTACACTATGTGTACGTGTAAATGTTTTGTATGTATTGATTAGTGTACATATTATATGTACGTGTACAATTTCTTGTTTGTGTATGTAACTTTTTTTGCCTTGCAACTACCTTCTTTGAATTTGCCTTGGCCCCGAAGCTGTACGATACGATTTTTCTACAGCAAGACGATACGTTTTTACTAATTCCACCATCTGTCTTTTTTGACAAATCAAGAAAATTTTAAAACGATGCTTCATGCTTTCGCCTTATTTGAATTCCATTGTAAAAAAACATTAAAAGTTTCAAAAAAAAATTTTAAACAATTCCGACAGTTCGGTAAAAAATAAATTCGCCTTTTCGGGATGCATACACCCATGATGATATTATATAGGCAATTCGCCCCACAGCTGACTTATCCTAAGTTGTCAAAACTTATTTTAATTACAATTAATTAATTTGAACTTACCTCTAAGGGTGATTTCTCAATCATGAAGTACATATTATTAATTTTTATTATATTACATATAAAAATGATTGTTAAAAAAAAATTTCTTGATCAATTTTTACAACTTGGTAGAAAATAAATTCGCCTTTGTTATGATTTCCTGTGTGCACACACTTGTATAATTTCACCATACATACACCTGTATAATTTCAACATTTATGAATTCGCCTTGGTTGTACTACATGCCTTATCGTGTTAATTCTGTCATGCTGAGTTGTATACTTTCGCGGTGTCTGTGGAAGATTTTACCTGGTGTTCTTATAGAGTTTGTAACAATATAAACAGCTGCTTACAAATATATATTTCGAAAAGTTTCTTCTCAGTTTGTGTTCGTTTTTTCATTACTACAATTGTCGTATCGAAGATTACAAGAAACTAGAAGAAGTTTCAACCTTTTTACAAGAAATAAATTCCTTTTTTTTGTTTTCCATACAAAATAGTCATTACTTGGAAAATAAACACCACACAAGTGTGGTACACAAAAATAGTAAAATAGCAATACCAACAAATTTAGTGAAATTTTCTAGAGAAGAAAAGTGATTTTATATAAAGCAAAACAACGCAATTAGACAAAGAAAATTTTTTTGTAGTTTACTGGTGAAAACTACAACAAAACATAATAAATTGTGTATAATTTCTAAAGAAAAATACGAAACAATATTTATATGCATATGAAAAATAATTAGGCAATTCGATTACGAAAAAATAGTTGCGAGTAGAATATGATGTAAAATATTTAAAAGAATGTCAACGAAAACATTTTTTATAGAAAATATTTACTGTTAATCAAAGAAAGGAAAAAATATAAAGAAAGTCCTTAATAAATAAAGCAACAAAGTGATAAATAATAAAACCTAGATACAAATAAACACATACATATGCATATAGTATTTGTGGAATAAAGGAACGAGCCAAGAAAAAACATCAAAATATTTTGCTGTGTGGGAAAACAACAAGAAAAACTACATTTTATTTTCCTTTTGTTACATATATTGTTTTCTCATTTCAATTTTCTTTTGTGTGTAAACAGGTAAATAAATATTAAAGTAATTTTTTGTATATATTTATAACATAGCAGTCTTTTTTTACAAAAAGTATGTAACTAAAAAGTAATAAATTTTATTACAAGTTAATTAATAGCATATAAGAAAGGTGTTTTTAAATTTTATATGGATGCATGTGTACTTATAAGCTTAGTTTGTTTTCTTTCACCATTTTGGTGTCCTAATAATTTATTTACTTTAAAAGAAGTAAATTATTGTCATCATTATCATTAATTGATTTTATAAGAAATTCTACTACCAATGAAACTGCAATATTTCTAAAGCATTTTGTGTTTTTAATTATATACGTATATATGTACATATATCTTCATTTTCGTCTGTATTGTTTTTGATATAAGAGAGTTGCCACACCATATAAAAAGATGGGCTGCCAGAATATTTTATAAAATTCCAAATTGTAGTATAAGGCGAATTCATATCAGTTATGCGATTCAGTAACTTTTGTTACGAACTTTGTGTCGAAAAAACAAGTATAACAATATTTTATCGAATTCGGTATTCAGTAACTTTCCGACAAAAATATTCGAAGCTTGTCAAATTTTTGCAAATTACAATTTCTATCGTACCTAATATTTTTCTCGGAAAGTTACTGAATACCGAATTCCATAAAATATTGTTTTTTCGTAATAAAAGTTACTGAATCGCACTAAAGGTCAAAAATTTTAAAGCAAACTTTCTGTTTTAATTTTTTGTTGCATAAAATTTGTACATTTATATTTGGTGCAGCATTTGTAATCCTAAAAAGTTAAATTTTTAAAATAATTCAAATTATAAACTGAAATAAATGTAGATAACTTGGAATATAACAGTTTATGAGCCAATTTGCCAATTGCTGCGGGACCATAGAGTACTGAATAGTCTGGCGCATGGTGAAATTATACAGGTGTGTGCATTAAGCAATTCGCCCCACAGCTGATTTATCCTAAGCTGTCAAAATTTATTTTTATTTACAATTAATTAATTTGAATTTCCCTCTAAAGGCCGAGGCACTAGTCTTGGGTAGTACACGAACGAACTATTACCATTGTACTATTCACTTATTTGAACTGAACGAACTAGTCTATGTTGTGAATTGCTATAAACGAACGAACGTAACGAAAATAAAGACGAAGGAACGAAAGTTGCCAATTATTTTCTTTTACATAAATTTAAAACAAATAAACTGAAAAAGAGAAAATGTAATATGCATGCTAAAAACTCAATTTTAAGCTATTTTAAAATTAAAGCTTAAGTTTTTTTTTAGCTATAGTGACTAAATTACTTTTTGAATTAAATTTTTTAAAAAGAAATCGAAAACTAAATTTAAAAATTTTTCGAATTTTGTTTTGCTTTCTATTTTCGTAAAAAATTCCTTTCAACCCCTATTCGATATGTTTTAACGTAAAGATCGTTCAAACACAATCAAAAGTATAAGTGATAAAGATACAAAACATCAAATGAACTAAATATTCCTTTTTAATTTTTGAACTAAGATTTGAAAAAATGTGGAATTGATTTTTGTTCTAATTATTAAATGAAAACATTTGTTTTTTTTTAATTCTAACAATAATTTCGCACCCAAAATAAAGCAAAAGCAAAATTTAGAAAATCTTAAAATGGACGACACAGTAGTTATGCGGTGCGGAATTTTTCAATTCCGAATAAAATATTCGTATTCGAAATACAGAACAGCACTGAATAACAAAAAGTTTTTCATACTATTATATTAAATTTTAAGAGTTTTCAACCTGAGACCAAAGACATACGAGTATACATACATACATATATAAGATAAAAATTAAAAAAAGTAGAAATAGAAACTTAAAATCGAAAATTCATATATGTCTAAAAATAAGAACCTATGTACACTATTATGTATGTATGTATATACATTTTAGTTGCCTTTATAAGCTAGGTTTAATATTTAAATTTTTAACCTATCCTGATCCTCCTCCGAACGTTTCAATAAGTAGGAATCTAATACTTTTAAAAAGTCTGCGTTGCGGCTTTTTTCAACGGTATCTTTCTTAGCAGAAATCAAATCGGTGACGGCACCGCAAAGCATGTCAAATTTTTCATGTGCCTCATTTTTAATTTTAGTAGTTCCCTTTTCACACATTTTCGGCTTTTTATTTGGGGTTGAACTTTTCTCGTATTCATCAAAGCTATATGCCGATGATATTGCATTTAAGGAGCAAGAACTTGACTCTTCCAAAATTTCAACTTCGACACTTTCTTCATATGCTTGTGCCTCTGATGAACACCATTGCATGTTGCCAAATGTTCTAAAATAATTGCATATACATAGAGTGAGCTGACTTAAAAAAAATTTAACTGACCTTCTAGGTGCTACATGCTTTTGTAAAAAAGACATTGCATATAAATAGCACCATCTGCGTTTTTCTTCATCAGCAGCTCCAGATTTGGGTTTCGCCGACGCCATTTCTTTAACAAATCTATCGCGAAGTGATCTCCATCAGCTTTGGCACTATTCAACTAAAATTTTTTACAATATTAAACCACTCGCATATGGAATACAGTCATTATTTACTTGTTGCACCTGTTGTAGCAGCTACAGAATCCCACGACTTCTCCTTTTTCAATTTATTTCTGTAATCCTTTATGCTCTTGTCATACAAACAGGGAAACATTTGTACAGCTTCAATTAGTTTGTTTTCCATTTCAATTTTTCTGATATTTATTTCTAAATTTTACTTTTGAATTAATACCGCCACAAAACATAAACAATTACTTGAGTTAATATCATTGTGCGACCATTAACTTATTTTTCAATATAAAATTTGTTAATAATACATATTTTATGTTATTGTAATATTACTTGTTTAAATATTACTTGTTCATATATAAAATAAATTTGTTAATGTTTATGTTTGTCAAGTTATAGAAAATATAATAAATTATTCGTCTAAGAACTATCGTTATAACAGGTTATGGGCTCTATTCGCAAATATATTATTTAGAGAAAATAATCAATTATTAATAAAAAATGAATGCAAAAAATGTTCAGTTCCCTAAATTACCATGTATGGGAATTCAATATGGAGTTACTACTATTGGAAAGGGAATTGTGGGACGTTGTAGTTGGTGATGTACCTTAAGTACCCGATGCAAAATGGCTAGCTCGTGACGGAAAAGCAAGGCAACAATAGGGTTGGCTGTGGAGGAATCACAAAAGGTTTTAATAAAACAATTTACAACGGCAAAAGCATTCTGGGACACATTAAAAAAGAACCATGAAAAATCAAATGTAACAAGGTGAGTCTTCTTAGACAAATGTCTTCAAAAAGGTTGCTTGATGGTCAAAATATGAAGAATCATATTAATGAATTCTTGTCAATCGTCGATCGCCTGCAAGATTTGGGTGAAAATTTAGAGGGGCATAAGGCTGTTGCATTTTTGCTAGGCATATTGCCGCATAATTACAACAATTTGATTTCGATTGGAGATGCACCCAAAAGAGGATCTCACAATGGGTTTTGTAAAAGAAAAATTGTTTCAGGAGTACAAAGGAAATCAAAATGTGAACAAGAAAACGAGGTAGCGTTTAAAATTCAAAAGAAAAAATTTATACCCAAATATTTTTCATGTGGTAAGCCGGGTCATTTGAAAAGAAATTCCAATGAAAAATAAAAGGAATAGTAACAGCAATCGTGTCAATATTGTGAAAAATAAAGATGATGTTTGTTTTGGTGTAATGAACCAAAGGCCAAATTCAGAATGGTTTATTGACTCTGCGGCCACAAAGCACATGTGCTGTGAAAAGAAATATTTTACAAATTTAAATAAACTGGTGGATACTGTGTACATGACAAATGGTACTGAAGTGGAGCTTACTCTCTGTTCGGCGATTAACTAATATTGATTTTAAAGTTAATTTTGAAGTATATAGCTGTAAAATTTCTAAAGATGGTAAAATACATGCTACAGGTTACTTAAAAAATAATCTATTTGTGTTAAATAAACATCATAAGGCTTAAAACGTATCAGAATGTAAAAACGATTGTATTCATTTTTGGCACCGCAGGTTTGGTCACAAAAATTTGCAAGGTATAAAAATAAGCAAATGCAAATGTTCATCGAATTGTGAGGTTTGCTTAAGAGGAAAGCTGACTAGAAATAAATTTCCGGAAGCGTCGGAATCAAAATGCAAGCAAATTTTGAATTTGGTGCATTGCGATTTATGCGGTCCACTGCAGACGCTTATTGACGATTATAGTCGTTATTGTTCTGCATTTTTTCTTGCATCAAAAGACATAACATTTGAAAAAATTAAGCAATTTATTGAACAGTCTGCAAACAAATATGGTAAGCGATTGCGAATTCTTAGAACGGATCGTGTCAAAATGCATGCTATTTGATGCGAACATGAGTATTAAATTTTGGGCTGAAGCAGTTAATCATGCCAACTATATCCAGAACCGTCCTTTCTCTGCAGCAGTAAAATTGGCACCGTATTAACTATGGTTTGGAAAGCCGCCAAAGATGAATAATAGTTACATTTTTGGTACTTTGGCTTATGTTCAAGTCAGTAAACAGAGGAGAAGAAAACTAGATGAAGTGGCTGTCAAATGCAATTTATTGGGGTATGCAGAGGAGTCGAAATCATTTCGATTATTGAATAGCGAAACGAATAAAATCATCATAAGCCGAGACGTAAAATTTTTGGAGGGTAAAAATAATGCTGGTAATAATGCTGTTGATGACATCAGTAATTGTAATGAATTCGATGTCTCTCTACAAGATCAATCATGCATTAATGACGTTAGTGATGACAACCTTAAAAATTTTTCGCAACCAACCATACGTTTATCTGAAGAAAATGAGGTAGTAAGTACTAGTGAGTTCTGACTCAGACACGTCACCAAATGAAAAAGGGCTTTCTTCCAGAAAGTCTTCTAGAGTCAACAAAGGTGTACGTCCCAAAAGATATGGTTGCAAAATGCAGGTAGAAAATGATCCAGTTAGTTATGGAGATGCTTTGTCTCGACCAGATAGAAACTTGTGGACAAAGGCAATGGAAGATGAAACGAAGACTCTGCAAGGCACCAACCCGTGGGATTTGGTTGAACCACCAAAAAATTGTAAGCTAATTGGCTGTAAATGGGTATACAAAATAAAACATTTAGCCAACGGCGAGAAAAAATATAGAGCTAGGCTGGTCACACAAGGTTTTTCACAAAAATATGGAGAAAATTATGATGAAGTCTTCTCGCCAGTTGTAAAGCAAGCTACTTTTTGAAGTTTATTGGCAATCGCAAGCTTCAAAAATATGAATGTGCGTCATGTAGATATAAAAACGGCGTTCCTATATGGTGAATTTATATGAAACAGCCAGAGGGTTATGCTATGTACATAAAAGAAAATTTGGTTGTAAATTAAATCACAGTCTGTATGGGTTGAAGCAGTCAGCTCGATGTTGGAATCTTCGAATCAATAAAACTCTGATTGATTCAGGATTCAGAAGCTTTTCCGCTTCTGAACCCTGCTTATATGTAAAAGGTTGCGATGATTCAATTACTTACGTTCTAATCTATGCCGATGACATAATAATTGTATCAAGAAATTGTTAATGTTATATGTCTTCTCAAGTCTCATTTTGAAATTACTGATTTAGGTAATCTACGGCTTTAGCTGGGTATTGAAGTGTCTATTAAAAATGGTATATTTTACTTAGCACAAGAGGGATATATCAGCAAAGTTTTAGATGACTTTGATCTTCAAGACGCAAAGGTTTCAAGTATTCCTATGGATCCTGGATATCTAAAATTAAGTTCGGATAATCTTCTAGAAAACAATGATTTATATCGCAAGGATATTGGTTCACTTTTATATATTTCAAAAAATACACGCTGTGATATTGCTGTGTCCGTGTCAATTTTGTCTAGAAAAATTAGCAATCCAAATGAAAGTGATTGGACTGAATTGAAACGAGTTATTAAATATCTCAAAGCACTAAGGATTTAAAGTTGTGTGTGGGTTCCAAATCAAACCTGGATTTGAGAGGCTATGCAGATGCCGATTGGGCAGGAGACCATAAAAGTCGTAAATCAACATGTGGTTTTCTTTTTAAACTGAGGCTGAATTTGTTTCACCTGCAGAAGCGTCACAAGAGTTTTTATGGAATTGGAAATTGATATACAAGAACCGATTATTTTTGAAGATAATCAAAGCTGCTTGAAAATGATACAGGATGGAAAAATATTACCAAGAAGTTAAGATATAGATGTCAAATACTATTTTATTCGTGATTTACTTAAAAATGGAACAGTATTATATAAGTATTGCTCCACTGATTACATGTTAGCTGATATTCTGACAAAGCCTTTGCAGAAGATAAAAATAAGTAAATTTAGGCAGCTAATAGGCTTGAAGAAATAATTTTTTTTATTAATTTTAAACAAATTCTTTTAATATGTATATTATTTATAAACAATATTTATAATAGTAATATTAATATTGAGAAGGGGTGTTAATAATATTTTATGTTATTGTAATATTACTTGTTTAAATATTACTTGTTCATATATAAAACAAATCTAAATAATATTTGTTCATATTTATGTTTGTCAAGTTATAGAAAATATAATAAATTATTCGTCTAAGAACTATCGTTATAATAAAATTTTCCGACTCTGTTAAAAAATATATGTATTTACGTCAACCACGAACAAATGTTAAAAAGCGAGAAATTAACAGCCGGTCTGACAAGGTTACCTAATACTATTTCACTACAATAAAAACCAACTGATATCTGTCAACGTAGTTGACGTACGGCAAAAGATAAAAGTTCACCAACTTTCGTACTTTGCGTTGACGGAGAAGTACTGTATGTGTTCAAGTTCATAAGAATCTATGCATTTAACTTGGTTGTCAGTTGAAAAAGGCGACGGATAACGTATGACGGATTCTATGTGCCTCGGCCTTAACAATGATTTCTCAATCATGGAGTACATATATTAATTTTTATTATATTATATATTTAAATAAAAATGTTTGTTAAAAACAATTACTTGAACAATTTTGGCAACTTGGTAGAAAATAAATTCGCCTTTGTTATGATTTCCTGGACGCACACACCTGTATTACTTCCCCATGGTCTGGCGTAATCATGGTGTAATTATACAGGTGTATGCATTATTCAATTCGCCCCACAGCTGATTTATCCCAACTTTTCAAAATTGATTTCCATTTACAATTAATAAATTTTAACTTATTTTCAACGATGATTTCTCAATTATGAAGTACATATTATTAATTTTTATTATATTGTTACGTTTTTACACTATTATAAAAACTATTAGTTTATTAGGGTTCTTTATTGTAAAATAAGTTTTCTTGTTGTTGAAACACACTTTATTTATAACCGTCACAACGACACTTTATTGTTTTTCACACACCTTGTTTACAGTCTAATGTCTCAACCAAAACTGAACCAAGCTGGACTGCTTTAGTTTAGCCGAGAACCGTTTACAAACTTCTAGAAGTTACTGCATACTTCTAGGTGTATCATGTATAGAACAACAAGGTAAATGAAAATGCTTAATCTAGCAAATTCAAGAACGTGACAGCTATCATAAAACTTATACACTAACACAGATATAAATAACACACATCTCGCACACAAAAATTACACTATAAAATTCTACGAATTAACATAAACAATAATTTGCTGCATTTGACATACATAAATAATATTTCTTATGAATAATAAAACACAATCATATAATAAAGTGATTTTCGTAACAATATATATTCTGGATGTGCTCAATAATTCCTTGTCATCGCCGAAATAATCCTTTGGAATTCTGACAATTTAAAAGCTAAGTGCTTGTCTGCAATTCTTTGCAGAGATCGGTTACCAAAAAGCAGTAGCCAGGGACTATGAAGTGGGAATGGGACAGTTGACATTTTCTGAAGTGGTTTCAAAAGTTTTGGGTAATTTTTTAATTTACGAATGGTTCCTGTGGCGTCAACTTTTATTTTATTTCTTTGTCCAGTGCATGTAAAATAAAATTTTATAAGATTTTAAGAACAAAAAATATATTTCTTTATTAAAACAATTTATAAATAGTTCTTGTTGTAAAAGTGTCAACTGTTATGGATAAACGATTTTATCTGGAAATAATTGAATTTTTTTTACAGGTAGACCACCAGTTTTTAATTCTTTTGTTAAACTATTTCACTTCAAAATAGAGCCATCTAGATTCATGTAGCAACAATTTTTCTTTTTTTTTTTTATTTGTTTTACTTTATTTAGTAACTATTAGTAATGGGTACAACCCTCTTTGTTTTTAATAACTTCAAAAATACGGGTTTTCATTGAAAGATAAAGAGAATTTACGTAGTCCAACGAAATTTGATTCCAAGCATCCTTACTGGCATGAATTAGTGACTGCTTGTCATCAAATTGTCTACCTCCTTCATAGACCTTACGATATAACCAACCTCAGACATTTTCGATAATGTTTATATCTGGCGATCATGGACATAATAGTTGTAGCCATCAGGCCCATCCCAATTAAACTTCTTCTCATCTGTAAATACAACGGTTCTGCAGTCATTTACATGAACTCTTTGCTGCACATGCTATACCATGTAGGCTCTTGCAAATTGAAGCCGCTTTTCCTTACGAGGAGCATTAAGTGGCGGCTTTTTTTTGTAATTTCAGGTATTTAAGATACTCACATCTCTTAATTACTCTGCGTACTGATGACTTGCTCGCTTGCACTCCAGTTTGAGCTCTTATTTTTGACAAGGATAAGGCAGAATTAGAAGCAATTCTGATGATTTTTCTTTTCTTATACGTAGATAAAGCCAATGAAACCCTTCCTTTAAAAGGACCCTTCGGGGTCCTTGATGTAATTGTCGACAACTGTTGGGCTTCGTCCAATTTTTTTTTAGCTATTACGCGGTTAGAATATCCTTCAGAACAGTAAACATCGATTTTAGTTTTTTCCGATGTAATAAATTGCAATAAACAAACGCTTCCTACAAAAAATTATCGCTTATTTTAAAAATAATAAAGTGCCTTTATTCAAGTGAACCAAAAAAAAATAGCACATTTTTGGACATTTTTTGATAAATTGCTTAAAAAAGGTTCTTTAGTAAAGAAACCACTATTCTCATGATTTTTTTATATCTCAAGGTGTCTAGCTTCCATTTCCATTTTAAAATTCTGCAATCGGCTAAAAATTGCAAAAGATACAGGTTGCTGATTATGGAATTTTTAGTGCCTTTAAATAAGTGAACCGGAGTGTATCTCAATAATTGTAAATCTTTATAAAATAATGATCTCTGCATTAATGTTGACTATACGGTCGAGATTCCTCAACATATTTTTTCTGTTCACACAAATATTTCGGCGCTTCTCCTTGTTTAATTTTTTTAATAAATTTTAGGGTGTTGAATTGTATTCGTTGTCTAATATTCATCCATTTAAGGCTTTCTAGCATGCTATCTATATGATCGCCGTGGTCAAATTTTAAATTATTCTCATTAATTTGTTCTGTAATTTTTGCATTCTTCCAAGCTGTGTTTTTTTTTTTTTTTGTTTTTACGATTAACAAAACTAAATATAAATATTTTAAGTAATATTTGTCATTTCATTACAATAAAAAAATTATTATTTTTTTTTTTAATATTTAAGAAAAATGTGCAAAATTAAAAATATGTATTTTTTGGCTACTACAGACTTGGCACAGCCGACTTTAACTTTTTTATATTGAACTGAACATGGTCAGTAATTTTTGGGAGCACGAAGTCTGTCGGGGCAGCTAGCTATGTTGTTTAAAATAAAATAATATGTATTAATTATGTACCTAATATTTTTAACTCACATTAGATTTCATCACTTTTCTATTTTATTTTTAGATTTTTAAAATTCTTTTGGCAGTTATTGAATCTTTGATTCTTGCTCAGCAGGCAGCACAACATTAAATCATAATTAAATATTGAAAACTAAACATTTTTAATGAACATTTTATATGAACAGTTAAATATTTTACTTATTAGTTTAAATTAAATTAAAAGTAACCGAATCAATATAAAAAACGAAAAAAAAAATTATATATACGTAGATATACGTAACACTGCCAATATAAAATTTAATAAAATTTTAATTAGTGACTTTGATTTAGTGATCGTAAGACTTAAGAAAGCTGGATTTTTAAAAAATGCTGTACGTTTTTCACGTTGACATTGGCCGTATGTTAAGCTTTGACATGACAGTTGCACTGTCCTCTGTTGAAAATCTCAAAGATACAATAGAACGTTTACATGGAATACCAGCGGCGAATATTGTACTTTTAGCGAGTGGTGGCGAAATGTTAGCACATTCCACCCAGGTATCATACTATTCAGCTGGGACGGATACAAATCCAATTTTTATGTTTTTATCGGGTGATGTTAAATTGCCCCCGATATTGCCTCCTGCAGAACCTGATTTGGATTTAAAGAATCAAGTCGAACTCAGTCTAGAGCTCCCTGCCGTATATGATACTGTTGTGAAGAGGGCAGAAATTGCATTACGCATGCATGCTTTGGCGCATGAAGAAGAACGCCTGTGTGAGCATTTAGTACATGAACAGCATTTGCAACAGCAAGGTTGGTCAGCGGTGGTAGCTAATATGGAAGATCTGACTGAAGAGTTTCGTACACGTTTCCGAAATTTCTGTGAAGCCTTTGATAAGCACTTGGAGAGACGGTCTTCCTATTTGGAACTTTTAAGTAACTTCTCAGACGATTTATCAAAACTTTCTCGCATACCCATACTACCAGGTCTAATGCCATTGGCCGAGGCAGATTTTCATGGCTTTGATGAATTTTTGGAGAACGATGATGTCTTTTCAAGATCTACAAATCCACAACAGTCTGTGTTATTAATGGGTACTAACGTAGCCGGTAATGAGGCGGCAGGAACGGCTGGTGGTGGGAGTGGATGTGTAACTGGTTTTGAAGATGTTGATAATGCTGATGACAAAAGCAGTACTTCTCCAAACAAAAAACAAAAATTAACAAACGATTCAAACGAGGAGAAGGTATCTCAAACATCACAAACTTCAATAACTTCTAACGCAACACGCAGATTAAATTTACTTCAATGGATTACTTCTAAAGAGAACCACAACGTTTTGAAAACCATGTCAGATGAATGTGTTCAAGGACTTGCTACTTTCAACGAAGATGTCTACAACAAGTTAAAACAAGAAGTACAAAGTATTATAAAGTCGGCCGAACAAAGTGATGTTCGAGAAATACGCGGATTAGGAGAACGGCTATGTAGATTGGAGGAATTTAAATATAAAATAAAAAGTATGGTAAAAGATCAGAGAGAACTTGCAACAGCTTTTCAGCAAAATCAAAATAGAGCCATTAATTTAAGAGATACCTCTATATTGCCCGATTTATGTGCCTCGCATCAATCTCAGTTACTGGTAATGTTACAAAATCACAGAAAAATACGTGAACATAGAAGTTGCATAGCCAAAGCCAAGGATGAGTTGGGTGCTAATATGCATGCTCGTCTGAAGCGTATTGTGTACATAGAAAATGCAATGAGTGAATTTGACAATCGTTTGTTGTTCTATCATCGGTGTCTCAGACGAGCTGAACGTCACATACATATCATCGAGCAAATACACCAGACCCCAAATATGTATGTAGCTGCTGTGACTGAAGTGATGCGCCGCAAAATATTTTCTACAGAATTTCGATTATGGGCCTCAAAATTGGCAGAAGATTTTGATTCTATTCATAGCGAAGAATTAAAACGTCGTCAAGAGTTCAACATCAATTTTGAGGGACATTTTCTCAACATTTTATTCCCTGGTATGGCAGATATGCCACCAGCTTTTGCTAATGAAAATCCTCTTATATTTGATACTCGATTGCCGAACATAACTAGATCAGACATGGATATCCTAACTACACATTTGCCTGAAATGGCCTCGCAAATGCAGCTGCCTGATATGGAGTCTGTGATATATTTTTTTGTCTCTCGCTCGGGTGCACATCAACGGGAACGTTTTGAAGAATTGCTGAAACAGAAACAAAAACGTGCTACAGAAGAGTTGAAACAAATAGTATCGGGCGAAAATGAAAAATCTGTTTCCATTGCAGCCATGATAGTGAGTGAAAAGCTCCCATTGAATCCCAGACTGAGTGAATTGCGCAAAGATGCTGGTTCAGCAACATGTGGTGATGAATCTGAAACTGATACCGAAACTGAATTTGAGCAAGTTCCTGCAAATAACCAACAATCAGTAACTACATCAACCAGTGAAAATTTGAAACAGATTACTGGAATCTCAAAATGCGTTGCTACTGATGAATTAATCACTCAATGTGCAGAAACTCTTACTGATGAAAACTCAAAAACTATTAAGAAAGAAGTGACCCATATGCGCAGTATGTTAGGAGCCATGTCAAAATTAGCTTTAGAATGTATACATTTGTCACGAAGCAATTTGAAGGCTTTCCGAGAGCATTGCACAACACAAAATCAAGATTTACAATTCGATTTTCAAACGCTTAATGACAAGTGGGAGGTTCTGAGAATGCAATGTGAGACCCAAGAACGCGAATTCATTTTGCAGCAATCTATAAAAGAACAAGAAATTATACAACTCAAAGAAGACCTTAACAGACGAGATTTGATAGACAAAGAAGACACGGTGCAGGAAATGTGTGCAATGAAAATCAAATGCGATACTTTGGAAGCTCAACTTGAGGAATTGCAAAACAGATTACAAGTTTTCGCAGCAGAAAAGGAACAGGCCGTAATGGAAGCACGCGATAAACTGATAAATAAACATAAAACAGAAATAGAGTCTCTAAGGCAGCGTTTCAAATTAATGACTTCTATGGAACGTTCACCATCAGATCTCAGCCTAGAAACAAATTCACTGAATGAAAATTATATTGAAAAACATTTGCATGACGCTATGGTATCCCAATTACGTAGTGATTTGGAAGCTGAAAAAGAAAAGGCCATAGTTGCAGCAATAGAAATGGAACGTTCAATATGGCAATCGAAAATAGTTCCCTTAAATTCAGAATCTGTTATGGCCAATGTCATTATACTTAAAGAAATGTTGGAGGAGAAAGAGCGACAATTAGACCAGATGCGTGAAAAGGATCTGATATTAACGAAGGAAAATTATCATTTAAAAACACGCCTTGACGCTCTTACCAATGAAGAAGGCAACAGTTGGCTCAAAGAAAAAATTGATTATTTGAACAGAGACAAATGTCGATTAGAAGAGGAGCTCAATCATGAAAAATCTAAACGTTTAGAAATAGAAACTTCATTTGCAGCTCTCAGAAGGTACATAAACATTCGATATCGAATGAAAAGACTCGGGCCTAAATTTTACTTAATTTTTTATTTTATTTAAATTTTAGCTCCACTTATGAAACGTCTCCCTCGCCGCGTTTTAAATCTAGTAGTTCTAATCATAAGTTGATTGTCTTGGAGTTCTGTTCCAAAGGGGATATAGTTTTTGTTGTTTGGAGCATGCGCTACAACCACTTCATGGTCGTACAAGATTCGCCCAGTCTATATTTTGTACATGGAGATAGTTTGCCTGCTCTTAATCTACATTTACCACAAGCTGGCAATGAATCGGTTATACCATTGCCTTATTACGCTATTGGTCGCGTGATAGATAAAGAATATTGTCAAGCTAGAAAGGTTTCTGGAAATAATCAAATAAGTTTATAAATGTAGACAAAATGTTAATACATTTTATTTCTGTTTTTTTTTTTTTTTTTTTTTTTTTTAACAGGATGTAAACCGTTACCGTGTAAATAGAGGCTCTAAGTTTTATCGTGTCAAATTAGCTCCACTGGTATCTAAACATACAAACAAACAACATGAACGTTTGGAATGTGAGTTTTTCCTCCTAAAAACGAAAGTTTTATTTAGTACTTACAAATTTTATATGCGTCTTGATTTTATTTTTAGCTTTTTCTATAAGTCGTTCTATATCGCAATGTGAATCACATAGTGAAGCTTCTCCGGCCACCTCATCGACTATAGTATCTAGTATTGTAACAACATCGGGTCTATCCAAGGATGTGGTGGATGGTGGCGCTGCCACTATAGCGACATCCATAACACCGACGGTAGCCACAGTCTCTCTCAAGGAACGCACCATAAGCATAACCAGTGCTACGGAGGAAGACGACGAACCGGCTTCATTGCTAAGTGAACGGTATCGCTTTATTAATTTTACAGAAGAAGATGAAAAACTATTAGCTGATAATCCGAGTGTCAGTGGTGTGTCTGGCGATGTAACCGACTCATCTAATGCACACAATATTAATTTACAAACAACACAACAACAACAAAAGACTGTGATAACAGAGCAGCCAACAGCTACATCCAGCAAATTGAAATTAGATTTAATGTTGGCCTCTGCCGATATAAATACCACTACAACAGTAGCAACAGCTCCAATAGCAATGCCAGCTATAACACAAGACGATAGTAAATATTTAGTAACCGTCACCCCAACAACTGATGTGTCCATTGATGATACACCACCCCAAATTGTAGTTACCACATCAACAACACAATTGCTTACACAAACAACAAACATCGCATCCAACACAGCTATTCTAATTTCCCCAAATGATGAACAAACCGATAAGTGTTTAATTTTTATACCAACATCAATTGGCACCGCAAGTGAGGATTCTGATGAATATAGATCTTTAGAAGCGAAAGACGATACAGATTTTCCGATATCCGAATAGTTTTGAAATCAATCAATCAAATATTATAATTAATACTAATACTAGCAGACCATTTAGGAATGGCTAATTAGTTTTTTTTCCTTAAATCTTTACTTCTTAATTTTTTTTTCCTTTTATAAATATATATTTTGCGATAATATAGTACTACTTTTTCTATTAAGCAAACTACCAACATTACGACTATGCTTGAAATATATAAATAATATGTACATACATAGGATTGACACATTTATTTGTCTTTCTCTCCTTAATTAAAGAAAACAAAAGAAATTTACCCCCCGATTATGGTTCACAACACAAAAATGTTGTGTTGTCTCGCTTACAACACAACATTAATTGAACATGCGATTATGGTTCACAACATCTAGCTGTTGTGTACGTCACACAGTTGTATATTAATGTTAGTAGATTTTTTCTTAAAAATACAAGCGTGCATGCAAAAAACTGGGAAGTAGAAAGAAATCAACATTAAAAAAAAAGAAAAACGAAGCGCACTAAAATAAATATATTTTGTTAAAGTTAAATAAAACAACAACAAAAATGGAGATTAACGTGTTTCTATTTTTTTTCGATAATGAGTACACAGAAAACAGACATCGCACGAGTTCGTAAAAAAAATTTAGAACAGTTCCAACCCATTTGAACTGCTAAATACAATGTTAACAAAAATTTTCTGGAATTAAATTTTTTAAATTGTTCCACATAAACAAGGATGGTTTTGCTGGTGAAACAGACTAATTTTTTAAAACCATCAATCCGGAGTTTGTTTTTTTTTGCTGATGGTAGTTATAAGGAAGTAGAGTCAATGATATGATGCAGTTTCTCAGCCAACTGTTGAATTTTAAATAAAAATAATGAAAAAATCCACTGAAAACACCTTCCTTACAATTTAATTAAAAATTGTTCTGCATTTTTATTTTTAAAACGACAAAAAAACTAATCGCAACAAGGAGACAACACCTAAAAACCAGTTGTCTATTTTTATATGTTTTTACAACACATAAGACAACATGTTGTGAAAGATAATCGCCGAAAATTAACATAAACAACTGAATTGACAACACAACAGATAAGTGTTGTAAACCGTAATCGCAATTCACAACACACAACACCAAAATAGTTAAGTGTTGTGAATCTTAATTAATGTTGAAGGTTGTGCTGCTAAATCTTTACTTATTTTGATATAAAATAATCAAGTGCAAAATAATATTATATTTTAAAGAAGTGCAATACTGTAAATTGTAAAATTACAAATATCTAACTAGAGCACTGTATAAGCATACTTAAAATAGTTTCCAAGCATCATCGCTTAAAACAAATACGATAGAACAAAACTGACTACAACAATAATACAGTAGAATAGAACAAGCAAACTGATAGCCCTATTTGTTTTAAATTTCTACTTCCATGCCAATTACAAGTACTGTCAAACTGAAAAAAAAACATTTTTTTTGCAAAGGGTAAAGTTCGGTAAAAAGAGAGTAAGCTAAGATTACTCTCAAAAAACCACAAAAATACCTAAAAGTAAACGAACGCAAAAAACCAATTTTTTAGCCCAAAAAAAAGGCCAAACATTTACAAAAAATAAAATATGAGAATGTCGATAGCAGTTTTAACATAAGCGAATTGTGTTGATATTAATTTTGACATATTCAGCCAGATAACTTCATACCAAACAAATTATATCACAATTTGCACTTTTATTTATTTTTCAAACAGCTGATTGGCAATTTACCCAACTTGCAAAAGTGTGGGCTGTTTCGTGAAACATAATTCACACAACTGCTCTCATTTACAAAAACTTGCAGTAAACGAATGCTTTTTGTGTAAATTGGCATCCCAATGTGGAATAAACGAACACAGCTATTGTCTTTTTAAGACATTGGGCTCTAATTATACCTTCCGTTCAGCGATTGCGGAAAGTATTTTTTGTGCGGAAGCAAAATTTGAAATTATTGATTCCGTAATGTAGATAAATTTCTACATTTTAATTACGCTTAAATTTTCTCACGGAAAGCAAACGGAAAGATCAAAAATGTAAGAAAAAATACATAATTTCGCAAAATTAAAATGTGTTAGTTTAATTTGTTTTATTTTTCGAAAATAATGTTTTATTTATTGAAAATTAATTTTCTTTTTGTTCATTTAAAATTTATTTTGATGCAAATAAATTAAATTTTTTCCTTATCCACCAGCAGCTGAAACATTAACACAATTCATTCACTATAGACCACTTTTTAATTCACAATTACATGAAATAATTCAAATAATATCGATCGATACTTTTTCTCTAAATTTTCCTTTCCATGCGGAATCAATAATACGACCTATTGATGTCTCTTCACTATTGATAGGAGGATTCAGCTGGCGTCTCAGTGTTACCTGGTTTTCTTACACCATGGCGGCAATATATAAAAATGGATGTATGAATACAACGAAGTTCTAAAGAGTTCTGCTGTCGTGTTGCTTTTGCTACTGCATTATTGTTATATTCAGTGCAAAACATTTTGTTACTGAAGTATTTGTGTTGATATGCGATAGAACAGTGTGTGACAGTATTTGCAATAAGAGATGATGCTTGAAAGCTGTTTCAAGTATGCTTGTGCAGCCCTTTAGTATGTACAGTATGAATTCAACATGAATTCGCCATCAAGTGTTTGTGGCAGCGCTTTGGTCGAGTAGGAGCATTTTGCGATAGTGATACCATACCTGTTTTGATTTTTTGCTGATAATGCTAAGCATGGCAGAATTGTATACGATAAAGCATTAAAAGCAGCTCTAAATTTTTTTGCTCTCCATCCATCGATCCATTGTTGTGCTCAAAATTCATACAGCCATGTTCTGAAAATCACTTTCTCTCAAAGTGATTTTAAATCACGAAAAAGGTATTCATTCTGTGTTCACAAAATTATTTGACATCTCGTGATTTAAAACCGACAAGCAAACTGCCTTACGATATCAAATCACTTGCAGCATTTTAAGCATTTTTCTTTGAGTTCCTTAACAAAATAATTTAATACACTTAAATTGAATTATTTTTTTTATTAGTTTTTCTCTTTCGGCATGTGCATTTTCATTACGGAAATAACTTTTTAATTAATGTTTTTTAAAACAAAAAATTTTTCATTTTGCTTATTTTCTTTTATTCGTAATATTAAAACACTATATCTGTCTCTTACATATAAACCCCAAATAAAATGCTGAGTTTTACAAAATTCTAACCTCAAAAGTTTCATCTCTGGTTGCTTAGTGTCAAAAGCTAAAATCACCGTGATTTCAGAATATGCCTGATAGAGTGTGTGATTGTATGATCTCCTCTTTATTTCACACATGCGAAAGGTAGTTTTTGTAGTTCAGTGTTTGTTGCACTAAATGCCTTACCGTGTTAATTTTACCATGATTGTGTACAGCAAAATTATAATAGCTCAGTTGAGGCACCATGTAACATTGAGGAAAGCTAAAGCTATCAAGGAGTAAACATCGCGATACTACGTATTAAAAATATAACATGTATGTGTGTAATTTTGTATACACAAGAAAGAATAAACACAAAAAAAAATTAAACAAATTTCGTAAACACATAAAGAGAAATTAAAAAAAAAAAATTAAATTAGATGGAACAAAAAACACATATAGACTTGCGTCCACTTGATATAATTACACTATGGAAGTTTACGGGAGGAGATGAATTAAAAGAGACTTATGAACATACAAACATACATATCGTCATCTAAAATGCAAAACAACGTATCTTGAAAATTTCAAAATTAATTTTTTATTGATTACGATTCACTACATCAGTTTAATAACTCAGATAGTTTCCTTATTATATGAGGTGCGCTCATTTACTTTACTAGCGGAAACCAGCAATGATAGAGTAAAAAAGTTTTGCAAAAAATACCTCTCAAAAATTTTAAAATAGTAAATAAACACTTTACCAGTCAAAATTTTCAAGTTTTAATTTGTTTATTTTATTTTTTATCATATTTAAAAGAAAAGACTGTAATTCATGAATTAAAAAAAGTAATTAGAAAACACCATACATTTTTTTTTTGAGTTAAACATTCATTTTCTACCTTGGCAAATATCTTCTGTTACGATGTTTCCTCTTGCACTTTCTTCAAGTCCATGATATTCTTCTGGTAGCAATGTTTCGACTGTTTTCGACATCTTACTTTGGTGCTGTTGATCCTGAGTTAAACTGAAATTGATTTCTTATTATTTTAATACTTTATATAGTCTTTATACTTGCTTACAATTTTTTAAATTTGACAAAATATTATTATTTAAAACTTCTTTTAGAAAACGTGGCTTGCAAAAATAAACACAAAACAGCTGTTTGAAAAATTCCGGCAAAAAAAAAAAAATTTTAAGAAAATTTTTGTTTCAATTTTTTTTTTATTTGACGCTTTCTCCTTGCAAACTTTTTGAGTTAATGAACATTTTTCAGTAACAATTGTTAGAAATTGATAACAATTTTTAGTTATAAACATCACTTTGTTACGTTTTTCCCGGCCTCGCACGGTTCTTTATGTGAGTTTTATACTATAATACAAGAGTTAAGATTTTTATTGGATTTTGAAAGAACAAAATCAAATTATATTTAATACGGCTGCCGGAAAATCATAAGAGGGCTTTACACTATAACACAAGTGTTAAGATTTTCATTGGATTTTGTTAGCTGTTTTTATTATTTCATTACCAACTGAACCATTTCTTGGCTAATGGGATAATGTGATAATTTTGTAATAACTTGCATTCGATGTAAAAATAACCTAAGTTACAATAACATGGGATTCCAAATATACGGCTGCTTAAATACTTAATACAAACAGTTTACGGAAGCATTACAAAACGGTGTCAACGAAAAATATATTTTTCCAAAAGTGATCGCACCACCAAATCAGTGTCTTCAGTTAATTTCAATATTTTTCTGTATTTTAAATAATAAAAATTTCAATAATAAAGAATTATTCAGAAATGATTACAAAACTCAACAGCTACAGCCCAAGACTACAATTTGTGCTCTTTTTATAACACAAGCGATCAACCATGGTACAATAAAATCAGTAATTTCAAAAATACAAAAATAACAACATTACAAAAAGCCCATATATTTGGTTATTGCTTTAAAATTATTTCCGGTGGTTGATATTAAGAAGTGTGCTAGAGTAAAACAAAAAATTTGTTTTCGCTTTTGATCTCTTTTTAACACATTGATATCTCTTAGTTTTTGACAGAACGATCTTCAATCATGCAGGATTCAGATGGCGTCTCAGGTGACACCTGGTTTTCTTACACCATGTGATCAATTTGTCTGGAAATTTGATATGAAAATTGAGTGTTTTTCATATACATTTTTTATAAGAGTTGATCGCTTGTGTTATAAAAACAGCACATTAATAAATTACAGTTATTATTACTACATTATTGAACATATTAATTAAAATGTACTCTTTGATAAAAAGAAAAACTTGAGCCTAATTATAAATTTTTCGCACCGCAGGAAGATAGGTAATTCCTTAATAATAAAAATATCGCTGATATAAAACTTTAATAAAGAGCAATAAATTGGACATCTATAAAAGAGCGATCGCTTAAGATAAATTTATAACAAATTTTCATCAAAGAAGTACAATTTGTAATTTAGCATTTTAATCACATCGTTGGCTTCTTCTTTCAGCAATGCTAATAATGTCCGTTATTACCACTTTCGATAGCTCAAGTTAGGATTTTGTGGGGTTAATAAGCGGGCTTGTGCAAAAACTTTTTAACTAAAATTGGGTGTTTAGTTAAGAACATACATATCTATTATCCGATATTTTTAATTTAATGTCCAACCAAAAGTATTTACTTTTAACTATCCACTCACGTTTGGTTCCAAAGTTTTAGCCAAAAACCGGACAAATTCAAAATCTTAACTGTAACTATCGAGGATTATAATAACTGGCCTAAATATTTTAAGATTAACTTTTAAAAATCTTCGAAACTAATTTAAGTGATAAAATTAAATTATAATTTACATAAATATTTTATTTATGCAATTATATGTATGCACTTTTTTGTTATAAATTTTATTTAAAATACTGCAACTTTTCTCTCAAATACAATTATGTTGATGTTACAAAAGCTAATTTTTAATATGCTGTACATTTTTCATTTGCTGAAGAACAATTTTTTTTTTCAGTGACGTAGTCAAAATCATCGCATATGATTTTTTTTTTTCGTAAGTTATTTATACATGTGTACATTCTGTATTTACATACATAATTCGAAAATTTCGATAAAATTCCACAGGACTAAATGATTTACTCATCTGGAATAGAGTCATATCACACACTTTCCGCGGTACCGAAATCTTTTATACTCAAAGATTTTCTTCCCCAAGTTATGTATGGTGTATGGATTTTAAAAAAATAATGTGGAGCTCCTTACAAGTAAACGAGAAAAATTAATTACATATATGGAATTGTTTCCTGTTGGTATTTATTATCTGCTCCACGTAAAAGTTATTTAATTCGAAACGCCCTTAATTTGTCTTATCTTAATGTCACACCATAACATTTGAATTAAATAATATTTCTCTAAAATTATATTTACAAATAAAAACTATGTAATAAATAATATTTCCTGTCCAATTTAAACAAATATAACAACTTATACGAAATATTAATAAACAAGGACATTTTATAATTATACAAAAATTATATATTTTTTTGTAAAACAAATTAACAATACAATTTAAAATAATAATACTAAAGGCACCTTGACACCAACAAATCACTAAGTTAGTTTCGGTACAAAAAAAAATATATGTATATATATTTAGATTTAAAATAAATACACTTTCTTCACACTTATTGTTCAATAGAATGGATAAGGAGAAAAAATAAAAGAATTAAACAACAACTGAAAAGCAAGCCAACCTAATGGAAAAACAACAAAACTACCCATCAAATTTATGAAATACAATTTAGTTTTCAAACTAATATGAGATAAATACATACTTTTAATAGTTATTTAACAATTTAAGTAGTAATGTTAAATTAATTATTATATATTAAAATATACTTCATACTTATGTAAGTATACATATATGTTTTTAAAATATAATAATACATAATATATATACAGAAATTCTTTTTGTCTTTTTAAAAACTGAAAAAGCGAAAAAAAAAAAAAAATATTTCAATTGTGAAATAAAAATGTATTCTTTGATGAAAAACATACCATATTTGAATTAAAAACACTTAAAAAATAAATTATGATAAACATTTTTAAATTATATAAAACTAATAAAGTGATAGTTTTTTTTCATAAACTAACATTTTGAGTTCATTAGCATTATATAGAGTAAATAAATATATTTTTCAGAAAAGATCAAGAAATAAATAATTTAATTAATTAAAAAAATATATGTAACAACTTTTTAATGCTTGATTTTTTTTTGTGTTTAATTGTCAAAAGGTAAGTTTATTGGAAATAAAAAAGAACGAAAAGTAAAAAGGTTATTAATTTTTAAAAGTGTCAGTTAGGACACAGTTAGAAACAAAGACATAAAATGACATTTGCAAAATTTTGCATGATATTAATGCCCTAATGGTTTACAACTTAACTCAGTTAAGTTAATCACAAAACAATTTAACTTTGCAACAACTAAACCCTTTTTTGCTATTAATTTCATTTGAAATTGTGTTAACTTTGATAACCTAAAAACTGAGGATTTGACAGATATCAACAAAAATAAAATAAAATAATAAATTGTAATTTTTCCTGTGTTTCGTGTTCTAAATTAAATAAATGTAAAATAAAGCAAGTCAACATTAAAAAGTTAAGTTACATATTTCTGCAACATCACAATGACTGGTAATTTTTGATAAAAGCTCTTATTCTCAGCAGTGCCAGAATTTGAAACAGGAACGGCAATGAATTTATCATTATATTTATATAGTAATTTTTAAAATAAATGCGTGCGAAAAAATAAAGAGTGAAATAAAAATGTTAATTGAGCATTGATTTTTTGTCATGATTGCTGGTGTTGCTGCGGCAACAAATCGCCCTCGATAGGTTGCTTGCTACATTGTCAAAGCTACATGATATAAATACAATTGGCTAATAAAGAACCTTTCACAAGATTTTTGAAGTTGGTTTTACGAAAAAATACCCGAATCCAGAAAGCAGAATTGTCTATAACATACTCAGTCACTTTAAAACAACTAAGCTGGCATAGGGTTGTAAACGGTACTCGTACCACAAAAAAAATTGAAAGACAATATAAATACAACTGAAAATTTTTTTCACAGGTTAAGTTCATAATACCAAAATACAAAATTTCAACTGAAATACATTTGAGTTGTAAACCATAATAGGGACATACATAAGTTGTAAGCAGATACTAAAAACCGGATTAAAAAAATCAAAACGGACTCTTGGTAAATGCAGCCTTATAAGCAATGAAGGAAAACTCATAGTATAATTATACGAAGTAGATGCACCATTTGTTAGTGTAAAATTAGATATGGAATGTCAAAATGAAGAAAGAGAGCAAAGCATAATAATATTATTTCGTAAACAAACAAAGCAAAATTAAAAAAAAATTTTGATACTCAAATCTAATAAAATACAACTTTAAACAAAAAACACATGTAGACTTGCTTCCACTTGATATAATTACACTATGGGAAAACTCTTAGACATTGGGGTACTTTTCCAAAAAAATTCAAGATCACTAGATTTGATACCAAATCTTCTGTATAGCCTGTGAGCTAAATTGAGTTCAGAACAACCGTTCTTCGCTTATGGGTACTTGGCCCTTCTGTCTTACTTGTTGAATTATTATGTTATGTTTGATTTCTATATTGAACATAGTAGTTATGGGCTCAGGAAACTCAGAAAAATAAATTAAACAAGTTAAATTCGGCTTTGCCGAGTCTTATATACCCTTCACTGTGTTAGCGAAATATTAATATTTTTCACTTTCCACATTCTTCTATAATATCAAAACCATAGAAAAAATTATATGAGTGAAGATAAATATGCAGCCTTAAATATGTTTTAACGTACCCCATTACGTTTTTTAGTATTTGTAACTATATTTTCAGTACTAATGGCATATTTATCAAATACGTCTTACGTTATTAAATATTATTATCTTTATTTGTAACCTACCAACCAAATATTCAGATATTACTTTGGATATTTAAAAATTTTTTTGAAATTTTCCTATACTCCAGTACTGTTGTTTTCAAGGATTTCGGCAGTTTCCGTTTTGAATCATAAAATAAAAACTACAAATTTTTCCGAAAATGTTAAAATACTGTAGTCTTAGAGCTTACAGATTAAATTCCATTTTTATTTGGCAATTTTAATGGCCAAAATCGGGAATGGTATCTCAGCAAAGTGGGTAATGGTAAAAATCCCTCAGAAGAAGGGTACTGGGAAATGAGGGAATTTCAAAAATTTTTTAAAACGATATGTGTACCAACCCGTAATATTCTATGGTTCGTTTGCAATCTCTTAGAGAAATCAACGTATTAATGCATTACGCACATGATAGCTAAAAAATTATAAATATATATATAAAGCAAAGCAAAAACAAAACAAAAATTAATGAAAATGTGAAATCAACGTATTTATGCCCATATGTATCTTAGTATGTCAAAAATACTGAAAAGATATTTACAAATACTAAAAAACGTAAGGAATTACGTGAAAACATATTTAACTAACCACATCTATCTTCACTCACTTCAAAAAATTATGTAACTGAAACACTTAGTTTATTAAGCTTGAGGTCATATTAAATATAAAATTTTCTTTATTTATTATTGGAAAGAAATATCAATAAAAATATAAATTTTTATAATATGACTAAAATTAACAAGTTCTAAGAAACAATCCTTTCTGAGAACCTCATTGTTAAAGCAATAAAATGTCTGTAGGCACTCAATTTTTGAATTAACAAAAAAAGAAATTCTAAGAAAGATAGGAAAAGAAAAAAATTTATTTTCATTTAATTTTGTAAAAATTTTTAAGCCAAACATATTTAATTAAATATTTAATGATCAAGAAAAATCGCGTAGACTCTCTTTCACAAAGATTTCTGTATTCGTAATACTATTTAACTCAAGGCAATAAAAACCACACACATACACTTTCTTATTTTTCGTGTTTGTATGTACAAAGCATTACGCACATGTCAGCTAAAAAATTTCTACATAAAAGAAAAACAAAGTAAAAGCAAAGCAAAACCAAAGCAAAACTTAATGAAAATCTAAAATTTCGGTTGTATTTTTAATTTTTCTGGTCTATTTGTGGACCGATCTCTCTAATTTTTTGCACAGACATTACAAATGCTGTTTGTGAAAAAACTGCATACCACGTTTTTTTTTGTTTTTTGTCCGCCTTGTAGTTTAGACAAATTACCCAAAAAACGCACCAAAAATGATCAAAAATAGAGGTAATCGCAATTTTTGACTCATAGCTCCTCTATTTATGGACCCATTCAGCTGAGTTATGGTTACGATACTATGAATGTGATGTTTGAGAAAACTGCGTACTACTTTTTTTCAGTTTAGATAAAAAACGCATTAAAAAAAAAAGCCATAATTAATGAAAATCTAAAAATTCGGTTGTGTTTTTGATATTCCTCGGCCATTTGTGGACCGATTACTTTCATTTTTAGCACAGGTATTATGACTGATACTTCAAACAAAACTGCATACCGCGTTTTTTTTAAGTTTTTTTTAAGTTTTTTCGTTTAGACAAAATACGCAAAAAACTAACTCGAAAAATGGTCAAAAATAGAGGTGGTTTCGGTTTTTGACTCATAGCTCCGTCATTTATATACCGATCTGGCTGAATTTCAATAGCAATAGTCCTACAGCAACAACTGGCCGTTTGGTATGCTATACTTTTCTATATGTTGTCTAGGGTCTTCTGAAAGTTGATTTCAACGACTACACGGACAGACAGACGGACAACGCTTATTAAACTCTGTTATTCATAAGGATTCGGAATATATATATACTTTATAGGGTGTCCCATGTACGGTGTAGAAATTACAAACGGAATCACAAAATTACATATGCCTTTCTTACTTACAGTGAAGGGTATAAAGAGTAAAATATAATTTTAAAAAATATATAATTAAAAAAAATAGAAAAACTTGAGAAATGGATTTATCAAAGCATACGAGTATAGAACCTTTAAAGAGTGAGATCGATTATCCAATATAGAAATGTAAGATACGTGATTAATTGGATTATCATGACAGAGAAATTGATGTTATTGAAGGTAGGTTGAAAAAAACTAAACCCACTACCAGAAAGTATGTAACGACGTTACTTACCAGGTAGCTCTATAGGGTTGTTACAAGAAATTTTAACACGTGTTAGCTTTTTTTCAGTTTGTCAAATAATTCTCTGGTACCTTTATTACATTTTGTTTTTATACATAATTGTACAATACTATATTTTTACAATGTTATATATATTACTGTTTTAACAAGTATTACAGTCGGCCAATCTGACAATATGATCGACCCGATCGTCATAATAAAATTCATACTTAAAATATTCAAATTTGTATTCTGGCAACAAAACTAGGAAGAGTCTTTATTATATGTATATATAATAAAGTCTCTTGTACTTCCGATGTTTAATGTTGCACGCTTCGATTATGCCATTGTAGGGTATCTGAGTGATCTGACAATTTTCAACATCTCTTATGACATATCTGTCATTGACCCTTTCTACTTGGCCATTAGCGTTATATTTTTCTCATTCATAAAATTACTAAAATCTTTTGAGGTGAAACAGCTAGCCCTATCGATGATGCATCTAACCGGTCGACTGTAATAATCAAAATACTTTAACAAAGCTGCCTGAACTTATTTTGTGCTAGTGAACGCATCTATTACCACTAGAATATGTTTTCTCTTCGACTGAAATGATGGCAATGATCCCAAATGATCCAAATGGATGGTATGAAAGGGCCTCGGCTCTTTTTTGGTTCCTCGCATTTTGTCCCTGTGGAATCGAAAACATAATGCACTTGAGGCAGTTTTTCACAAAAATTTGTCTACCTTTCCTCTCATATTAAGAAACCATACATCTCCATCATCTTAAAATAACATTTGTCTACACCCAAATGTCCGATTTGCTCATGAATGCTCCTAATAAATTCAAACTCCATTTCTTTTGGTACAACCAATCGAAATTTGTCCTGATCTTTTTTTATAAATAACTCCATTTGCCATTTCGTAATCTTTTAAATTTCCATTTTCTAATTTTGTCTTTAATTCACACAAATCGATATCCCTAGACTGCATTGCACATAATTGGAAATCTATATCTTCGCTTTCTATTGTACTAATAATTTTCTGGCAATCAATGCATCAACATGGCACATTTTGACTCCTGGTCTATGTTGGATTGTATAGTTAAAGTTTTCCAATTCTAGATCCCATCCAGTTATTCGGCTATTAACTGTCCTTCTATTCAAAGTGAGTGCTAATGAATTACAGTCTGTTATAATTATAAACTTAACGCCCTCTAAATATATTTGAAATCTACGGAGAGAATAAACTATAGCTAATGTTTCTAGTTAAAAACTATGATATCGTCTTTCCACTTCAGATGTTCTTTTTAAAAAATATGAAATTGGATGAAATTGACTGTCATCTTGTTTTTGCATCAAAATTGCCCCAAATCCTAAGTAACTTGCATCACAATGCAATTCCGTTTCCCTCTTAGGGCTATACGAGTATATTGCCAAAATTGGTCCTGAAGCCAAGTGGCTTTTCAATTCATTCCTCAGTAAATTCTAGCTTAACACCATCCCTCAGGAGTGCATAAAGTGGATTAGCAATTATGGAAAAACTTTTTACAAATTTTCTAAAATATGAACTTAAACCTAAAAATTACTGAACTCACATTAATATCAATATCTTTTTAATTCAAAGTATCAATCTTACAAATTCTCTTTATTTAATAATTCAAATTGCTCGGGATTTATTAATGCATTTTTACCACATTTATTTTTTCCTTCATTGTCTAAGTGTGACTTCAATATACATATTATTACTTTTTCTATACAAAGAAATATTAAACAAATATAAAAAATTCCTGCCTAAAATTAATTCATCTGGTACCACAATTAAATCAACATTTTCTGTCAGTCCTTCAAATTCTATAGATGCAACTGTTGTATCACAAATCTTTAAATGTCCCTCACCAACTCCCTTAAATTTATATTTCCACTACTCATGTATATGTGAATCCGGAGTCGCCAAAAGCAAAACCGACAAAATATTTTTTTAAAAGGAACTCTTATCTGTACATAATAATTTAAATTCTCAACATCTTGTACAGCAGCTACGACCTTAGGACAATTTACGTAAAAATTATGCATTTTTCTAAATTTAAAACACGAGCCACGGGGACGTTTGATATCTTTGCAGTCTTGCGCATAATGTCCAATTTTTGAATAATTGAAACAATGAATATTTTTTTTAGTTTTTTCCTGGAGTGGCTTTAAAGGTTTCTCTTTTACTTCATTTACTTAATTTTCTCATATTTTGGAATAACTTTTTTGAAGGCGTTTATTGAAGTTGCATTATAAAAAATAGATACAGCCGGTGAAGTATCTTGAAGACCCTCTATAATATTGTTACGAAAATCACTTTATTGAATGACTGTTTTATTATTCATAAGAAATGTTATTTATGTATGTGTAAATGTACCAACTCGGCTAAGCTAAAATTTGAAATATCCGTTACAGTTTGTTAAAGAAAACCGTATATAAGGCAATGCTAAGATTGCCAGAAGAGTTCAGTTGAGTTGAGTTCTGGTTGAGACACTAGACTGTAAACAAGGTGGGTGAAAAACAATAAAGTGTCGTTGTGACAGTTGTTTTTCACACACCTTGTTTACAGTCTAATGTCTCAACCAAAACTGAACCAAGCTGAACTGCTTTAGTTTAGCCGAGAACCGTTTACAAACTTCTAGAAGTTACTGCATCATGTATAGAACAACAAGGTAAATGAAAATGCTTAATCTAGCAAATTCAAGAACGTGACAGCTATCATAAAACTTATACACTAACACAGATATAAATAACACACATCTCGCACACAAAAATTACACTATAAAATTCTACGAATTAACATAAACAATAATTTGCTGCATTTGACATACATAAATAATATTTCTTATGAATAATAAAACACAATCATATAATAAAGTGATTTTCGTAACAATATATATTCTGGATGTGCTCAATAATTCCTTGTCATCGCCGAAATAATCCTTTGGAATTCTGACAATTTAAAAGCTAAGTGCTTGTCTGCAATTCTTTGCAGAGATCGGTTACCAAAAAGCAGTAGCCAGGGACTATGAAGTGGGAATGGGACAGTTGACATTTTCTGAAGTGGTTTCAAAAGTTTTGGGTAATTTTTTAATTTACGAATGGTTCCTGTGGCGTCAACTTTTATTTTATTTCTTTGTCCAGTGCATGTAAAATAAAATTTTATAAGATTTTAAGAACAAAAAATATATTTCTTTATTAAAACAATTTATAAATAGTTCTTGTTGTAAAAGTGTCAACTGTTATGGATAAACGATTTTATCTGGAAATAATTGAATTTTTTTTACAGGTAGACCACCAGTTTTTAATTCTTTTGTTAAAAAACTCCCATATTTGCTTGCTAAATTAAATTTTAGGAAAAACAACAAGCAAAAATACTTGTGTTCGCTAGCAAAAAGTAAGGGAACAGATTAAATCAAAAAAGTGAACAAGACACTGTGGGCCCAGGACCACACACAGCAAGCTTAGTTGGGCAATTCTTGATTTTGTAGGAGAGAGAGGAAAGAGGTACAAACTTGCTCGTACTCGGCAATTCCCTTTTGTTCTCTCTTCGTATCTTTTATAAAGATGTAAAAAAGAAGACAGATAGCTTGAGGCTGAATGAATGACTAAATAAGAATGCTAAAATTGCCGAAACAAAATTGCTGTGTGTAGACACAAAAGAATTGCCCTGGTCTAACGTTCTTGATTGAACTGAAACTTAAACAGAAAAAATTATAAAAAAATATACATAAATTTTTTGTTTCTCCTTTTATACGATATAAAAAAGTTTGTCTGAATAAGGGGATGAATTCAGTTTCATGGATGTTTGAAAGGTGGGCTAAAAGAAATCACCCTATTGGAAAATGCTCTTATTTTTTCAAATGGCGGCCAATGTCAAATCTGTTTTGACATTTGTGAACTAGACAGATGTAGAATACAAGTGAACACTCCCCAAGAACGCGGAATAATCGAAGTGGACGATTTTTCGACTAAAATCATAATGAGCGACGAAGCTCATTTCCACCTCAGCGGGTACGTGAACAAGCAAAACTATCGATTCTGGGGCATCGAAAATCCACGAGTGATGCACGAGGAGCCATTACACCCGCTCAAAGTGACTGCTGGTGCGCTGTTCACGCTGGAGGAATCATCGGGTTGGTCAAACGACAACAGTGGACGGTGCCCGCTATAGGGCCATGTTAACCGAGTTTTTTCTGCCGCAATTGAACAAAGGACTGGAGGACATGTGGTTCTAACAGGACGGAGCAACGGCACACATTTCATTTTCATTTAGAAAAAAAATTAAAGCCAAACAACATCGAATGACTTCTTTAGCCCACCTTGTATATAATATATTAAATTATAATTAATAAAACATAACAGTTATATTTTAATTTCTTTTTTCCATTGTTTTCATATTGTGGGAAAGAGAAATGCTAAACTATGCTGCTTCGTTCTCGCTCGAAATTTCTGCTTTTTTAACTTTCTGGTTTTGAACATAGTGTAATTATATCAAGTGGAAGCAAGTCTACATGTGTTTTTTGTTTAAAGTTGATTTTATTAGATTTGAATATCAAAAATTTTTTTTAATTTTGCTTTCTTTGTTTACGAAATAATATTATTATGCTATTCTCTCTTTCTTCATTTTGACATTCATATTTTTACACTAACAAAATATATGGTGCGTATACTATGCCTATGACAGCAAATTTAACACACATGTATGTAAATTTAGCCAAATCGTCATTTAATTTATATATTTTATTAATTAAACTTTTAAATAACAAATATATGAAACTTGAATTCTTTTAAATCTTTGCCTTTGTACTTCTTCATGCAGCCACAAATATAAGTGTAGATACACAATAACTTAAAAAATGTTTAACCTTTTTTATTATTTATCAAATGATTTATGTTAATAAGTTTTCAAATTACGAAATAACAAAAGTGAAATAAGCTGTGGCCAAATATTGGTCTTAGTTTAATTGAGTTACCCAAAGTGGTGAGTTTTGCATGACATGTTTGTTTTAATACATATAATTTATGTATGTTTTTATACCTTTCGCAGCTGCTCTATAAATAAGAATAAACGAATTTGTGTGTAAACAGTGACCCAGTCATGCCTTGTATGAAAATTCCTGTTTTTAAGGAAGAAGCTTGGTTTTTTATATACATGATTCAGGTCATAATACATTTGTCATCTCATTAGAAAATAAATATTTCTTTTTTTAATTTCTTGAACATTTTTAAATGTTCAGACGAGAATCGAATTCGAATTTGTCTTTCCTTTATATACCAACACGGGAAAATCAGAATTCATTAACAAAGTTTAAAAAAATCTCTTAAATAAATAGCTTATCAATGGGGATGATTATCATTCAATTCTATAGAAAATTTTTGTTCTGTTTCATCATTTTGTTGTGGAAGTAGGTTTTTGACTGTTTGGTGGTGTGTTATTGTACTTAGATGTTGATCCAACTGATGTTTCCGAGAAAATGTTTTATTACAAGGAATGCACCTGTAACATTAAAATATTCGAGAATAGATATATGCCACTTCAAATATTAAAAAAAAACTTACGGAAAGGGCTTTTCTCCAGTGTGTGTTAACATATGATTCTTTAAAACGTTTGAATATGTAAAAGATTTCCCGCAAGTTTGGCAGACAAATGGTCTCTCATTCGTGTGTATTCTAAAAAATAAATAATTTTTGGTGTGGATACATACATTTGTAAAGGTGGCGCAAAAATAACCTTCCGATGTTTTTTTGGCTGTAATTTAAAAAAAAAATGAAAAACTTTGATTCTTCTTGTGTATTATTTTTATTTGGTCTTTTAATTTTTTTACATCAAGTCGAGAATATGATGTCATGTAAATGGCCGCCGCCACAGTTGATTGTCATTTGAGCCCTTTTTATGGAATTTTCCATCACTTTGGCCAAAACTTCCGGCGATAGGTCCTCACATTCTTGACGGATATTGTCTTTAAGAGCTACAAGAGTCTGAGGCTTCTTGACATAAACCCGCGACTTCAAAAAGCCCCACAAAAAGAAGTCTGCAGCGGTCAAATCAGGCGATCTTTCTGGCCAGTTCAAATCGCCAAAACGGAAGATTAGGCGCCCGGGAAATGCATCCTTCAGCATATCGGTTGTGGCACGTGCAGTGTGTGCCGTTGCACCGTCCTGTTGGAACCACATGTTTTCCAATCCCAATTCATCAAGTTGCGGCAAAAAGAACTCGTTGATCATTGCTCTGTAGCGCTCACCATTCACAGTAACCGTTTGGCCCGCGACGTCTTCGAAGAAAAAAGGTCCGATGACTCCTCCAGCGAAAACAGCACACCATAGAGTGACTTTGAGCGGGTGTAATGGCTCTTCGTGGGTTACACGCGGATTTTCAGTGCCCCAGAAGCATAAATTTTGCCTATTTACGTACCCGCTAAGATGGAAATGGGCCTCATCACTCATGATTATTTTTGATGAAAAATCATCTTCCTCTTGGTGGTGATTAAGGATGGCTTGAGCGTATGTTAGACGCGATTGGCGGTCAGCAGCTAACATCTTCAAATCTTGTACCAAAATTCGCTGTAAAGACCGTCGACTGATACCCATTTGCGTGGAACGTCGTCTGGTCGATGTCGACGGCGCTTCCATGACATCCTCGGCTACAGCAGCAATATTCTCTGCAGAACGGTTACTCCGGGGTCTGCCACGCCTGGCAGCATCTCGTGTTGTGCCAGTCTCTTCGAGGCGAGCGGCTAAACGTCGCAGTGTTTCACCAGTAGGCGTTGGACGGCCAGGAAATCTGCGACGAAATTCACGTTGTGCCAAAGTCACCGACCGATTATTGGTCAAATAAATAGTCACCAATATTCCGCGTTCTGGAGCAGTGTAGAGTAACATTGTTTATTAACGTGTATTTCGCATGTGCTTACTACACAAATGTCAAAACAGAACTGACATTAGGGGCCAATCGCAAAATTTATAGCATTTTCTGATAGGAAGATTACTTTGCGCCACCTTGTATATATAATTTTCTATATTTTTGTGTAAAAGTTTACCTTTCATGTTTAATGTTTGTACTTCGATCAGCGAAAGTTCGTCCACAAAAACGACATACAAAGGGTTTTTCGCCTGTATGTATACGTATATGTCTACCTATTTCTGAAGGACAGGTAAAGTGTTTGCCACAAATCCTAAAAACAAGTAGTATTATTGTGCAAAATTACAGTTCAAAGTGTTGAACATATTATGTATTTGATATCTTGTACCAAATTATCGCATTCGATATCGAATGAATATTCCATTAAAATTTCGATCGATATCGAATGCATTAACTTCCCTGTTGTTTTTAAGACTTACTCGCATTCAAACGGTTTTTCCGCTCTATGACGTCTCATATGCATATTTAATAAACTTCTTTTCGAATAAATATTGCCACAAATCTCACATATATTTGTTTCGGATTCTGATTCATTCTTTTTACGACCCCGTCCAGTTTTTACTTTTTCTTTAGTGGAATCCTTTTTTGCAACCAAAACTTTTTCTTTTTTTAATTTTGGTTCAGTCTGAATTTTTTTTGGGATAGACATAAACTCGCCATCAAATATTTTTTCGCCTTCATCAGAATCACTATCATCCAAATGTTCTTCACCATCGATTTCATCCAAATCAATCTCCTCGATGCTAAAGAAATCATTTCTAATTTCATCATTGTCATCCACTAAATCTGGTTTTGTTTCACTGAATTCATCGAAATCCACAATGGGGCTTCCCATATAATCGGGTCTTAAGTCAAAAAACATTTCGTCGTCTTCATCATCGCCGGCTGCAAGTGCTTTTTCTTTTCCGCTACTTGAAGAAGCACCCGTTGCACGCGGTTCCGTTTTTAGTTCAGACTATCAAAATAAAATACTTTGTAATGAGTTAGTTATTACAATATTTTTATATACATATATCCAGCTAAAATAATGGAATTGATTCTCTTTGAAATGTATAATTTCCATTACTACTTTGGTAATACAAACATACACATTTGTAAGAGAAAGTAGCTTAAATTGACTAACTGACTTGGTGCAATTAACTCAACAACTTTGTTATCGTGGTTCTTTAGGAATGAAAGAATACCGTTTGTTAGAATCGAAATAATTTTATAAGAAAACCGTAAGGGTTCTAAAGCTGTAGTCCTTTAAAATTACTTAATAAGACAAGCGTTATACCACAAGTAAATATAACCTGTAGGAAGTTTTCTTTAATTTTAGTTATGAAACATATATTTTAATCAAATAACACCCATTCAAGTGACCGACCATAAATCGCTAAACTAGGATCGGAAATTTCACTGCTTTAAAGTATGGGATTTTATTCCGCATCCTAGATATAAGAAAAATGCCATCTAAATAGCTGCATTGAAATAGCTTCTTAGATTTGCATTTTATTCAGTGAAAAGAACACAACTTCTTTGCAGTGACACGCTAATGTTAAATTCATTGTTTTTCCCTCAGTAGTAACACTTTTAGAATCAGGAGTAGTGATTTTTCTACTTTTTTCCCTCACTTTTTTGCTGGGTATACCTATATATACATATATAGGTATATTTTACCTTGACCATAGCATCTAGCAAGGCTTGTTCACTTGCCTGACACAAGGAGCGAAATTTATATGAAGTGTTCAAAGATGCCAAACATTGTAGGCAAATCATTTTCGGAAATTCCTCATGGTGTTTCAGCTGTAAAATTTTTTCAATAAGAAAAAGCCCTTTTGTAATTTTTCGGTTTTCTTACCACTATACCACCACACTCTTCAATACGCTGGACAATCTCGGAACATCGTACATTTTTTTCATCGAATAATGGTTGCATGCCCAAGCATCCTTTATCTTCATGCAAACAAATTCGGCATAGTTTACTAACTGGCATTATTCTTCGAAATCTCGATCCGGAAAATTTATTTATTGTTGTAATAATTATAATAAAAAGATGTTTATTATTTTTAAAACAAATATTTCTAAGAGAAATTAAAAGAATGAAATCAATTTATGCATTATTGCCGGACTTATTTTTTGTTCAATATAACAGTATGAAAAAAAGTAATAACAAATTGGTATTATTAATTAATATTTAAATTTTTTTAAATAATATTTTACAACTAAATTTCAAAGGCCAATTGATATTTTTTCTACAGTATGATATTAATTAAATTTGAGTCACATATGTATTTAAAACTTATTAGTTGCGGCTTAGTGATTCCAAATAATAGCAAATAAAAAATATGCAAACATGTGGCAGCTCAGTACTTTGCCTAAGAACATTAGCTGAACGTGTCCTCTGTGATAACAAAAATAGCACGATTTAATTAGAAGTAATTTTCATTATATTGATAGCAAAAAATGTTAGATAAATTAAAATTTAACAACTTGGTAAGTAAGAGCGTTAACTGAAGGCTTTATATATAATTTAAAGAGCTTATTTTCATTAAAGGTAATATCTAACAAAAAAGGCATCCAGCAGTCACGCATTCAAACCATCAACAAACTCGTGCAAAAAATACGTAAATTGAATTCCCTGTTAGAAAAGTATCCAAATGACAATAAGTGTAAGGAACGCATTAGAAAATCAACCGAAGTGATGGAATTATTAAAGGTAGAATGCATATACATAGAAATAAAAAGATAATGTGAAATCAAGTCTACAACCATTTTAATGTTATTTTAGAAACTCAAAGGAATAGACATAATGAAAAAAGTTCTACTCATGGATAAACCTGCCTCAGCTGTTGTTACAAATGGCACATCTACACCCGAAGAAGTATCAGTGGCATTGTTGTGTATGAATAAAATTATGGTTGGTTTGGTTAAAAGGTTTAAAACCGAACTGAAAATTAATGGCAGCGAAAACGTTGAATGGAGACAGGATTTAATGGAGTTGAGCAAGCGTAGACAAAAACTTAAAAAAACTGAAGAGAAACGTCGTAAACGGTTGGAATTGAAACAGCAGAAGATCTTGGGGCGTAAGCGGCAAGAATGGCTGCGAGAAAATCAACACAAATTGGATGGAAGCATATCAATCGATATCAATTCCAATAATTCGAGTACAGCTGAGTGGCAGAGAGAAGAAAAATTAAATAACAATATAGAAATTGATTTAAATACTGATAGTATATCCATTAAGAAATCAGATACTTCTATGAAAAGAAAATCGTACACGCAGAATTACTTGGTATCGAATAAAACACAAGAACATAACATTTGGAATGAGTTCGAAAAGGATGAAAGTAAAAAGCGCAAACATTTAACAACGGTTGATGACCGTCCAAACAAACTAGTACAAAATTCTAAAATATCTCAAAATCAAAGCACCAATGACACATTAGATGATGATGCGGCATCTTTAACAATTGATCCATTTTTTATAACAGATAATGGTGAAAATTACAAGTCTACAGCAATAATTAAAACCGATAATAATGCTGATCATAGAAGTAATAAAGGAAAGAGGGACCTGCATATGGTGAAACTAAACCATTCTGGAAAAAAACCAGTTGAATTAAAGGACAGTTTCCAGTCAAGGATAGTTAAAAATCAAAAAAATTTGAGAATGAAAAAAAAATGGAACAATGAAAGTGAAGTAGAAGTCACGTTGAACAATAACCTCGAAATTGAAACTGATACAAGGAATATTCAAAATAAAATAAAATCATATAGCGGGGAAGAAAAGAATCTACATCCCTCTTGGATAGCCAAACAGAAGCTGAAACCCTTTATATGTAGTTTCGAAGGTAAAAAGACACTATTTGACGACGAAGACATTAGTAAATCAAATAGGAATAATGTGGATTCTAAAATAAATAAATCGGCAAATATGAAGTTAAATACATCCGAGAACAACACTCTCCATCCCTCATGGGCTGCTAAAAAAAAATTAAAACCTTGTATAACAGCGTTCCAGGGAAAGAAAATTACTTTTGAAAACGATGAATAAAACAATTTTTTCTTTTAATAAAAGCAAACTTAATTTATTTATATTAATAAAATTCTTAACCTTGTATCTTTGGTACGTAATGACCACGGGTTTTGTCCGTATTTAATAATTTATCTATATTTACATCAGGGTATTTGCGACGTAACAAATCGTAATCCAAATTTGGATTACGACGTAGCAGCATCATGACTTCGTTGCGAGCACGTCTAAAAAAATATGGAAGAGTTAATGTTAATTCTATAACAAACAAAGCCTCTTATTAAAAGTTACCATTAGTTAAGTTGTAAGTTAAGGACATATAATTTGATATATAACTTACTGTTGTCTTAGAATTTATGCCATCATGATCATGTGGCTCGCAAAAGCCTACTTTTAACTATTGGTAAACTTTAATAATAAACCTAAAAGTTGAAAACTTACGCTTTGGCCTTTCGTTTCACATTGTATAACTTTTCGCGGAATAGTAAGAGGAACTTACGTACAGCGCGGCCGCCATAACCAATTTGACGGGATTTTATCCATTTAACATTCATATATGGCGGTAAAACGTGTTCGCAAGATCTAAAAAAATATATTAGTTTAAAAAAATTTGGACGTTAAGATTAAATATTGCTACAAAACAGCAATATTTAAAAAAAAATTATATTTTCAAGTTAATGACAAAATATATCATCATCTTGCTTTTATTGGATAAATGCATAAGTAAAAATCTCGATTGTTGTTCTTTTTATACCATAATATTAAAATTAACGCTAAAACTATCTTAGCCTGTATGTTAGTAAAAGTGAGATATATCCTTGTATTTTAATCTTACCTATAGTTGTAACGTATACCCAAGCTACCGTAAACCATGCGATTTGGTCTTTCTCCGCTTTTTCCCGTCTCCAATAAATGATATGCCCGGTTACGTTCCCTCACTACAGTTTCTAAATTTTCCATAGAAATTTTAACTTTATCCACGCGCTCAGGGCTCGGAAATAATTCCATTTGATCAAGGCATTCATGTTCCATTGTTAAAAGCATATTACGTTCTTTAAGCAATATAAACCACAATTGATGTAATTCTTTATTTGATTTTATACGCAACTCATCCAATTTCCATGCCCTTCCAACCTTAACCTCATTCTCAGACCAATTTTTTGGATCATCAAAGAATTGCATTAAATTACTCTTAGATTGTGAAGAGCATTGGCGGCTCATTATTGTTACTGGCAAAACACTAACAGATGATTGCAAACATTGTGGATCTCTGTAAATTATATTTTATTATATAAAACTATAGAAAACAGGATATTATTACCGTTGTATCATTGAATAGTTTTTTTGAGCGCAAGTCAAATACAGATTCCTAACTGGATAACATAGAGCTTTAACACTCAAAGATGCATGAAATATTTTGTTAAATGTTGTCATTTTAATAAATCTTTGAACATAAAATTTTTGTTATAAGATTATTCACAAAAGCACAAATTAACAAATTACCAAAAATATTAGGATTTACGGGAATGAGCTTTCTCTACTGAAAAGTTCGAAATAGTTCATAATTAAACATTTCCACAGTTGCTTTCATGGTGTAAATAAACCAGGTAACACTGAGACTTCATCTGTATGTTTTTCTGATTAAAGCTAGGCATACACATGTGACTTGTGCGCACGGATTTGTTGAGGGCATGAACACCACTAACTTTAAACAAATCAGATTTACAAAAACGCCGACGAGTAAACATGAATTGCAAAGCGAACGACGCAATTTCTCTTTTGGTTATTTTTTTGTGTACTAAACAAGAAAAAGAAAAGAATTAAATGGCTTTTAAAAAGATATAAGCGTTTACATGTAAATTTATTAATTTTTTTCACTGTTTCTATTGTAGCACTTTTGTCTACTTCTTCATACTTTTCTAATAGTTTTTGCCAACTCTTTTGTTTTGCAGTTCTGTCCTTATAAACGTCACTTTTTGTTTGCAAAATGGCAGTTTACACTTTTTTAAAAATTTCAATAAATTCTATTAAAAATTCTTTACTCGCCATCTTCGCGATACACACACTGACGTCTCGCAGCACACTAAAATAAAAAAAAAATGGCGAATGCTCGCATACCAGCCCATTAACATACAACAAATTTATTGTAATTGAAAATTTTCACTCATTCTGACATGTTTGCTAACAGCGCCATACACATCCAACGAATCAAAAATCAGATACACAAAACATACGTGTATGGTCAGCTTAAGTCTCCTTCCTTGGTGATATTATTCCGAAAAAGCGAATTTATTTTTTACCAAGCTGTCAAAATTGGTTATTAATTTTTAATCAACATTTTTATGTTTTTTTTATTTATATAAATAATATTAATATTATTTAAATAAATAATATATACTTAGTGATTGTCAAATCATGTTTGAGGGTAAGTCAAAATTAATTGATTGTAAATGGATTTTATTTTTGACAATTTGTGTTAAAACAGCTACGGGGCGAATTGCCTAATGCATGCACGAGTTGAATAAATTTCAAAAAATGAGCAATGAGCTAAGTGAAATAGCAGCAATTTTTTTTTTTAGATGAATTGTTGTATGAAGAGGAGGTACAAACAAAAAAAAATTATATTTTTCCTTACTTCAATTAATTTTTTCAGCGGTCGACAAAATCCTTCATGTTTACAGTTTGCTTGTTTTCGATTGTGGGTATTCTGTGACATAGACTAAATCAAGGCGAATAAGTACAAGGTGAAATCATGAAGCTTCTCTGTTTTCAAAATTTTCTTGGCTTGTCAAAAAAGACAGACATGCCTTATATACTCCGACCATATAACTGTAACTATTTTGACAAATCAAGAAGAACTTTACGAATTCGCCTTGGACTAAATCTGTGCTATGGAACCAACATCAATGCAACCAGAAACTATCAAACGGTATGGTAGCGCTGGCTGAACGTGTAACATACGTAGAGGCAATATTAAGGCCTATTTATTCGAACGTAAATGGTAAAATGTAAAGGTAGCTTAAGTTGCTATTTAAACGACAGTAAATGCAAAATGTAAGCTTTGCCTTTCAACTTATCGTTTCTTGTGTATCCCGGGGTCTATACCTGTTTTATTTCTACCATGTTAAATGTCAAATTCATATCATGATAGAAAATCACCAGGTATAGACTCCATTTATTAGTGTTAGCGTAGCGTTATGATAGAAAAAGCATGCTATGCGGTATGCTATCTCTATCTTGATATCAAATGTCATTTTAGTTATGAATTTAACTTTGAAGTTTGTTTATTTTCAACTTTTTGTTTAAAATAGAAACAAATAATTATTTTACAGCTTCTATGTGCGTATTAATAAATAAAATTTATCGTGCTTATACAGGAAACTTATTTTTCAAGTTTTAAATGACAAAAAATTATAATAAAATATGTTTCATCATAATATAATTTTTGTTTTGATTTGATTTATTAAGGAGTAATATATAAATACTTTTATGAAACATATAATAAAAATTATAAGCAAATTTGTTTAAAAATTTTAAGAAACATTTTTTACATACATTAAATTGAATATAGTTAGAAATTTTACTACAAATTTATATATATATATATAAATTTCTTGAACTATTGTTTTTAACAAACTGAATTCCATCAACGTTTTCCCCTATGTACTGCTTTTAATATGAAATTGACATATGCTCTGCCGGCATTATATTTCCTGTTATGATAGACATACACTACCTATGAGAAGCTATACAAATGTTTAGCTGAATATGTAACGTCCATGGCAGAATTAGTGCGGTAGACCAATTAAAGCACCAGTATATATATATAGCTATCCATCGTTTTGCCTGCAAAGCTGTCAAAATTTGTTCATTTTCTGTGCGCGCCATTACTTTTGTGCTCTAAATACATAATGTATGTGTTATTGTATGACCGGATCTGCATTGAATTATCTCCTTTTTATTTGTCACATACGATAAGGCTGTTTTATTTAATTCAATGAGTGTTGTACTAAATGCCTTACCCTGCATAATTTTGCCATGGTTTCAGTTATCCAGTACCCGAATTCTCTCAAAATTTTAAATTGAAGGTACGCCATTTTTGCATTTTAAATATTCAGTAGTACTACACTGAGTAACACTGCAGTTTGTTGGGTTTTTCTGTGCATAGGTAGAGAAATATAAGTTTTGTTAAAACAAAACCATTTGATTACAATTTGTCTAAATTTATAATAATAGAAATAAAGTTTAAAATGTAAGTACTTGATATGAAAAAAGTAATGAAAGTCGCCATATTAATTAACTTGCAAGTTTCATTGGCGTCATACTTATTCTATCTAACCTCTACTGAATCCACATTTTCTATATACTAGTTTTATTACTTAAGAAAAGGATTATATTTGCGAGATGGATAATAACGCTTTAGATAGCCGCGAAAAAGAACGTGATCGCCGTGGTCGTGGTGCACGAGGATCCCGTTTTTCAGATGCTGATGCACCCGGCAGTACCGGAGGTAGCAGCAGCGTCAATCGTGATCGCAGTCGAGAAAGACGCAATTGCCGCATTTATATATCAAATATTCCATACGATTATCGCTGGCAAGATCTGAAAGATCTGTTCAGACGTGTTGTTGGGTCTGTGGAATATGTTGAACTTTTCCATGATGAAAATGGTAAAGCCCGTGGTTGTGGTATTGTGGAATTTAAGGATCCTGATAATGTCGAAAAGGCTTTAGAAAAGATGAATCGTTATGAAGTGAACGGGCGAGAATTGGTTGTCAAAGAAGACCATGGAGAACAACGTGACCAATATGGTCGCATTGTACGTGATGGTGCTGGTGGTGGTGGCGGAGGTGGTCGTGGCGGTGGATCTGTAGATCGTGGCGGTGATCGCGGATTTTCTCGACGTGATGACGATCGATCGTAAGTAGTATTTAGATTAAGGTATTTTTGAAAGAAATATTTTATATTAATTTTCAGATTTAATTGAAATTTATTTACAGTCGTTTATATGGGTATATGATATTTAAAAATGGCTTTATTTAGGATTCAAAAAATAGATATTTTAAGGGAAAGAAGTAAATATTCTATGCTCATAGTCGAATATTAATTTTTACTCCGTTTAATTTCTGGTTTTAGAGATTGCAAGTTATTTTAATTAATTATTAAATATCACATAGATATAAATAATTTTTCGAATGGAATAGCATTTTCTTTCCATAGGAATGTACTAAAAGAATTGAGCTATAAAAAAGGTGTCATACATTTTTGGCTGTTTCTAAATGATTCGAATCGTTGCATTTAAAGATATTGTATACTGATTAGTACGTGATACAAAAAAAATTAAATGGAAATACCTTTAAAGTGATATTATTTTGCTGGTAGGTACTGTCAAGTACAACAAGAATCTTATTTTGGAATTTGCCAAACGGCCGCAATGTTTTCATCCTAGTCTCGCTGAGCAACTTAAAATCGATTTTTAACCCGTAGCTCAAGATTTTGGGGGTATTTGGCAAATTCCAAAAACATATATACTCGTATATATATACAGGGTCCGCCAAATAACTTTTTTTTCAAAATGTTATAAAAAAAAGCTACTGAATATTTTCTTAAATTTCTTTTTTTATTTGAAAGTACAATCCTTCCGGTTAATAATGGAAAATAATTTCATTCAAATGGCTGCCTCGGCTGGCCATGCAGTAGCCTACACGATTGTCCCAATTTTTAAGCACATTATCGATTGTGTGCAGCTGTATTTCATCAATAATGGCTTCACGAATATTGTCCTTTAAAGCGTCAATTGTCAAATCGCAGCTCCGAGGTGGCCAAACGACATCAGCTCAGCGGCTGATAATGCGATCTTCAAAAACAGGGCGCAAAACATCGAGTGTAGCTTCGGCTGCGTGGCACGTAGCGCCGTCCTGTTGAAACCAAATGTTGCCAATATCCTCCTCTTCAATTTTTGCGAACAAAAATTCGTTCAACATGGCCCGATAACGATCACCATTGACTAACGGCCACTGCTTGCTCATTTTCGAAGAAAAATGGCCCAATTATGCCTCTGGACCAAAATTCGCACCAAACAGTGACTCGTTTTGGGTGCGTCGGCTTTTCAATGTATGCGTGCGGGTTTTCTGTGCCCCAAATGTGACAATTTTGCTTGTTTACATACCCGCCAAGATCAAAATGAGCTTCATCTGAAAATATGACCCTATATATATATATATATATATACCATTCGAATGACCTCAATGTTTGGCAAATTCCAAAAACAGATTCTTATTGTACTCAACAGGACCTACCAGAAAAATATCACTTTCCTTGTATTTTTTTTTGTGGCAGTGTTTTGAATAAAAACCCAATAATGTCATGAAATTTACTTTGGCAGCAACATACAAAATATTCTTACATGTAATCTATATATATGGTTCATAGACATAACTAATTCAAATATGCGAAATTATGGTATTTACTACAACATTACACAAGCATACTTGAAGCCACACATCCCTACAACCATTGGTAATATTTTGTAGTAAAAAGTGCTTGTAATCCGTTTCAAATATTCTTGTACATTGCTCTATACTCTGTGCTAAAAAGGTAAATTTAAATAAATTTAATTTAATTTGGCATATACTACCTTTCGACCTCTCTGTTGTTGTATAATTCGTACATAATACGATTTTGTTATATATCAAATTGATTTGATATAATGTTGGTTTTTGGGAACTAAGAAATCACCTGGGTAAAAAAAACTAAATAATTCTCTGAAAAAAATATTTCTTTTGTATTTGTCAAAAATATTTCTGTTTATAAAATGTATATTATTAGAGTTATTGCAGTCACTCAACAAAACTGAAGGTCATTTATTGTGTGATTAGAAAAAAATGTTGGCTTAAATTTACTTAAGAGTGTAATACTGAGTAAAACGACTTGCCAAAAATTTAAATAAAATAAAAAATACATCAAAAAATACCAGTAGAAATTTGACAGTCTTATTGCTCTCACCATTTTTAGAAAATTTTCTAAATGTTTATACTTCTCATTGCATCATCAGGGCTACATATTTGCATACGAGTAAAGAAATAACAAAAACAGCTGACAAAATCCAATGAAAATCTTAAAGCTTGTATTACAGTGTAAAAACTTCATAAGATTTTTTGACAATCTTATCAAATACCATTTAATTTTGCTCTTTTAAAATGCAACGAAAGTGGTACAGCTTGGTTATAGTGTAAAACCCGCATTAACGATAGTTAGTTGTTAATAGAACAAAATTAATTTGTAAGAAGAAAAATACGAGCATAAATTATTGAAGAAATTCTCATTTTCCGAGTAATTTGGCCTCTAAAATTTTTTTTACTTTTATAAAATTTGTGACTGCGTTACATTTCTAAATACCTATGAATGTATATTGTAACAATATTGGATAAATGGAAAGCTTGTGAAAATATCTCATTATATATATAAAAAAACATAAATCGGAATAGAGAAGAAAATTTGTAAGCTTGATACAAGGATGGCTAGCCAAAGAAAAAACTTTAAGCAAAGCCGAATACAATTGAGAAAAATTTTAAGTCCGGCTGATGCCATGCTAGACAAAAAAATCTTTTCCAATCTAATGCATTAAACACCTTCCAGACAGCAAGCGACCAACTACAACCTGTCAAAAATATATGAACAATTTAGGTTAATAAAAAATGTAAAAAATGAGCGTTTGAAAATATTAAATTTTATTTGACAATCAAGAGGTAGAAAAGAATTAAATTCTTTTTTACATTATGTGTTATAAGTATATATGTATATACACTCCTTGCCACATGAATAGGACCCCCTAACACATTTTTTTTAAAGGTAATAGCTTCTAAAAAAATGATACGATCTTAATTTTTATTTAAAGGTAATTTAGTTGTTATTGAACACTACAAAAATGAGTTCAATATATACTCGTACACTGATTTTATTTTTATCAGAGCAAGGAGAGTACTCGCCATTTGAGCGAGTATAATATTGCTAGTAAAAACGAGTTTTAAATTAAACCCAGAGAATTATATCAAACTCACTAGCATAACAATAAAACTCACTAATGTGCTCAAAAGTTGCTCGTAAGTACTCGTTTTAAAATCGTTTGAATATAACACTTACATACATAAATAAAATATTAAAACAATGGTATATTCCATGCATATGAAATTGTATCTGCCTATAAAAAACAAGTATAATTTTAACGGATTTTCATGAAATTTATTAAAAAATTATCGTTATAGCACAAAAGATTGACACTATACTTATTTATTCATAAATTACATGAAACTGTTCCTATTAAGAGAAAAAATAAGGTTTATCATAGAAGATTGCTGGATGTTAGAGAGTTGAAAATGGCTATGAATAGAAGGGACTTAGCATTTAGAGGTTATAAAGAGGACTCGAAGAAAGAGAATTGGAAAATTTACTGCAAATATAGAAATAAAGTTAAAAATATTCACCCCTATCATGAATAAAAGTGAAATTGTTGTTCCCCCGAAATTTTCATTCCCCTCGAAGGGAAAATTGCTATCGGGATTATTTTCCCACTTATAAATAAATTTCTAACACATATTTTTAATTCTATTATAATGACCTCGTCTTATCCTGGTTGGCTTACGTGGCGGCCTAAACAGCCTTCATTATAGTCGCAAGACTCCGTTTTGAACCACCTACTCGCCAAGACCATGTAGCCGTAAGGTGACCTAGATCCACCCCGTGACATTTATGGTGTTTTCTTTTCTGTAAGAAAATGTTGCCGTTTATTTCTGTAACACTTTTTAAATGTTACTCATACACTCATGTTGTGTTACAATTTTTATGATCACAATCGAACAAAAAAGTGCGAGCAAGAAATGTAGTATACTCACTAGGGCGGGTCGATTTAAAAATCGCACAAATTACAAGGAAAATCGTATTCTAGGGATCAAAATAAGAAACTTTGCCGAAGGAACCATACCTCTACAATGTATTTTGATGTCCCGACTTTTGATCCGAAGGGTCAAATTTTGAAAAATCTCACTTTGACCCATTTAGAGTGCCTCAATCGAGTCAAAATGTATGACCGACCTCACTAACTTTGGAGGACCGACCCACCTATGTCAGTGGCACCCCCCTGGAACCACCCCTGGGGGTTCCCCATACAAACATTTCAAAAAATCACAATTTTTGGCACTTTACAAGAAAAAATCAGCCCAATGGCTGTTTTTTTCTCTTTAGAAATTTATTTAGTCAGTATGAAATGAAAAAATGAATTTTACTTACTAATAGAAAAGAAAATAAAAAAAAATAATACTCATAAAAAAATCGAAAGTAAAACATGCGGCATTCTTTACACTTATTCCTGCAACATGTTTAGAAACGAACTAACTGCTCTTGTACCCTCAAGAATATAATTTGGAAAAGAACAAAAATGTATAAAATTTAAAATAAATGCAACATTATTGCCAGAAAAGAAAACACCATTAGATATCCGAGAAGGTCTGCTAACCTTACTCCCGATATCTCAGGTAGTTCGGCCATCAGATGTGCACCGAGAAATCTGTGTCTCGAAGAGTCAGTCACTCGCAGAGAAGGTGAAAAACCATCTCCCTTTCGGGTGACTGGCACTGCGGCAGCTATCGTTGAAAGGCAGTCTCAGCTTGCTGGCATGCTTACTGATCGTCCAATGACCAGTTATCACCGCCACCAGCCTGGAAATGTCCCTTTTATTCCTGCTCCTTAATTGAATAGAGCGATTACCATCATAGAGGGGCCATAATTGACGCGTGACCTTACACGTTTGTAGACTCCGCCATCTGGTGTCTGCCCTTTCCCGGTAGTGATCAAAAATACCACTCCCGATAATACCAAGCGCTACAGGGACTGCCTTTGCCATAGAACCTTTCATGTTAGAGCCAGCCCTAGCCAATTCATCCGCCTGCTCATTACCAATAAAACCACTGTGTGCAGGAATCCATACCAAGGATACGTCAGCGTGACGTCCTAGGTTGGATAATATAGTCTTGCAATGGCCCACTAGAGCAAAGAATGTAGCATACGATTGAAGTGCCAAGAGAGCCGTTTGGCTATCTACGAAGATGCCTATAGCTCCCCTGATTCTCCTGTTGTACAGAGACTCAAATGCCTCCTTGATGGCCAGTATATCCGACTGGAAAACAGTAGACCTATCCGGAAGTCGGAATGAGAGTCGCATATCAAGATCACTGCAGTACACTCCAGAGGCCACACCGCAGATCATCTTAGATCCGTCAGTGTATACCCTGGTGTCATACCCACGTACATACTTTCCCTTTTTCCACTCCTAAAATCCGAATGCAAGCGATTCAGGATCTTAGCATGCCCATATGTTCTATGCCTCCACCAGCCGGATGCAGAACACCTAGTCTCACTGCTGGCTGATATGGCCATCAGATGTAAATCTATAAGAATGAGGTGCAGTACCGTATTCAGAGCCTCCGACGGACTGATGCGCAAGCACTCGGTAATTCCTATACAAGCAGATTTTTGAACCCTATACAGCTGGTCCATTACGTATCTCTTGTCAGTAGCGGTTCACCATACCAAAGATCCGTATGTAAGGATTCACGTATAATGGCGTTATAAATCCACAGTAACAACCTAGGGCTTAAGCCCCATTTCAAGCCAAACATCCTGGGACAGGTATAGTAGGCAACCGTTGCCCTCCTAACCCTATGCCGTACATTGGCCCTCCAGGACAGTTTGGAATCCAGAATCACTCCCGGACATTTCTCACTATCCGATAAGGATAATTACTGGTCCTGCAACCGTGGAGGATTGTAGCTCTGCACCTTTGTGGTGAATAGAACCAGGACTGTTTTGCCTGGGTTAACTCCTGAGCCGCAGCCTGCAGGCCAGTTGCTGAGTAATCCCAAGGCAATGGTCATGATATCGCTTAACACGTCCATAAATATTCCCGATACTAGTATCACCACATCGTCCGCCTATGCAACAGCTTTAATCACCCTATTATGCAGCTTAATTAGGATCAAATCAGTAACAAGAAGCCATAGTAGAGGAGAGATCACACCACCCTGAGGTGTACCCTTTTTCACCCACTTGGTCTTCATGCTATTGCCGAGTATCGCAGTGACATACCTTGCCTCCACCATTTATACTTTCCAGGTTCTGATGTACTGCTCAACATCAAAAACCTGAAGAACATGCTCAATGGCCGTCACAAATACGTTATTGAAAGCACCCTCTATGTCTAAGAATGCTCCCAAAGTATATTGCCTGTTCTCCAGAGATCTTTCTATGACCCCCACCACCACATGAAGGGCAGTCTCCGTAGAGCGGCCCTTCAGGTAAGCGTGTTGGCACATAGAAAGTTTTGACGAACTCCTAAGTCTCTGCTTAATGTATATATCGATGAGTCTCTCCAGTGTCTTGAGTAGAAAAGACGAAAGACAGATTGGTGGGAAGTCCTTAGCATTCTCGTGACTACTTTTACCAATCTTGGGAATAAATATAACCCTTACTCGTCTCAAGCTAGCCGGAATATAGTTGAGAGAGAGGGAGAGATTATATATTTAGTATGCTCAACCAGGGAATGATGGAGTGCTTAGCACTCTGAAGCATCTTTGGCAAGATGCCATCAGGTGCCGGTGATTTGAAAGGTGAGAAGCTATCAATCGCCCAAGCAATTCTCTCTTGGGAGATCAAGTCTTCATTGATCACATAAGGGTCTCCGCAGTGCATGCACCCATTTCGGGTATATCAATTACATCCGGATAATGCGTATCCAACATAATTTCTAGAGATTCTGCAGAAGATTCGGACCAGGAGCCATTAGCCGTTTTCACCAAAGTGGGACTAGAGTGACTCTCAGCCAAAACCCTACTAAGCCTTGCAGAGTCTCTAATACTGTCAATCGATTCACAGAATTTGGAGGACTAGGTGCTGTTGTCGCCATGTTCTTCTACGCGGGTGACCGACCAGTCATCCATTGGAATGGTGGGGGAAATCGCTCCATCTTTTTCTGACGCCAAGGCCATAAGGAGGTGATCCTTCACCACCTCATTGAAGGGTCTTCTCTTTAGGGACTCCCGTTCCATCTTGCATTTTTTTCCCTTGGACTGACCTTCAGACTTGACGGCCAGCCCTCGGGATGTTTTAGAATTGTGTACGGTCGGTGGGGTACTATGTCTGGTGCCCTCACCGTCCGAGAGGCCGATCAATGTCTCCTGACTCGAGGCAAGTAGATCGTCCTCTGAGGAAATGTCTTTTCCTCTGGTTGTTATCTTGTTTGTTTTTTTTATAATTTTTGCTCAAAGGGATGGACCGTCCCCACAGTGACGGCGTACGCGGACTAAACAAAAATATCCAACAGGCTCGTGTCGTGGCACCGGAGGGGAGCTGTTAACAACTAGTCTTCTTAAACCACAGACAAGCCATTTAGGTCCTCGGCACAGCTGCCAACCACCTTGACCTTACAAGTGGCCCAGGGATATACCGCCCTGAGACGGTCGTCAGAGCCTCGTGTGCGAAAACAGGGAACACCAAGTCCTAAAAAGTACAGTGGGTGAGGTTGGCAGTAGGAGAGGAGTGGCTGGTATTCTCGTCACTTTCCCTTGATCCCCATCGTCTTATCCTAGTCTCTGGAAATTTTAAGGGTAGTTCCTATTGCTAAGAAGGGAAATAGCATTTCTCTGGATAACTATCGCCCTGTCAACATATTACCATGCTTATCTAAAGTATTCGAAGTTATATTAAGGGACCAGATACTCACTTGAATTCAGAAAAATTAGCGATTGTCATTTTGGTTTTCGTAATGGTAACTACTTCGGTTTTATTAAGCCTAACCGAGAGCATACGTCAGAATTTTAATAACAAAAGATTTTCTACTTTAATTTCACTAGACCTAAGAAAAGCGTTTGATACCGTAAACTAAATACTATGATTGAAAAGCTTTGCAGTGAGCTTAGATTTTCATCATTCTCTTGCAAGTTATTATATTCATACTTAGTCGGACGGTAATAAAACATTGGCAGGGGGAATCACAATCCTGTAACGAGTGGTGTGCCGCAGGGCTATATTCTTGGCCCACTCTTATTTCTCATTTACATGAATGATTTCATAAGTTCTATTTTTTTAGTGCTGAAACACAATTTGTTGACTGCCATGAGGCTGATATTAACTATATATTGTTATTGGTTTCGAAATAAATTAAATTTTGATTCGGAGTCTATTAAAAGTGTATATAATGGGGTCTTCGTACCCTTTGTTAGTAGTTTGAAATGTCTTCGCTTAATATTGGATAGCAACATGTCTTTTGGAAATTACTAACGTCTCTGTTAGGATTAATAGTGTTCTGAGATCCTTCTATAGTTTTGACATATATTTTCCACTCAGAATAAAGATCATCTTGGCTCACTCGCTCCTTATGACGCATATTGAATATTATTTTGAAGTTTATAGTGGTTGTACAATTTCAAATTTGAGTCGCTTTTGACTGGCATTCAATAGAATCATAAGCTATATATATAACCTGAGAATATCTCAGCATGTAAACCGGTATGTTGAAAACTTTTTAAATTGTTCTTTTTATGATTTCGTGAAAATAAAAATCCTATGCTACTTTTATCGTATTATAAAATCATACTCCATGTTAAAGCAATTATTTACTTTCTCAAGATCGGCACAAAATACGCAATTAATGTTACCGAGAATTTCAAACAATACGTTTGATAGATCGTTCGTGGTAAGGATATGTAAACTTAAAAAGCTTTGAATCTTCCGTAACTAATTTTAAAAACAAATTATTAAATATCTACAATTATATATATATATATATATATATATATATATATAATTATATAGCTGACCCGACATACGTTGTTTTTGTATATTCGATCTGCTTACTCTAAGAAATCGTAAAGTACCGTGCAAGACCGGGTAAAAATAGGTAGTAGATAAATAAGCCAGATACCGACTGCAGCGCCACCTGCCGGGCGGATTTGTGACGCTAAACCTTCCAAGGCGTAACCCAAAGGCATACCGAAAAATTCAATTAAATAGGTCCAGTTGTTTAGGAGGAGTACAATGTCGAACACACGTACAGTCGAGTTTTATATAAAGGATGGTTAAATTTTAAGGGCCGATGCTGATTTTGAATAAAACAGAAATTATTTAGGAAATTATTGTCATTTATTTTTATTATGATAATATCGTATGGTTCAATTATGTATAGAACAAAATATTGGCCAAATGGCCGCCGAGACTTTGGCGGCACACCTCCATCCGATGGTCCAAATTTTCGATGACGCTGAGGCATAATTGAGGTTCTATGCCGTTAATGTGCCGAATTATTTCATTCTTTAGCTCTTGAATTGTTGCTGGCTTATCGACATACACCTTTTCTTTCAAATAACCCCAAAGGAATAAGTCCAACGCAACGGTGTCAAATCAGATGATTTTGGCGTTCAATTGACATCGCCACCACGTGAGTTAACACGGCCATTGAATTTGTCGCGCAAAAGAGCCATTATTTCGTTAGCTGTGTGGCAAGTGGCACCGTCCTGTTGAAATCACATACCGTCCACATTCATATCTTCCAATTCGGGCCATAAAAAGTTCGTTATCATCTCACGATAGCGAACACCATTCACAGCAACTGCCTGACCGGCCTCATTTTGGAAAAAATATGGCCCGATGATGCCGTCAGCCCATACACTGCACCAAACAGTCACTCTTTGTGGGTGCATTGTTTTTTCGACAATCACTCTTGGATTATCATTCGCCCAAATGCGGCAATTCTGCTTATTGACGAATCCACTGAGGTGAAAATGTGCCTCATCACTGAAGAAGAAAAAAATCACGAAGTACACGATATGCATTTTGATTTGAACGACCATTTTCATAATAAGCCTGAATAACTTTAACGGGTTCCTCGATTATGTATCTTCCCATGGTTCAAATTGAGTTAGTCTGAAATTGAGAAATGTCAAATGAAATGCAGAAAAAAACTTGAGGTTTAGTGTGGTTCACATGCAACATCGGCCCTTAAAATTTAACCACCCTTTATTAAGATAAATATTTATAAGATATTGGATAAATGCATATTTTAGGTTAAGTACGAATTAGCTATACGATTTTTATATCATCTGTTCAATATATTGATAAACTTCTTAATCATATATGGCCCTATGGGCTCGATTAAGCAATAAATAAATTAAATGAAATGTGGTATATACGATCTATATGGCATAAGAAAGTTGCCATATTCGTTTTTACTGGTCACATTCCTATAATTTACTATTTTTCAACATACATACTATAAAGTGATGGCACTACAAAATTGTTATTGACGCAAGATTTTTTATTTTCGCCGTTAATTTGAAGTTCTTTATTTGATATTAAATATGTTTGGTTTAAAAAATGTTTCCAAAATTAAACTATATTTTTTTCATTCCTATTGGATATCTCTTATTTCTTTTTTAAAATTTTAAAAATGAGGTTCTCAGAAAGCATTTTTTTAGAACTCGTTAATTTTAGTTTCTTCAACTGAAATTAATTATTTCTTATTTTACATTTTAAAAAACGCATACAGATGCATGATTGTTGCAATTTGATGTGTGTATTCTCGGCTAAGTAAAAAATGTTTGCTGTGTGCACGCGTCATGCACGCACACATACTTTTATGATACATTATTATTATTACTTGGAAATATTGTTATCCATGCCCTGCTTATGGAAATTTTTAGAAAAGAGTTGAAGCAGGTACAATTGTCCCAAAACGAAATATTTAAACGACACAAAAATATGAAAATAAAATATTTTCAAATAATTAATGAAACTCAAAAAAAAAAGCTGGATTGAAATCTTTTCAAATTATTTATATTCTGAAAAATGGCGAAAACGGTTAACTTTAGTAATTGCGATTTCAAATCTCAAAAACGAAAGACTAAAACTTTGACAGTTTTAAATCAAAGCGTACACTTTTAACCTAAAAGTTTTCTTATATTTAGCTATTTTCATAACAGAAAGTGTTTTAAAAAATGCACATGTTTATAATTAAAATACTTGTAAGCAAACAGAAAAGACAATTTATTGTAACAAACAGTTTTATTCTCAACAGAATATTTGTCAAAAGTTTATCACCCATGTTCTGAAAAACGCTTACCTTTAGCAATTACGATTTGAAATCGCAAAAAGGTGTTCTGCAAAACGCAAAACGCTTAATTTTGGGGTTTTCAAACCGCAAGCATACACTGAAGCGAAGTTATGAATTTTGCACAAGCTAAGAGTTAACGATAAAATAAAATGTTACACAATTCAAATTAAATATTTCAACCAAAATTGGAAAGAAAATTATTCTTTTTCCATAAAAAATATCGTTTTAAAAAATTTACTTTGATTTTGTCAATTGTGTGTGTTAATTGTTTTCTTATAAACTGGCGTTTTCGCATTCACTTGCTATGAGAAAAACGGAAGCAAAACGCGCGGTTTCCAGAACATGCTTTAGCGCTTTGCAAAATGATTTTCGTTTTGAAAACGCGCGTTTCTCAGAACATGGACGTGTTATTAATCTCTCCTTAAAAGTTCATCTTTATTGGAAAACTAGATTTCTAATTACTGTTTGTACTTTTTTTTTGTAAAGTGGGCGTACCGATCAAAAATTATATAGCAACTTTATAGTATGTACGAGTAGATCCTACATTACAAATTTCATGAAAATCCGTTGAAAAATAGTAAATATTAGTAAAGTGGGCGTGGCTTGTAAAAACTTTCAATGCCATAGTATATACCAAATTTCATTAAAATCCGTTGAAAAATAGTACAGATATAAAAAAAGTTGTCATGGCCAATAAAAAATGATATGACAAGTTCTTTGTGGTATAGATCGTATATACCAAATTTTTGAGAAATCCTTCATGACGCCTTTGCGTAATTGAGTAACAAACATCCAACCATTTGTATTTCATATGTATGTATGTATACATCTGTAAAAATGAATTATGGCGATATGCTTACGAGCATAAAATAATACTCATGCTTATGAGTTTTATTTTGTGCCAGCAATATTTTGTGCTCGTGCTTACGTTCGAGCAAAATAAATAAAAATTTATTTAATGTAATCGAGCTAAATGGTCGACCAAGCCACTTTTATGCCTTCAGTAAGTTCCTCTTTGATGTATACTGCTTACCAGAAGCATACACTTTGCGAGATTGCCATCCCCAAACATTTGCTGGAATGTCCACTGTAAGCTTCCAAAAGCCTGAGTGGTAAAGTCATCGTTACACGATCAAAATGTTAGTGTTCTCGATTGGCGTCCTTACTAACTGAACCTTAAAATCATTGCAAATGTTTATGGATGCCTACACGAGAGATGTGCGTGAATACGATTCAAATGCCTTTTTTTAATTTTTTAATTATATATTGAATCGCCATTAAACATAAACTAAATGAATGGTGTCATTGCAAGATTCATCACATCAAGTGCTTTGTTACTACATGCATGCTATTGCTTGCATATTCTATAAGTACTTACCATTCACAAAAGCAGCGAATCAATTTACATTTGAAGTAATTACTTTTACTTTTTTTTACAAAATTTGTTATAAAACAAAACCAGTGTATAAATTGAACTCATTTTTTTAGTATTTAATAACAAATAAATTACCTTTAAATAGAAATAAAAATTAAGTTCGTAACATTTTTTTAGAAGCTATAATTTTTTGAGGTTGTATTCATCTGGCAATATGTGCTTGTTTGTGTGAAAAGAATAAACTCGGGAACGCCTTATAATGTAAGAAAACCAGCTGACTTTAAGAATACAAAAATAACAAGATTACAAAAAGCCAATATAGTTTTTAATTGCCTTTAACGCCACTCTTGTCAAAAGTTATTTCCGGTGGTTGATATCAAGAAGTTTGCTAGAGCGAAAAAAAAAATTTATTTCCGCTTATGAGAACTCTCTTTAATACATTGATGTCTTGCAAGCTAAAGTAGTTTGATATATAACAGGTGGCACAAAAGTAATCAGGTGACGCAAAAGTAATCTTCCTATCAGAAAATGCTATAAATTTTGCGATTGGCCCCTAATGTCAGTTCTGTTTTGACAATTTTTAATGGAAGCTTATACTTTATAAAAAAATTTACATTTTGGAAATAATTAATTCATTTGCAAAAATATTTCTGAACTAATTGGGCTATATGCATCTTTAGAATAAAGTACCGAGTATTTAGGTACTCATAAAATGTGCAATACTAAAAATATCAGCTGATGTGAAAAAAGAAAAAAAAATATTTAATTATTACAATATTTGTTATGTGGCACCACTGCTGTGAATACCGATTACTTTTCGTTGCTATAAATTGTGTATTAATAAAAAAATTATTCATTATCTAGGTTGCTATATTTAAAATCGAAAATTTGCCATCTTTAAATGCTTGAAGTTCACGTTGAAAAGATACGGTCAACACAAACATGTCTAGCTTATACACTTTTTACTTAAAATATGTTTGTAATAACCAAAAAGCATTTATCTGTTCGATAACATCCTACTTTTAGTTATCGTTTAGTTGTAATAATGACCCTTGAAAGTTTATATTTACATACTTACAATTTCTTAAATTTTACAAAATATTTTTATTTTAAACTTCTTTTAGAAAACTTGACTTGTAAACATAAACACAAAACAGCTGTTAGAAAAATTCTTACTAGTAAAATTTTTTACAAGAATTTTTTAATCTCAATTTTTTACTCTCTTTTGAGGCTCTCTCGTTGCAAATTTTTCGAGTTAATGAATGAACACTTTCCAGTAACAATTGTTACAAATTCGTTTCAAGTTGCAAAGAATATCACAGCAGACTGAAAATTTTCTGATACCGATAACTCAGAAAATATGATTTTCTCCTAAAAGTTGTACTTAATTTTTTTTTTCTTAGAATCAGATTTTCTATGACATGCAATATTATTTTTTTTTGTTTTATTTGTTGGATAACAACAAATTTTTTATTGTAAGAAATTTTTGCAGGTCAATCAATAACTCTGAAAATGCAAATTTCTCCAAGAAATTGTACTTAATATTTTCTTTTTAAAATGTAATTTTCTATCACCAAAATTTTTTTATTTGGACCAACTGTAGTAAAGTAAATTTTGCTTTTGCTAGCTAAAAAATTTTTGAAAACAATATTTTAATTTATTTAAAAAAATTTTATAAGCTGGGTTTATATTATTATTTTTGTTTATTTTATTCTTACGGCTTAGGGGTCGGAGTAATTCAATTGAGACTTATGACATAAAAGAATGTTCCCATTAAATTTGTTCACTTTTCCCTAATATTTCTTCACTTCATATTTGCTTGGGAATTGTTTTCCTTAAGGGCTAAAATATTAATTTGAGTACTATTAATACATCCCACAACAGCAAGTATTCCATATTATTATTATTTTTTTTTCTCTTTTTTTTTCAAGAAAAATCCCTAAATCGGAGAACTTTCTATTTAAAAAACGGCAAAAATTTTGTTAATGATAAGAAGGGAAAAGTAAAAAAAAAACTACCGACTAATTTTTATTCATAATTGGGTTGAATAAGTCTTCGTTTTTGAGGAGTCTACGTTCTTCTTCGAACAGATAAGTTATCCCCTGGTGACAAAGACTCCTCTAAAACATTCAATATTTGTGAAAACCTTAGGCAGAATATTGATTGTGCCATACCCACTTCATAATGTATATAATCTATTGTCACTTCATAATAAATTTGTCACTTACAGGGCATCAGGTAACTCCAACGGGTTAGATAAATAGATTAATGGCAGCAATTCCAAACATTATTTTACTGAATTTGTTTTTTTTTTAATATAAAATTTTTTCACCATCATCTTGTTCTTCTTGTTTATAACAATCACTGTGAGCTGACAGATTATACAAATTTCATGGGATATTTACGATAGCATTTTTCACATCGAGGGAAATAAAAATACATGAGTTTTTGTGGGGTTTGTCAAAAAAACACATGAGCGAAAAAATTAATGGAGTGGGATTAGATTAAATGGCTCCTTATCAGTGTCAAAAATGGGGGAAAACAGGGAAAATTCTTAAGGGGGGAAACTGTAAGACCGAGTCCCACTAATGCTTTCCTACATTTTTCCTAAACATACCTACTCCCTAACTGTTCTCCTTAGCCTTTATCTACGGAGGTGGGGGTAAATTTGACACCTTCTCTAAAGTTTTTTTGATTTGATTTTTCTCTTGCGACTTACAAAGCTCGTTTTTCTGGTATCTGCATTAATTGTGATTGTTAGTATTTAGGTAGGAGTTTTGGCTGCTGTCCCTAAAGCAAGAGCCGAGAAATTCTGTAAAAATACCACTCGTCTGCTTTTGTGTTACATTATCTTGAAATATATTATATATCAGTCTTCAATAAATTTTGATAAAAAAGCTAGAGAAGACTAAAAAGCTGCGAAGGCAATTAGGTCCACCTCTATCTGCAAACACGCCATCCCAATCAAAGAATTCCTCGAGCATTACTAATAACAATTGGAAACATAGTAGAACGAGACTCCATAGCTTCACCTCCAATTCCTGTTGCTCGAAAAATATGCTAAATATGTTCTAGTATTCTAAAGCGTAAAACTGTGCATGTCTGTTTGCATTGTAAAAAAGCGATGTACATGGGGTGCAGTAAACACATATCCCTAGAGTCACAATATGATGAATAAAATTACTCCTAAAAGACATCCGTATTTTTTTACTATCTCTTATTTTTGTGTTCTTTATTTTTTCATTTCTTTTTAGATATTTAGCTGTAGAAAAATTTCTTTTTTGTTAAAAAAAAAAAAAAAATTTTTAGTAGAAAATTTTGTGTTTTTTAGACTTAAGAATATGTGGTTTTGAAATAAAGCACCTTTTTTGATATAATTAAAATTTTAATTTTAATTATATCATGTATTATTAAAAAAAATAAATAGTAATGAATAAATGGCTTATCAAAATATTTTTGTAGAATTAAAAGGGGTCAAATTTACCACCACGTCAGTGACTACGTTAAATAATTTCACTTCCATAGTTAAAGGTTAAAATTAAGGGATTAGGGTAAATGACTTCTTATCGGGGTCAAAAGTAGGGGAACACTAGAAAAAATCCACTTAAGTGTCCCTAAGTCGCTCCTGGGGGTAAAATATAAAACTAATATTTGCTTTCCTATATTCGTGAACATCCCTACCCCTTATCTGCCCTCCTTAAAGGGATTCCAATACAAAATTTATTTTTTATAAAATTAACCCCCACCGTCGTAACTAGCTCCAGAGTGGCCCTAGAGGCATTATTTTTTTAATTAAAAATAAAATTCTTACATGAATTTACCCGAATATTTAAAAAAAGGAGGTCAAACGTGTTAAAAAAAATACATTTCATACATTCAGTAACGTTACTGACTGACTGATTTGCCATCATCGCCCAGCCCAAACGGCTAAAGCGGGACTTGAAATTCGGTGAGTAACTTCCTATCCCAATGTGTAGAACGAATAAGAAAGGATTTTTGGGAGGAGGGCTTAAAAAAAGGGTAAAAACGGATGAAATCGTATATTTATATTACATAAATAATATAATTACCTTAAGAATTTTTAATATTCTCATGTTGAATTGTACTTTCATTGTTATATGGTTTGTTGGATAAAGAAAAAAAAATTGGGGTAAAAAAATATGGAGTCCCATACATTTAGTCCCTCTAAGGGCGCTCTGGAGCTAGTTACGACGGTGATTGTTTAATTTTATAAAAAATATCATTTTGTATGGGAGCCCCCTTAAGGAGATGTTCACGAAAAATGTAGGAAAGCAAATATTAGTGGCACTCGGTCTTATATTTTACCCCTTAAGTTACAGTTCTTAAGCATTTTGTGAATTTTTTTTTTTACCGTTTTTCCCCACTTTTGATCCTGATGGGAGCTTATTTATCCTAATCAGACCCCATTAATTTTTTCGCTCATGTGTTTTTTTTACAAACCCCTCAAAACTAGGAGTTCTAGCGCATCAATCACCCCTATTGGCAATAATATGCGAAATATTTTTTCCCATGAAATTTTTATTTCCCTCGATGTGAAAAATGCTATTGTAAATCTCCCATGAAATTTTTATAAGCTATCAGCTCATATTGATTGTTATAAAAAAGAAGAACAAGATGATGGTGAAAAAAATTTTAAAATTCAAAACAAAGAAATTCAGTAAAATAATGTTTGGAATTGCAGCAAATAAAAAATAGTCACCTACGCTTGTGCCATTCATCTAACCTCTCGGAGTTACCTGATGCCCTGTAAGTGACAAATTTAATAAATAAAGTTACTTTGAACTAATTTTGTATTAGATTAAAACAACATTTATAAGTGTTCATAAAGAAGCGTTTTCTTATTTACTGGTTGTGACGTTTCCTAAAAAAATCATTTAATATTCGAACGATAGTCCAGCTTGAGATTTTTTGCAGAGGGATGATATCAAAAGGAATAGCAAGAGATTATGAAGTTGGTATGACACAATTAATATTCTGCGTAAGGCTTTCACAAATATTGAATGTTTTAGAAAAAGTCTTTGTTACCGAAGAAGAACTTACAGCCGAAGACTTATTCAACCCAATCATGGGTAAAAATTCGCCGGTAGTTTTTTTACTTTTCCTTTTCCTCTTCTCACTAATATAATTTTTTTCCGTTTTTAAAAGAGAAAGTTCTCTGATTACTGGTATTTTTTTTTCAAAAACCAAAATTTTCTTTGAAAAAAAAAGTAACGACAATATTCATAATTTGGCTGATCGTAAATTTGGAATACCTGCTGTTGTGGGATGTATTGATGGTACCACATTAATAATGTAGCCCAGAAGGACAACAATTCCCCAGAAAATATTAGGGAAAAGTGAACAAATTTCATGGGAAAAAATTTACGATAAGAAAGAATTTCTTGAAGTAAACATTTTTTCATGTTGTCAATCTCAATTGAATTCTTTAAATATTTATTTTTCATAGGAGTGGAGTTATTCATGATTGCAAATATGTGAAATGTAAAAAAAATTACTAGGGAAAAATTATTCATGATAGGGGTAAATATCTTGTTACTAAAGATTTACATACAACACTATTCCACCCGTACTATGCATTCATCTGTAAATTTTTCTTATAGTTTTTAGACGAATATTTATTTTTCTATTTTGTAAAGTGAATACCATATGTACTCGAAGACAAGTAATATTTTTTTATTTTAATTTATGCAAGAATTTTTCGGCTTATAAAGCAAATGTTAAATTCATTATTGGTTTGATTTGAATGCTCAAGATATTTATTTAACTTTACTAAGAATTTAATACGAGTTTGGGCTAGAAAAGTAGTATTACTGGGCTGTAGTTAAAATGTACAATAATAATTTAAGTATTAGTAAATTATTAAATATTTTTATATACCTTCTTACATTCGATGATTTTTTTATTATAAACAACAACAGCGATTCATCAAAATAATATAGAAAAATGTTGCAGTTGGTAATTTAACTTGCTGCGTTTGATTGAATGGAAGTTGCTCTTTCTTCTGTGATGGTTTGTTTCCATGTTTGTTATATACATTGTTGAATTCTTCCTTTTAGATCTGGTCGTAATAATTTTAACATGATGTCAAATGATTTTAATAATCAACAAGGGAATTATAATTATTATGGGCTTTCTGCTTCGTTTTTGGAGAGTCTTGGCATTACTGGACCTTTGCATAATAAAGTTTTTGTTGCGAATGTGAGTATTTATTTAAAAAAAGGAATTGATTGATTGATTGATTCATTCTTTGTTTGCCTTATTTGAAGATGTCTTCATATTAAATAGTAACAAACTCTAATGTACCCTATTTTTGTGTGAAATTAATAAAAATATTTCGTTTTGGGGCCTCTTCTTTGATATATATACATACATATTATCTCAAACGTATAAATTAAAATTACTAGCAGGTAAAATTTTCTGTTATAAACAAAATTTAGCAAAACCACTACCTACGGGGCATATTTTTAAATTCATAAACAATATTATTGAACCCATGGAACATTTTCATTGACATTCTGTTAAAAAAAAGAAAGACTAAAGCTGTTAGCTTTTATTTTAATTTTTTTCTTAAGCTGTGATGTAATGGTGGTTGTTTGGCTGCTGTTTTATAAAATTCATAATTTAAATATTAAGTTGAAATGCATTTACATAACTTATTTTAAAGAAAGAATAAAAAATCAATATTGAAATTGCTTTTAGAGTTTTGCCTTTAAACCTTTTCAACGAGTTTCCACAATGTAAATTAGTATTAAAAATGTTTCCAATTAGAAATTTTATACATTATCATATGATGCAAAATAGTATAATGTTTTAAACTGAGTTATTTTTGGCTGATTTTGTTTTTGTCACTTTTGAATATAACGTGACCCTTTTTTTGAGCAGTGCTTTGAAATGGTCATTTGTTACATTTTCTACTAAAATTCAGTGTTTTTCAAAGCAAGTTATACAAAATTTTAATAATATCAGCTTTTAGAAACGTTGCGCTACTTACTAATATTCTTTAAGTTTGGAAGTTGAAGTTATACAAATAAAACTTAAAAGAATTGATTTCGTTGTCGCTGTTGCCAAAAAATTTAATTCAACTACTACATTATAAGCTTCTCTTCTAGTTATAGAAGTTTGACATCTATTTTTTTAATCCTCAAGAAAAATGTTTGTTAACGTTTAAGTAAAGTTGATTATCACTTTAGCCACAGCCTTTCTAAATCTACGCAATTTTGTATAGAATGTATTCGGTTTCTTCTCAAATTTTAGGCTTTGCTGTGATCAAACATAGATACACTATTGTTATTGATGATCCGTCATTATTTGATTTATTTTATTTGCCAACTGTATATTTTCTACACATTCATACGTTTATTTTTTAACAGACCCTATAGATCAATGGAAATGTGATTTAATTTAGCAAAGTATGCAGTCAGTCAGTTAAAAATATTTGGGAAATTATACACAAATGGGAAATCTATTTTATTTTATTTATTGTAATGCATGTAAATTTTTTTTGCATTTTTAAACTTTAGCTTGACTATAAAGTGGATACGAAAAAGCTTAAGCAGGTCTTCAAATTGGCTGGTAAAGTGCAGTGCGTAGATTTATCTTTGGATAAAGATGGGAACAGCCGTGGCTTTGCAGTCATTGAATATGATCATCCTGTGGAAGCTGTTCAGGCTATTTCTATGTTGGATCGTCAAATGCTGTACGATCGTCGTATGACAGTTCGCTTGGATCGTATACCTGATAAAAGTGAAGGTCTGAAATTGCCTGAAGGATTGGGAGGTGTTGGAATAGGTCTGGGCCCCAACGGAGAGCCTTTGAAAGATGTATCTAGGAATTTGCCAAACAACAATCAAAATAATCAATCGCAAATGTCTGGAAATATGATGGGAGGTGGTGGAGGAGGAAGCATGGGAGGAAATATGGGAAGTACTATGGGCATGGGTAATCCAAATGTAGGTGGCATGTTTGGCAATAATTCAGTAGTACAACCAAGTCCAGTAGCCCCTGTTGGTCCAAATAATAAACCTTTGAATGCTAATTCCGGTTTAAATTTAAACAATTTAAACAGCACAAATCTGGCCGCTCTAACTAATGTTGTAGGGGGTTTAGGTGCTGCTCTCTCTAATCCCCTTTTAACTACTTCCCTCAATAATTTGGGCCTAAATTTAGGTAACCAAGGTGGAGGCGGAGGTGTGAACGAGGATTCCATGTCTTCGGCGAATGCGCCCCTCTCAAATAACTATAGTACTGGGGGCGGCAATAACTATAGCTCCGGATTTGGCAATAGTTCGTCAAATTTTAATCCGCAATCTGGTGGCACAAGTGGAGGAGGAGGTGGAGTTCCCTTTAACTCTTACAACAGCTCAAGTGGTGGCGGTGGTGGTGGTGGTGGTGTTGATAATGACTATAATTCGGGCAATGCCATTGACATGTATGGTAGTAGCTCCGGTGGAAATAGTTCTGCTAACGTTGGCAGCAACCTACGTAAATCCGATACCATCATAATCAAAAATGTAAGTATTTGCTTATAAATTTCTAGTTTTTTAAAAAGTTTAAATAAACACAATTGTTATATGTATTCTACGATGCTATAGATTCCACTTAGTTGCACTTGGCAAACTCTTCGTGATAAATTCCGTGATGTAGGTGAAGTAAAATTTGCAGAAATTCGCGGTAATGATGTAGGCGTTGTACGTTTCTTCAAGGAGCGGGATGCAGAACTAGCTATTGGTATTTAATTTTTATTTAAAAAATAAGTAAATTATGAAATTTATGATGTATTTTTTTACTCTCAGCTCTCATGGATGGATCTCGTATGGATGGCCGTACCATTAAAGTCACTTATTTTTGAACAATTAAAACAGTATAATTTTACATATATATCATGCCACCGCAGAATATTATAAAAATAATCCATTACAAAAAAAAAACAACAAAGTATGTATGGCTTACATTATTTTAAATGTTTTTCTTTTACACATTTCTGATTACATGAACTTCATACCATGATCTTCATTTTCTCTGATTATTTTTTAATTATAATTGTTTTACTCTATATAAATCTGAAAAACTGCAACTTCATTTTAAACTGTTAGCTACTTGACATTCTGTTTATGATAATTGCTATTTATACTTGTAAGTTAAATTTAAGATAAACTTCGAAATGTTTTTTGAATATTAGGCTACTATAAAAAACACATATTAATAAAGTTTGTATGTGCAATCTTACTGTTGCATTCTCATCTTCCAAACGTTTCACCAAACAGAAATCAGTTAATCTGATCAATATATGTAAAGTAGTGTTTCAAAATATATTAAATATTAAAACTAAAGAAAAAGAAACAAGAACTTATTGCTCTTTTAATAAAATGTATTCTGATATCTTAATTTTTCTATTCTTTTTGGGGTCAATTATATTAAATTTACTTGTGGGATATACAGGGCTGTCATATAATCCCATGTTGTCGGTATTGGATTTGAAACCGACAAAAAATTACTTTGGTGTCATGAAATCCAATGCTGTCGGTTTCATTTTGGAACTGGAATTAATGTCGGGTTTAGGTGTCACAAAAACCAAGGTTATCGGTTTTGTATTGGATTGAAACCAATCAGTTGACAGTTGTTGGTTTGTATAATTTCAAATAAAGCAAGCGACTAAAACAGACTTTTGTAATTAAAATATCACCTGCAATTAGATATTTAATAAAAATTTAAGTAAATTAATATTAATTCTACAAAAATAAATTTTTACTTTTAATTTTTTTTTTTTCTAAAAAAATAGCACTTAAAACTCAATAATTATGCATTTTATAGAAAAATATCCTGTCATTGCTAAGGGATTTACAAAACTTGATAAGCCAACTGTGTGATCTCTTTGACAACAGTTGGATGAATCAAAAAAAGCGTAGATTCACGGCAAAAAAATGTAAACAGAAAACTTCTTTATTTAACCCGTAATTTATGAATATTCTTTTTTACTTTCTGTGAGCGTTCTTCTAATAATAAAAATCCTGCAATGGCAAAGTCATTTTATTTCACTACTTATTTCACTGACACTAATTATATATTTTATATTAAAAATTTTTAATAAAAAAACACGTTTTTATTTTTATTTAAACGAAAACTACGATTTATCAAATATTTACATAAACAATTTCACACAAATAAACTAATGTATAGAACAACTCATTCGAACATCGGTTCAACAATAAGTCTTCGAAAATAACAAAAACGACTTGGTTTCATGACACCAAAAGAAACCAATATTGGTTTGCAAAACCGACTTGGATTCTATGACAGCCTTGATAGTGAGAGCATATATATACGTATTCCTTCCATTAGTCAGGGTAAGTATAAATATTAAATTATCATTACATGACTTAATTGTTTTGATCAACTGTTAAAATATATAATTTAAATTTTGTGATCACTGCTATAAAAACTACCGCTGATAACACTACAACAAAATCAAACTTAAAATAAGATTTTTTTCGTTAATTCTCAACCCTTTTTAACTACTTCCCTCAATAATTTGGGCCTAAATTTAGGTAACCAAGGGGTGGTGGTGTTGATAATGACTATAATTCGGGTAATATCGATGATATGTATGGTTGTTAGAACCTTATTTTTTGTGTTGTACCATGTAATGTGCGAATTATTTCAACTCTAGTGAATTCCAAATCTAATTTTGTCCGAGATTTCTCGAGAATCGACTTCTAAAAGCTACCATTAAATATGTATCTTACCTTTCTCAACACCTAAAATTATTTGTTAGACAGAGTACAAGCAAGTATTTTTCATTGAGTTTGATTTGTAAACCGTTTATTATTTAAAAAAAAAAAACTTGAAATTCAAATTTATTTTAATTTTCACTAAATGACATTTCAAATTTTACATATATATGTGCATACATCGCATTTGAAAAACAGTAGCCTACATATTCTTGGAAATTTAGTCTTTCTCTACAAAGCTAAATGGCGGACTACCATCCTGTGAGGACAGGTACACAAGCTTGATATGCATACAAAGTTATTGTATGTACATGCATACATAGTTATGCATGAAACAGGAATAAAAGAAAAAGCCATTATTATAATTCATTATTTTATGGTAAAACCAATGTATTGTAATATATAGATATATACATACGTAACTAAAAAAAAATATGTAATAAAATAAAGAAATGAACTTAATTTTTACTTGTTATTAGGCTGATACGAATTTTGTTTTTGTATTTATAAAGGTAAAAAGTTCTTCAAGCCATAATAGAAAAATTACCTGCCTCTTGATAATAAAAAATACATATATAACACAAAAGTGTATTAATATATTATTTTATATAATTAAGAGCTATTAGCTGTGGCAGTAGCGGTTGGAGTAGCAACAATTGCAGTTGTAGCAGATACTGTAGACGCCGTATTTCCTTTAAAGCGCTCTAACCGTTTGCGTGCCTTTTCAGCCCATTTATCATTTGCATTGTCACTAGATGCGTTTGTTGTGACGGTAGAGGAGGTAGTATCATTTCTGGATATTTTGATTTTTGATGCCACATCTGCCTCACCGCCAAAACGCTGTTTCCGCTTTAGAAGTCTTTCTTCAGCATCCAATTTTGCCAAATTTGTTGATGTTACACAACCAAAACGTTCGGCTCTCTTTTTTAATAGTTCTACTTGCTTTTCGCTGCTCACTGCTGGTGCTACAGAAATGTCAACATTTTTTTCTTTTGCAGTCTTAGAATCAAATCCAAATTTTTTAGCTCTCATTTCTAATCTCTCTTGCATGGTCAACTCTTTAAGTTTTTTTGTGGCTGCTGTCCCCGATTGTTCAAGGTCATTATTTTTAGCTTCTCCCATGATAATAGGATTTCGTTCGCTCATTTTTATAGCTTTTGAAGGTTCTGTATTTTCTTTAGTCGTGCAGGCGTTACTATCAGTACTACCACTGTTGAAAGAATTTTTACGCTTCAAAATCACCTTTTTAGTTGCAGTTGTAGGAGACTCTAGGATATCATCTATAGCAGATGTATCCTTGTTTTCGCTACCGAGTGTTTTTGGTAAAATTGTTGTAGGCGTAGAGGTGGGGCTTTTAAGTAACTCATTTTCATCGGAACCCAAAATTTTTTCCTCATCTGAAAGTACAACTTCTTCATCAAGGATGTCTTCTCCAGGTAAAGAGCTGTCTTCTAATGACGGTTCTCCTTCCATAGCTGTCTGTAAGCGCTCTAGCAATTCGTTTTTGTTGCCTGTTATGGATAGGCCGCGTACTTTTAGTTCACGCTTCAAATCTGCCACCTTTAAGAAAATATTGGTTTTAAAAACTTTTCAAAACAACTGAGTACCTTTTTACCTTCATATTTTGCACATCGTTAACAGGCATTTTTTCCAAGTTATTTATTTTAATTATTCCACAAAAAATCTACAAATTTCAATAAAAAAAATATTTCTCCGGTAGTAAAAAATTACAGAGAAGAATCGGAGTTGTATACATAAAAGGTGCACACTTAAATCCAGCTGATAAATTTTCAAATCTTGTTATTTTAGGTGCTGTCTATACCTGATGTATTTCTATCATGCTAAATGTCAAATTCATATCATGATAGAAAATCACCAGGTATAGACTCCATTTATTAGTGTTATCGTAGCGTTATATAGTATGCTATGCGGTATACTATTTCTATCTTGATATCAAATGTCATTTTAGATATTAATTTGATTTTGCAGTTTGTTTACTTTCAACTTTTTGTTTAAAATAGCACCAAATAATTATTTTACAGCTTATCGTGGACCACAGAGTATTTATGAGGTGCTGAACTTTTCAATTCCGAATAAAATATTCGGATTCGGAATACAGAACAGCATTGTATATGTGCGTATTAATAAATAAAATTTATCGTACTTATAAAAGAAACTTATTTTTTAAGTTTTAAATGATAAAATATAATAAGAAAATATATTTCATCATAATATAAATCCATCAACGACTTCCCCTATGTACTGCTATTTATATGATTTTGACATTTGCTCTGCCGGCGTTATATTTACTATTATAATAGAAATACATCAGGTATAGACATTGTGCAACGCCGGCAGAACAAATGTCAATTTCATATTAATAGCATATATATATATATGAATTCGCCTTGACACATACGACAAGATTGTTTTTGTAATTCAGTGCTTGTTGTACTAAATCACTAAGCAACACTAAATGCCTTACCGTGTATGGTTCTACCATGATCAGCTGTTTAGAGAATATTATTTGTTAGAAATTTCATAAAAATGCGTTTATCCCTACAAATTATAAGAACATTATATAGTACTCCACGTTTCATGTCCAGGCGTGCGACCAGACGCTCCAATCCTGGATTAGGTAATCAAGTGAATGCTATTGAAGACGCGGTCGAAGTCATAGAAAGCGATCCTGAAAGTTTCTCCGGCTTAGAAAGCGATTTGTTTAATGCTCATCATTCATATGCAGAATACCAGTTGGAGAAAAAACGTCGAAATGATCAAATAAGACAGTTTATAATAAAAAATAAATATTTTCACAAGGATCCACTTCCTAACTTATTGACATATGCCGAAAAAGAACACATTAGGTTTTTACATTCGTCTAACGAAGAAGAATGGACGATTGAGAAACTGTCTGAAAGCTTTCCAGCAAATGATGAGATTATACGTAAAATTATAAAAGCGCGATGGAGTCCATGTTCGTCCAAGAGAATACAGGCCCACGATGCCTCCGTTTTGAAAAATTGGGAGCGGTTTAAGAATGGTGAATATAAAGAAAAGATGACAACAGATCTACATGAACATTTGAAAAAATTTGCTGATAGGGCTGCTAATAATACAAACAGCTTACATGATCCAACAAGGGTTTTAAAAAAGTGTTTGCCAAAGCCAATTAGTGATGAATTTTTATCAATTATATCGTTAAAGCCGAAAAAACCCCTAGAAATGAAAACTTTACCAGATCCCAAGTCAGAATGTAAAAAAGCAAGTACGGAAGATGAAACTTACATTTTAGGAAAAATTAAAAACAAAAAACCAATTACAATAAGTCAGCTTAAAAGTAACAAATTCCTTGAAAGCTCAAAAGATTCCAGTCACCAAAATTGTAACCCGTTTAAGCAATTAACACCGCAAAGTGTTGAAAATTTCAGCGGAATGGGAATTATAGACAATAAGAATAATTCTAGCATGTTAAAGGTAACTGTCGATTACACTGAAAAATTTTCTTCAAATGAAATTGTTATCAACGAGTCTGATAGAAGCCGTTATGGAATGGCTACAACAAAACAGTAAGTCCTAAAAAATAATAACAATTTGACTCCATTTATAAGTACCCGTAATCATTAGCATATTATTTATAAAAAAAGATAGCAACTCTTTAGCCACTTATCCTAACGAGCTGCTATTCAACTCGTAGTGTTTATTTTAAGTACTAGTTCGTTAGGGGTTTTCTTAAAATTGTATCTAATTATCAATTATTGATTGCGCAATATACATAAATAAATTTTTACATTTTGCTTACGCTAAAATTTTCTCACGCAAAATTTAAAAACGGAAAGAAAAATAAAATATTTCGCAAAAATTAAATATGTTGTGCATATTTGTAGAAAATAATTTTGTTGTAAATATTTGAAAATTAATTTTCTTTTTATTTATTTAAAATTAGATGACCCCGCAAACTTTATCTTGCCTTAAAATTTTTGTATAATCGATCGTAATCATAGAGTAAATGATCGGGTAAAAAGAGGTAGTACACAAATAAGCCAGATAACGACTGTAGCGCCACCTGCCGGGTGGAATATCATATGTACAGAACATGAATCTTATTTATTTAATACTTTTAAAATGTAAAAAGTGGTTTTAAATAAGGATTCTTAAATTTTTTAATTTTCCGCGCAATTTTTAAAATTTTTTCTGTCATAAGAACCTTCTGACAATAACAAACACAACAAAAAAAAATAGTGAAATCGGTCCAGCCCGGGACCAAGGGATTCATTTTTATATACATACATATATAGATTGATTTTGATGTTAAAAATGCAAGTTTTTCCTATCACAATCAACTGAAAAATTAACAAAATTTATTCACAATTAACTATTTTTAATTCACAATTAAATTAAACAATTCAAAATAATCACCCCTATCGTGAATAATTTTTCCCTCGTAATTTTTTCCCATTTCATATACTTGTAATCATGAATAGCTCCCATGAAAAATAAATTTTCAAATAATTCAATTGAGATTGACAACATGAAAAAATGTTTACTTCAAGAAATTCCCCTTATCGTAAATAATTTTTTCCCATGAAATTTTTTCACTTTTCCCTAATATTTGTTCACTTCATATTTGCTGGGGGAAATGTATCATCAATAATGTAAGTATTCATTTATTTTAACTAGTATTATATATTAAACTTTTTTAAAGTTATCCACTGGTGACAAAGATTCAATATTTGTGAGAGATCTTCACGGATGTTGCTTGTGACATACCAACTTCATAATCTCTTGCTACTCCCTTTTGGTATCCTCCCTCTGCAAAAAATCTCTTAGTTTGACTATCGTTGGAATACCAAATGATTTTTAGGGGCCGGTAGAGAGTTATTGATTATATCCAGTAAATAAGAAAACGCTTCTTTATTAACTATAATATTGCTTAAATCTAATACAAAAATTAATTCAAGCAAACTTTATTTATTAAACGCACAAACGTCGGCGAACAATTTGTTGTTGCTTATTTTCTTATAACAATATTGCTCCAATTCTAAATATTATTTCACTGTATTTGTTTGTTTTAAATTTAAAATTTTTTTCACATTCAGCTTGTTTTTGTTTATAACAATCAATGTGAGCTTATAAAAATTTCATGGGAGATTCACGATCGCATTTTTCCCTTCGAAGGATATAAAAATCTCTCTGGTAGGGCTAAAATATTTCACATGTTATTGCCGATAGGGGTGAATAAGATAATATCAATTTGTATATCGATCTTTGCGCTAATATTTCCTTTCCGTGCGGAATCAATAATACGACCCAATATAAATTTAGTTTGTTCAGTTTCAAGAAACAAATTTATAAGTAATTAGTTGCTTTTACCCGGTCTCGCCCGGTTTTTTCTCCTACCAGTGGAATTTCTTAGGGTTTTTAATTAGTAAAAAATTAACAATTTATAGTAAAGGGTGTTTTTTATAGACGTATAGAACTTTAAGTTGGCATTACTGTTCAAGATGGCGACCGATTTAACAGCTGTCAAGTGATTTATTCTCAGTTTGGCTTGGCAATTCATCATGAATAGACTCACGCCTGAACAACACTTGCAAAGAGTGCAATTTTGAGATTGCCGTTGTTCCCGATTTTCATAAGCGAATTTTGTTTAGCGATGAAGCGCACTTCTGGTTGAATGGCTACGTCAACAAACAAAACTGCCGCATTTGGAGTGAAGCTAATCCTCAAGTGTATGTCGGAACACCGTTACATCCAGAAAAACTGACTGTTGGGTGCTTTATGGGCTGGTGGCTATGTAAAGTCATTGTTCTATGCGGATAAGCCACAAACGCTTGATCATTTGGAAGACAACATTCGCCGTGTTATTGCCGATATACGGCCACAAATGTTGGAAAAAGTCATCGAAAATTGGACGTCCAGATTGGACTACATCCGAGCCAGCCGTGGCGGCGATATGCCAGAAATCATATTTAAAATGTAATGCCACAAGATTATCTTTCGGATAAATAAAATTCATATCAATCGAATAATCCATCGTTGTTTTATTGCAATTTAAAGTTCTATACGTCTATAAAAAACACCCTTTATTTATTGGAAAGTCGACATGTAAAGTGTATGGGGACCTTTCTTTGAGTGTTGAGGCTGTATTTGAAAATAGATTTCGAGTACGATGTTTAGAATTGATAAATTTTACTTATGTAATCGTATATTAGAACCTTAGAAGTACAACATTTTAGATATTTTTGTTGCGAGTAGGCGAATTATAACTAATTATTGTGACATTACGATAATCGCGGTCTTTAATATTGTAGAACATACTTTTCCTCTATCATCAATAGTTTCCGTATCGCATATGACGAAAGACGTTTTAGGACACTTTTTTTTACCTTGGGTTACGTTACTTAAGTTTTAGTAAGGATCCCTAATCTCTTCTAGCTTTCCAGTGGTGAAAGAATTTTTGAAATCGGCACAGTAGTTTTTGCGTTTATTCATTACAAACATACACACACACAAGTAAATTAATTTTAGTTCTTTTTCTTTCACATTTTATTTACTTTTTCTTTAGTTAAATAGTTTGTGTTCTTTAATTTAATCCAGTTATTTTCCGTTTTTTATTATTTTAAGCTATATGAGTTTGGTTTAGATGATCATTGATAACTTAATTCATTTATTATTTCCCATTTCTTTGATATAAAATTTGCTTTAAACTTGTTTTTGTTTTCTTACTATTTCGTGTTTACTGAATAAAACTTTTCATTGAAAACGGTGATTTTGTTCTTACATCTTCAATTAACATTGTTTTATATAAAAGTTTTTTTAAGCAGGAGAGCTGCTCTGTATTGCAATACGAAAGCTAAATATTTTGCGTTTCCTCTTGGGTTATCGCAAGATATTTGTGTGTATAAAACAGATCGATTTCGTACCGTTTTTTCGCATCGCAATGCGTGCAACTTGCACAATTTTAACTTAAGCGAGAGTTGTTAAAGAAATTCAAAATAAATATTTAATTTATATATATTATTTAGTAAGTAAATAGTATTATTTATTTAATTTTTAAATTACAAATAAAAAAATTATAAAATTTACAAGTTTATTTCTAAAAAGAATATGAGACTCATTTTTTTTTAAATTTGGCATAGCGTTGTAACGACTAAATCCTTTATAAAATAGTGACCTTTGAGTACCGGAAGCCTAAAATCCAAAGCATTTTTCAAGTTATACAGTTGAACTTCGCCAACATATTTCATTTTTCTGATAAGGCTTAGATTATATTAAGTTCCAGTCTGATATAATATGTATTATGTTTGTGGTCATGTTTATTGCCATTAATTTAGTTTTTTATTTTCATTTAATTTTAATTTGTTAATTTTAAGCCATTTATTACTGTTATTTATATTATCTCTTGACATATTTCCTTCGTTTCTTCTTCAGTAAAAATTAATGAGTCGTATTATAATTATTCTTTCCTGCGGAATTATCTTATTATTTCGAATTGTTTTATTTAATTTTGAATTAAAAGGTCGTCTATTGTGAATGTATTGTTTATTTTTCCGCTGTTGGTGATAAGAAAAAACTTAAATTTTTTTAACATTTTAGGTTAGGTTAGGTTAACAGGTCGCCCGAAAGAAATAAAACAGAGCTGGGCTCACTTGGCTCCTCTGACGTGGTCCCTTTGTGATAACTGTATAGAGATAGTGATAGCAGACAACATTTTAAATAAAGAAAAATAAAATTAATTTTCAAAAATAAAACAAAATAATTTTCGAAAAATAAACACATTTTATATTTGCAAAATTTTGTATTTTTTTCTTAAATTTTTGATCTTTCCATGAGAAAATTCAAGCGTAAACAAAATGTAAAAATTTATCTATTTATCAAGGGGTCTAATTATTTATTCCGTTCCGCGATTGCGGAAAGCATTTTTTGTGCGGAAGCAAAATTTTGCTTAAGTTAAAATTTTCTCACGGAAAGCAAACGGAAAGATCAAAAATGTAAAAAAAAATTTGCAAAAATTAAATGTGCTTTAGCTTAATTTGTTGTATTTGTAGAAAATAATTATGTTTTATTTATTGAAAATTAATTTTCTTTTTATTTATTTAAAATTTATTTTGATGTTAAGAAATGCAATTTTTTCCGATCACCAACAACTGAAAAATTAACACAATTCATTCACAATAGACTATTTTTAATTCTCAATTAAATTAAACAATTCAAAATAATAAGACAATTCCGCAGGAATGAATAATAGCAATTTCTATATATCGATCGATATTCTTTTCGCACAATTTTCAATAATACGACCCAATAATTGTAAATTTTTCTTCCGCACAAAAAAAGCTTACAGAAATCGCAGAACGAAATGAATAATTAAACACAATGTGTCGTCTGCGTATTTCGCATATTTTTAGAACATTCTCCATATCATTTATATATAAATATAATAAACAATAGTGCTCCTAATGTTGATTCTGGAAGTACTCCATAGTAATTTCTTATTGCACTTTATTTCACATTATTAACTTTGGTAATTGCGTATGATTGCTTAAATATGACTGAAACCATTTCAACTCATTTCCTCGAATACCATGGATGATCAACCAATTCGAAGTGTATTTCACGTACTTTTAGCATCGTATCTAATGCTGTGTGAACCGGTGTCTTGAAGAAAGAGCAAACGCGGCACCCATCTTGCCGATATCCTTTTCATATGTAAATGTTCATGCAAAATGTTGAACATACGCTCATATGATATGTTTACCATTTCAACAATCTCACGTAACTTGACTCGGCGATCATTCATAACGATATCGAGGATTTTCTTCTTCAGTGGCCTTCCTGTTGATGGTATTTGTTGTAACTCTTACCCTTTTCTTATAAGTAAAAGACTTATTTAGTCGAGCTATTCGTTGGCACATGTATATATTTCGGTGTCTATCAAAAAAGTGACAAGAAGTTGGTTAATCAAACATGGAAATATGTGTCTCTAATTTGACATATAAATTATTATTAGTTACTATTAAACTATTACATTTTCTTCAATATTTAATATTAATCCATTATTTTGTTAAATACTGCTTATTACTAATTTACTATATAATCTCGTAAATGATGTGGTATGTTGCGTACCCTTGAAGACTTACGTTGTGGTTGTACCATGTCCAATAGGAGAGTGTGTTGGCTTGATGTTATTGGTTGCTGGTAAGACGATATTGTTTGTTGGGTTGAGTTTGTTGGTTGAAAGTTCTATACGTCTATAAAAAACACTTTATTTTTCTTCTTTAGAATTATATATTGCTCGCTAAAATTTGTTTCGTATGAAGAGTTGTACATATTTAAATTTTTTTAATTTCATGTTTTTAATCCTCATCGAACTTCTTTATATTTATGCCCCTATTTTGGTTTGCAAGTCAACTCTATTTTAGTTGTAATTTAGATATTACATGTTTTTGTTATTACATGTTTATAAATCTGTATTAATACAGTATGTAGAGGTATTATTTATAAAAAATCATATGAATATATATATTAAAATAATTACAAATTTCATTTATAATAGGCGTGTTTGTATACCACGAAAATTATGGCGGAAAGGTGCAACATACCGTGTAAATAATTGCTATTACGATGATGATGGAGAATTTCTTTACAGCATACCTGGCCTAGATTGAAGAAATAACTTTGTATACAAATTATCTGCATATATATATTACACACATCTTTTGTAACTTATAACCATAATTTTCAGATCAAATAATAAAAAAAACTTTTATGTAAAATAAAAAATAAAAGTATTGTAACTAACTAATGTTTAAATTTAAGTTAAATTGATACACTTAGAGATTTTTAAATGATATTCATATGCGAATATTATTGTGTTATCTGTCATAATAAAAAGCAGGAAAATGTTTACATAATAAAGTGTGGAAGAACTTTACTAGTAGTCAAATGCAGTTCATCAGGAAATTATAAATTATGATTTATATTGAGTCGAGATTTGTTTTCTTACAATGTACATACATACGACTATCGTGGAAGTTATTAAAAGTAGTAAACATATTTTTTTCTTTAGTTTTGGAAATTTTTTTATTTTTTTTTTCTATTGTAGTGTATTGTATTGTAGGTGTGATAAAAAGTAAATGTTATTTACACATTTATTTATCGTGTAAAAGTGTAACAATAATATTTGTATGAGAGTGTAAAAGGTAATCAATACTTAATATCTTAATAATAGCAAGAAATGAAATTATAATATTAGTTAAAAAAAGAAAAAGGTCGATCAATTTATTTCTTAGTACCGAAGTATTAATTATTTCTTACAATTAAAAAAGGGGGAAATTTTATGCTCTTATCCAAAAAAAAAGAAAAAAAAATTACGTGGACTTTAAATTAAAATTTATGAAAAAAAATTATATGAAAAATTTCGATAACGTTGACTTTGAAGTCTACGTTAATTTTTTTTGGAGAAGGGGGTTAATCTTTACGGCTGACTATTTTTTCTTTTACATAAAAAAAGTATTTTATTTATTTTTATTGTTTAATATTTTTAATATTATTATTATATAGTAACAAACAATTGAATCATCTTTGTTTTTTGTAAACATGTATTAAAAAGATTTCAGTTTGATTTTCCCGAAAATGGACTAGATGAACCGACAGATGGTGGTGTTGGTGTGGCAGCACTACGTACCCCATCTCCTTCGCACACATATTTACCTTTAAAGAATATATAATTTAGATACATTTGCGCTTTTTTTTCATTAGTAGCGGAAATTTATTTTTAGTACCTGATACAAATCTCTTTTTAACTAGTGATACTCGATAGCCATGACCATATAATTCGAACTCTATACCAGATAATGTTGTACCTTCACAATTGAATTGCGTAGTTAGTAATGCCGGTGTAGAGGGCCCATCACTTAATTCCAAACGAGCTCTTAGAGTGCCCACGCCACCATCTTGTGAATTTTGTGATATATCAGTAAAATTCCATACTAAGCGATTTGATTCACCCAGCCTATGTATTTTAATATATATATATAATATATATACATATAAATAAATAAAATTTTAAATTAGTACATCTGTTTATTTTGTCTTACCACGCCGAGTGGGGCTTAGATTGTACATTACGGACTGAACCGTTTACTGGCACCAAAAGTGTTACATTCAAAAGTGGACATGCCATACTCATCGCATGATTATTGTATTTGTAATCAACCTTAAGAGCTGTAAAGGTGGGTTCGCATTTCCAGTAGCTTACTAATTGAAATGGGCACGAGCTTGCTCCGGGCTTAGTGCGAACTTGATATTTTAAAATGTCAACATTAAAATATGAAGCTGTAGGATTGTGTTCAGCTTGACGTCGCAACAACGCTGTTAAAGCTGGCATATTAAATTCGAGCATAGTACTAAAAGAACTAGATTGAGTTTTGTCCCTAAAATGATTTAAAAAAAATATGTATTTATAAAAAATATACTTTATAAATAAATTTATAAATTATATAAAAAAGCGCATGCCACAATGCGGGCAAAGGCTGAAAAATAAGATTTAAGATATATAAATATGAAATCATACAATTAATAGTTTAAGGGCAATTATTACCAAGTGGGATGTTATCAGACAGATAAATGGTTTTTGGTTATTACGGCCCCGATTATCGTTCACAACACAAAAATGTTGTGTTGTCTCGCTTACAACACAACATTAATTGAACATGCGATTATGGTTCACAACATCTAGTTGTTGTGTATGTCACACAGTTAGTAGTTTTTTTTTCTTAAAAATACAAATGTGCATACAAAAAACTGTGAAGTTGAAAGAAATCAACATTTAAAAAAAATAAAAACGAAGTGCACTAAAATTAATCTATTCTGTTAAACTTAAAGAAAATAAATAAAACATGGAGATTAACGTGTTTCTATGTCTTCGATAATGAGTACACAGAAAACAGACATGGCACTAGTTCGCAAAAAATTCAGAACAGTTCCAACCCATCAGAACTGCTAAATACAATGTTAGCAAACATTTTCTGGAATTAAATTATTTAAATTGTTCCACATAAACAAGGATGGTTTTGCTGGTGAAACAGACTAATGCTGATAGTAGTTATAAGGAAGTAGAGACAATGATATGATGCAGTTTCTCAGCCAACTGTTGAATTTTAAATAAAAATAATAAAAATCTTGAAAAAACAATCCACTGAAAATACCTTCCTTACAATTTAATTAAAAGTTGTTCTGCATTTTTATTTTTAAACCGACAAAGAAACTAATCGCAACAAGGAGACAACACCTAAAAACCAGTTGTCTATTTTTATATGTTTTTACAACACATAAGACAACATGTTGTGAACGATAATCGGCGAAAATTAACATAAACAACTGAATAGACAACACAACAGGTAAATGCTACAAACTGTCATCACCACTCACAACTATTTTTTTCACGTTTTTTTATTCCTTCTTTTACAATAATTTTTGTATTCCCTACTACTCTTTATCGTTCTGTCTCCTGGTTCTTTAACCCCCTTCTATCGATCTCTTTGTTCATTCTTCCTTTTATACAGGTATTACAAAAAAACCACATCAGAGGACCCAAGTGAGCCCCCTTATATTTTTTGTTATTGTGGATTCTTATGAAGTACAACAAAGAGATTAGAAGAGCTACGAGAGAATCCTGGAAGAAATTCTCCAGTGGACTTTCGGAGTTAAGTATATAAAAAATTCACACTAACTCTATTGGGATCCTTAAAAAGTCGGACGGATCATTCACCAGCCAAAGCTCTGAAACCTTAGAGCTTCTGGCTACCGTTTATTTTCCATATTCTGGAATTCTATCAGAGGATCAATCCAGTCTATTTACGCGATGAAGACTAAATTTTCAAGATTGGATAAGAGCTAGAGAGATATTTTGCGAGGAAAAGATAACATGGCCTATAGGGTCATTTTACCCATATTAATCTTTTGGAGAAGACGGAATTATTCCAGCACTTCTTCAGAAGGGGGTATCTCATATTATTCCACCTCTGATTTATATTTTCAGAGTGAGCTTTGCTTAGGGAGCAGTTCCCAGCAAATGGAGGGAAGTAATCGTTCGGCACATTCCGAAATAGGCAGCAAGCACTAATTGTTGTCCAACTCAAAGACCGATTAGTCTAACCTCCTTTCTATTGAAGGCCACATAAAAACTAGTTGATAGGCATATAAGAGAGAGGTATCTCATGGTTGCACCCCTACTTAAGAATTAATATTAAATTTACCACACTAAATCTCATACAGAAGATTGAGTCCTCACTTGAGAACAAAGATCGTATAGTTGGCTGTTTCCTAGAGATTGTGGGAGTTTTCGACAATACGTATGTGTTTCACATAACTAGAGCGACTCTTAGTGTCGATAAGACAACAAGTAGATGGTGCGAGAATATCATAAAGGGAAGAATCGTAAATTCGTCTTTGGGATCAACGAACCTCAGGTTTAAGACGGCAAAAGGTTGCCTTCAAGGTGGCGTACTCTACTACTATTATGGGCCATTGCAGGGGACGAACTGTTACTACTACTAAGCGGTAATTTGTCTGAAGTGTATCGATGATGCCTAGTTGTGCTAATAAGAGATAGGTTTAAGGATACCCTATTTCAGAAAGCACTAACTTGGAATCAGATTGGTGCAGGGATGTGGAGTTGAACGTCAACCCTAAAGAGACCTGTAGTTATATTCACCAGAAAAAGAGTTAAGGACAATTTTAGAGAACCTTTCATTTTTGGTAAACGAATACCGTTTTCAAGAAAAATTACAATACCTTGATATTAATCTTAACGACAAAATACTCTGGGACATTCACCTGGACAATACCGTCGACAAAGCCAGGGTATGATAAATATATCAACCAGTAAAAGCTGCAGGCTAAATCCTAGAATATTGCTGTGGCTTTACACTGCGATTACCTGACCGTAGATTGCCTATGAGGCTCCGGTCTGGTTTAGAAGAGTTGGCAAAGTTTCAGCCCAATAAAATTTAAAGACTATCCTGTTGGCGGTACAACACTTCTCGTGCACTCACCTCTCCTTCTAGAGAAATTGCTGAAACAGGTGCAAAATTTGTAAGCCTATGCGATCAATGTCACATCAAATGCAACTTCACGCGTAATTTCAGGGTCATATTCCCAAATAAGGTTAATTGGGAACAGAAACGACCTAAATGCAGTGCCGGGTCACAGATATGGTACACAAATGTCTCTAAAACGGTTGAAGGTGTTGGAGCAGGGGTATTTGGTCTAAACGTCAGAAGAAGCTTATCTGTCAGTATCGGTCAAGAGAACTCAGTTATTCAGGTCGAAATACATGCCACAGAGCTCTGCGTAAAAGAGGAACTAGAAAGAGACAAAAATAACAGTCACATATATATTTACTCGGACTGCAGAGCAGCATTACTAGCAGTCAGTGCCTCTGAGATAAGATTAAAATTAGTCTGGATATGCAGGCAATGAGAAAGCAGACGAACTTGGAAAAAAATGGGCGGCTAATAGATTCATTGGCCCAGAGCCAATCTGCGGACTGTCTTGGAGCTCTATTACACTCATTTTAAGGGAATGGCTTTGAAGAGAATCACAACAATACTGGCTGAAAACAAAAAGTTGATATTTTCAAAGATAGAATATTCTAACTACCAGGTAGTTGGAATGACTGGCTAGCCAGCTTCTATTTTTGGTTATGAATAAGACTGTAAATGTTTCCCATATAAATTTTCTGTGCGATTTGATGTCTTGTTATACAAAGACCACCTTCATTTTTGTAATAAGAAAATTATGTTGTACTTACGTATGCACTAATTTACTATTTGGTATAAAATGTTCTAAATTTTGTACATTTTTAATACGAAATCCCAATTTAGCTGGGTTTGGATTATTGGCTAGCAGACCAGCAATGCCGGCTGGGAATGATAACATCATATCTCCTGATATTTTTACTTGACAACGTGATTCATCACTGCCCCTGTACATGCAGAAATATTAAAATTAAATATTACTTGTACACTTTACGTATATATAATTTTTGAATTGAATTTACCTAAAATAAGCATGAATAATTTCGTGAAAGGCTACTGCTAGCGGTATTGTGTCTGAGATACCTATTGTAAGGGGTGAAGGCCCTCGAGAAGAACTAATGCCACCAATGGCTGTACGGAATTCCAAAGACCCTATACTATCGGTGCGGTTAATAGGATTAATTGGTGCTGGACTAATACGACCTCTAGCACCAGCTAACATTTCAGAACGTCTTGAAGGCGGTCTTGGTATGGCAATACCACCTGTAGCAGAAGTTGGTGTTGGTATTTGTCGGCCTTGACTTTTGTTAAGATTGGCCGACGGTGGAGCAGATGAGCTTACGTCACCCAATTCAGAAAAGATATCACCCAAATCAGCATATCTATAAAAATGTTGATACATATACATAATATTAATTTATGCCAAATTTTAGTAAACATACTTTGAGTTATTCGACATAGACAATGTTGGACTTTGTAGAGGCGCATATGGGTGTACCGCTGCAGTTGGCGTGGAAGCGTTTGAAATTTCGGGAGATTGCTGACGTGATGTTAATCTAGATTGTTGTTGCAACTGCTGACTGTGCTGCTTTAAAGATAATTTTAATAAAATGTAATTATCTAGTTATTTTATACTTTGATATTTATGAGTCGGTTTATATTCCTTTTATATTTATATACGCATATTGAATAAAATGGACACATACCGTAAATATTCCTGTTGGCGATAACGAAATGTTCTCAACAGTAGCTCTTAATTCGTCCACGCTAGCTGACATGGGTGCCTGACCATTGTTCAACGGTTTTATTTTCACATGTATACGCTTTTCAGGTCTGTCGTTGTCTGAATCCGAGTCAGAATCAGAATAGAAGCTACCAGCTTAAGCAGTTAAATATAAAACTTTAAAATACAAAAGTTTTAACAGATATTCTCGATAATTAATTACCATTTTCCTTATTTTCATCCCATGCAACCTCTTTAGGAGGCTGAAGACTATACCCATCTTCATCAACTTCATTGCTACTAAGCTGTTGTCCAACTGTGGATGTAGAGTTATTGCTTTTATTAGTGTGACTGGAGTCATTTGTTTCAGTTGTTTTAATATCAGCTAATCCAGATGCCGCAGTCACATCAGGCACATTGAGCACACTCGAAGTCAAGACCCCACCCGAATCCATTCCGGTTCCAACTAACTTCGCAGTTATGGCTAATAGTCCAGAATTGCTTGAGCTAGTATTTTGTTGCTTAATTTTCAGAGTATCTTCGTGTTCGTTACAGCTGGTGGTTCCCCCGCGGTCCACACTTAAAGTATTCAATATACATATTTACATCATAAGATCTTAAATTTATTAATTCATCAGAATTTTCTAACAAGTTAATAACAAGTATTGCGGTTCACAACTCAACTCAGTTTGGTTTACTGAAACCAACTTCCACATGACCAAACTGATTTTTGGTATTGTGGTACACAGTTTTTAGTTGAAATTGTTGTGGCATTGCCAACTTCAAATACAGACAAAAAAAATTCAAATTCATGTTAAAATTGTATTCAACAAAATAAAAAAAAAGTGTTTTTTTTTAGAATTTAAAACATGCAAAATGAATATATTTGTTTACTTATTATATGAAAATGAAAGCCAAACGCCAACGTAGATGCGCTACGTATAAAAAGTACAATTTGTGGTAAGCCCTTCTTGTGGTATTTAGTGTTGGTGTGACACGGTGCATCTGTGCACCGCTGAAAGTGTGGACTCATCTAGATGTATTGGTTCAGGTTGGCATGTTTGTACTCCGTTTAATGAAACAGGGGCGTCCTTATTAGGCGAAGGAAAGTGTTCATTAAGTACTTGGACAAATGGTGTACATGCACTTCTTGAAAAGGGCCGGCCCATAGTGTTGCTTGAACATTCCGCTTATTTTCCGCATTTTTTCCTTACGCTTGCTTTGTAACGAATAGAAACCTAAATAAAATAAATTTTAATAAAAAGTGATTCGTACATACTTACGCACTGTAATTCTGTAGAAGTTTTAGTTGATGGTCCTAAACTGTCTAGTTTTATATAATATTTTATTTATTTACTATTATTATTTCTTTAACTATGTTATGAGCCTGCAATCCAAATTACAGACTTGTGCGAAAAAAAAAAAATAAAACAAAATTGCCTTTGTTTTACACCAAAACTTTATTCAACTGTTTTCTCAACTTTCCTACAATCGAATGAACAAAAATTCAAAATTCTAAATATTTTAATAAGAAATAAGGACAAAAAAAACTTCATTATTGATACAGTTATCAATATAAATGTTAAGGTAAAAAATCTTTGATATGTACATCCATAACATTTTTTTTTATAACAATATTAAACTTTTAACAAAAAAAAAAAAAAAAAAAAAAAAACGTTTAAAGCGCATACGCATGTATGTACGCATATGTATGTATTAATAAGAACAAACAAATTAGTAAAATTTTAATTTCAATTACATATACAGCAAATGCTTCAAATAGATCTACACGGATTTCTTTCCATAATAATAAATTTTGCCTTGGTTGTGATTTTTATTGATCTATAAATATATTTATTAAATGCTTAAAAATTATAATATTAGGCATTCAAATTTGTATATTTACCGTTTTCTTTTATTTTCCTATAAAACTGAAACTGTGTATTTATAAAGATTTTTTCGACCAAACTAAGACAAAGTTGTAAACCACAATACCACATAAAAAAAGTCAACTCAACCAAAATATTAGTTGAGTTGAGAATGGCAATGCCAATTTGTTAAACACAAACAAATTTTTATAAAAGTTGTGAGCCGCAATAGGACCATTTATTTAGTTATACTTCGTTAAAAAGTTTTGGTAATTATCTACTTATACATACATATATAATTAGGGGATTCACAGAACAGTCAAATGTTTTACAAAAATTAACACTCGAAAATACACTGTAATACTGAGTAAAACGACTTGCCAAAAATTGACATCAAATGAAAAAGTACACAGTAAAAAAGTCTTTATTTTACGAGTTTTTTGTTAGAAGCACACAACAATTATTTAAACCGATCATAAAATAATATGACTATGACTGATAGGACAACGGTGTGAATCCCCCAAAATATTAATAAGGGTTATGTTTACATTTATGTGTGTACCAGAGAACTAAAAAGAAAAGCATTTTTTTTGATTCTGCATGATTAGAAATTTTTATGCATAATCAATCAAACCACATAAACGAATAATTTTATTAAAAATCGTGCACAACATTTGGTTAAATCATGTCCGACACCTGATTAAAAACTGTTGTTCGACTTTATTGAATCTAAAAAGCAAACATTCAAAAACACTAATATGAAAAAAAGTCAACTCGTCCAAAAAAAATTTGTATGAAAAACACCCAATAATTTTAGTAGTTTTCATATAAAACTTCCAGACGGGTTGGTAGCTTGTGTTATAAAAACAGCACATAAATTAACGATTATGCTTAGTAAAATAATTTTGTATTGTGTATTTATATTGAATATGGCTGTCCTATATTTGAATTTTGCTTTTTAGTTTCAATCGTGTGGAACAGCATAAAAAATGTTTCGATTTATGTGCTGGTTTTATAACACAGGCGATTTCCAGACGACTTGAGCGCATGCGTTATAAAAACAGTATATTAATCAAAAGTTATGGACAACATCGTCATACAATCATTTTGAATGTTTGATCGTTTGAGTAAAAGCAATACAATTTTTTGTGCTTTCATTAAATTACATACACCGGTTTCAACTCTCTGGTATGTACAAACACATATGTACTGGTATTATTATACTTACCTCTGAGTTCGTTCTTCCTTAATGTTATCTGCCAATTCGCCATCTTTCTTCTTTTTTGATTTTTTAGTTTTCGTTTTATCGCGTCGACTTCGCAGTATGCCTGACACTAATATAGAGAGAATTATAAGCTTTTAACATAATTGTTTTTCCAAATATTGTAAATACATATGTACATGCTAAGTTTATTAAAAATTAGTAAAATAATTTGAATGCGTAATTAGAAAGCAAAATAGAAAAATACATAGTTGAAACTCAAACACCAACTTAAAATATAGAAAATACATTCCCTCTACAGGTAACTGTAAAAAATTTTAAAACTTTTCTATGATTTTGAAAATAAAGCACCACGTACTTTTACCGTTTTATTTCAATATATAAAAAATAACTTAGTTTCAATCAACACAAGATCATACCCTGAGAATTTGAAGAGAAAATATTTAAAAGAGATGTAGTCCGACGCTGACTTGTTCCCAAAGTCGCGGCAGGTGTTGATGAATAAGAATTGTTGTTTGCTGTATTTTGTGGTGAAAAAAGTTGATGATTTGTAGTACTTATTGTAGATCCCGAACGATCAGAGAATTTTTTAGTGCTTAATACAGGAGCTGATATATTTGGTGATGTAGCTGTAGCATTTGTTGTTAAAATTGCATGTTCTAACTGTGAATTCGCTGCTATTTACAAGTACATATGGGAGGAAGTTGTTGAAACGAATTATTTAAATATTATTGGTTGGAAAAATGTGAAATATCATAGTTAATTATTTGTTTTTTTTTTTCTATATTTTTGTGAATAATTTTTGTTTTTAAGATGTTATTAATTATTGATCTATGACCACTGAAACTCAAACTAATGAACGTAAGTATGTAGCACTGGTATGTATGTATACAGAAATAATAAATAAATATTAATTTGAATATGAACTGTTATTTTTGAAAGTGGTATAAATCCACTTAAAACAATAATTAGTAGTATTTTTGGTAAGATATAGACATCATGTACGATGTTTTTATCAAGTAAAAGAACGAATTTCGCTATTAAATGTTATGGCAAAAAATTTTTTTTGAAAGTAGAATAAGTCCATTCCTTAAACGTAATTATAATTAAAACGATTTTCTTATTATTATGTCTTCAGTATTCACTGCGCTTTAGCTGATATTAAATACTTAGCTGGTGCTAGTGTATTATATTCATTTAATCTAGCGAAAGGCAAATATCCGCAGGGTTACACTTCTGGTTTTATTATTTAGATAAAAAAAATTGCCGTTTAGACATTTAAGAAAGAAGTTGTTTGATAAAACTGCCGATACCCAAACAAAGAAACTACAAATAATTCGGAATAAAAATACCTTATCTTCCTACCTCACTGATCTATTGTACAGAACCAACAACTAATTAATGTTTAATACATTTGCAAGGAAACCGACTCTCTCGGTTGTCTGAATAAGAGGTTCTTTTGCTGGGGTTCTTTTGCTTTGAAAGAATCTAATTAGTGTTTGTCTTAAAAAACTTTCTTATTCTGCTTAAGTTTGTTATATTGTTTTTTTGGAAAAACAATTTTTCCTTAACTTTCTGATATTTGCTGCATTTCCGTAATCTACTTTGGGAGCTCGCGTCCAACGAGTCAACGCGTTAAAACAATGCATTTATATAAAGCAAGCTACATAATCACGTGTGACCCAAAAAGTTAATTCACGCGTTATAAGTAAACAATCTGTGTTTACATCCAATTTTATAATATTTGAAAAATAAAATAAATAGAGAAAAAATTAAAAAAAAAAGTTTTGTGTTCAAAAGCCAGCCTTGAATACAAAAATAAAAGGCGTTGTATGTAACTCATCGCTTTAAAAAGTTCAAGTAGTCTGAAACGCGTTGCGAGTGAACTTTATTCAAACTGTTCTCATATACAAAATTTGGGCAAGTGAGGGAGAATTTGAAAGAGTAATATTCTTCTTCTTCTTGCCCGATACAGCTCGCAAAATTTTTTTCGGACTGATTTGGCAAGATTCTAAAACAATCAGCTGTTACGAAAAGTAAATAATCAAAATGTAAAAAAAAAACTTACTTATATAAAAATATTATTAAAAGATGTAAGTAAATGCCAATTTTTCATTTTTGAATAATAATAATTTTAATTTTGTTGCCTCCTTTTATCCTGTCTTGTATTAAAATTTCCAAACCTTAACGTTTTTGGGCTAAAAATTTTAAATCTCCAATAAAAAAAAGTATAATAGTGTGAAAGCAATAAATCAAAAATACAGATAGCATTTTCAAAGTCGTATGGCTCCCACCAATTTTTGGAAAATTGTATACACGTTTGTATCACAGCTGCATTTTTGCATAAATACATTTGGTCTCTAACTGAGAGTTATTTCTCTTTACTCTCATTTGCACGAACTTTACCCAAAAAGTACGTGAACGGACAGCTATTATTTTTAGATTCTAATGCTGTAGTACTATTTAGTAAAATTTCATAAACATGTATTACAAAAATAAATCGTTAATAGAAAATTATAATAAATACAGAAAAATTTAAATTAACCCAAAATAACGGTTTGGTGGAGCAATCATTTTCTGATAAATTTGTGTCGCCAACATGGAATACTGTAAGTTGTTAATATAAAATGTTATAGCCATATTTCAGAAAAGCAATAAGACATATTCTTATCTCGTTTCTATAACTCTCGCATCGAGAACATTTTAACAAGAAGCAATAGAATTGAACAAAAAGCAATAAGAATTGAAACAAAACGTCATTTATTACAGACAAGTGTTTCTGTAATTTTACTTTGTGAGAACCAATTGTCATTTTAGTGATTTTATCGTACTTTATTGGAAAAATGCGACTAAAAGTGTTTCTCTAACAAAATTCTGCGAAAAAAGTCTCACTAAAACTGTTTAAATATCTCACATTTTAAAATGTATGAGAGAGGGGTTTAAAATAGTGACAAAATGAAAATTAATAAATTTAAATCGTTTTAATAAATAAATTACATAAAATAAATGTAGTGGAATAATTTTTGTAGTTAAATATAGACATTTTATGTGTATTCTTTGTTAATAATTTTTACAAAGGTGATGTCACCGCACCACTTTGAAATACTCGTATTTTTATTCAAAGTTTATACTAACAAAATTTCATACAAACAAAACTGTTATGTAGAATTATATTCATCTTACGTAAGCTGTGTTAGTTTACTCCACATTGGGATCCCAATTTACCCAAAAAGCGTTCGTTTACTGCAATTTTGTGTAAATGAGAGCAGCAGTGTGAGAGAATTATGCTTCTTTAAAAAATAAATCAAAGTAAACAAAGTGCAAATTGTAATATAAATTTACAAATTTTTGAAGTTTTCTGGCTGAATATGTCAAACTTGATATCGCTTATGTTAAAACTGCTACCGACACTACCTCATATTTTATTTTTTGTAAGTATTTGGCATTTTTTTCTGGATTAAAAAATTGGTTTTTTGCGTTCGTTTACTTTTAGGTATTTTTGTGGGTTTTTTAGAGTAATCTTATCTTACTCTCATTTTACCGAACTTTACCCAAAAAGTACTCGAACAAAGCTATAAATTCCTCTTTTTGTTGCCACTCTATTGTATTTGACAATTGAATCATTGGAAAATTTTAATGAAGACGTAACAGCTTTGCGTTCTCACATTAAACTACAGAAACACTTTTTTGCTCACAAATCGAGAAACGATGGAATTTTTTGTTTCACACTTTTTGATTTGAGAAGTTCTCGCATATAGTCCCCATTTACATTATGGACATTTCTGTCCGAACAGACGAAGTTTGTAGGCGAGGGGCCAAATACACAAGGTGTGTAGTACTAGACATTTCTTTGTCTCTCTTTTCAACTTTTCGTAATAATCGTCTTGGTGCTTCATTTCATTTTTGTACACTCTATTAATTTGCCTATATTTTTATAGAAATTAATTTTTAAAATGTATTTATTTAATTTAATTTGGTTTGCTTCAAAAGTTCTTTTTTAATTAATTTTAATGCAAATCAATTAAGCACGTCACGAAAATAAATAAATGGAAAGAAGAATTGAACAAATTTCTATCTGGACATTAATGTCCGAAATGTAAACGGTTTAGGAAAGAACAAAAGAGAATTGAAAAAATGTCCGGCAAGAAATGCCCATAGTGTAAATGGAGACATAGTTACAGAAACTAGCTTAATAGTGTTTTTAGACTAGAGCACATTTAACATCTACCATCCATTCGGCGAGATGCCAACATTGTAATTAAATAAAAAAATATATGGATTGATGACATTCATCTAAACTTTTGCTGAATACTAAAAATTAGTTGAAACACTTTTCTCTCTACATCGAAACCGAGTCACATGTTTAGCTAAATACTAGAAAATGATTTATTTGACCGTTATGATTGAGTGATATGTTTTTAAATTTAAATTACCAAAAGAAAAGGTAAAAAATAGATCAGTTTGTTAACAAAAAGTTGGTGTTTTGAGTGTATAATATGAACGTTAGTACTAAACTTCAAAATTATCTATAAATAATATTAACTAATAGTAATAATAGTAGTTAAACCAAAATCATAAATTCATATACATATCAGAGAAAGGATTGGGTGTCTTATTTTTTTGCCTTTGAATCCAATCATAAAATTGACAAATTTTTTTGAAAAAATACACGAACAAAATTTAAAAAGTGCATTTCTTTTCTATTAAATAACACAGTGATACAAAAAAGAATGATGTGCAAATACCTGTCGAGTATAAGCAGAAACTGTTTGTAGAATTTGCCGAACACCTCCAAAGCCTTGAATTACGGGTAAAAACCGGGTTTTCGTACCTCTATGTACTTTAAACCAGTAACTTAGGCCCCCATTAGGTTCACAACACAAAAATGTTGTGTTGTCTCTCTTACAACACAACATTAATTGATTATCGTTCACAACATCTAATTGTTGTGTATGTCACACAATTAATAGTTTTTTTTTCTTAAAAATCGTGCATGCAAAAAACTGTGAAGTTGAAAGAAATCAACATTTAAAAAAAATAAAAACGAAGTGCATTAAAATAAATCTATTCTGTTAAAGTTAAATAAAACATGGAGATTAACGTGTTTCTATGTTTTCGATAATGAGTACACAGAAAACAGACATGGCACTAGTTCGCAAAAAATTCAGAACAGTTCCAACCCATCAGAACTGCTAAATACAATGTTAGCAAACATTTTTTGGAATTAAATTATTTAAATTGTTCCACATAAACAAGGATGGTTTTGCTGGTGAAACAGACTAATTTTTCAAAACCATCAATCCGGAGTTTGTTTTTTTTGCTGATTGTAGTTATAAGGATATGATGCAGTTTCTCAGCCAACTGTTGAATTTTAAATAAAATAATAAAAATTTATTAGTTAGTTTTATTTGACCTTTTTCTTTTTAATTAAAATGGCTATTTTGTTAAGCTTGAGGTCTTATTTTTCAAAAATTTATTTTTATATCGATATTTCGCTCCAATTTTTGTAGCTTCTTCAGGATATAATTATTATTTCTTTTCAAATCCCTGTATGACATCATTTAATATTATTTAGTGTGCTCTCCTTAATTATTTATGAGTTAGTTTTATTTGACCTTTTTCTTTTTAATTAAAATATAAAATCTTGAAAAAAATCCACTAAAAATACCTTCCTTACAATTTAATTAAAAATTGTTCTGCATTTTTATTTTTAAAACGACAAAAAAAAACTAATCGCAACAAGGAGACAACACCTAAAAACCAGTTGTCTATTTTTATATGTTTTAACAACACATAAGACAACATGTTGTGAACGGTAATCCCCGAAAATTTAGATACGCAAATGAAAAGACAACATAACAGATAAATGTTGTAAACACAACACCAAAATAGTTAAGTATTGTGAACTATAATCGGGGGGTTAGTTGAATATCAACCGATTTTAAGTTTCTCAGCGTTTTAGAAAGAAAACATTGAGGCCGTTTGAGCAAAGTAGAAAAATGGCGAAGAAAATTAAAAAAATTTGCTTGGTGAAGAAATACGCACAGACTTCTTAAGTCTTAAGATCACAGATGGGTATGGTGAAATGGGCTACAATATGTCCATAAATATGCATTTCCTTCACCCACATTTGGACTTCTTCCCAGACAACCTGGGCCAGTTCAGCGATGAACAAGGCGGATATTTTCACCAAGAAATGGTTGCAAAAATTAAATAAAAATGATTTCAGAATATCGTTTGTCACTGCGATATGACACTGATGATGCTGAGTTAAAAAAAAAACGGCCAAACTAAAGATTTTGATTGAAATGGCCAAAAAAAAATTATTTCTGGAAAAATTTCATTAAAAAATAAAAACTCAATAAGTTTTTAACGGATTTAAGAAAAAAAAAAGGTGGGTTTTACCAATAAAAAAACAAATTTTGAAAATAAATTAAAAATTATACGGTTCCTTTATAAAATGGCGAAAAAATTAAAAAAAAAATGTGTTTGGTTGAGAAATACGCACAGATTTCTCAAGTTTACTTAAATGATATACCATTTGACCGGCGTAAATGGTTTCATTCTAAAACCGCTGAGAAATTTTAAATCGGTTGATATTCAACTAAGTTACTGGTTTATAAGTACATGAAAGTATGAAAATCCGGGTTTTTACCTGTAATTCAAGATTTTTGAGGTGTTTGGGAAAATTTTAAAAACAGATTCTTGTACTCGACAGCACTTACCAGAGAAATAATATCACTTCCCAGGTATTTTTTGTCGCACAGTGTAATTGGTCAAAACACCCGTGTAGTTAACGAATACATAACGAATGGTATGAATAGTTATAATGTTATTTGAATAATATTAAAAATTATTTTCCTTAAAACATACACACACTCAAAGCGAATTCATTACAAAGTGTAGTCGCCTTAGTAGGCGGGAACCATCTGTTTTTTCGTAATTTCAAAAACAATTTCTTTTTTTCTTGGCCAAATTTTATTTTAACTATATTTTTATATTTATGCCCTATAAGTTCTGTTGTATATTTTTATATATGTACTAAAGGGCTGCACACACCCCTTTGAAATACACAAGACACTACTGTACACTATAACAAAGTACAGTTTATAGTGTCGTTTTTATACATAGTAGAACAAAAAGTTGTGTGCAAAAATTAAGCACGATTTGAAAATTTTTTTTACATTTGTTTTGTATAGAACTAGAAATTCAATAAATTTAATTCATTCATTCTCAGCAGTGAATTTTGGATGACCAGAACTTGAAACAGGAACAGCAATATGACTTACAATAGCTAACTGTATTATAGTGATTATTAAAGTAAATGTATGGAAAAAAATAAAGAGTAAGATAAGAATAGTTCATTGTGAATTGATTTGTTGTCATTATTGCTGGTGTTGTTTCTTCAGCAAATCCTCCTAGATATGTGGCTTGCTATGTTGTCCAAGGCACATAATTGCCTATAACTTGATGCTACTGTAGAAAATTCGCTAAGTTACATATTAAGACAATTTGTTAAAACAACTGCTAATAAGCAGTTGTAATTGTTTTTTAAGTTTTTGTCAACCGCATTAGATTAGGGTTGTAAACAGTTGTCGGGTGACCGTCATTCTCCATCATCGCTGTATCGAATTTGGTATATGCATCGTGAGAGCACCGGAACTTCTTTCATTAATAGAAGGAAAACAGATTGGGAATTTCAAGGAAATATCCTTAGCCAGATTCTCGCCAAGCTTCAACTACTAAACGAAGTTGGTGATATTATCTACAAGCTGAGAAATTATAACTAGTTGCGTTCGTGCGATTACGTGCGGCTCATGAATGGAACTATAGATCCTCATGGACATTCGGACATTATTGGTACTTGGAGCGAAATCCCTGATCCCATTGACTACGTCACTCAAAGATCTTTCCTACAGAGGACTTTGGATTCATGCTTTGGTATGAAACTAAAAATGTCGGTGAGATCTCTCTAAGAGAGCATCTGGAGTCTTCACCTATAACTTTATGAATAGCTCTGGATTTAATAGGAAGTCTATATTGAGGAGTCTGAGTCTATGCAGCATACTAGAAGCTGAATTGATGGCAATAAGAAAATCAGCAGACTGGCTGTGGTGCTTTGAAATATATGGCAAGAATATCCGCATTTCAACTGACAGTCGAACTGTAATTAGGTTCTTGGTGGGTGTCCATTCGACATTCGATCTATTCTGAGAATATCGGGCATCCTTAAATAGGAATGCGGGACATTCGGTGAACAGCCTTATCTGTATGCGTGAACATGGGACTATCGTGCAGAACTGTAGGGCGGTTAACCTGGCAAGGAAAGGGTCTAGACTATCAGAGCAGCATACCGACACGCCATCCATCCATTTCTCGGTCTGTTAACTGTAGATGGAGAGTATATTTCTGCGAAGAGCACAGGCCTAATGGAAGGAAAAATGGGCATGCAGTACAGCAAGGATGATCCCAGAGAACCTGTTGAGAAGTGTGGTGGCAGTAGCAACAGGCTACTATAGTTTTGGTAACCATAAGAATGGGGTTGCCATCAAATAACTGAAGTTATCAAGACCAGAAAGAGGAGGGAACTGTGGAACACATTCCCTGTCATTGCCCTTCCCTATAGGAGCGGCGAAAGCTCTACCTCGGCGAGAGCTACTTGCAGGATCACTCTGCGATGTCGAATATAGAGGTCAGCATGCTATATTACTTCATTAGAAGTAGCAATTGGTTTAAGCAACGGGCTTATCTTTTCTTAGTATCCCTTCACTTCCTTTCACTCTTCTATATCTATCGCTCTCCTTCTCTATTTTCCTCATATTTATACAGGTATAACAAAGGGATCACGTCAGAGGATTCAAGAGAGGCCCCTTTTTTTATTGGGGCCCCTTTTCAACCTAACCTAACTTAACTTGTAATTCATTATGCCAAAATACAAAATTTTAGCTGAAGCAGAGTTGAGTTGTATTTTTAAAATAAATTTAAAAAAGTAAAAAATAAGTAAGATAAATAATATAAAACAAAAAGTGAAAGAATGTGAAAATATATAGAAATGTATTAGTGTAAAAATTATGCGAACGTGTACTGTTTTTAGACAATAAGTTCAAAAAAATTGTTTTTGTAGGGATGCATCTACCTTGCATAAATTCGCCTTGGTTTGAATTGTTTTAATTTTTTTACAAGCATGTAAAAGACAATCATAAAAATTGTGAATTTATGGTAAACAATTTTTGTTATTATAATATTTTTGAATAAAAGTATGGCAAAAGCAGTGAATATATGAATGCAAACTAAAAACGAAAATATTCATTCCTTTGTCTGACACATATGTACATTCACTACACAAATTATTAATTGATAAATTTTCTATTTACAAAATAAAATTGTAGACCTGTAATGAAATGTCATGGAAGCTAAGAGTATTTTTTTTGTTTAACTGTTGCCGTTGGTACATACATACATATTCAATTTTAAAGTTTTTATAATTAAAAAAAGGTTTTATTTTTACATCGTATTGGAAAAGGCTTTAAGTCGGATGAAAAGGATAGAGGATATAGTAATAGTGTTTAAGCAGTTGTCAAAAATGAACCTTGATTATTATCCTGCAGTGATGGAAGCTCTGAGTTAAGGGAATTTTTGTTGATGGTTGTGGTAGTTGTGCCATAGGTGGTGGTGGTACTAGTAGTGTTATTTGTAGCATTTATATTGACTGATAGTGAACTTGTGATACAATGACTATCCATACCGAAATTTCCACTACCACTTGTGGCAGACGTAGATATTCCGGTATTTGCTTGCTGTAACGTTTGTTTGCTGGGATTATTCGATGAGAACCAACTGCGGAAATTACTTTTTACAGTACTGGTAGTTGCTGTTGATGTTGATGTTATTTCAGGTGATATTGGCCGTGAAGCGGTAGTTTTCGTGCTATTTATTTCCAAGGCTGAATCGTCAGCATTTATAATACTATCACTACCACTAGCAACACTACCCACAGATGCAGCTTCAGCCCCGCGCAAATCCATTGAAATATTTCCACCACGATTGATGTTTGTAGCTGAATTTGAATTTGTAGCAACTGGAGGTTGATTCAGTCGAATATTTGAAGTGGCTGATATTTGTTGATTTATAGATAATGGAATGAATTCAAGTTCTGGCATTTCTAAAATTTGTTTATATTAAAAACAAACACAAAAAATTATAATAATAAATTAGGATTTTTTGACAAGGGAAATACAAAATCTTTTACCGGGTTTCTCCAAGCCTGTATATTTATTTAAAACAAATTGTTCCAGCAATTTGTCTACAGTCATGTCTAAAAATTGACGTTTAAAATCGGAATGTACCTAAAAATATTATATACATAATATATTAATTATATGGAGGGCAAATCCTTGTAAAAATCTAACAAAAGTATAAAATAAAAATGTTATTTTATAAAAGAAAATATTTTGTAATGCTTTTATATCAACGATATCTTTGCAAGTTTTTAAAATTTGCTATCTATTGACAACTAGTGTAAAAAAAACTTCCTTGAATATCCGTTTAAAAATAGAATTCTAATTATTAGGGGGACTCACTCACGACACTGCTTGCAAACAGTGCAAAAATGCTTCGGTTTGCTCAACACAACAACAAACATATAGAATTGATAGATAAGGTAAAGTGCCTGATTTTTTCGGGGGCTTTGTGATCTGGTAGCATTGATTGTGGTGTTTATAAAGCAAAAACTTAGGGAAATTTAAAAAGACTACTCACAACCTAGTTCAATGTGCTTAGCATATTTGAAAAATGCAAATTTGCACAAATATAAAAAAACCCAAGCCAAGTGGCTAACAGACTATCAAATTTCAATGTCAATTATGTGTTTTTAAAAATGGACGTCACACGTATACGTTGTGAGAAGCAATAGGTTTTTATTGCTACTAGGGCGGTTCAATAAGTCCGTGACTTTTCGAGCTTCGATCGTAGTTATATGAGCAAGTGTCGTCATTTACTTTGCGTTTAACAGCTGTTCAAAACATACAACCTCGGTATTTTTCTACAAATGGAAAAAAGTGAATTTCGAGTGCTCATTAAACAATATTTTTTGGGAAAATAACCATCAATCAAACCAAGGAAAAGCTTGATAAATAATATGGGGACTCTGCACCATCGATTTATTTCAATGGTATAAAGGTGGTTTACCAACTTTCGTTGTGGTCGCACAAGTACAAATGACGCTGAACGTTCTGGACGGCCAATTGAGATCAGTACACCCGAAAATGTCGAAAAAATAGAAGAGTAAAAGTGCCATAGGCATTTCATATGGCAATGTGGTTTCGATTTTAAGTGATCAGCTGGGTTTAAGAAAGTTGTTTGCAAGATGGGTGCCGTGTTTGCTCTCAATTGGCCATAAACGTGACGTGTGCAGTCTCAATGGCAAAACTCTATGAATTGGGCTACGAATTGGTACCTCATCCACCATATTCTCCGGATTTAGCCCCCAGTCACTACTTCCTATTTCCAAACCTAAGGAAATGGCTCGGTGGAAAGATATTTAGCTCCAAAACTAAAGAAACGTTGTATTGAGTTAAAAGGAGATTATGTTGAAAAATAAATTTTTGTTTTGCAAAAAAAACTGTACCAATGCAAGAGCAATAACATTTTTTGTGACGGTATACGGAATGATAAACTTATACATAATTAGAGTGCAATTTTAGTAAACAACATTCGAAACCAAAGTAGTTATCGTTATCAAAACAAATTACTTTTTTAAGGAGCACGGTCAACAAAAAGTTTTGAAAAATTGCAGTTTTATTTATTTTTAGGGTTTATAAGTTTATATTTACATACATACATATATCACTAAATAAAACATGTATTATTAAAGGATTATTCGTGCACAATTGCTGCCTAAGAAGCTCATCCTATACTTTTTATTTTTAGTATTTCCCAAGCAATTGTGTATAAAAAATACGATTCGATAGATATCGTATGAGATGATTTGCTTACTCGACACGTATCGAAATATTATTCGATACAATAGTCCACTCGCTATAGAATGCGGTGATTAGACCCATGAAGTGTAACTACCTCTATTTTTTTTTTTTTTTTCTGAGTGGAATTTTTGTGTATTTTGTCTAAAATATAAAACAGACAAAAAAAGTTGTATCAGAAATAAGTCATGTTGTATGCAAAAAATCAAAACAATCGGTAAACATGAGAAAAATCATAATAAAAACCGAAGTTTTAGATTTTTTTATGAAAATTTTTGAGCTGTATACGTGCGTAATGTTTGTGTACACGAAACCAATCAGTCGGTCGTATACAAACGTGTGTATGTAAGTGTGATTTTTAAATGTTTTTTGTCTAAAAGAAATATGAATACAGAATATTGAAAGATAGTTTTTGCTTTGGTTTAAAAAAATGTTTACAAACATTTTCATTAAATATTTAGTTTAGGATTAACACAAAAATAGGTACTCAAAGAACATTATTTTAAACAATATTTGCCATTTCATTAAAAGTTTAAAAACAAATCTTTTTGTTAAATATTTTAGAAAAATGTGCAAAATTAAGAATATCAATATTTGGCCACTACAGTGAAGACTCGGCACAACCGAATTTAACTTTTTTATATCAGTTTTATTTGTATTTTTTAAATCTATGATATAAGCTCTCTAATTCAGTTTTCATTTATTTGGAAACAAAAACTTACGGAGCTTGGTCAGGCTGTGGTGGTTCAAACGTGAATAAAAATTTTTGTAGAGCAACTGCTGCCCCCCACTCCTCTCCCCATACACATAAAAAAGCAATGGTTTCTATTCAAAAAAAAGTTCAAAAATGCCTGAGCAGGACACCTGACTGGTGTCGTGTCCTCTAAGGGTTATTAACAAAAAATATTAAAAAGGGTAAAGAAAGATAGAAAAAAGTAAACTTTTTCGCCAATTTACCATTTTAGAGCCACTAGACGTAGTTTTTAGGGATAGTCTGTTCTACACTTTTTTTCTCCTAGTGTATAGCTACAATTAATTATGCCGAATACAGAAAAAACAAAACTCAAATTGGTTTGCGAGATATAGATATAAGAAAAATTGCATTTTCTTAGGAAAAACCCATGTTTATGCAACCATAATAACATTCAAACGCCAATATGGGATTTTTTTTACTTTCGAGAAATTCCAGACATAACGATGAAAATGTTACACTGAGTAGTTGGCCGTTTCACTGCAAAAGGTTCTTAAAAATTTATTTTACTATTTAACAAGAATGGCCTAATTCAAAATATAAGATTCGCCACTGCCAAATTTTACTTTTTTAATATTTCCTCCGTGACAAAATTTATAAAATATATGGATTTGTAATTTAATTTTTATTACCTGCCCGACCATGTCATGGTTATTCTGCAACAGTTCCAAATACGTGGAAAGAAATTCTTTCATTTGACGTAGATGCATTTCTTCAATTTCTTGGAATCGCTAGAAGAGAAAAAAATATATTCGCGCAGGTATTATAGAAATTGTTATGTAGGCATGGCTTTCAATAAATAAAAATAGAAATAAATAAGTATGTTTCATTCAATAACTTTTGTTTAACTTTATTCTTACATTAGTATACTTTTATATTTCTTTTCTAAGCTATCCAGATTAAATGGGAGGTTTGTGCTTGAAAAACAAAACTCCTTACAAGAGTTTTATTTTCTGACGGCAAAATAAAACTCTTAAACAGTTTTATCTGAGATTTTTTTTTATGGTAAAAAAACGATTGTTTAATTGGTTTTTCTTTTATTAACTCTCAAAATAATTGTTATACAATAATTTTTTGATTTCGATAACTGTAATTTGCGGTCCCTGATTTTTTTCAAACAATCGTTTATTCTTGATTAAAAATTGGTTTTCTTGATTTGAAACTTTTCAACCGTGTAATACTATGTGATTGGTGTTCGGCTCAGAGCATCTAAATGACACATTTTATTACCTGCTCAATGTATAAATTTGTAAAAATTGTTTCACAATCGAGTACATCCGAAATCTTTGACAACAGCAATTCAGCATCAAACCGTGAACCATCAATCGTAATAGGAAAAATTAATTTTACTGCAGAAATATAGCAAGCCTGCATTTCTCACATTTCATTATCGAAAACGCAAATCATTTATTTGTTTCTTGGTTCTGTTTTTTTACAATTCTTAGCAATTAGAACACAATTAAAACATAGGACCCTTTCCTACTATTTCATTTATTTCATATTTCTTTGTTTTGTTGTATTTCGAACTATTACCAGTTACGTTTTTATTATGATGATAGTCTGGAGTAAATTAGTACATGCCAAAAAAATTATTACACTGAGAATTTTACCAAAGTTTTCTTTAAATATACCATTTTATTTTATTATTGAAGTCACCTCAACGCCTTATTGATATTATTCTGTAATAATATTCCACAATTGACTCACATCTTTTCACCCGAAAGGTCATCATTTTAATATGTACATATTGTTACGAAAAATCAATCTGTTGAATCACTGTGTTTCATTATTCATAAGAAATTGTATTTATGTATGTGTAAATATAACATTTCGGTGTTTGTGTTAATGCGTAGAATTTGATAGTGTCATGCTTGTGTGTAAGATGTGTTTTATTTATATCTGTGTTCGTGTATAAGTTTTATGATAGCTGACATGTTCTACAATTTGCCAGATTAAAAATTTTTATTTACCATTTCTGTGCTATAAAGGTTGTTTTTTATAGACGTATAGAACTTTAAATTGCAATAAAACAACGATGAATTATTCGATTGGCATGAATTTTATTTATCCGAAAGATAATCTTGTGGCATTACATTTTAAATATGATTTCTGGCATATCGCCGCCACGGCTGGCTCGGATGTAGTCCAATTTGGACGTCCAATTTTCTATGACTTTTTCCAACATTTGTGTCTTCCAAATGGTCAAGCGTTTGTGGCTTATCCGCATAGACCAATGACTTTACATATCCCCACAGAAAGTAGTCTATCGGTGTTAAATCACAAGATCTTGGAGGCCAATTCACAGGTCCAAAACGTGAAATTAGGCGGTCACCAAACGTGTCTTTCAATAAATCGATTGTGGCACGAGCTGTGTGACATATTGCGCCGTCTTGTTGGAACCACAGCTCCTGGACATAATAGTTGTTCAATTCAGGAATGAAAAAGTTAGTAATCATGGCTCTATACCGATCACCACTGACTGTAACGTTCTGGCCATCATCGTTTTTGAAGAAGTACGGACCAATGATTCCACCAGCCCATAAAGCGCACCAAACAGTCACTTTTTCTGGATGTAACGGTGTTTCGACATACACTTGAGGATTAGCTTCACTCCAAATGCGGCAGTTTTGTTTGTTGACGTAGCCATTCAACCAGAAGTGCGCTTCATCGCTAAACAAAATTCGCTTATGAAAATCGGGAACAACGGCAATATCGTTCGAAATAAAATTGCACTATTTGCAAGCGTTGTTCAGGCGTGAGTCTATTCATGATGAATTGCCAAACCAAACTGAGAATAAATCACTTGACACCTGTTACATCGGTCGCCATCTTGACCAGTAATGCCAACTTAAAGTTCTATACGTCTATAAAAAACACCCTTTACTTGATAGACCTAGAAGTATGCAGTAATGTCTTGATGTTTCTGACCGTTACAGTGAATCATTGTCTATTGAGGAGGCGATGATCAAGAAGGAAATACCCCAACTGATCATGGTATGGGTTCTCAATATGCTGAGTAACAGGTCTATAATCTTCATTGCGGGGGCAAGGAGATTAGTTGTCAGGTCAACCAAAGGATGGCCCCAGGGAGGCGTTTTATTGCCACTCTTATAGCTATTGGCGCTGATAGGCTACTGGAGACTCTCGGCGATCTCGGATAAGAGATTCAGGGCTTTGCGAACGATTTAGTAATCATGGTCAGGGGCAAGTTTGACTCTGTGATTGCCAATCGAATGCAAACGGTGCTTGACACCACTAACAGATGGTGTCAGGAGAGGGGAATTTCGAAAAATCCGAATAAAACCAAAGCGGTTCCCTTCACTAGAAAGAGGAAGCTAAATCTAGAGACCTTAAAATTGGGGACAGTGACTTGGTGGTGTCCGAGGAGATGAAATATCTGGGAGTAGTTCTAATTAAGACTCTTACTTGGAACGAGGATTTACTATACATAACTAGCAATGTATGGTAAAATGTGGAACCTACGACCAAAATTGGGGGCGTGGTCCTACAAAAACATCATAGTACCGCTGGTCACTTATGCTTCCTTGGTATGGTGGCCAAAAATATAACAAAAACGGACTCAGATAATCTTCAACAAGGTGCATGGAGTAGCTTTTGCTGAGTGTAACGGGGGCAATGAAGACGTGCCCTATACTAGCCTTGGGTATGATCTCTGGGCTGACTCCCCTGCATATTAGGGGAGTAGCAGCTGGTTCCGCCTTAAAGCTACCTAGTCTATCCTATCTTAAAGAGGACAATTTCAGTGGGCATGTGAAAATTCCAGAATCTGTCTGTAATTCTCCATGCCTTGCCATCTCTGGTGGCATGGATAGGATACTCACATCCTCTCGGCGTTTTGAAGTGGTCATTAATGAACACTCTGTTTGGAGGGTGAGATAATACTGGACCGAAGTTAATAATTGCCCAAAATGGAAGGTGGTAGTGCTGGTGCGGGAATTGCAGGACCACGTTTCCGTGAGGCAAGCGCAATGAAGAAAACAGCCTCCATTTTTCACGACGTAAAGCTATTTGCTACGAAGAGGCACTCAGACAGTCAAGCAGCTCTATGTGTAGTGGCAAGCTATTCCTTTTGATCAAGAATTTTTTGAGATTGCTACAAGCTTCTTAATGCTTTGGCAGAGAGGAGAAGGGTTACCTTATTGTGGGTACAGGGTCATGAAGGGCATGTGGGCAATGAAATAGCGGACTATCTAGCTAAAAAGGGCACGGATAAGCCCCTCATAGGTGACCAACAACTTCACTAGTGCTCTACTACAATGAGGAGAAACGAAATCTACTAGACTGCTGCAGGGCTGAAGTGGGCATGCTCCAGTCAAAGAGACTCATCAACCCCGAGCGCATTAGGGCAGAAATTGTTTTAAACCTCAGCAGATTTGACATAAAACTCTACGTTGAGCTACTTATGGGCCATTATAGACTTTACTACCACATGAGTAAAATCGATGTGGTACAAGACGCATGTTGTGTGTGAGGGTCCAGCGGTGGTAAGACGCAGAATGAGCTGATTAGGCAGAGGGACACTAGTACCAGGAGACCTAAGCATGATTAGTCCTACAACAATTACGAGATTCCGAAAGAGTCTCGGATTGTAGTTAGGAACTGAGCTCGACAATAGATCTTAAAAGTCGCAGTGCGATTATAGCTCGTCTTGTATTTCCTGACGATTACAACACATTCCCCAAAACCCTTTAATACTTCACCGAAATCAGAAACCACTTTAATGTAACCTGCATTTTCTACATCAAATTATTACAATAATTCTGCATTGTTACCATAAGTTCTAAGACCCCGTTGTTGCAACTTTCCGTTTAATTTCACCATTGTGAGGTTAACATACTTCTCTACAAGAAAAATAACACTCAATTGAGCTGTCATTTGATTGGCACGGTTGATATAAATATCTATCACAGCGTAGAAGAAAGTTTATATCAAGTTCTTAAAGACATTGTGAAAAATGTGATAGAAACTTTTGTGTACGTTTGATTTTGTATCTCACTCTTACACGTGGATTAAATGAATGTCAACATAAAAAATATGTAAAGTATTTAGTGAAAGAAATGAGTATGTGTCAGTTTTTTAGTTTATGTTGATATTCTTGTGAACCGCGACACATGTTACAATTATTAATAAATAAATATTTCTCTATTTTTTTAAATGTAAAAAAAACTCATTCAATAGCTTTTATTCAATTTTACACTTATTATCAATCTATCTCAATATCTCCTTTCTGTGCCAGCCCGATTAAAAAAAAATATATTAGTAGAAAATATGTTATGACATGTCCAACCAGTTATTGTTGAAAGTATTATAAGTCTACTTAAAAAAAATGAGTCAGTGGTGGTGTAATTTTAGTCTATATCTTAAAAAAATTACCTTCAACTAATGTTTTTAAAAAAGTGTCTTAAAAAGCTTTCAAAAATAACATATCTTAAATGTAAAATTTTTTGAAACGTACCTTACAAGTCTGTGTCATACGACGTTCAAACTCATTTTTAATAGGATTGTGTTTATCTAATAATACTTTATACTCTTCCTGTAGCTTGCGTAATTTCGTCTCTAATTTATCAATATCTTTTTGAGTTGAATTGTCTTTGCGAAGCTTTTCTAATTCTTGTGCTTTAGTGCTATACAAATCTCTAGCCTTTTGCACATCCGCTGTAGAATTTTGAATTGCTTTTACACACTCCAAAGTTTGCGCCTCATCTTCTTTAACAGTCTTATGCTTTTTATGTAATTCATCTGTATATTTTGTTACGTCCTTCACTAGTTCTGTGAGCTTTTGCACCATCTGCATATGCAGCGTAGACAATTTTTCTGCAGATGTTCTAAGTATTGTCCAAACTGGAGAAAATGTACTATTTAATGTTCCCGTGCTGGCTTTGTGAGCCAGTTTTGACATTAACTTTGAATTTTGTTCTTCTATACTTGATTTTTCTCGAAAAAATTCCGAAAGCTCTTTGCTGGCTTGTAATCCATATTTCATATTGTGATATAAGACATCAAAGCCATTGTTTTTCTCCCCCTGAAATAAAATTATTATTTTTTTAAGGTTTAATTAAAAAATTTTTTTTTTAAATATACACAATTATACAAACCCAAAAATAATCGTTAAAATCAACAGTCATTTTTAAATTCTCTGCTTTATTATTGATCTTATCTTCAGTGTGAAAACTTTGCTATTGTTTTTGATTATATCCAGTTAAAATTTTTAATTGACTTGTGTATAATAGTTACAGAAAGACTTTCATTTTAATTGTCCTTCAAATAGATAAAGAAAAGTATTAAGTAAATTTTAAATCACAAAAAATTTATATATTAGATACTAAATGTGAAATAAAATTTATGTATGAGTTTGTAAATTGGATGAGAGTGAGTGTAAAGAAAATAAAAGTAACATATTCCTATTATTTCCATTTGTTCAAACAAATAAAACAGATTTTAAAGCAAATACTAGAAGTTACTTATTGCATGTTTCCAGGAAACACACATGCATACATAGACATTGCAAGCACGATTTTTGTATTTTACATTAAATTTTTGTTTACATACATATTTGCGGCCAGGCCACTAGCTTCGTTCGTATATTGTTTTTAATTTCAATACGAATGTACGAACGAATTAATTATAAATATTTGCAGTTACAGCAATAGGGGAAGTGTGGCCGGGCGCGCGGTCAGGATGTGGCGCTGATACAGGAACCCTGGTGTCATAGTGGCAAGGTTCTTGGACTTAGTGCAAAAGTCTATAAATTGTTATATGCAAATTCCACAGGTAGGATTCGAGCCTGCATTTTGGCTAAAAAGCATCTTAATATATTCATTCTCTCTGATTACAGTGATGAAGACACAGTGAGCGCGACATGGGAGAAGGATAGAACAACCATCTGGATCTAATCCAGCTGTATAGCGCATGATCATGCTGATCTTCTGCCAAATAACTTGACGAGGGGCATGGTACAGCTGACAAGGAGCAGAGGCATCCCATTAGTAATTGGGGCCGATGTCAATACGCTTCACAGAGTGTGGGGCAGTGGAGACGTCAACATGAGATGTGAGTGCATTTTTGACTTTATTTTAGACCAGAATTTGTTGGATATTACATTAGTGAGCGCAGATTATGCGCATTTTGTGGAGAACTGGAAAGTGTCGAGGGGCTGTTCATTCTCCGATCATCGATATATCGAATTTGGTATACGTATTAATAGAAGGAGAACGGACTGGGAATTTCAAGGAAACATCCTTAACCAGATTCTCGCCGAGCCTCAACCCTTGCGCTATAGTACAGCTGTCGGAGGCCTTCAAGGAGGCCACTACAAGGTTTTGCAGACCTTCCGTACACAGGTAAAGGGACAGACCACCGTGGTGGTCCCCCACCATAGCAGCATCTAGGAGGAGATGCAGGAAACTGTTCAACGAGGCTAAGAGAACAGGAAACTGGTCACTCTATAAAGCTTCTGTAAACAGTTTCAAAAATGAGGTGAGAAATGCAAAACGTAAGTCCTGGAGAGACTTTTGTGAAAACATTAAGAGCTCTTCAGAGGCTTGTCGGCTACGCAAGATTCTCTCCAAATCCCCAACGGTCCCTGGGTATATTCAGAGAACTAATGGGGAGTGCACTACTAGTAGCCATGTGGCGTTAGAAGTGTTGATGGACACCCACTTTCCGGGATGTTCTCCACTTTCGGACGCAATGGGTGATGACACTCAATACCGTAGGGTATCCTATCCTCCTCTATGAGAATAGAGACGGATTCGGGGTGGATTATAGAATCCTCACTGGGTACTGCATTTAGATTGCCAAGGCTAAACGGCTCGGAACTCAGCAAAATACCTGGGAGTGAATCTAGATACGAAACTTCCATGGAAGGAGAATGTTGAGGCAAGGGCCTCGAAGGCAAACGCGGCGATATAAGCCTGTAGGAAGGCAATAGGAACGAAATGGGGCTTAAATCCTCGCGATGTTCACTGGCTATTTAAGATGGTGATTCAGCCCATCTTGTTTTATGGAGTCGTAGTGTGGTGGAAAGCACTAAACACGACTACAAGCCGATCCCGATTTGAAAGGGTTTTTATATGCATGACCACCTTGATTACAGGAGCCATGAGATCAACGCCCAATAAGGCACTATTCACGATGCTAAATTGGCTGCCAGTTAATCTACAGGCTGAGAAATTGCCACTATATGCGTCCGTGCGATTGCATGCGGGGCGAGAGTGGAACCATAGCACATAGGGGCATTCGAGCATAATTGGTACTTGTACCATTCCTACGGAGGAACTTTGGATTCACGATTTCGGACGAAACGGCAATCTCAATGGGATCTTCTTCTCTAAGAGAGGATCTGGATGTCTACACCGATGGCCCCAAGAATAATTTTGGAGTTGGTGGTGGAGTCTATATTGAGGAGTCTGAGACTAGCATATCCTTCAGACTCCCTAATCAATGCAGCATTCTACAAGCTGAATTGATGGCTATAAAGCAAGCAGCAGATTGGCTATGGTATCATGGAATATTTGGGAGGAATATTCGCATTCATACCGACAGTCGGACTGCAATCAGGTCTTTAGTGGGTGTCTATTCGACATCCCAACTGGTCCAAGAATGCTGGACATCCTTAAATAGGATGGCAGACCATTCGGTGGTAACCCGCATTTGGGTGCGTGGTCATGGGACTACAACGAGGAACTGCAGAGCAGATAACCTAGTAAGGGAAGGGTCGAGGCTGCGAGGGCAACATGCCAATGCGCCCTGTGGCATCCCTCTATCGGTCTGTAAAAAGCAGATCGAGAGCATATTTTTCCGAAGGGCACAGTCTAGATAGAGAGACAAATGGACGTGTAATACGACGAGGATGATCTGGCCTAGGCTAGATAGCAATCGGAGTAGGGATTTATTGGGACTCCAAAGAGCCCGATTGAGAAATGTGATGGCTGTAGTAACAGGACACTGCAATTTTGGCAACCATGCTAGGAGAATGGGTTTGCGATATAACGACTACTGTAGAAGTTGTCAGGGCGAGGAGGAGGAGGAGACTGTGGAACACCTTCTCTGCCGGCGTCCAGCCGTGGAAGAGCGCCGCATGATCCATTTCGGTGAGCGACGTCTGCAGGGTCGAATGTAAGAGTCGATATGCTATATGGCTTCGTTAGAAGTAGCGGCTGGTTTGGGTGACGGATTCACTCACTTTCTTTCTCTATCTTCTTTTCTTTCTCTTCACTCTTCTATTACTGTCCTTCCTCTTCTTTATTTTCCTCTATACAGGTATCACAAAGGTACCTCTTATACCGGTAGTATTATAACAAATACTTATTTGGTATATTTGTTTTGACAACATTTGTAGGTTTACTTGTGCACATCCTTATCATCTTAATCACATACGTACATATATTTGTATTGCATTTACAATATTTATTATATTGAAGAAAATAAATTACAATAATTACTTTCTATTTTACATAAAAAAATTTAATTTCTAAGTTATTCTTTTACTATAATACAGACATGTTTGTCAACTTTTTTTTTACTGGATAGCACTGTTTATCTCTTTGACGTTTACCGTTCTGCAAGTGTCAAAAATTTACTTGCAAGAGAATTTCATTGCAAGTTCAGCTGAAAGTTCGAAAATTGTGTGTTAGTCAAAAAGTGTGAGTGTATTGAGTTTTTCGCACTTGCACATATATGTATATGTATAAACACTAGGTTAGTTGAGTAGTGTATCGTGTTGTTTATAGTTTAAAGTGGTTTTTTTTAAACTAGCGATTAATTTATGAAACTGTCGTTGTGACAATATGGTATATTTCGGATGCCTGCGTTAAAAAACGTAAAGGCAAGTGAAGGTTAAAGGCCTAATTATAATATGCATAAGTTGGCTTAAACAATTGTGCGATTACACACTAACAGCAACATTCATAAACAAATTTTTTGTTCAATAATCGCTTATTAAACAAATTTTTTATAGAAAATATTGTTACGAAAATCACTATTGAATGACTATTGTTTATTTGAATAACTTTGTTTTATTATTCATAAGAAAATGTATTTATGTATGTGTAGTAATTCAGTGTTTATGTTAATTCGTAGAATTTTATAGTGTAATGCTTGTGTGAGATGTGTGGTATTCATATCTGTGTTCTATACATGATACACCTAGAAGTATGCAGTAACTTCTAGAAGTTTGTAGACGGTTCTCGACTAAACTAAAGATTTGAAGTGTCCGTTACAGTTTGCTTAAGTGAAACATTATATAAGGCAATGCTGAGATTGCCGGACGAGTTCAATTAAGTTCAGTTCTGGTTGAGACATTAGACTGTAAACAAGGTGTGTCAAAAACAATAAAGTGTCGTTGTGACGGTTATAAATAAAGTGTGTTTTTACAACAAGTGTTGAGAAAAGAGAACTAATTGTGTTTTTATTTTACAACAAAGAACCCTAATAAACTAAACGTTTTTAAGATAGGGTAAAACGTAACAATATACTTAATAAGCCCTTATTAAACAAAAATGTTTTTTATCAATTTGAACATAACTTTATATGGTTTCGTACTTGTCATTTTTCTTGATTGTAGCAACCGAGACAGTTTATCGTTATAAATTTAGCAGCAGTAATAGTTTTTAGGATAATAATACTAGATTGCTTTATTGATAGATCTGTTGAAATGTCTTAAATATGAGCACGAAGACTTTGTATATTTTGGTAATATAGACCAACTTTTAAATTGTCACTGTTTATAAACTCGTACTGCGTACGTTTGATTCTTCTCTGAACGTAAATGCTCAAGATCTGTTTTCACTGTATCAGTGAAATGAAACAGTCTAGCGAGAATAAAGTGTCCATAAATATAGTCCCGATGCACTCATGACTCTGTAGCAAACCACGTATAGAGCAGATCTACTCATTATATTACTACTTTACAATAACACTATGCAACACATAAAATATCAACTCCTTCTCGAGTGGAATGTCTTTAAGTAGTTACCGAAAGTAACAGAATTCTTTTAGGTTTTGCTAGTTTAGTTGCGGTTCGGATTTTATAACCTTTTGTCTAAGGCTTGTTTTTTTTCCTAAAATCATGCAATTTTTCTCATAGCTATATCTCCAAGCCAATTGGGATAGATAAACATGAAAAAAAAAGTGTAGAACAAACTAACATGAGAAAACTGCATTTAGTGGCTCAAACATGCTGGTGTCGAAAAAAATTAATTTTTTCTATAATAACATTTTTTAAAAACGGAAAACTACGAAACAAAAGCGAAAGAAAACCATTTTCGACTGAAAACGGACTCATCGTTCGCTTGGCTTTATTGTTTACCGCAAAACTTTCTCAATATACCATGTTGTTACAACACAAGTTTCAGAAATTAATAGCCTGTTCAAAGAAAACTCGCTGTAAACTAGAAATGTACTTTAAAAATCTCAACAAAAGACGACAGAGAAAGAAAAATATAAAACACGCACATATACTTTCACAAAAAACAAATTGTAAACAAAAAACATGGTGTAAGAAAACCAGGTGACAGAGACGCCAGCTGAATCCTGCATGATTAAAGCTCGTTCTGTCAAAAACTAAAGGTACTGACTCACTATCCTACACGATCGTACGATTATGTCAAAATAATGTGTTACAGAATTTTGTCCTACTTGAAGAAATCGCTTTAAAATGGCGAACTTTATGCCAAAACATATGTTTACTCACCTTAATACTTTTAAAAGTATTCATTTTCTTCTTCGGCGCAAAATATCTTTTTTACAAATGTGTACAATGAAAAATAACTTAAATGTTTGTATAAATAAGACACAAGCTTGGTATTGTTGCTATTTTTCTGCCTTGAACATAGAAAATGCAACTCTGATCGCACAGATAAAATGTATTTTATGAAAATTTTCATAACATTAAAAAATCGCACAGACCTGTCAAAAAATCTGTCATACACATGCTTTTTCAATACATACTATCATACTTTTTTAGCACACATGCGATTTTAGACAGATCGTACGACTAAGTAGGATAGTCAGTCAGTACCTTAAGAGATATTAATGCGTTAAAGAAAGATCAAAAGCGGAAACAAATATTTTGTTTAACTCTAGCACACTTCTTGATTACAACCACCGGAAATAATTTTTGATAGAAGGAGCCTCAAAAGCAATAACAAAATACGATATATGAGCTTTTTGTAATGTTGCTATTTTTATATTTTTGAAGTTACACCAATACTTCGCTTTGCGTCGTTTCATTTTGCGTTTTTTCCAAGTTGCGTCGCTGCTGAATTAGTATTAATTCTCACTGTGCGTCGTTAGATTTTCAAAGTTGCGTTGTTTTGGTTTCGAGTCTTTATTTTTTTTTATTTTATTTAATTTTTTTTTTTTTAGAATATGGCACGACTTTTATTTCTAACTGCGCCATTAAAACTCGGGTAATGCCTTTCTAACTGAAAATTAACGCAATTTTCATACAGTTTTATTTTCACTTTGTTTTGCTAATTTTAGAGTTCAGTTTGAATTAGTGTGTTGTGCTTTTTTGTAAAAAGCTGTTCAGCAAACATTGGAAAATTTTTTTGTGAAAGAAAGCCGACTTACGACTACAGCCATTTATTAATTTTTATTTTGTTTTTATAAATACATAATTGAATATTTTTTGTTTTATTTGAATTTTTTTTTTAATTGATTTGTTGTATGTATGTAATATAATTTTATTTACATATTTTTGTTTTTTTAATGTTTACTTTGTTCAATTTTCTTTTTAAAATACTACATCTTGGTAACCCTTGAACCCATCTTCGATCTTTGCATGGTTTGCTGTAGGAAATCATAATTCACTTTGCGTCATGGTTTTTTACAACGTAACCACGACGCAAAGTGAGGTATTTGTGTAGTTGGTTTTATTGTACCATGACAAAAAGCTTAAAATTTTATGTTTTAATTAAAAAGAAAATTTTATGTTGATTGTTAAAAAATCTATATTATAGTGCATTTACATTGAACCGAATTCTATTAGATTTGATATGAAATCTCTTTCAAAAACTATACAGTTTACAAGTGAAAGAATATTTTTTACTGAGCCGCAATTTGATATAGAAATGAAATTCATGAAGAGTCAGGAGGATTATTTTATTTGGGCATTAGACTGTAGAATTAATCTTATAATAAATAACTAAATAAAACATAAATGATTAATTTTACTTACCGTTTTGTAAAGTACATAATAGTGTTTTCAGACTGAGAGAATTTAACATAAATACAACTCATATGCGCCTATTAGACTATCATACGCGGCATGACAGCACGGCATGATGAGAGAGAGCGTTTTGCTATTACACTATCATGCGCGGCATGTCATACATCAGTATGCAAGCAAACAGTGAATGGTTACCTTCGTTTGTTATGTCTCGTAAATTTGTTGCTGCTTTGATAATTGATGCGCTAATGGAACATGACAATAAGAAAAAAAAACGAATTTGGACAAAAAATATTTTGGACAAAATATTTTTTTATAAGCCTTTTATTTATTTAATCAAAATTAAATAAATAAAAAAATTAAACCATATCAGCATTCGAATAAATAATTTAATACAAATTTTCACATTTTGGGATTTCCCGAATTAAAATTATTTTTGATATTTTTTTCAAGAATTGTAAATTAAGTTTTATCAATTTTCATACGAAATTGGAAAAAGAAAAAATTTTTTTAAATATTTTAAAGTTGAAATATTTTTTTTTTTTTTTCAAAAAATCATATGAACTCAATAGCGAAACAGCGCTAAAAGAGGTGCGCTATTAAGGTATGAATGTAGTTCAATTAATTCTTTTAAAAATGCGTGATTTTGCCAAGCCATCTTTACTCGTTGCTTACGAAATTAGAAATGAAATTTGTACTGTGCTTGATAGAATTGCTATTAAACGAGCATGATGGCAAGCAGAAAATATTAAAATTGAGAGATAAAAATGACAAGAGAATGAAAATATGAAAAAATTTTGAAGACCATCATGCGCGGCATGTCAAACAGCAATTTTCCCTATTTCACGAGCATGTCATCATACCGTGCTGTCATGCCGCGCATGATCGTCTAATAGGCTCTATAAATTTTGCATTTATCTCACAAAATAACTTTGATAAATCCACATTAAATGCTATTTTGGAACTGGATTCCAGTTGGATTTATGAAATACAACACTTTTTATCTTCGTTAAGTTCAGTGCTACCAAGTTAAAAAGCTCTATAAATTTGAAAACAGCTGTTAATATTAATAAATTAAATACAAAAATAAAATTATTTAAAATATTAAAAATAATATTTTCAACGGCAGCAGCACCAAAAAAAAATTTTGAAGAAAACGAAGTTTTTGGGAGGACAAAGTGTATTTACCAAAGTTCACACATTCTGGTTGCTGTACGGTTGATCAAATAAGTTTTGTACAAAGTAACGCATTATATACACTTATTTCTAAGTAAAAATTTATATTTTTGTACAAATTTATTTGACACACTGTATGTTAAATCCTGAATTTAATTAATTAGCAGTGTGAACGCAAAATCATCTGTTGGTGCATTTAATATTAAATTCAATGTTTAGCTTTCAGTGTGAAAACACTATAAAACTGTTTCATAAACGTTTCGCATTTATAAAATGAAATACATTTTGGTATTTGTGTACTTTTACAATATTTATGTATAAAGAATAAGTCGTCGAAATTATTAATTGATAATAAATTTTTAACATTTAACATTCATAAAATATTTTACAAATTAAAATTTTTTTTATTTTGTGAAACCTTAATGTAAATCATCTGCTCTCATTTGTAGTTTAGCTTTAATTTCTTCTGCGCGTTCAACTTCTTGTTTGAGACGATTTTCTAAAGCTCTACTCAAGATGGTGCAACAGTCTTTAATGGCATGGTAAACGATGTTCTTTATTTGTAATTTGTCTTCGTGATTAGTATGAGAATGTGAGAGACGCCGAAATTCGTGGTTTAAATGAAAACAATGTGTGATATTTTCTGGCGAAACAAAGTCTTCAGCTACCTTTATACAATTGTGAAGATTTTGTACTTGATGTGGAGCACCAGCCGGAATGAAAACAGCATCGCCTAGACATTGAACAATTGGATATCCTTCTACACCATATTCGTTTAGAAGTCTCGCTCTTAATTTGTCATCTAGATACCAATTTTGATCATGTATTGGATCGTGGTCAGGTTCTAGACGAAAACCCTTTTCGAGAGTAACCCTATTAAGCAGATCTCGTATTTTGTCAGCGTCTCTGGCAGGAAATATATGCCACAATGCTCCAGGTAATACATTTTTCTTATGTACTCTTGCTCTAGTTAAAAATTCGCATCCGCCCATAGCTATAGCTTTACAGGAAGCAGAAATTTGAGACTTATTATCTGAGTCTTCCGGAATTCCAACATATACCATTATATTCACTGCGTCAGATATATCCAAATGTAAATTTGTTGTACCTTTATCTGGATGGAAAGCTGACCCATAGGCATTATACATTTTTGGTCCTAGATCTGGAGGAACAAACATTTTAGGTAAACAACTGGCTATGTTAAGATTGCCTGTACGCAGTGTATACTCTGGCATAGGAAGTCCTTTCATAAGATCTTCATATCTTGTGGGTAGTATTTCGGCAAAATCGTCACCGGGAGGCCAATCTTTTAATTTAAGTAACATAGGCTTTCCGTTAGCATCAAGAAGTCTTTTTTTCATGCACTGAAATCCTTCCCAAAAATGACGCATTGGCTGATTTGGTACCAGATTTCCATTAAGACAATTGATAAGATCGTTGGGTTTCTCTCCAAAATCTTTTAAGAAAGCTTCTGGCCGCCAGAGATCTAAATTTAAAGATTTAGCTACCTCCGATATCATGACTGGTTGACCGCATTTCCAAACTTCTTGGAAAAGTATACGATTATCCGGGTGATTTGCGTTAGTTAAACGTAATAGTTTTCCATCGCACAACCACTCATGAGGAACACCTGGAGCTATTAGAGTAGAATTTGTTAGCATCATCGCTCTAGGTGGCAAAAATCTTCTGTAACCAGCCAAGCCTTTCCGCAAAAAATTAATATGTTTAAAATTATCGAATGCCGTAGTAATGGGATCTTTTCCCAAAGTTTGTTTGTTAAATATACGCCCAGGTACATAATCGATCCCTTTAGCACGAGCGAATTCCAAAGCTTTAGAGTGTATTTGTTCTAAGCGTGCTTGCTTTCTTAGCGTTTCTTGAGTGGCTAATGATGAAGCGCTTGTTTGCTGTTTTAACTGAGATTCTTTTATCATATCTTGTATAAGATTCTTTAAATCTCCATTTGGCATTTTCTGAACGCTTAATAAACAACCGCATAATTGAGGAATTTCCCAAAGTGTTCTAACGTCATGCAGAAGTCTACCCAAAATGTTCATTGAATCTCCAGCGATAATCTGTGTCAATATAAGTTCCTTCACGTGATGAGTAACACCTCCAGAACATAATAACCAATAGAAATCATCCCTACCTTTTGGCGGTTTTTCACCTGCTTGCATTTTTCTCACTGTTCTATTTTCTTTACGATCTTTAAAACAATCAATACATACTCCAAACCCACATTTTTCGCAAGTCCAATGAAAGTTAAACAAAGTAGTATCGCACACGTCACAAATTTCTCGTATTCCCTGGACAACTTTCTTCCAAGCGATGGTACTATTAGAATTTTCATGAAGCTTTAATGCCTCGGCTTCTTGCCGCCACAGGTAACAGAATTGATCACCTACATGAAGCAATATATAACGGCACACTTGTATATCCATGTTTCCAGCGGTTGGTTCAGTGTTCTCGTCGGGCCGCCATATATTTATTTCTTCCTGTGTGGGATCAGTATATGGATTCGGAAAACCTGCAACTAATAGCTGCCCATCTTCAGTATATCGAAGGCATCTAAACTCATAAAAACGACAGTAGACATCATTTGATCCCTGTTGTGGAGTACGCCTTCGACATTCTCTACACTTGTGTATTTTCGTTGCATTCATATTTGATGTCATATTGGTATCAGAGGAACCACCACAATTGTTTGACTGTAACTTGAAACATGGCAAATGTTGTAGGAAAGTTTTACAACTATTACGATACTCTTTATCTTTTTCTTCTTCGTCTGGTGTAAGCTTTTCCAAATTTTGAAATTTATCATCATCATTTTGGGAATGATTTATCATTTCATACTGTGTTTCATTATTTATCGACGAATTGAATAATTCATTATTAGCTTCGATTATCAACTCCTCCTTTATAAACTCAGCAGTTGACTCAAATACATTTACCGTAACATTATCGGGTTCAATTTTCACAGCTGATTCCAGACTTGATGTAGATTCTTTTTCACATAAATTTGGTTTATCGTTGGCAATGTCATTAACGATATGAATTTCTTTTATATTTTCATCTAACACATCTGACAATTTTTGCTTTGTATTATCTATTAATTCGGTTAGTGTTTCATTTTTAAGACTTTCTATTTTCTGTTTAGCATCTACATTCGCAATGTGAATTTCTATGATAGATTTTCTTTCAGTAGCATTATTTTCCAAACGCATTAATTTTGATGCAGTGTCTGCCATATATGCAATATTATCTTCACCATTATCATGGTCATGTTCCCTTTTATGCTGTATTCGAAAATTTTTCAACTCATTCAAATTGGTTTTCTTTGATAAATTATCTACTTCCTCTGACGAAGTTTGCCCAAGTTCCGCTTGAATTTCATTTTGCATTTCGGGCATTTCAGCTATCAAAGCAGCACTTAGGCTTTCAATTTTAGAAGACATATTCAGGAAATATGGGTATGTATCCACTCATACCTTTTTTATGTCTAAGTGGAAAAAAGAAAAAAAATGGTATTACTTCTCTCAATATCGCGAAATGCACCCTCCCGTGTACTGGATAAAGTGGCAGCAGTGAGTTATTCCGTTTTCATTGCGTAATTCAGAACTTGTTTAACATTAAATAGAGTGGCGTTATTTCCGTATAAGGATAATGTGGATGGCAGCTTTAGTTAAATTTTTTTTGCTGCGAAATTTGAGAGTTTTTTTATTTCACTTTTCAATTTTTAGTCTCAATACATCATTCATCCCAACAAAAAGTAAGCTACACTCAGGGAATTTTCGACTTTATAATCATATTTTATTCTTTCAAATTTAACTACTCACTACCACCACATTATCTGCTTACACGTAAAAGATATATGGTACAAATTATAAATAGGTATACGAGTACATTGATTTTTATAATACTTAATATTTAAATAAAAAAATAAAATTATTTTCTGTTGGTTTGTTCGTTATACAATTTTTCTTTTGCAAGCGGGCTTCTTTGAAATTTGGCACACACGTTCTCTATACTTCGAGAAACGTTCATATACTTTTGGGATCTACTTGTTTAACAAAATAATTACAATTGATCTTTTAACTTTCTGTTTTTCACCGGATTTTCCTGAAATTTGTATTTATGCGAAATTTCGGGAAAATCTAACAAGTGCACACCCACCTCCCATACAACCTAAATTTCAATATTGTAATAATTTAGAAATTACCAATATTGCTACATACTGCCAATTTTCAACAACCTAAATTAAAAAATTATTATAATTTGTAAATTAGTGATTAAATAAGAACAAAATTTTACAAAAATTAATTTAGTACGTAAGTCCTTGCCGCTCAATAAAAAAGAAATTTAGAAACATAAATTTTATTTATTTAACATAACATATTTAACATAAAGGGTGTCCCAACAAGAACGCAAGATTTAAATTTTAAATAAATGACTAATGCAGCAATTGAATTGTTTCTCTGGCTGTATGACATGTGGCGCCGTCTTGTTGAAACCACAAGCCCTCCACATTCATTTCTTCAATTCGAGGCAAGAGAAAACTGGTTATCATTTCATCATACCGAACACTATTGACTGTTTGCGCTTGACCTGCCTCTTTTTCATAAAAAAAGGTCCAATGATTCCTCTAGCCCAAAAACCACACCACACAGTGACATGTTGAGGATGCATTTGCTTCTCGTGAATCACTCGGGGATTTTCCTCACCCCAAATGCAACAATTCTGCCTATTGACGAAGCCATCAAGATGGAAATGGGCCTCGTCACTGAAGATGATTTTATCGGCAAAATCAGCATTTTCATGTTGTCTCTCCAATACCCAATTAACGAACTCCCTTCGCTGTCCATGGTAATTTTTTACTAACCCTGTACCTTCTACTAGCTAACAATAACAATTGTTCAAATGTCAAACAATGACACTTCGAATGGTGCCAAATTTAAATCTTGCGTTCTTGTTCGGACACCCTTTACATACATAAAATATATATAAATATTACACCAATCAAAGTATATTAACTTATCACTGTAATCACTTTCAGATTCTATCAATATTTTTTTTTAAACTAAATACCCTTTCAGATTATTTAAATCACTTTTTCTCAAAATTATTTTCTGACTATGCATCGAAATTGATGGCTCTGACTGCAGAATAAGATAATTTATGAGGTCTCTCATGGAGTCAATTCTACTTATTTTTCTCATATGTCTTAATTTTGCATTTCTTATAATTTTATGGCTTGATTCTACTGCTTTTTCTGATAACATTCCAATTGGAATGGTAGAATATTTAATAAAATCTATACCATGAACTAAAATTTTGTGCACAGTTGAAGGCATATAGTACCAAAAATATAATTCGAAATATAAAAGTGCAGTATCTTTTAAAAGCTTTTCAAAACTTGATATATTTATATTTATAATGACCACTTGGAAGTGTTCTTAAAATAATGGAAACATTTTTTTGGTTTTATTGCAAAAGCAAAACTTTATACGGAAACTTACATTAGAAATGAATTCACCAAATAATTCGCTATCTAGCAAGTCACTCAACTCAGTTTCAAATGTATCTCTTATGCGATAATATTTAGATCAATTGTTAGAAAAATTTAAAAGAGTAAGCCTTATTTTCTGTTGTGCCCTTTCTAATAATACTCGTTTAAAATAATTTTATACGAAATCTTTAACATGACGCATAACATCGCAGGGTCTGCTTTGCTTTATCTCTAGCCACAGTTGAAAAATAGTACGAATCCGTACGAGGTTGACACTAAAAAACAATTAAAAAAAAAAAGAATTCGGGCAATATCGGTCAGCTGAACTTTAAATATATTAAAATACCTACTTGTAGCTACAATATAAAAAAAATAGAAAAAGTATTATTTCAACTTTCTTTTAAATTCTCTACGAAAATTCACGGTTGCTGTAAAATCTTGACAATGTCTTACTACTATCTTTTTTCTAACGGTATCTGAGATATGATCAATATTTGTAAACAAAAACAGTGTTTAATTATAGCTAGAAGCATCACTTACAACCCTGTTACAAATTTTGGTAGCCGTTACATTCAAATACTTAAATTCCTAGTATTATAAATTAACATAAAATTTTGAATTTTCCCATAAATTTCGTATGCTGTACAGAAACCTTAACTTTGAACAACTATAACTTTAAAATTTATAAACATTTTAAGAAGATATTTTAGATATCATCTAACCAGAGTGTCAGAAAAAACGTTCAAATTCTAACATTGATTTTAACCATTTTTGGTCACCCTCGTGACACAGTGCGTCTTGTTTTTTTGGAACGTAACCACGACGCAAAATGAGGTATTGGTGTATATAACTTTGTGATTTCTACTTCGTACATGGGACACCTCATAAAGTATATATATTCTGGATCGATTCAGAAATATTCGTCTATCTGTGTAGTCGTTGAAATCAATTTTATGAAGTCCCTGGGCAACGTACAGAAAAGTATCGCATAGTCTGTCAGTTTCTTGCTATTGAAATTCAGCGGTATCGGTCCATAAACGGCTGAGCTATGGTTCAAAAACCGCGACTACTTCTATTTTTTTAAATTTATTGAGTGGATTTTTTTTTGCGCATTTTGTCTAAACTAAAGGGTGGTTAAATTTTAAGAGCCGATGTTGAATGTGAAAACGTCAAGTTTTTTTTCTGCATTTCCTTTGACATTTTTCAATTTCAGACTAACTCAATTTGAACTATTGACCATTCCAAACGTCGTCAATGGTCAGAATGGTGGCAAGAAATGGCAACAGTGGATGATCAATTTTCGAAGAAAATCATCTTCAGTGATGAGGCACCTTTTCACCTCAGTGGATTCGTCAATAAGCAGAATTGCCGCATTTGGGCGAATGATAATCCAAGAGTGATTGTCGAAAAACCAATGCACCCACAAAGAGTGACTGGGCTGGCGGCATCATCGGGCCGTATTTTTTCCAAAATGAGACCGGTCAGGCAGTTACTGTGAATGGTGTTCGCTATTGTGGGATGATAACGAACTTTTTATGGCCCGAATTGGAAGATATGGATGTGGACGATATGTGGTTTTAACAGGACGGTGCCACTTGCCACATAGCTAACGAAACTATTGCTCTTTTTTGCGACGAATTCAATGGCCGTGTTATCTCACGTGGTGCCGATGTCAATTGGCCGCCAAGATCATGTGGTTTGACACCGTTGGACTTCTTTTTTTGGGGTTATTTGAAAGAAAAGGTGTACGTCGATAGGCCAGCAACAATTCAAGATCTAAAGGATGAGATAATTCGGCACATTAACGGCATAGACCCTCAATTATGCCTCAGCGTTATCGAAAATTTTGACCATCGGATGGAGGTGTGCCGCCGAGGTCGCGGCGGCCATTTGGCCGATATTTTGTTCCATACATAATTGAACCATACCATGGTATGGCAATAATTTCCTAAAGAATTTGTGTTTTATTCAAAATCAACATCGACCCCTAAAATTTAACCACCCTTTAGATAAATCTAGAAGGTATATAAAACAATGCTGAGATTGCCAATAGGTGGAGTTTTAGTTCAGACGTTAAGCAGTAAACAAGGTGTGCCATAAAAAATAAAGTGTCGTTGCGACGGTTAAAATAAAAGTGTGTTTCTACAATAAGCGTTGTAAGCGTTGAGAAAAGTGTACTACTTCTGTTTTATTTTGCAATACAAACCTTAATAAACTAATCGTTTTTTATGATAGTGTAAAAACGAACGTGGTCATGTTCAAAATTTTATTTTTAAATCAAAATAAATTTTATTAAAGTGTATTAATTTACTGCTTGTTATTCTTATTTAATATTTGAGTTATTATACATGTATTTAAAAAATTATAAATATTTATCAGCTTCTTGATAATGGCATTCCTGCCATTTTATGTTTCTAACAAAGTGTAATTATATCAAGTGGAAGCAAGTCTACATATGTTTTTTTTTTTTTTTAATTTGTGTTTTATTAGACTTGAATATCAAAATTTTTTTTTTTTTTAATTTTGCTGTTTGTTTACGAAATATTATTATGCTTTGTTCTCTTTCTTCATTTTGACATTCCTTATCCAATTTTACAATAACAAAATGGTGAGTCTACTACTTTGTATAAATTATACTATGGTTTCTAAGAAAATAAAAAAAACTCGCTACAAGTGTTCTCAAAATTAATTGTTATTATTAACTCACTTTCTAAGTTTTCAATTAGAAGTTTACTTCATTCTTTTCTCCAAAAAGAAAACATCAAACTAAAAATTCTTTCCGATGCCGCATTTGAATGAGGAATTGAAAATACGAACATACAAATATTTTCGAAATTAGACAATTCTTTCCATTTTTTTCTATAGATTTTTCTTTTTAAATTTTTTCAGCAAAAACTTTTATGGATATGATGTCGTCAAAAAGCCGATCCACACAAGTCAATTTCTTTGATAGGAAATAATTTATAATAATTACTTCTACAAAGTTGTAAAATGAAATTCTTGAATTTAGATTAAAAATTGAAAATTTACCAAATTTATTATTGGTGAAACAATCTTGTGTATAATTTCTTATATTGGATGGAAACTGTTCCACACGTTTTCTGAAAAGGCAAATTTACTTCATCATAACCATAAAAATTTTCATTCTGTTGTGGTTCAAATTTGTCGCATAGCTGTTTTACTATCAGGAACATGTCGATTATTATTGAGGTGTTCTTCTCCTCTAGTTTTTTTAATAACCGATGATATAGATGACCGCCAGATTAACCTAATTGCAGATGATTATTAAAGCTATATTGTAAATATCTATACAGAGCGTTTCAAATAACTTGCATTTACTTTTTTTTGCCCAAGGAAGTTTTTTGTTATGAAATAATTCAAAATTTTTGATTTATCTGGCAAGCCTAATTGGAGGTAATAGAAAATTGACTTTTAAAAAGAAAAACAAATATATTTTCTTGGGGAAATTTAGTATAGGATGACTAAATACATACTTAAGCCCAGCTATAGGCCGACTAGTTAAAAAAATGAAGCTAGTGTTCGCTAACTCATAGAGAATGAAATCATTGGGGATTTTTACATATTTTAATTCAAATCAAAAAGGCTTTCGAAGAGAACTTTCAATTAAAAAAAACTAATGTAGAACAATCGAAAAAAAAATTAACATATTTAAAATTACCCTCTAAATTGTTAACACAACTCTGCTGGATTTTAGAAAGGTCTACATATTATTTTTTCTTTCGAATTTAAAATTCTTTTTGAGTCATTTCGATTCGAATCGAAGTACATAATATCCCAATTAAGTCTGCAGGAAGACCTGCTAGGCAAGGCAAATTTTGTAGAGGACGAAAACGTCAAGCCCGGCTAAGCAAAAAAACTGCAAGCGAAGCCAGTGAAAATGGTCCATAATCATAGTCATACTAAAGTCGGTATATTTTTAAAAACGATTTTAAATTCATGAAATTCTTATTAACAAAAATCAGCTCCTAATAAGTGTTCTTTTTTTGACTATGATTATGGCCCAATGTGATTATATTACTTCTTTAGAACCTAAAATAGGCTTTTTTACTTTTGTTGAAATGAATAAAATGTACTTAATACGGTTACTTACTATTTTTTATTTGCATGTGTATGAATGTATGTAGGTATATAGTATATATGTACGTAAATAAGTGTAATGTAAATGCATATGTATGTACACAATTAGTTGTGTACTTTATACACTATTGAACAATTTATAGTGACATAACGAATATTACACCCATATTAAACTAAACAATTATTTTCATAATAATAAATGCATACTCACATAAAATATTACTTGCTGTTTCAAAACGCCATTTATGTTCTTGGGGCGTTTACCCTATTATTGCGACGCTGCTAATCAGTAAACTTAATTTTATGCACATTTATTGTCCAGAAATGTATGTGTAGAGGGCAATTTAACAAATATATCCACAATTTAAAATTTTTTTAATGTTTAACTATTCACATACTTCATACACACGCATGGGGGTTATTTTATAATCACCATTAAAAAAGTCAATTAGTTTTCTACGTGTTATTTTTTTTAAATATAAAAGTTCTTTTCACATGAACCATTCAGCAGAAAAGCAAGCAATTAATTTAATAAATATACAAACAAAAAATTTTTATAGATTTTTTACACTATACAGAAAAAGAAATGCAGTGAAAAATCTGTCAATTTTAATGAGTTGAAAATCCACTTATAAACAGTGTTACCTTTGTAAACTTACATAGTGCTACCATTTGAATTTTTTAGTGCAAGGCGAATTGTAATAGACGGAAAGCGAATTTATTCTGAATTTAAAGGCCTATTTAACCGACCGTGAATGTAAATATAGGCGAAATCATGGTGAAATTATACAGATGTGTGCATCCCGAAAATTATAAATTGTCTACGAAACTTTTTTTAACTTTTTTGTGTTCTTTTTTATTTATATAAATAATGTAATAAAAATTAAAAATGTGCACGCTATTACTTAAAAAAAAACAGACACTACCGACTCCTGATTTAGAATGGAAAATGATATACATATGCAGGCTCAGCTTAGTCAAAAGAATATGACCATTAAATTAAATTAAAGTATCCGAAGGCAGACATATTTTTATAGCTGATCCAATAGATGTAACAAAAATACCTGAATCTATTAACCCACAAAACAGCATTTAACATGTTTCAAAATCAATTGGGTTGACGCACTTTCAAATGACTTGGCAAGCTACAAACTTCATGACGGCGGTCACATTGATAACTCAATTCAATGTGCTCATATGAATGGTGGTGGCTACTAATCAGCAGCTGCAGCTTCCTTGTCAACAGGCCACTCATGTATTGATGATAATGCTGTTTTAAGTGAAAATTCAAATTCATTCTTTTAGATATTATTTGTATTTAAATTTTAATTTTTTTAAACACTTTTGGGTTTATAAAAATATTGCGTTTTTGCACTTTAGGATTTTATATTAATTTTCACGAATTGCACAAATTAATAAATAACAAATTATTTTTCAGTTTTATTCAGTAACTCAAATTGTAAATGGAACTCAATTTTGACAAGAGGGAAAAATCAGCTGTGGGGCGAATTTGCCTTGCCAAACCTATATAATTTCACCGTGGGCGAAATGAAACTATATATAGCTAAAATCATGGTGAAATTAGACAGTGTGTATCAGGAAATTCGCCCCACAACTGATTTATCCTAAGTTGTCAAAATTGATTTTCATTTACAATTAATTAATTTTATCTTACCTCTAACGATGATTGCTCAACCATGAAGTACATATCATGAATTTTTATTATATTATTTATATAAATAAAAATATTTGTTAAATTTCTGTTGCTTGATTTAAACCAATCTTTTCTACAAAGATATTTAATTATTTCACTTCTTTTTACTCGGTCTAACATCCAATTACATATTGTAAAGAACTTCATATATTTGTCTATAAAATTAATTTTATTAAAAAATATTTTGGTTAAAACATTATTTTCAAATTACATGTTTACAATTTATTTGTTTTTATTTGTATTCTACTTGTTTTTTTCTACATGCTTTTTTATGTTGCTTTTGACAACAGGCTATATTTTACACAAACAAAATGCCTGTTGTTTCTGTCACGGAGCAACCAGAGGTGTCAGAGTGCAGATATAGTATACATTTTCTTTCTGTCTTTTTTGCACGAACTCAAAATTTTTATTTTGTTTTGCTCAGGTATTTCTAAAAAATGTACACTTTCATTATTTACATTTCGTAAACATCAATTTTAAAACATGAAATTTTGTGTTTGTTATTACTTTTACATTAAATTCCATACTTCATAACAAAAAAACGTAGATATAAGTATTTTCGGCATGTGCATTTTCATTACGGAAATAACTTTTTAATTAATGATTTTTAAAGCAAAAAATTTTTCATTTTGCTTATTTTCTCTTATTCGTAATATTAAAACACTATATTTGTCTCTTACATACAAACTCCAAATAAAATGCTGTTTTTCAAAATTCTAACCTCAAAAGTTTCATCTCTGGTTGCTTAGTGGTTTCTGTATTGTTGTGTGTTGTCGAAGCTAAATCACCTTGTATGAATTTGCCTTGTTTCTTACATTTTTTTTTAATTATACCTTTCAGTTTTAGAAAAAAAATTTATTTTGTTTTCAATGCTTATTCTCTTGCTTTCAAATTTTATGAGAGCAATGGTTTACTATTGTTGTTTCGTTCATACGCGAAATTAAGTTTTTGAACTGCCAAATTTTTCGCCTGTGTACCATGACGTAACTATATCAGGTGATTGCAATTCAACATGTGTTTTTTGTTTATATTTGCTTTTTGTTGGATGTTGTTATACTTTTTAAATTTTTCTTTGTTTTTACGAAATTTGTTTGATTTTTCTGTGTGTTTATTCTTTCTTGTGTATACAAAATTATACAAATACATATTTTCCTTTCTTTGTGTGTGTTGATTTTGACATTCGGTATCCAATTTTACACAAAGAAAATGTTTGGTGCAATAGGCTTACCTTGCTGGGTACCTTGCAGTAATGACATTAATCACAGTACACTCTGTATTAATTATTTCCAGTTTTCGAAACGTAGGAGATTAAGTGTTTGTTGTAGATTTGTCACTGTCTTGTATAATTTTGCCAAGGATGCTCATAAAACTAGATAACATAATACTTTTCAAAACGTCAAACTTAAACATCTCTTATATAGTGTGAACTACTTAGTTTTTGAAACATTTCACTTGAATATGTTGTGAACAAGGTATAATATACATACTTATATTTATTTTACTGTGATTTAACGCTTTGGAGATTTACGCAAAAATTAAGTCATGCTGAGTAGTTTATAAATCCTCTTTTTGCATTTTTTCAATTAATATGCGGCGTTCTTCTGCCTGTCTTAATTTTCGCATTACCAGATCTTCGTAATCGTTTGATGCAGCAGTTGTTACTACTTTATTTCCTGAATACGTCGGCGGTATAACCCAATTTAAATTTAATGGGTTTTGCAATAAGCCCTTTTCGTAAGCTAAGGCCATTTCAGCCGATTCCAAAGTATCTAATTCTACTATGGCACTACCACATTTTTTACTCATAACTAAAGCTACAACTTCTCCATACTTTTTTAAATACTTCGTTAAATTCTCTTCAGTATATCCCCCATTCAATGGATCATTCTTTTCTGCTTTCCATTTAATTTTGAGACGATATATTGAATTGACATTGTTTTGTTGAATGCGTTCATCTAATGATTTTTGCAACTGCTGTTTTAGCATCGCCTGTTCTTCTTCTAAAAGGCGAGAGCCTTCTCTTCTTAGTCTTTCCATCTGTTCTTGCAATAGTTTTTCATCGCACTCATAATTATTATTGGACGTTTTATATGGACGTATGTTGTTTGCCTCACGCTCTCGCTTCTCCAAATCCTCTTTGAATTTCTGCCGTTTGCTGTCTAATCTCTTATGCCGCAGCTCAGCAGCCTGCTTTGCTTTCCTAATATTATCATACGCAGCCCTCGCCGCCTTATCTGTCAATACTTCCAGAGCCTTCGAAAGTTCATGAAATAGCTCAGCTGCCTTTGGATTGTCACGGTTCTTATCAGGGTGACACTCTAATGCCTTTTTTCGATAAGCTTTTCTTATGGCACTTTCATCATCATACGTTTGTACACCCAAAATGGCATAAAAGTTTACATCGCTATATTTTTTCCCCGCCATGTCTTGCGTATTTTATTTACTTCACCTAATATTTTCTTCAGTAATTAATATTAGCAATCATTCTGCGAATCAAACAAGGAAATACTTACGAAGTCACACACAGATCCTGAAGCCGATCGACTGTGGCCGGCTCCGATTTTTTGGGAATTTGTTAAGTGGGTGCTAGACTATCAATAGTTCAACGTCAATCATGAATGTGGTTACGTGTTTTCTAAAATGGACGTCTATCGTATACGTTGAGTGTGAATTTGAAGAAAATTAAAATTAGTTTCAGTTTTGCGCAAAATTTGCTGGTCTGGCACCACTTCTGTAATCATGGTACAAAAATATAAGTAATTTCAAAAATGCAAAAAGCTCGTTTATTTATCCTACTTAGTCGTACGATCTGTCTAAAAACGCATGTGTGCTAAAAAAGCATGGTCGTATGTATTGAAAAAGCATGTGTGTGACAGACTTTTTGACAGGTCTGTCCGATTTTTTAATGTTATGAAAATTTTCATAAAATAAATTTTATCTATGCGATCAGAGTTGCATTTTCTATATTCAAGGCAGAAAAATAGCAACAATACCAAGCTTGTGTTTTGTTTATACAAACTTGTAGGTTATTTTTCATTGTAAAAAAAATATTTTGCGGCAAAGAAAATGAATACTTTTAAAAGTATTAAAGTGAGTAAACATATGTTTTTGCATCTTTTTTTGTATAATAGTGTGGAATAAAGTTCGCCATTTTAGAGCGATTTCTTCAAGTAGAACAGAATTCTGTCACACATTATTTTGACATAATCGTACGATCGTGTAGGATAGTCAGTCAGTACCTTTACTGCTTTTGAGGCTCCTCCTGTCATAAATTATTTCCGGTGGTTGATGTCAAGAAGTGTGCTAGAGTGACACAAAAAATTTGTTCCCTCTATTGATCTCTCTTTAACACATTGATATCTCTTAATTTTTGACAGAACGAGCTTTAATCATGCAGGATTCAGCTAGCGTCTCAATGTCACCTGGTTTTCTTACACCAGTTTATAGCATAGCATTCATACAAGGTGAAATCATGAAGCATCTCTGCTTTTAAAATTTTCTTGATTTGTCAAAAAAGACATACTTGGCTTATATACATACTTCTTAATACTACACATGGTGTTTTATTAAAAGTTGTTAAAATTGATTTTCGTTTACAATTAATTAATTTGAACTTTCCTCTAGCGATGATTTTTCTATCATGAAGTACCTATTACTAATTTTTATTATATTATTTATATAAATAAAAATGTTTTTTAAAAATATACCTTGAACAATTTTGACAACTTGGTAGAAAATAAATTCGTCTTTTTTATGATTTCCTTGGCGCATGCCAGAATTATCAAAGTACTGACAATAGAACAGCGTACATCTCCTGCTATTTTTAGTAAACGTTTGAGAACCAATGTTTTATACCCATATCTATGTAGAAAGTGTGAGTATATGAGTGCATTACATTGATTTTTTTCTTTTAGTAGTATATGTGTTTGACACATTTGAGAAAAGAGATTCCTTTTGTTTTTGTATTTTAATATTTGTTGTATATTTGTCACTACCTTGTATAAATCATCCATGTCTAAGCGAATAACTGAATTGATATCATTTGTTCATTTCACTGAACCGTTCAGACCTATCAAATCGCCTTATTGGTTCAGTTTTTACAATGATTTGATTTTCGTTCATCGTTCCATTCGTACACTATAAGGCGACAAAACTGTCGTTCATTGTATTTATTATACACCGTAATACGATTACATGTTTACAATTGAATTTAAGCACATGTGATTTTAAATTACCTAGCAATTTTTTATGCTTAAATTTGTAAAAAAATTTTGTAACATTGTAACTAAAACAAATTTTAGATATTTTAATTATAAACAATAAAAGTCAGTGAACGATGAATGAAATAATGGAAAAAATAAGTGTTCGATATGTTCAATTTACTAAATCATTTTTATGAACTAGATGGAACAATAATACCACAAGCCTATTTTTACTTCATAAATCGTTAATCTGGCAGCATTCATGTTTTTGTTGATTTTGGATATAGAACGTGTTTACATCTAATATTATTTTTCAGTAGTAAAGTGATTTCTGAACAATATAATGAATACGTAAAATGAGTGTATATCACGATGAAGTTGAAATAGAAGATTTTGAATATGACGAGGAGGACGAAATATATTACTATCCGTGTCCATGTGGCGATAGATTTCAGATATCTAAGGTATAAAATTACATACACTAAAGGGCTGCACAAGCATACTTGAAATGGCTTACACGCACTTTCTATTATATAATATAATACAAGTTTGTAGTGATGTACGGCTTGCAAGTATGAAGCACTTTAATATGCATATGTGTGTTGTGTAAGTTTGAATTTTCTTTTTTACTTTTAGGAAGAACTGATTGATGGGGAAGAAGTTGCTGTATGTCCTAGCTGTTCACTCATCGTAAAGGTTATATATGACCCTGTAAGTAGATGTTAAAATTTGGCTTTTTTCACACAAATAACAATGAATAATAATCGCTTTTAATACATTATTTAGGAAATGTTCAAAGCCGAAGAACAGGATACGATTCTAACTGAAAAGTTTTCTAAATTAAAATTAGAAATAATCTAACAAATATAACTAAATATTTAATTTTTAATAATAATAATAACCTCAAAGCATAAAAAACTACAAATACAGTATTTTATTTATCAAGTGGCACAAATTTTATGCCTTGTACTCAGAGAAACAACAACAAATCTATAGAGGAGGACTACCAAAATTTTTTTCCATTAACGAGAGATGTCTTTTTTTTATATAATGCAAAATATTTTGAACATAACACTCAAAAAATCAAATCAAATGAGATATTTTTATAGTGAGAAAATATGTCAAACAAGTTAAATTCGTCTGTGCCGAGTCTTACACATATGCGTATCCTTCACTGCGTTAGCCACATTTTCTTAACCCTCTGTAACTGACGTGACTTAATGATCACCATTCCACTGACGTGTCAGTACACTAGACACCATTTTGAAAGTTTAAAATATACTAAATACATTGTGCGAACCAATTGAAATTATTTTTTGTAGTTAGCTTTGTAAAGGGTGTCCGAACAAGAACGCAAGATTTAAATTTGGCGCCATTCGAAGTGTCATTGTTTAACATTTGAACAATTGTTATTGTTTGCTAGTAGAAGGTACGAGGTTAGTAAAAAATTACCATGGACAGCGAAGGGAGTTCGTTAATTGGGTATTGGAGAGACAACATGAAAATGCTGATGGCTTCGTCAATAGGCAGAATTGTCGCATTTGGGGTGAGGAAAATCCTCGAGTGATATACGAGAAGCAAATTCATCCTCAACGTGTGGTGTGGTTTTTGGGCTGGAAGAATCATTGGACCTTTTTTTATAAAAATGAGGCAGGTCAAGCGCAAACAGTCAATAGTGTTCGGTATGGTGAAATGATAACCAGTTTTCTCTTGCCTCGAATTGAAGAAATGAATGTGGAGGGCTTGTGGTTTCAACAAGACGGCGCCACATGTCATACAGCCAGAGAAACAATTCAATAGCTGCATTAGTCATTTATTTAAAATTTAAATCTTGCGTTCTTGTTGGGACACCCTTTATTTAATATAATATTTTTATTGAATTCAAAACAATTTAAATTAAAGATTATTTATTCACATAGAAAAATTCGAGCCACAAATTATATGTCTAAACAAAATCAAAAAAGAAACTACTCCCTATTACTATTTACTTTACAAAAATACTATTTTTTTCTAATAAACACTAGGGCAAATAATGGTAGAATAAATGAGATCATTTCAGTGGTTCAATAAAAAGTTACACCTTATTTTGGCAGGTCTCACAAAGTGGCTTTGAGCACTGCAGACAAATTGGCTTGAGGCAATCACAGCAACAATACCTTGTTACGCGTTTTATTTTTTAAGGACAAATAGAGCAAAGTTTTCTACCACTTGATGGAGTGGATCGAATAGTCGGTGGAAGTGGGGGTAGATCTCTACCTAGGACTGTGGTGATTGTCATTCTCAGTTCTCTTGGCAGCCTTTCATTGTATACCCGGGATTTCATGTGGTGTAGAACTAGTTCTCTTGCTAGATTGAGTCTGAAAGTTTTTCTCCTCATTTTAATGTCACTGTCTGTACACGATTGATATAATACAAAGGTGTTAATACCAATCATATCTTAGTAGTCGCTGGAAAACTGCAATAGGCCAACGGCGAGTTTTACGACTAGATGAATATATACACTTTTTGTCAACTTCGTCAACCCCTCCTTTAGTGTGATTAAAATCTGCTATCATAACAAGTTTTTTCGTGTCATCATCTATTTCTGCATAGTGATCGGAGGATGAAATTAGTAAAACGGCTTTATTCTTTTTCGGTATGTAAGACAACAATGTGTACTCCTTTGTGAAACCATACAGGGAGCTTGCGACTTCTCTATTTTTGCACGGTAAGAAAGACGGTGGTATCTCAATTTTAGTTTTTTTTAGTGTTCCTAAGTAAGTTAAACCTTTTTTCAGCAGCACTTCCACAAGTGGGATAGAGCTAAACTAATTATCAGCCGTGATGTTTCGATTTGAGTTTTCGACAAATTTCACATGTCTTAAAACGGCCTCAGTTGGTATTGCCATTTTTCTTTCCTGTTCATTCAAGCCAATGCTATCAGAATTTTTTCCATGGTAAATATATATATGGTAAATAAAGAAGGTGCGAGCATCGACTAACAATAATACTTTAATACCGCATTTAGCTGGTTTCTGAGGCATGTACATGGCAAATCTACAGCGACCTCTAAACGGTAGCAACATTTCATCAATGCAAAGATATGGTCCGGGAGTATACTGAAGCTGACTGTTTGAAATGAATTTGTTAAAAAAAATGATATTGCAGCAAGTGGATTTTCCTTTAGACGTTCTTCTCTGGTAGTTGAATCATCAAATCTAAGGCAGTTAATCAAACACGAAAAACGCAAATTGGACATCACACATCGGAATATTTCGTAGCCAGTACCGTCGGTGGCGAATATTGTTCGAAGATCTGCATCATTACACTAGAAAACTGAAGAGTAGTACATTAAGCCAATGAACGCCTTAATTTCTTTTATATGTGTATCCATAAGCTCTATTTTTGTACTATTTTTAAACTTCTGTCGGTAGCTACTAAGCTTTTGGTTGGTGTACTGAACCAGACTTTCCATCATTGACAAGTCAAACAGTTTAAACCAAAGTTCCAAATATCCTTCAAAATTACAAGTATTCAATCATCCGGGCAATCTTATAATGTTGTGCATTGCGGTTCTGGATGTTTGTGGTCCCTCTTTTTTATTCCAAATAAATCCTTTTTTACCTTTATAAAACTCGCCTGATAGTTCTTGATGCTCTTCTGCAGAAGTATGCCGTTGATCACAGTCAAACATAACTTGACTTGTGACGGATTGTATTTGATCCTCTTCTTCAATTGAAATTTCATCGTCATCTAAAACTTCATTTTTTGGCATAAAAGTAGGGTCATCGCCTTCAGCATCCACATCGCTAAACTCATGTTCGCTTTCTTCCTCCAACCACTGTTGTATCAGCTCGTCGCGGCTTTTAAAAGTTCAGCATGATGTTCTCTTGAAGCAGTGAGCCCCTTGGTTAGTGCTTAAGTGATCCATTAAAACAAAACTAGTACGAAATTTAAAATATTAAAACAATTTAACTGACGTGTTGTTTAGGAGACACTATTAGGATATAAAAAAATTACTGAGGTGGTTGTTTCTCAGACACCTACCTTAGTACTGACGTGGTGGACTCGTAGACACTTTTCCATACACACACTAATATAAGCATTAGTACGCAATAGAAAGGTACTGAGAATATAAGAGTCGCTGCACGCAAAATAACGGTGCAAAGCGACCTTTTTTGTTTATTGGTGTCTGTTAGACTACCACGTCAGCCACAGAGGGTTAAATATAAAAAAAATATAATTATGTAATTGAGTCGCCCAGTTAATTAAGCTTGAGGTCGAATTATAAAAATTTATTTATTTATTAGTGGAGCGAAATATAAAAGTAAATTTTTATAATACTGGCCGTTTTATAAGTTTGTCATTATGCGTGTAATTTCTACACCGTGCATGGGACACCATATAAAGTATATATATATATTCTTGATCCTTATGAATAGCAGAGTGGAATTAGCGATGTCCGTCTGTCCGTGTGTATGTTGAAAACAACTTTCTTAGGTCCCTAGAAGACCTACAGAAAATTTTAGCATGTCAATTTGTTGCAAGTTTCTGCTATAAGTTTCGTATTGAAATTCAGCCAAATCGATTAATAAATAGCTGAGCTATGAACTCTGAAGTGCAACTACCTCTATTTTTTGACCATTTTCGAAGCGTTATTTGCGTAATTTTTGTAAACTACAAAACGGACAAAAAACTTTTATGTGCAGTTTTATTACAAATAATAGCAATAAATTATGTGGAAAAACTTGGAGTAATCGGTCCACAAATCGACGAGGAATATCAAAAATACAATCGAAATTTTACATTTTCATTAATTTTTGCTTTGTTTTCTTGAGTATTTTATCTAAACTAAAAAGATGTAGTATATAGTTTTTTCAAACATCACATTAATAGTATCTAGATCTAGCTTCATAGGTCCATAAGTGACGGAGCTATGAGTCAAAAATCGGGAATGTATCCATTTTTGGTGCGTTTTTTTTTGTAATTTGTCTACAACACAAGACGATCAAAAAGACATGGTACGCAGTTCTATTGAAAATGAAAATTCAAAACGATCAGTCCACAAATGGATCAGAAAAATCAAAAATACAACCGAAATTTTAGATTTTCTTTAATTTTTGCCTAGTTTTTTTTGGGTATTTTATTTAAACTAAAAAAAAGGAGTACGCAGTTTTATTAAACATCACATTCATAGTATCGCAACCAAAACTCAGCTGGATGGGTAAATAAATGGCGTAGCTATAAGTTAAAAATTGCGATTACCTCTATTTTTTTACCATTTTTGGTGCGTTTTTTGCGTAATTTGTATAAACTACAAGGCGGAAAAAAATCGTAGTATGCAGTTTTATCACAAACAGCAAACAGCATTTGTAATGTCTGCGCAAAAAATTAGAGAGAACGGTCCACAAATAGACCAGAAAAATTAAAAATACAACCGAAATTTTAGATTTTCATTAAGTTTTGCTTTGCTTTTACTTTGTTTTTCTTTTTTGTGGAAAATTTTTAGCTGACATGTGCGTACTGCTTTGTACATACAAATACGAAAAATAAGAAAGTGTATGTGTGTGGTTTTTATTGCCTTGAGTCAAATAGTATTACGAATACAGACATCTTTATGAAAGAGAGGTTATTAGATCTTTCTCCATAATTAAATATTTAATTAAATATGTTTGGTTTAAAAATTTTTACAAACATTTGCAAAATTAAATTAAAATAATTTTTGTTGCATTCCTATTTAATATCTTTCTTAGAATTTCTTTTTTTATTAATTAAAAAATTGAGTGCCTTCAGACATTTTATTGCTTTTAAAAATGAGGTTCTCAGAAAGGATTGTTTCTTAGAACTCGTTAATTTTAGTCGTATTATAAAAATTTATTTTTTTTATTGATATTTCTTTCCAATAATAAATAAAGAAATTTTTATATTTAATATGACCTCAAGCTTAATAAACAAGTGTTTCAGTTACATAAATATGGTCAGTTAAATATGTTTTCACGTAATTCCTTATGTTTTTAGGTATTTGTAAATATCTTTGCAGTATTTATGACATATTTATAAATATGTTTAAGAGACATATAAGCACATACACACGTAGATACAAATGTGCATAAATACGTTGATTTCTCTAAGAGATTGCAAACGAACCACAGAATATTACGGGTTGGTACACATGTCATTTTAAACAAGAAGTCGTCTAGATTTGTAGTCTACCGTCCAAGTACTCAGAAAAAACTTTGCATTATTTTTAAATTTTTTTTGAAATTCCCTCACTCACCAGTAGTTTTCTTCTGAGGAATTTTTATCATTCCTCATTTTGGCGAGGTACCATTCCCGATTTTGCAACAGAAACTTACTGAAACCAAACTGGAATGAAATTTGTAAGTTCTACGCATTCTAGAAGTGTTTTAACATTTACTTGAAATTTCATAATTTTTTTTATTCTATGATGCAAAACGGAAATTGCCTAAACCCTTCAGAGCACTTCAGCATTGGAGTATATGAAAATTTAAAAATATGAAAAAAATTTTAAAATATCCAAAGTAATATATGATTATTTGATTGGTTGGTTACAAATATAGATGATCTCCGCTAAACTATTGCTTAAAACATTTAATATTTAATGACTTAAGACTTATTTGATAAATAAGCCATTAATACTGAAAATATTTACGAATAATAAAACACATTACATTAAACATATTTAACATTAAAACATATTTAACGCGGCATATTTACCTTCACTCATTTCATTTTTTCTATAGTTTTGATATTATGTGGAAAGTGAAAAATATTAATATTTCACTAACACAGTGAAGGTTATAAATATAAGACTCGGCACAGCCGAATTTAACTTGTTTTTTTTTTATTTAGCACCAGCACACAGGGGATGACCCCTACTCATGCAATGCATTTTGATGGAACTAGAAAAATAGGTTATGGGAAGGAGGATAGAAGGAGTAGTGTCTGTAAACATTCTATTTGAATTTTCCCAAATTGTAGGATTCAGGAAAGACGTCAGCAGGAACGCTTATTCCACATACGAACTGTACGGCTAAAAAAAGAACTCTGTATGTAATGCGTAGTGCGATCCACTGGCCAATCGACCACAAAGGGATGTACTCTTGCTGAAAAACGAATGGCTCGTGTGAATGAGCGGGTTTCGGGAACAAAATCTCTAATTTCATCAGAACACATTCCGTTGCAGTACCGATAGAAAAGTGAAACACAACCCACACTGCGACGGTGTTCCAGTGAGTCAATAGAGCGGGCTACCCTACTGTCACCGATAACCACTTTCGCCCTCTCCTGTATGCGGTCGAGTAATTTCAAAGAAGCACCGGCCCAATTATGTGAGTTGTATTCCATTCTCGGTCGGATATAAGCGGTGTAAATATGGAGGAGGTCAGATGGGGTGAATTACCCCTTGCACCTCTTTAGGAACCCCAGGCACTTGGATGCTTCTTTAGCGATCTGAAAAATTTGATCAGTCCAACGGACATCACACTGGATTCTCATGCCAAGAACATCAAGAGTTTCTGATTCCTCAATACCTACACCACCCATGAATACGGATGAGGCAGCACCATTTGTCACTCGCTTATGGGTAAGCGTGCAGCACTGGGTCTTACGAGCGTTATAATCTACCCTATTCGTTCGACCCCACTCAGAGACAGTAACAATATCGTGGTTTAACGAATCGTCCATGCTCTGCCTCATAGCTGCTATCTCTGGTGGGCTTAGTCTCCTAACGGACGAATACGAGTGACCAATGCTGCTGTCATCCGCAAAAGAATTAATAGGATTTGTAGTCCTACATAGGAAGTCATTCAAGAAGACAAGAAATAAAGTCGGAGAAAGAACAGAGCCTTGCGGTACCCCTGAATTGAGCTTGAACTCGTCTATAACGGGTATATAACGACCCGTATAGCGGGATCTCTGAGAAAACTCTAGAGAAAATATTACCATTACAACAACACACTGAGACTAAGACAAAACGAACGAACGAACAGATCAAAGAGAGGCAGTATGAAAAGAAGGGGACAGTTGAAAAAAGACCACGTACATAGTGTAATTATATCAAGTGAAAGCAACTCTACATGTGTTTTTTGTTTATATTTGTGTTTTATTAGACTTGAATATCAAAATTTTTTTCATTTTGCTTTGTTTGTTTACGAAATAATACCATTATGCTTTGTTTTCTTTCATCATTTTGACATTCCATATCTAATTTTACACTAACAAATTATATGGTGCGTATTCTTTGTATAAGTCCCCATTAAGACGAGAAAACATTTGGAAGAAAAACATCTTGAATTCTCTTTTACTTTTTCTTTCGCGATCACACAGACGAACATGTTGCCGGCAACATTCCATTATTATTGTTATTATTTGCACACAAAACAATGAAAGAAAAGAAAAGTAAAGCAAATATCAACAAAGAATATGTGAACAAAGCGTGTCGCCGAGTACCGAACACAAAAATTATGCTCTCTTCTCCACCCGTAATTTGTTCACAAACGAAATGTTTCCCTTCTAAATGTTTCCTCGTCTAAACGGGGACTAATTATACTATGACCACGTAGCTACAAACCCGCGTAACGCAAAAATAATTTAAGTATTAACTAAATGTAAATTGAATAGAGAATAGAATTTATGTACTCGTATTAAAGAAAATGTTGGTCTTTTATTTATTATGGAATATTGGCAAAACATATAAATGGGGGCTCAGGCCCGCGGATCCTACAAATGGGGGCTCAGGCCCGCGGATCCTACAAATGGGGGCTCAACCGCGGATCCTACATTTTATTCAGTAATATTTTTTTGAATAAAATTAACTTTGTATTAAAATTTTACAAAATGGTTTATTTTTCCGTCCTTATTTCAAACGTTTCATAACAAAACAGTTCAGTTTTTTGTTGGAATACCATCTTTCGATCGTAACGTAACTTAATGCTGGAAAGTATCATTATTGTTGCGATAATCTTGCTTTTTTTCACTTTTTTCATTTACCGGTTCAGTTATTAATTATACAAAATAGAACAGAGGACAGAATAGAAGTGACTCTAGGCATTGGTCAGTGATAAGTGATTAAGTCTAAATACATTGTTCGAGTGCGAAAATAGTAGTAATTCATGCAGTAAGATATTCCACCAGCGAGCGATTCTGTTGAATAAGGAACACGCAATCCGAGGAAACACAATCTGTTTCTTTCTGGTAGATCTGGTGAAATGAAATCTATTACAGAGTTGAGTAACCGACTTATTGGTTATACTCGTATATGATAAATTTCTGAAATGAGCAACCTAGAAACTTAACGACAAACTAGAAATACATACTTATCTGACAATAGAATTTACAATTCTGTCAACCGTAGTCAAATTATCAGATAGAGTGCCAGAAACGATCTCTAAGCCATATAGGACTAAAGGTAACATTAGGGCCTTAGCCACTTTGTGCCTAATTGTTATTACGATATATAGACGAGATATGATCTTAAAAGTTCAGTTGTGAATCGACAATTACACTTATTCTGCATTTTTCAAAAACTTTAAATTTGTGAGAAGTTTTTGTGGGGAAAATAAGCCACGAACATGTACTCAACAATGAAGCATCTCCTTTATTTTCCAAAATGAGTAGTAGAAGTTCTCGTGAGTATTTGTATAATGAATTATTCAAAAGCTTTTTTCCATTGAGTTTTTTTTTTTTAATTAGAAGCACTGTATGTGCATGCAATTGCGATTAGTTTGCTTATAATACAAAATGTTTTTTTTTTTTGCTCAAATAAATAACAAATGATTTGTCATTTATCTTTCATGCATATCGTAAATAAATAATTACTTGTGAAGTAAATAAATAAATGCTTGTGAAGTGTAATCACTTGAGATAGTTTATAAAAACAATGTGCTTATATTCTATTAAGGTATATAAAGCGTTACAAATATGTAACTGATTTAAAAATAAAATATTCACTAGTGGGAAATTATTTGTGCTAAATATCTCTTGCAAGACTTTTCCTGGACGCATTTATAAAGGAAACGTATTAAAATGTCTTATATGAGAGATATTGTTATGTTGCTATTTTTTGCGGCTTTACTACCGCGCACGGAGCCCTGCAGAAGTATGGAACAGAAGCACAGTTTTCCGAATTCGGATGTTGTTGTACGACTTAGAAGAGAAACACCAAAACTGCAATATGAAATATTGAAAGGTGTGATATTTTTAATATTAAAATCTTAAATATCAAATTTTAAAATTACTTTATTGTAGGCTCCACGGGACTACAAACTATTACTTTGGAAAATTTTGTTACGAACAATAACTTAGAAGCGACAAAGGATGGAATGTTAAAGCTAACTGACGGTTCAGATTCTATACAATTCGAATTGATATCATCTACAGACGAAATAACGCACATTCGTATTATACGGGACAACGTTAGGAGTACTACTAGTCAGCCTATAGATTGCATTGATTTAAATATAGGTAATACTCGTTGGTACGGTGGTCCGGAAGACCGTCATCAATATTGGCCAATCGAAAGACAAGTATTTACAAATTATTCCTATCTAACGAAAGAAGACCACAATGCGGGTCTAGCTGAGCGTTATTGGCTTAATTCTGATGGACTGTTCATATATGTAGAAGATGAAACCCCGCTGTTTATTGAACAAAATTCAGAAGGCTATGAAAACAAATTGTGTTTCTCTGCTTATAGATCTTTGCCATACGATGTGAGGATGAGTAGAGTGAGTTTTATCTATCAAATTGGTATCGCAAGCAATGCAAAAAAAGCACATATGTATGCAGTTAAAAACATATTGGGTCATCCACACGAATATCCGGATAGACGTATGGTTCAGTATCCAATTTGGTCCACTTGGGCTCTGTATAAAACTGCAATTGATGAAAGAGTTGTTCAAGAATTCGCTAATAAAATCAAAACACTGGGTTTTGAAAATAGTCAACTGGAAATCGATGATGATTGGGAAGATTGTTATGGTGCAATGACTTTTAGGAAAAGCAAATTTTCAGATATAAAAAGCTTAACAAATGCATTAAAAGCTAATGGATTTCGCGTTACTTTATGGATACATCCATTTATAAATATAAATTGCCAACCGACTTATAATGAAGCACTTTCGAAAGGGTAGGTAAAATGATCTTGTTTTAAAATACATAAAAATTTGATACAATTATTATTCACTTAGATATTTGGTTTTAGATCACAATAGCAATCCTGCTACTCAATGGTGGAATAGTAAAACTGGTGAAGCTGCCTATGTAGATTTTACTAAATCTGAAGCTCAGGAGTGGTTTAAAAATCGTTTACATAGACTGCAAACCGAAGATGGCATTGATAGTTTCAAATTCGATGCTGGCGAGTCCAGTTGGGTTCCTTCTGATCCTATTTTAAATACATCTAGTAACTTCTCACCAAGCCAAATTACTAGAGACTATATACGTACGGTTGCTTCATTTGGTTCAATGGTTGAGGTGCGCTCCGGACAAGGAACACAAGATTTGCCAATATTCGTACGCATGATAGATAAAGATTCAGAATGGAAGTGGGATAATGGTCTTGTGACTTTAATAACAACATTGCTGCAAATGAATCTAAATGGTTACCCTTTCGTTTTACCCGATATGATAGGAGGTAATGGTTATAATAACAAGCCTCCATCTAAGGAACTATTTTTGAGATGGCTACAAGCTAATGTTTTTATGCCTAGTTTGCAATTTTCTTATGTCCCATGGAATTTTGATGACGAAACTATTGAAATTAGTAAAAAGTTTACTAAATTACATAGCGATTACACAGACAAAATAATAGAACGTTTTAAACTAGCTGCTACAACAGGGGAACCAGTTAATACACCCCTATGGTGGGCAGACCCAGAAGATACTACAGCACAAGGTATTTTCGACCGTAAGTTCATTGCCCTCTTTTATACTATCTGTAAATAAAAACGTAAGAAATGTATCGTATCTAACTTAATTTTTTTAGAATTCATGCTTGGCGATGATATTATTGCAGCTCCGGTTGTAGAAGATTCGGCTAAAAAGCGTGATATTTATTTGCCTAAAGGAATATGGCAAGACGGAAACACACACCTTACTCATAAAGGACCAAAATGGTTAATGGACTATCCTGCACCTTTAGATGTGTTACCCTATTTTCTGAAAGTTAAATAAAAGTTAGTATGAAATTAAAAAGTTTTATTGAGACATTTTTTTTCATACATTTCATTATTTTAATTTTAAACAAAATAAAATCAATTAATAAAAAGAATACTTACAACTGTAACGCATTATTTTAAAAACAATGACATTTTAACAGCAACAAGCTTTAACATAAAAAGGATTATTAAGAGAAAAAAAATTTTAAGAATTACTAGAAGAAAGTACGCCCTTGCTCTCGGGGCTAACAGAACTTAAGAGGATGACTCTTACAATACACTTAAATCTAACTAAAACAAATAAAGATAAAAAATAATAATAATAAAAAAAAAATAATCTAATAAGCTATTTAGACATACACGTTAATTGAGCAATTAAGCATTTTACGCAATTATCGCCTTTATTGAGCTCAATTTACCATATAAATTTCCATTCAATAATTGCGCAATTAAAAATTGATTGCACGTTAATGAAGTCAAAATCAAAATGCAACTCTTTGTTGTGCCCTTAAATATCAGTTCAAAAGTGGAAAAAAGTTGATATTTTCAGTATTAAAAAAAGAAAACGTAAATAAATGTCATAAAAAGCAAATAGCAGCCCAAGTTACCGGTAAATAAATTTTATAAAATTGTTATTGAAAATAATTTTTAAATAACTAATTTTTTTTAATCAATAGCTTGCCTTCAAAACTGGATTGCACTGATCCGAGTAGTTCAATATTTTTAGTAATATAAGCTACCAACATTTTTTTTAACTTCGACTTTCTTTTCATTTTTTATTATATAAACACTCAAACATATTTAAAAAAAAAAGTCAATATTTTCAGTTGTCAAATGCTTAATTGCGTAAACTTAATTAAATATGTGTGAACACCCAAATCAATCATACAATTTAAAACTTAATTGACTTCATTAACTTTTACGTCTGAACAAGCTATAAACTAAAGTGAAATACACAAAATTTACAAGAAGTTTTCATCCGCGATGTATGCCTAATATACTTTTGTTATAAACCTGATGTCTTAAATTGTTATTGTTGTTGTTGGAAACACTATCTTCATTTAGAAAACCAATAGGAGAGAGATAATTAGTGTTATTCCAACTAAAATCTCTTTGTACACTAAATATTTCTCTAATAATATTATTTTCATGTATTGCTGTTCTAGATATAAAATTTTTTAAAAGATTTATTTTGAATTATGATAAATATATGAATTAGAATATCTTTTATTAACGGATAGATGTTGTATTTTAAAATTTTCCTTTCCAATATTTCCATATCTTTAATTACAATTGGTGAAATACTAAACCAAATTGAGAATCCGTATAACAAAACTTGCCTTATGCTTGATTTATGCAAAAATAGCTTAGTCTTAGATAATAAATTCTTATTATATAAAATTTTCGAGAACACTTCCTTAATTCTATATGCTTTGTTCAAAACAATCCTTGCATGCTTATTAAATTTAAACAAATTATTAAAATTAATTCCTAAATATTTTAAATTATTAACAAAAGGAATTCCTACGTTATCAAGAAATAAATTTAATCTTTTTCTTTCTGAAACAACATAATTTTTACATTTTCCTGATGCATTCCGAATACATATTGCTCTACACTTCGATAGATTTAATTTGATGCCTCAACTATCATAAAACTGCTTCACAAGTTCAAGATGATTAGAAACTTGTCTTAAGGCAATAACAGGAGGTTCATTAGTAGAATAAAGGAGGGAATCATCAGCATAAAGTAAACCAGTAGAATTATCACAAATATGAGGAAAGTCGTAAATAAAAATGTTATAAAGGTGTGGCACCAGAATCAAACCTTGAGGTACTCCACAATTTATAAAACTATAATCTGATAACTCGCTATTAAATTGTACACAAAACGTTCTTTTTGAGAAAAAACTTTGAAAAAGTTTCACCATTTATGGTTTAAAACCAATTTCAATCATCTTAAAGAGAATACCGCTATGAAAGGCATGATGAAAAGCTTTTTCAAAGTCTAAAGAAATAGCTACTGTACAAAAACGATTTCGAAGATTAGAAACTATTTACATGTTTATGAAATTTTAATAAAGCACCAGAAGTAGAACGACCTTTTTAAAACCAAACTGAAGAGGCGGAATATATGTATCATTAAATTGAATGTTCAAAAACTTTGCCTAAATTTGAGAGCATTGATATTGGTCGTAAGTTGTTAATGTCAATATTTTTTTGTTTCTTTTGTATAGGAACAATTTTAGAAATTTTCCATAAGTCAGGGAAATATGAATTATTTAAACAATTGTTAAAAATAATTAAAAGGTATTCTAATGCTTTAGGTGGTAACTTTTTAATAATAAAATTAGAAATTTTATCCAAGCCAGAAAATTTTTTATTATTCATTGAATTTAAATGAAAAGATAAATCATAAAAAGTCGTGAGATTTTCGCATTTTTGTATGTTAGTAGATAAGAATTGATTAGAAAAATCAAACGGAGATTGAATATCACTAATTGTGTTATTTATAGTATCTGAAATGTCTCTTAATGGAGAAGAACCCGCATAAATATTAGAGAAATGATTTCTTAATTCACACAAAATCGAAGAATTTTTATGAACAGTTGGATCTGGTTTAATTTGCTGTATTTTTTTTACTAAAAAGCTAACATTGTTCAATTTCTACTTGTCTTTTAATTATGATATTTAATAATTTTATTTGTTTTGAAAGAAGTGGATAATTATAACTAGACCTATTTAAATTTTGATGATAAATTCTTTTTAAATCCTTTTGCCACCTACGAGTATATTTAATAATAAACAAATGTTTAATGTTTTCTGAAATTATAAATGTTTTATTCTTTAATTCAATTTTATTAGAGTGAGTATTAATAACTTCTTGCAAAGTGTCTGTTAAATCAGTAATATGTTTGTCAATTTCTTGATTCGAAAGAAAGCTGGGAAGTGGTTTAAAATTCTATACAAAATATCATTTTTAAAGTTTTGCCAGTTTGTTTTTTATATGAAGTGAAAAAAGCTAATGGAGTCATAATTATTGTAAAGTTCGATAATTTTATTTGAAGTTTTAGTAGAAAATGATCAGAAAATGTGGGTAGGGAAGATATTACACAATTTTGATTTAAAACATTTATATAATTTGTACTAACTAAAAAATGATCAAGAAAGGAATAACAACTAGGATATGAAGGTTCTGTATGAGAAACACATTTAAAACATAAAGAGTTCTGTTGCAAAAAAATTAAAAAACAAATTTCCATTTGCATTGCAAATTGAATCACCCCAAGATATGTGCTTACAATTGAAATCTCCATCAAAGTTTTAAGAGAAGTTACTTATGGCTAATAAACCATTTGTTAGTTTTATAGAATTAAAATTACAGGGGATATAAATTGAACCTAATATAGGGTCCTGTTGAAACCAAATGTTGCCAATATCCTCCTCTTCAATTTTTGTGAACAAAAATTCGTTCAACATGGCCTGATAACGATCACCATTGACTAACGGCTACTCCTTGCTCGTTTTCGAAGAAAAATTGCCCAATTATGCCTCTGGACCAAAATCCGCACTAAACAGTGACTCGTTTTGGGTGCGTCGGCTTGTCAATATATGCGTGCGGGTTTTCTGATGCCCCAAATGCGACAATTTTGCTTGTTTATATACCCGCCAAGATCAAAATGAGCTTTATCTGAAAAGATGATTTTTTTTTGTCAAAATCAACATCTTCTTTAAGTCGACCGCAGGCCCACTTAGCGAAGCGAAAACACAACCATATTCTTTCAGCGGAAGGATAAAACTAATTATCTGTCAAATCAGACATGAGCTAAGTGCTACAATTCACGAAATAAGCACTAGTTGAAAAAAAAAGTTCGATGGCGGACCCTATAGAATATTTTTAATTGACCCATTAGTTTTAAGTTCAATAGCTAAAAAAACATTCGGAATTTCTAAATTCGGTATATTCACTTTAGTATATTTGTATAATTTTCTTAAGATAATAGCTACTCCTTGAGAACTAGAATCTCTTATAAAAGTATAATTATCTAGGTAAACTCTATGTCTATTTTTTAAATGAGTTTCTTGTATAAAGTTAATATCAATGTTATTTGAAACTAAAGTATTTAATAAATCAACTCTTCGACTTACTTCTATGAGAGAAAGTAAATTTAACACATTATAGATCATATTTATTTTTAACTTGAGTTAAAAGATCACGGCATTGATGTTTAGCTTCTTCTATTGAAAGTTTTTTATAATTTTTGATAAATTTACCTATTTTATCTTCTAAAGATAAAGTTTCAGATTTACAAAGAATTTTCGCAATATCCATAAATTATATAATTAAAGGAGATACAAAAATAGAATTCACAGGACTAAAAGAACTTGAAGATTTGAATAAACTTGAAAAAGTTTTATTTGGGTAAACAAACCCAGTACTTTTTAATTCTGAAGCAACAATATGATTAGCTTTATTATTACTCTTTTTAATTTCAAGAAGGTTTTTTTTTCTTTAAGTCTAAATATTTTTTATAGGTAGAGCAATCCTTATAATTAGAAGGATGACCATTCATCTTGTAATTTGTACAAAATGGAAGATTGTCCTTATTAGAAGCATAATTGCATTCACCAGGACCATAAGATTCATTAGATTTAACACAAGCAAATGGTCTATTACAATTTTTTGATATGTGTCCCCATTGTTGACAACGCTAGAGTGTATTTCTTTTGAATTTCTCTTACGAGATTCCCAAGAAATTCTCTGATTCAAAATGTATTTTAAACTAGTTAAATCATTGCAAGATTTTCCAGGTAATACGACCAGTATCAAAACCGTTTTTTCTAGAAAAGGGTGTAGAAAATTTTGAAACAGATTCAACTGTATTAGGAATTAGTAATTCAATTTCATTATGTATCATTTTAGTTTCTGTTTTGAAATATAATCCTCTCAACACGTTTTTGTTTAATCGGCGTATATGAATATGAATTTATATTTTTATTTTTAAGAATTTGCATCATTTCAGCGTGAATTGAAGTATCTTTAAGAAATAGTTTTTGTTAGCAATTTTGTATTCAACTTTTTTAGAATTAAGTTGATTTAATAAATCTTGAATATTAACATTAAAGAGAAATATGGGTGGGCAAAATGGTTTTGCTTTAACAACGGAATGTTTGGTTTCTTTTGTAGAAAGAATTTTAGTGTTAATATTTTTTCTTCTTGAATATTTAATTCACCTAAGAGAAAATCTGTTTTGTGAATTTTGTGTATTTTTAGAAGACAATAATTGTATATTATAATTTTGATTTAATGAATTAAATTTAGAAACATCATTATTACTACGCCTTCGTTTTTGTACTCTTTCGAAATTTGTATGATCCGAAGATAATGAAGCAAATGAATCATCAAAATCTATTGAGTTGTGAAAAGTATCGCCAGTTTTGTGAAATTCCATTTTATTCAAATTGTCCTGACTTAAAAATTTATGGATGTTTGAACTTTCATCAAATAATTTAACATCATTAATTATAATGGCCTTGTCTGTCAAATTTTCTTTTTCATTTTTATAGTTAGATTTCTTTTTAAAATTAATTTCATCCTTTGTTTTATAAGATTCCTTAAATGAAACGTCATCATCCAATGGTATTTTTTTAACATTTCTTTTAGGATTAATAATATCCTTGATCATTTCATGTGATATATCCTTTTCCGTCCTTTCAATAGGCAAATTATTTTTCATCTTATCAGGAGGCAAATCTTTTTGTATTTTATCTGGGGGCAAAGTAATCTCCCACATTTGGGAATTAAAATCCATCTTCTAATATAATTTATTTCTTAATCACTACATAGTATTTATAAAGCAAAGTCGCTTCCCTCGTCTGTCCCTATGTCTGTATGTATGCTTAGATCTTTAAAACTACACAACGGATTTTGATGCAGTTTTTTTTAATAGATAGAGTGATTCAAGAGGAAGGTTTATATGTATAATAAGATGCTTAATATATTATAGAGAACCACTGATAATTTCAAGATTTCTAATGTGAAGTCGTAAATAAACACATTTTTTTTAGTTTACATTGCAAACGCTGGCTGAACTCTACGAGATAGATCAAAATAATGTATTAAGTATTATATACCTTAAAAAGATCTACAAGAAAGTCCGCGATGGTATATGTTTATCTCTTAGGGATAACCCACAATAACCAATAAGCGCGCGATCCTACTTATAGGACTTTGTGATTTGCAGCGATCGCACGCTTTTACCGGAGCTCTCTAGCGAGGAAAATAACAAACTTAGTAAAAGCCTGCTTTTCAGCGCGACATTTTTTTTTCGAAATTGTACGTTCGTACTTTAGTCGTTATTAATTTTAATTTTAATAAGTACTTACATTAGTTTAGATAATATTAGATTAGAACCCTAATTTATCAATTCTATTTCTTCTTCGTCGGAATATAGGGAAAGGGGAATTGTTTTACTACGAATTTAATGCATGTAAAGCCGCGGTCAAAAGCTAGTTTTATTTATAATTATAAAATTTGTATCCTCTTTCTTATGAAGAAATTAAATTAAAAATAATTTTTTTTTAATATTTATTTTTTATTTTATGTAAAATTTATTTGAGCTTAAAATTTTTTTTATTAATTATTTTTTATTTTATTATTTTTATTTCGATATTTCGCTACATCTTTCTGTAGCATCTACAGGAAATATGTCTTTTAAAAATAATATAAATTTTCTTTTTAAATTGAAAGGAAAACTAAAACATATTACGAATATAACGGGTGGCCCAAATGAGACCTAGTGAGCGTATTGTAATCGGTGTTGGGGGTCTTGCGGTAGAAGCTGTTGCACAATTTGAACTTTGTATGGATACATCTTAAGATCCAGCTTTAAAAATCTCTGTAATGTTGTTCTGGGTATACCCAATTGGCCGGAACGGCGACGAGTTGAAACAGATGGATCATTTTGCAATACTCTGCTGCACAGCTTCCACGTTCTCTTCAGTACGAATATTTCGATGACCGGTCGGCAACTGAACCCAGTTCCTCAAAACGGCGAAGTAAACTTGTAATCATGGAAGATGTGGGCGGCGATAATTTCGCTGCGTCAGAACAATTGATAGTTGAGAAGAATAATAAAAATCGATAATTTTAATGAGTTGTTGTGGACTGTACGTATTCATTTTTAATTTCCAAGAGTTTAGTTAAAATCTGCAAAATAAACAATAAATTATGTTAAAAAATAAAAAAGTTATTTGTGTTTCACATCAGCTGGTCTTATTTGGGCCACCCTGTATATACACATACATATGTATAAAAACATACATACATGTATATAAACACATTCTGTCAAATGAACAATTCTAAATTATTACCCTCGATATTCATATGCAATAATTATGTCTCTTTTTAGTATAATCCAAAGTCCATTGAAAATTGTCCAAAATGCTCCTGTACTCAAGTCCTCTTTAATTCTTTGATTTATGTGCTCTTCATCAATGTATAATATCTTAATTATTCGATCTTCTTATTTTCATTTTATGTAAAATTTATTTGAGCTTAAGATCTTTTTATTAATTATTTTTTTTATTTTTATAAAATATAATTTTATTATTTTTATTTCGATATTTCGCTACATCTTTGTGTAGCATCTTCAGGATAAAAGACATATTTCCTGAAGATGCTAGACAAAGATGTAGCGAAATATCGAAATAAAAATAATAAATTCAATTTGCTCAGAAACGCTTATCACTAATCGCGTACGCATTATTATCATCAAGGGCTATAATCGCACCGCGACCTTTAAAGATTTATTGAGCAGCATCTCGTACGTACAGGGGCCAAATCACCGCATTCGATATCGAGTGCACGTTCGTATAGAAAAATATGACAAAACAAAACAAAAAAGGAAAACAAAAAATAAATAAATTGGTGAAAATAAATTAATATTAAAATGGATTTAAGTGTTTTTTTTTGTGTTCCTCATCTTCGGAATCAGAGGATGAACTTTCCCATTTACTTTATTTGAATTTGTTCTGGCTTTTTCCTTACTTATTTGTTTGGCATTATTTTTTGCACTGGTTACTGGGCAATCTTTTCCTTGATAATCGTTTTCCCTAAAAACAATTAAAATTATATTGTATTGAAATTAAAAAATATCAAAATCGTTAATAATAAAATAGCAAAAAGTACCAAAAAAATCAATAAAAAGTACCGTTTGCGCCCTTAATGATTTTTGCTTTGCTCAGGAACGCTTGACCCCTAACTAGTACTTTTAGGTTCGTCGTCATTAAAAAATAAAAAGTACCACTAAAACTAATAAAAAGTACCTTTTGTCCCTTTCTCATACTTCTAGGTTGGTAAATAATAAAATATCAAAAAGTAACAAAAAATGAATAATGATTTTTTACTTTGCTTAGACCAGGACCACACATAGCAATTTTAGTTGGGCAATTCTTGATTTTGTACGAAAGAGGGGAAAGAAGAATGGAAAGGGGTACAAAATTGCTTGTACTCGTCAATTTCCTTTTGTTCTTCGTATCTTTTATAAAGATGTAAAAAAAGAAGACAGATAGCTTGAAGGCTGAATGAATAACTGAATAAGAATGTTAAAATTACTGAAACAAAACATTTCTGTGTGGACAAAACGACAATTTTAAGAGAATTGCTCAACTAAACTTGCCATGTGTGGTCCTGGTCTTAGGACCGTTTGAGCCCAACTTTGTACTTCTAGGTTCGTTTTCACTAAAATATCAAAAAGTACCATTAAAACTAATAAAAAGTACCATTTTGTGCCCTTAATGATATCTTATTTCGTTCAGTACCGTTTAATTCTACTTTCACAATTCAAGGCTTGCACATAACATAAAAAATATCACTTAAATTTTTGAAATATAAGATACCAATCATATTTTTCCCTTCTGCTACTTTTTTTTCTCCGTTTAACAATTTTTTTTTTTTAATTAATTTTTATTTAGTGCTACAAATTAATAATAAAATGTTTATACGATGCATCAATTTACATAAAGATAAATATTTAGAAATAGTAGTAAAAAGGGGTACATATATTACGAACTATTTGCTCGAAGTTTAAAAGTGCTTTGGACACCTTTTTAAGAAGAATACAGTTTAGTTTTGGTTGCTGTGACTGTTACTTTGAAACATAAATGGGGTTAAAAAAGTACCAAGATTAGTTTTTTCTCTTTTTATCCCGCAAATGTACACATATCGAAAAAAAAGTACCAAATAATTTTGTAGTTCCAACTTCGGCTCTATCTATTCCAAAATTTTTTTGATTTTCGAGTTTAGTTTCACACTGAAATCATAAAACTCTCATATTTAAAAGAAATAAGCAATAAAATTTTAATTTGGTTTTTATTTAATAAAATTAATTCATACGAATTAATAAATTAATTCGTATGAACTCTAGCTACATACACACACACACACATATATATATGCCACACATGTTCAGAAACGTACTTTCATATTTAACAAAATTTAATCTTTATTCGCACTTAATTCCAATTTTTGTTGGTGTGCAAAATGCATTATTTTCCATATTTTCATGGAAAATTTTAGAAAAATTGTTTACTTAGTACAATAAATACTAACAGGGAAAGCATATCCATACCGCTGTTTCATCAGATGAAAATAAGGCATTGTTCACACCAACAAAAATTTAAGTTAAGCACGAATAATTTAATATGATGTGTACTTTCATATTTTTAAATTCGTATATTCTTGTTAAATATTAAAAAAATTAGAAAAATATTAATTGTACATTTCAGATTTTAATAGCATAGAAAAGCTCCTGAAGAAGTTGGAATAAAACCATAGAAACGCAGAAAACCAAATAAAAGTGATTTTGATCTAAAGTAAGCCTTAAATAGTTCCAAAAATAAAAAAGTCTTCACAACCAACATGGAATACTGAAATAGTTTTTTACCAATATATTCGGAGCAAAAAAAGCGATTAATTTATTTAACTTTTTGATTCCAATTAATTTTTCAGTTTCATACGTATTTTTGTATTAATTTAAACGATAATTTAAATAAATATTTATTTATTTATTGTTTTTTTTTTTTTTTATAGATTAAATAAAACGGGGTTTTTCATAATTATTACAATAAAAGTTAATACGTGTACGTGTACATTTATTAAAATTAAAAAGACAAGTTTTAAATAAAATTATATTATATGTTTATAAAAATCGATCAAATGGCGCCAGAATACAAAACTTAAGCTTAAAATGTAGTAGTAACATACAAAAAAATAAAAAAAAAACTGACTAAAAATTTTGTCGCTGATTACTACTCGATTTACGTTCTTATGCTCATTACACACGGCCAAAACTTTTTCAGAAAAGAATTGTTTAAAAAATACAGAACAGCTATATAAATGAGAATAAATTACTAACTTACATCAATAGTATCATTCGTAATTAAAAAAAAAACATGATTTTACAGGAAACTTTGAAATTGACCCACTCTTATAAAAAATTTGCGTTTAAAATATTTTTTTTGATAGTTTCACAGAATATAAAGTAAGAAATTAAGAAAAAGTTAACTTATTAGCTTAAAAAAATACAATTTATGAGTGATGACACTATGAAAGGGTTTCAAGGGAATGGAAAAAGCTTTGGCATAAGTATAAAAGTACATTTTTATCTAAAATGAATTTCTTTGAAATGGCTTAATTAATAACTGCTGATTAATAAATGATTTAAAATAAAATTATTTTTTTTAACTCAGATATTCAGTGTTATTGAAAACAAACTACATATTTAAAACTTTCGGTCGATATAATATATAAAAATATAAAATATGGCAAAGAAAAATTTATTTAGTATTAAAGCGTAAGAAAAAACACAAAAACAAAATATTTATGATTTAATATTATAGTTATACATAGTATATGTAAAAAAATTTATATGAAAAACGTATAAAATTTATTTTAAAATATTTAGCACCAAACTAAATTAGAAATATTCATGTAATTAGATTTTTATAATGGTCATAATTTTTTTTTTGCTTTGTGCTTTTGAGAGAAAAATAAAATACTAGTGGCGATTTCTATTCTCAAAAAAAAAAAATCTGTCTTTAAATTATGTAATATTTTAAACAGGTTGCACAAAGTCATGCCTTTCTTATGCTGAGTACACACTTGTAAACATGTTTATGGAACACGTTTTTCGCTCAGGTTCCATTGATTGATACACACAGTGGAACCAACAAGTAAACCACAAATGCAACATCTGTTCTGTATATTGTATTATAGCATGAACATCACGGGTGAAACACATTTGAAAAAATATATACTTTTATTTTTGTAAATGTCACTTTTCTCATTCCATAATTCTGATAAATTTTTTATATAAATTAATAAAATTTTCCCAACTCTCATTTCTTTCAATGGCCATTTTTCTTTTTCTTGACTTCAATTAAATTTTTCAGCGGTTGAGAAAATCCTACATGTTTACAGCTTGCTTGTTTTAGGTGAACTAAACAAGTAAAAACAGTAAACAACGATACAGACTATGGAACTAACATCAATGCAACCAGAAAATATCAAAAAAAATTTGATATTTTGGACACCTCGAAGGGAACATGAAAATAAACTATAAACACACTACAGAACTAAACATGTCATGCTTACGGACCATGTTTCTAAGTGTGTACTCAGCATTATGGTTTCAAAAGTCAAAAATAAGTTTTTCTTAACATTTAGGGCTAATGTATATTTAGCGTTTTATATTTTTAATGCTTTTAAAGCGATTTGCGAACACCTCTGATAAGCAGTTCGACAAAAAAAAAACTATGCACCAAAAATAAAATAAATTTTGCTTGACGACGAACATGTTGAATTTTCTATTTCATATAAATAAATACAAAGAGCAGGACCAGATACGGTAATTTTATTTGGGCAATTCTTGATTTTGTAAGAGAGAGGAAAGACAAATGAAAAGGGAGTTTGTACCCCTCGTACAGTGCAATTTTAATTTATTTGTTCTCTTTTTGTATACTCTAAAGCTGTAAAAACGGAGGACAGGTAGCTTGAATACTGTATGAGTGAAGGAATAACAATGATACAGCGATAACCTTAAAAGAGAATTAAGAAAAAGTTGCGCAACTAAAATTGCCGTGTATGGTTCTGATCAAATTAAATAATTAGCTTAATTGTATAAACAAGTAGTTGACACAGTTGTAAAAAGGGTATTTTCCCACCTTCACTTATAACTTGAGTGCAAAACTTGTCCCATTTTTACATCTTTTAACTATTAAATTTTTTTGACAATAGAACGCAAACATTCTTGGATGGCAGATGCAACATTTTTGTTAGAAAAAAAAAACGCTATTAATTTACGTTCACATTGGTAAAATATTTGACGAAATAAGCATAACCACCAGAGACTGGTATATATTTATATAACCTAACATAATTTGTATTAAATAAAATTAATTAAAAAAACACTATAATGCGGGTATGTTGTCTTTATTATAGTTTAGATTAGTATAATAGTGGTTACGCTTTTTTCATTTATGTGAACGTAGCTTTATATGAATGTTTAGTTTAGGCTAAGGATAAATTTGAATATTGATGTCATTGTGCAATTACTTATAATTGATTTATTTTTGTTAATTTTCTTAAAAAATCTTAATAAAATAATTTTGTTGAAATCATAAATAGCACTGACTTTGAATTTATAACTAACGCACTGTGCATTTGTTTGTGCGATTTTTATCTACATATATCTATTTATATAGTCTCTCGTGTTAGATACAAAAATGTGCCATCTTTTAATAAAAAAAATTGTTCTTTCTCTTTTAAAGAAGTTCACATTTAAACTTGCGATTTGTGTGCTTGTATGTTTTGCGGCCTTTTTTTCCTCTGTGTTCCTTATCTTTGCGTATCTCGCGTACCAACGTATAAAAAGCATCATCAACTCCCATTCGAGTTTTTGCTGATGTTTCTACAAAAGGTATGCCATATTGTTTAGCTATCTGTAAACAAACATAAGAATTTTAACAAGTTACAAGCCTCATTCAATTCTTTTTATTTTTATTTTACCTCTCTTGCTTGATTCATATTTACAGCCCATGCTTGCAAATCACATTTATTGCCCACTAAAACCATTGGCACCTCTTCAGCATCCTTAACTCGTTTTATTTGTTCGCGATATGTGCCAATATCCTCAAAAGATTTTGCGCTGTTCACTGCAAAAACTAACAAAAAACCTTCACCGGTGCGCATATACTGATCACGCATAGCCGAATATTCTTCTTGCCCAGCTGTGTCTAAAATATCTAGTAAGCAAGTTTCGCCATCTGATTTTGATAAAGTAAATATATTTAAAAAAAGTTGTAAAAGTTTATTTTAACAAACTAATTTTTATATTTTTGGCTCAAAAAATAAAATCCTATAAAGTTTGTTATTATTATTTATTTACATAAAAATAATATATATAAATATCGATTAAGCAATAAATAAATAAATGAAAAAAAAAATAATAATATCACTCATATTTTATTCTAAAAGCCTTTTCAAACAACTCTTGTGTTTGTAGATAATCGGGTTGAGTTGATGAGAATTTTTACTTTTTCAGTACACACTTGCCCTTACTCGGCAATTCGTTTTGTTCTTTTATTTTTTCAAAAAGAAATATAAAAATATTAAAAACCTATTGCCAAGTCACTTGCGAAGTGTAAAAGGGCTCTAATAGGAAGTTTTTCCAATGCACGTTGGTTGTATATTTCTATGCTTTTGGCTGTAATTACGGCTCACTGACGATCAATAAGATCAGTACAAATATCATCAGACTAGAACTATCTTTTTATGCATATTTGCGCAATTGTTTCATAGATGATTGTATGTAGCTGAGGTATCGAAGACTAGTTTATAGAACCTTATTAGATATTGAAATATGACTCGATTCACAAACCAACCCTACGTTTGTCTTGGCTAGTATTTGTTTTTTAAAGGATTTTCGAATGTTTCGCGATAAGGGTAATGCAATCAAAAATTTGTAAAATATTATTTTTTTTATTCAGGTCTTTATAAAAAGGCCTAAAATCATGTACGCAAAGCGGTAAAACTGGCAGATAGGAATATATCAACATATTTGAATAAAATTAATTTTCTGTTTATTTGTTTTTTTGCTACACAAATTTTTGTGTTTCAACAGATTTCTCTGAAATTAGAAGGTCGCATAGCAATTACAATTTTAGTGTCCACCGGATTTCTCAGAAATTTGGTTCTTTTAAACCGAGTATACCCATTTTTATTTCTACTTTTTTAACAAAATAATTAAAATACAATTAATTAATTTGAGCTTAGTCTTGATATTTAAAAATGTTTTTTGCTTTATTATTTATTATTTAAAAAAAGAAAATAATAAATAATAAAGCAAAAAACATTTTTAAATATCAAGACTAAGCTCAAATTAATTAATTGTATATCAATAAAAAGTCTTAAATAATAATTATATAAATTTAAAATAATTAAAATTAATTTTTTATGACTAAAATTCTATTTTGTAATGAATTTTTCTCAAATTTGGACACACGCTCTCAATACTTCAAAGAAGGTTGTCATATACTTTTCGACCAACTATGGCAACTTTTATTGATGTTCTTTTATTAATAAAATATTATTTTTCAACTAATTTCTCTCAAATTTTCTCTATACCAAATAGTCCCACTGTTATGCCTGTAATATCTGCCTACTTTACCCCCCGTTTCCACATGCAATTAATTGCTTGCAAGTTGAGTATACGTATTAACTACGAAAAAACCGAAAAAATAGTCGAAAGTCTTGCAAATTGTATGAGTGTCTATACAGAACAGTGCAAGTTCATTTTTAAAATATCGGCAACGGCTTCACTTCTAATGAAAAAATGGCTGCGCCATTGATATAAAGAATAAAAATATATGAATGAAGTGTTGCCGCGTTGTAAACACCGTGAATACTAAACTAAAAATTTTGTTGTTAGTATTTTTTAAGTCAAAAATATGAAATTGATAATTAAATTTAACTTTTAAATGTGTTGGTGGGTCATTATGTTCTTTTTTTTATTTATTAATTTTGTTAAATAAGCTAAATATCAATTACTAATACATTAATTTAAAACTCATACGCGGTAGCACTGTTTCTCATTTGCCAATTTACTTGCTGCAAGTGTCAAAAATTTACTTGCAAAAGAATTTGGTTGCCAGTTCAACTGCAAGTTCGAAAAATATGAGTGTGTTAGTGAAAAAGTGAGAGTATATTGAGTTTTTCGAACTTGCACTTGCATGTGGAAACGGGGGGTTACATAAAATTTAAATATGAAAACAACTTTGTAATATAAATGAAATAAAATAAAATAAAAAATTATTATTAGTAGAGAAACCAGTGACTTTACATTGGCGACGAGAATATAAAAAATTAAATAGCGATAATGATTATGTACAAGGTATGAATTAATGTCATTTTTGTAATTTAAAGGATATAATGAATAATAATATAAAATAATATAATAGCTGACCCGTCAAACGTTGTTTTAAACTTCCTAAACGCATGTTGCTTTGTAGTAATAAATATATTGCAGAGTATTCCTAAATGCAACTATGAAAATTTTTACAATTCATTTTGTTCCCATTTGCAACACTGGTGCATTTAATATGCAAGAAAAAGCAAGCAAGGCATCCAAAATAAATGCAACACGCAGTACAATGGCGTCGCAAGAAAATAAGTAAACGGTTTTTCTTATAATTTAATATATTTAAATATTCCCTTATTTATCTTAAAATTTTTTTTATTACAGTAAAAAATGTGCACAGCTATAAAAATTTATTAATAAATGGGAGACTAGATATGAAAAAGCTATTTCGCTAAAAAAAACACAATTGAGCAACGGGAACGGGTTTTACAAAATATTAAATCCAAGAACGAACGTTTTACATGAGACGACATATACAGAAAAGCGAATTAAGAAACGCAATAAGACGTCGGAGGAAGCAGCAACTAAAAGAAGTTTCCTTGTTCGCACAAATCTAAAATATTTTTCAATAAAATGTTCTCTTCCGACATTGTTCGCTTTATAATTAACGATACAATGCATATAAATGTTCCTAAACGATGTCAGGGTTGCAAAATATCAGTATGCTAAGTATTGGAAAAGTAACTACTAATATATCAACTTGGTATTAATACTGTATTGATACTTTGTAAATAATTATACGTTTATTAAGTCAGCCTTACTCCCAGACACTGGATTGCTGGAGCGACGGTTTCGGAAAAATTTCTTTTTCCTCATCTGCAGCATTTGTGTCATCTACTATGGATACTTTTTTAATAGATTTCTTTGAAATTGGGTACATTAAAACATTGTTCACACAAAATCCGGCCGCTTTACAGAAGCATTTTTGTTTGAGGACTGCCTGATTTGACAATCCTTGGTGTCCAAAATGAGTGTGGACCAATGTCTTATATACAAATATAAAACCTTAAGTTTTATTTTCTCAGAGTCAATCTCTTTTGGTAATTTCTACCTGCCGCAAAATAAAAGACGGTGTGTTTTACTTGCTTTCTTAACAACTTCTATTTTTTCCAAAATCTTAAATAAAATTACAATTTGTACACGAATGTATGCATTAATGTTTTTTTTTTTTTGTAATATTCTTTTTTATGACTTCAATGTACCTTTTTCTTACCGTTAGGGTAGGTATAAAATTCAGGAATAATAACAACAAACAAACTAAATTAAAATACATTGTGACAACCATATTATGTACTTGTATGAACCAATTTAAGTAAGAAAAAACCGGTATTATTTAAAACAAGTTACAGTGGTTACTGTGAACAAAATTGATATCAAAATAAATTGGTGATGTTTTACAAGTTTTATAATAAAAAGATTTTAAATTACGGCAAGAATTTAACTATAAATATTAAAGATAATTTTGGTTGATTTCATTGCCTTAACAATTTTAGAAAAACTTAGTGGCAACACTCGAATTAAAAAAAATTATTCTAAAAATATTCACCGTTATTTTGTAGAAAAATTTTTTCAGTATTACATTATTTGTAAGCGTGGTTATAGTCATCGAAAATAAAAATAGAAAAAAATTGTGCACAAATATCTAGAAAATCCGACATGGTCAGGTGCAATGATTGGAAAAAACTGCAGCTTCCAAAAAGCACTGTAAATGAGGTTTTAAAAAGGTATAACCAAACCTTAAGTACAGATCACAAGCAAAAAAAAAGAAAAAAGTTGATAAAAGAAACCCAGAGCCATGCTCAATAAAACCAGGTAACTTCAAAAATACAAAAATAACAACATTACAAAAAGTTCATATATTTTGTTATTGCTTTTGAAACTCCACCTGTCAAAAATTATTTCCAGTGATTGATATTAAAGCGGGTTTCACATTATAATACAGACTATTAACATTTTCATTAGATCGAGTGAGACCGAAATCAGATGCAAATCAAATAGACTGTCAAAAAATTTAAAGGAAAATATTCTCTGTTTTCATACCATCACACATCAAGTAAAATACAAAACGCGGCAAATAATTTCACAGCTGATTTCTAGTTTTTTCTTTGGTTGCTTGTACAAAAGCAACCCTGATAAAATGAAACGTGTGATAGCTTAGAAAAAATTCTAAAAATTACAAAACCATAACAGGCTATTCAGACACACACGTTAATTAGGCATTTTACGCAATTATCGCCATTATTGAGCTCAATTTACCATATAAATTTACATTCAATAATTGCGCAATTAAAAATTGATTGCACGTTAATGAAGTCCAAATCAAAATGCAACTCTTTGTTGTGCCCTTAAATATCAACTCAAAAGTGAGAAAAGTTGATATTTTCAGTATTAAAAAAAGAAAACGTAAATAAATTTAAAAATAAATGTCATAAAAAGCAAATCAATCACACAATTTAAAACTTAATTAACTTCATTAACTTTTACGTCTGAACAGGCTAAAATACTGCCAAAAATACTTAAGTATTTCACCACACTTGCTTAACGTTTTGTTTTCACACTATTGGATTTTTTACTTAATACACGAATTTTTGACCCGATTATGGTTCACAACATTTAACTATTTTGGTGTTGTGTGTTGTGAATTGCAATTGCCGTTTACAAAACTTATCTGTTGTGTTGTCTTTTCAATTGTGTATGTTAATTCGGCGATTATCGCTCACAACATGTTGTCTTATGTGTTGTAAAAACTTATAAAAATAGACAACTGGGGCCTATGTTGCGGCGAAACGTGAATATGCCGATTTTAAATACAAATACACCAAAATGGATAAATTTAGTAAAAAAATCATGATTTGGCAAGCAATTTGCAGTTGTGGTCTAACCGTTTATAGTCTCTTTAACAATGAATCAGAAATTTATATAAAAGAATGCCTGCAGAAACGATTACTGTCTCTAAAAAATTTAGCGTCTTGTCATTATTCAAAAAATTCGATGGAGTGGTATCAAAGACATCAGGTCGATATAGTAGCAAATACACGAACCCTCCTAATTGCCCACAGCTTCCGCCAATTGAACAATCAGGGCTGTCATAGAATCCAATGTTGTCGGTATTGGATTTGAAACCGACAAAAAATTTACCTTAGTGTCATGAAATCCAATGTTGTCGGTTTCATTTTCGAACTAGAATTAATGTCGGTTTTAGGTGTCACAGAAATCAATGTTATCGGCTTGCTATTGGATTGAAACCAATCAGTTGACAGTTGTTAGTTTGTTTAATTTCAAATAAAGCATGTGATTAAAGAGGACTTTTTTCATTACAATTTCGCCTGCAGTTAGTTATTTATTAATATTAATTCTACAAAAATAAATTTTTCTTCATACTTTTTTTCTCTAGCAAAAAAAAAAATAGCACTTAAAACTCAATAATTATGCATTTTATAGAAAAATATCCTGACATTGCCAAGAAATTTACTAAACGTGATAAGCCAACCGTATGACCTCTTTGACAACAGTTGGCTGAATCAATAAAAAGCGCAGGTTCAGCAAAAATATGTAAACGGAAAGCTTCTTTATTTACCCGGTAATTTATGAATCTCCTTTTTACTTTCTGTGAGCGTTCTTCTTCTAATAATAAAAATCCTACAACGGCAAAGTCATTTTATTTCACTACTTATTTCACTGACACTAATTATATATTTTATATTAAAAATTTTTAATAAAAAAACACGTTTTTATTTTTATTTAAAAGAAAACACTACGATTTATCAAAATTGTAATGAAACATTTACACAAATAATTTCATACAAATAAACTAATGTATAGAACAGCTGATTCGAGCATCGGTTTTATTTGTCTTCGAAAATAACAAAAACGACTTGGCTTCATGACACCAAATGAAACCAATATTGGTTTGCACAACCGACAATTAGCAAAACCGACTTGGATTCTACGACAGCCCTGTGTAATTGTGTTTGTATATGTAATAGATTTATTTGAAATTCAGAAGTTTAACACAATAATAACCTTTACTTATGATTATTCTAAAATTGTGTTGGATTATTTAAATTTTTTGTTTTCCTTATCTGATATTCTTATGAGTTATTTATTTAGTACAATAAGTACCGAAGGGGATAGCATGTCAATATGAACCATCTGATCAGGCTAAATATCAGAATTTCCTAAATAAATTTTATAAACAATTTTCACAGCCAAACACAAACAATTTATTTATTTTTAATTTGATGTTTGTTGACACTGACATTTATTTGAGCAGCGTTGCCACGATTTGGAATAAATTGCGAATGCGATTACGAAAGTCTAACAGAATACCAATTTTCTTTCGCATCATTCATTTGCGCATCGAAGTGATTTTCGCATCGCAATTCAGAATAGCCCTCCTGGCAAACATTAGCACCTTTACATTGTAAAAACTATTTTCTAAATAAAAATAACATAATTCTGGATAAACCACACATAAAGATTAATATTTTAATTTATTACATATAAAATAATATTTAATACTAGCATTTAACTCGCTACTTCGTCAGCGAAGTACCATACTGTCGCTATTATAATTTCATATTTCTTAGTAGACTATTTAATCTCAGTTCTAAATTTTTTAATACAAATTACATAAAAAGGTATCATTAAAATATAGAAAAAGAGCCCTTCTGTCAATTTATTGATTTTCATATTTATTGATCACCGTTGGAGCTCGGTCTGATAGTTGTAAATTCGTTAATGTTAAAAAATTCAAAAAATACTATTATAGTATATTATTTAGAAGTACAGCTTTCTTCTCTTAATTATTTTTCACCTTGTCCTGAACCATTTAAACTCAGTCTAATAGTTTTATTTTCGTTAATATAAAAAAAATCAAAAAGTACCATTTAAATCAATAAAAAGCACTGTTTTGCCTGTTAATAATTTTTTACTTTGCTTAAGAGCGTTAGACCCCAATCTCATAGTTCTAGTGTTGTACCATTTTTTCCCACTCATGGTTTTTCACCTTACTTCAGATCATTTGAGCCAAATCCTCTACTTTTACATTCCTTAATAATAAAATACCAAAAAGTACAAAAAAAAAATACAAAAAGTACCATTTGTCCTCTTTATGATTTTTTACTGTGCTTGGGACCATTTGAGCCCAATATCGTACTGCCAGGTTTGTTTACATTAAAATAATCAAAATGTACCATTAAAATGTATAAAAAGTACCATTTTATCCCTTAATGATTTTTCAATTTGACATGAACCGTTTGAGGATAGTCTCATAGTTCTAGGACTGTTAATACTAAAATATTAAAAAGTACCATTAAAATCAATAATTCTACTGTGAAAATTTTAGGTTTGCACATAATTTTAATAATACCATTAAACTTGTTTAAATATAAAGTACAAATCTTTCTTTTGGTACTTTTTTCTCCCTTAAAACAATTTTTTTACCATTGATTTTTATTAGGTGCTACAAATTAGTAATTAAATGTTTATTTGCTGTATCAATTTACATTATGGTGCATATTTAGAAATAGTAGTAAAAAGGGGCACATATTTTACTCCTTATTAGCTCGAATTCTAAAAAAGTGCAAATATACATTGGATACCTTTTTAAGAGAAGAATACAGTTTAGTTTTTGTTGCTGTGATTGTTACTTTGAAAAATAAATGAATTTAAAAAAAACCTAAGAACATTAGCTTTTACCCTTTTTATGCCACAAATGTACAAATATTGAAAAAAAAAAACCAAATACCCATTCGCTTATTTTTTAGTAGAATATTTTGTATTTTGAACTTTGGCTCTATCTGTAGTAGTTCCGAAAATATAAGAAGTTCGATTTTATCCGTTTTTACCCCCTTAATATTCAAATTACCAAAAATCCTGTCTTATTCGTCTTATACATTGGGACATGCACCTGCTTGCCGAATTTCAAGTCCGTAGCTTTAGCCGTTTGGGCTGGGCTGGACTGATAAGTCAGTCAGTCAGTAATGTTACTCTTTTATATCAATAGATTATTAATTTTAATGTTGTAGCAGCATGTGATATCGATATTGATGTTTATAAATAACTTACCTATCACCACTTGCTTTCGATAAGAGTCCTCAATTGTAGGATCATACTCATCAACGAAATGATTTTGTATTAGTTGAATTGTAAGGGCAGATTTTCCAACACCACCAGCTCCGACAACAACAAGTTTATATTCCGTCATATCCCTTCAAGTATGATTTTGTAATGATAAAATAAATGCTTGATTTTTTAAATATTATGCCTGTTTTGTATGTTGTTTAGACCGACGTATCCAATTTTTGATGTTTTAAAGTTGAAATCCTGCGTTTCAATAATTTAGTTTTGAAAATTTTAAGAACGGAAAAAAGATTTATATTAATTAAACTAAAATATATTATTACTCGAATTAAAAGACAATTAGTATATAAACTTCATTTACTTATATTTTTACACAAATTAATTTTCCAAGTTATCCCTTAATACATACTTTACAGACGTGCATGTACATATGTATAAGCATGTATGTACGTACATATTTCTTACCTAATTTTGCAAGACTAGATTTCTTGACAAAACAGTGATTTTTCAACTAATAATAATAACAATAACAGCAGTTTTGTTCATTTAAGATCTGATTTGAAAAAATAAAAAAAAGTTTATTAGTTGGTAGTTTGTCCACTCACTTAAAAAATTCTTCAACCGGGTGTTATTCGTTTTTACTTTTATTCTTTCGTCACTTGTTCTTTGCGAGTGGTTCATCTAGCTATGCAGGCAAATACCCTTTAATAGTTTGAAAGTAATACTTCATTCTTACACAATTGCATCAATTTATTTTACACCTCCACTTTTAATATTACGAACACCCAATATTAAAAAAAAATATAATACAATAAAAAATATCTAAAGTTCCTTATTAATTTAATACCACAAAAAACTCAGCGAGAAACATTTGTGCAAATTTCATTGTCTAAAATATGTTTATCAGATTTTAAAAGCAGTTGTGTTAGAAAGAGAAGGTACATATACATATAAATGGATACAACCAAATTCTCATGTGTTAAGTGGCTGCTAAACACATCAAATTATGTATTTGTGTTGGGCATGGTACAATCAAGGCGAATTCATACAAGTTATCTCGTTTCGACAACAATACAGAAACAACAGGCATTTTGTTTGTGTAAAATATAGCCAGTTGTCAAAAGGATGTAGGAAAAAAAAGTCGAATACAAATAAAAACAAATAAATTGTAAATAAGTTATTTGAAAATAATCTTTTAACTACAACATTTTTATATTATAAGAAATTTTATATGTAGTTTTTTGCAATATGCAATTGGATTATAGCAGACCGAGTATTAAAAGCGAAATAACTAAATATCTTTGTAGAAAGATTGGTTTATATCAGAAGCATAAAAAATTTCAAGCAAGTGAAACCGACTTTGCAATAGATGAAAAACGAATCATAGTTTTAAAGTATATGTTTGACATTACAGCGATACGTAAAGAAAATGATACTGTCGCCAATATACGAATTTCCAGCTTTGATTTGATATTGTGTGTTGATTTTATATTGAAATCAGCAAATGTATTAATAAAATAAGATTAATTTCAGTTATCGATGAAGCTGATACTGTTCTAGTGAAAACATTAAAGGATATGCCAACCAGTTTTATAATATTTAATGCACTATAATCTATATAAAAATAATTTATTTCGGATTATGTTAGTGGTACTAATACATAGTTTCTATTAACGTTATTCGCATGCAAGAAAAACTTATATATCGAACAATAGGTAATTAATAACTTATAAATGGTAACATAGATGGCATAAAGATGTGTATGTGTTCGCTTATGCCAGAAAAACGGGAAGCAACAAGACATTACATTTTACATCCGTGCATTATGAATTTGCATGGTTCTAAAGCAGAGGGAGATGGAATGCATATAAGTTTAAATACAAGTAAAATTACAGATATATTAGAACTATTTAAAAAAGCCATGGAGACAATAAATACTTCAGAAAATTATGAAATTAAATGTGAGAGACAAAGACTTGTAGTGATATTTTTACATACACAAAAGAAGACTTCTTCACTTTCTAAATTTTGCCAATAGGTTTTTTTAGGTAAATTGAAATTTGCCAAGAAGAACGCTTTGATTACTTTGTTGCAAGGTATAGTTTATTTTCCAATAATGATGTTAATGATCCCTCTTCATATCGACCAATATGTCTGATCGATAACTTTGGGAAACTGTTAGAGACTATTATAAATAGGAGACCGAAGGCTGTGTAGAGGGCGCAAACGGGCTTACCAATTGTCAGTTCGGCTTCAGGAAAGGGAGATCTACCGTTGATGCCATAAGTGTACTTGTGGAGACAGCGAGCCGGACAATAAGAAGGAGACGGTACTCGAATGACTACTGCGTTGTAGTGACACTGGACGGGAAGAACCCCGGAATATATTTTGGCCATTGTGGGGGACTACTTTGCCGGCCGTGTTCTCATTTACGATACGGACGAGGGAAGCAGGGAATATACGATAACGGGGGGAGTTCCGCAAGGATCTGTTTTTGGGCCGCTTTTGTGGAACATAATGTATGACGGCGTTCTGCAACTGGACTTGCCGGTCGGTGTGAGAACTATTGGCTTTGCTGACGACATCGCATTGGTAATTAAAGCATCTGGATTAACAGAGGCTGAGGCAGTTACGAATGCGAGCATTGGAGTAGTGCGATCATGGCTAACTTCCATGGGTCTGCAGCTAGCGAACCACAAGACGGAGGTCGTAGTCATTTCGAGCCTACGAACTAGGGAGCTAGTGACGGTGAGAGTAGGCGACTGTGAGATAACTTCTAAGGATTCGCTGAGGATCTAGGGGTTATGATTGACAGTCGCTTATCATTCAGGAGCCACTTTGAGTATGTAGTAGGGAAAGCTAGTGGAACGGTTGCATCGCTTTGTAGAATCATGCCGAACACAAGGGGTCCGAAATACCAAAGGCGATTAGTTATAGCGGGAGCAGTTAGGAGCATCATACTATATGCAGAATTAATCTGGGCAACCTGTATGCGGTTCAGGTCATATTGTTCTAAACTGAACACGGTGTACAGGTTGGCTGCTCTGAGAGTATGCTGTGCATATAGGACCGTGTCGGACGAAGCGCGTTCGTCATAGCAGGTATGATACCGGTAGACTTGTTGGCTAGGGAGCACAGCCTAGTCTATAACGATAACATGTCTAGGGAAGACGCACGGACGGAGACTATTACGACCTGGCAGAGTAGATGGGCAGATAGTAGCAAAGGCAGGTGTACATATAGCTTAATTAGGGATCCGAAGAGCTGGATGGAAAGAAGACATGGGGACGTAGGGTACTACATTACACAATTTCTTAGCGGACATGGTGCCTACAGGCAGTACTTGCATAGGTTCCGACTGATAGACTCACCGCACTGTCCACAGTACCACAATGTGATTGAGGACGCCGAACATGTGTTTTTCGTCTGTCCGAGATTTGAAGCCGCAAGAGTAACACTTGAACGACAACTAAATAGTGAGATTGGACTTCATAATGTGACCCAGCTAATGATGCAAACGCCTGAAAACTGGAGATACATTTGGACATTCGTACGATTGGTTCTTTTGGAACTTCGTAGAGCTCTAACTAGAGCACAGTAGGGGGCTTCACGGTGTACCGCCGGGATCGGGTGAATATTGTGGTAGTGTGTTTAAGTACGTAGGCGCCCTAGCGGCGAATCGTGCATACGCAGTGTTCCGGGATGCTCACTGGGTATCTATTAAGATACACCCTTGCCCGCAATGCAAAACAAAAATGTTAATGATCCTAAATATGCATATAAAAGCTAATTTTTAAAATATATGAATAATTTAATAACTTTTTTTTTTTTTATTTATATAAGCACAATTTTGGAAAATTTTCAAATTATAATTTTAGCAGATTGTCAAAATATATTAAAAGGAAAAAATTTTTGACAATAAGATAAAAAACAGCTGGTTCACCTTTACTTAACCAACTACACCTTGTAATAAATTCGCCTTGATAATGTAGCACCCGCTTAAGTCTTTACACATCTTAAAAACGAGAATGATATCAATCAATTTGATGTGTGTATCAGCCAATTCAATTTTTCACCACTATAAATCGATAACTAGATGTGTTTAGCAGCCACTTTAAATATATAATAGGAAATAAACACAAAAAGCTAATTGGAAAGAAAATGATGAATATAGAAACTAGTTTTCTGTTTCAGGATTGGTGCTACCATGGCAGAATTATATAAGTTAGCGAGAAATCTACAACAAACATTAAAATGCAAAAACAACAGGCGTCTCTCTCTCCTATGTTTCAAACCATAGTATAATTATACAAAGTATACGCAATATATATTTTGTTAGTGTAAAAAATTAGATATGAATGTCAAAATGAAGAAAGAGATCATAACATAATAATATTATTTCGTAAACAAACAAAGCAAAATGAAAAAAATTTTGATATTCAAGTCTAACAAAATACAAATTTAAACAAAAAACACATGTAGACTTGCTTAAACTTGATATAATTACACTGTGTCAAACACATATACTACTAAAAGAGAAAATATCAATGTAATCCACTCATACACTTACGCCCTGTTTCCACACGCAAGTAATTGCTTGCAAGTTGAGTATACGTATTAACTACGAAAAAACCGAAAAAATAGTCGAAAGTCTTGCAAATTGTATGAGTGTCTATACAGAACAGTGCAAGTTCATTTTTAAAATATCGGCAACGGCTTCACTTCTAATGAAAAAATGGCTGCGCCATTGATATAGAGAATAAAAATATATGAATGAAGTGCTGCCGTGTCGCAAACACCGTGAATATCAACTAAAAATTTTGTTGTTAGTATTTTTTTAAGTCAAATATATGAAATTGATAATTAAATTTAACTTTTTAATGTGTTGCTGGGTCTTTATGTTCTTTTTTTATTTATTTATTTTTTTAAATATGCTAAATATCAATTACTGACGTAACTTCTATTTTTCCACAGACTAATACATTAATTTGAAACTCATACTCGGTGGCACCGTTTCTCATTTGTCAATTTACTTGCAAGAGAATTTGGTTGTCAGCTCAGATGCAAGTTTGAAAAATATGAGTGTGTTAGTAAAAAAGTGAGAGTATATTGAGTTTTTCAAACTTGCTCTTGCATGTGGAAAGGGGGGATTATACCATGTTCACACCTAGGTTTTTTAGCGTATTTTAGCGAAATGTTTTAAAACAAAAACGCAGCCGTTCATACCAATTTTGAGATGTTTTAGGTCAGCTCATCTTATTTTTTTTAATTTTAATACAATAATTAGCTAAAAACTTATCAAGCCCCAAATATTAAAATTGAAATTAAAGGTAATAAGTCTAAATATTAATGGTGGAATTAGTAAAATCGTATCGTCTTGCTGTAGAAAAATCGTATCGTACAGCTTCGGGGCATAGTTACTAAAAAAGTTTCAACGCAGTCAAACGTGTCAGCTGTTAATGTGTTGTAAACATTTTTATAAACTAATAAAAAATAACAAAATTAAAAATGCATTCCATTAATTCTATGTTTATTCATTTATATGAAATGTATAAAGCTAGAAAACAAAATAAGCAGCAACGAAGATGGCAGGTAAATCCAATTAATAAATATTGGGCACAAACTGAAAAAGCTTACGGGCTTTGTGTAGCTTTATAAATTGCATTGCCATGTTGATATCGTTGACGCACCACTTCCAGATGGCTCAATGGTTTGTCGACATTCTCTCGTGTACCATCTCGCAAAGAAGTTCACCTCCGGATCATTGCTCTTCTGCCAAAAACCCATTTATTTTTACAAAAATACTTTTATTAAATTTTTTCACTATACACACCTGTTGTATCCATTTCTATGGCAATCTTTTCCCAAATTGCTTTATTCCTATTTGGGAACTTATAATATAGGTTGGCTTTGTTACAAATTTCTTCATTTTCTTGTATTAAATAAATAAGTTTACCGTCGTCCAATTTTATTTTGTTTTTTTGAATGCAATAGTTTTTTTTTTTTTTTTTTTTTTTTTTTTTTTTTGTCAAAGTTTTACGTTAGCAACGTAAAAATCTATTTTCTGTAGATTTCTACGTTGAAAACGTTGCCACTACATATTCTATAAGCACTAACATGGTTTATGTATGTGACGGATTTTATCAGCTGATCCGCAACCTCACGATACGATTTTACTAATTCCACCATAAGTTACCAATATTTTTTTTTGGTCGCCAAAATATTTTTGAGTGTCGCCATCTATTAACAAAAAATAAAACTGCTGAAAACCCACTGAATATACTCCAAATGCAGATGTAACCCTGTCCTTGAAATGTTTCTATCAAAAACTCGTCAGTTGATATATTTATTAAAACATTTTAATGTATGGTAAAATCTGATAAAATTTACTGATTTTAGCTCAAAAACACAAATGAGTTGTTAAACACGTTCAAAAACCTAAGTGTGAACATGGTGTTACACTTTCTTTTGCTATCGATCGTTTAGTTTGCAAACCTGTCAAAATTTATTTTGCATTCTGTGCGTGCCGTTGCCGTAGTGTCATGTGTTCAAAATACATAGAGTGTGTGTGATAGAATGACCGAATCTGCAGTGACACATACGAAAGCACTGTTTTTGTAATTCAGTGCATAGTATAATTATATCCATGGCGAATTATATCAAGTGGAAGCAAGTCTACATGTGTTTTTTGTTTAAATTTCTGTTTTATTAGATTTGAATATCGAAATTTTTTTTTCATTTTGCTTTGTTTGCTTACGAAATATTATTATATTATTTCTGCATTTTGACATTCCATATCTCATTTTACACTAACAAAATATATGGTGCGTATATTTTGTATAATTATACTATGATTCAGTGTTCGTTGTAGGGAATACTTCGCCGTATATAATTCTGCTAGTGTATTGTGTTTTCTGATAATACAATCCAAGACTATAGATTGTGACACTGTTAGTTTATCTTGACACAATGGCGTCAGTTGATGAAATTGTTAAACAGGGGCTTAAAAGTGGACTTAACGATGTGGAAACCACCAAAATAAGTGTAGAGCGGGCTTTAGATCAAATTAAGCAATATCAAGAATGCGTCCGTACATACATTGAGGATAACTATGTGGATTTTATGCCACACCATACCAACAGTGAAGCATACATCTCTGATGGTGAAACATTATTGCGGGAAACTGAACATTTCCTGAAAAATATCGAGAGTGATGCAAGAATTTCATTGATTGAAGCCAATTCGGATTTGTCTCATTGTGTGGAAGAGTTGCGTGAAGTGTCATTGGGTCTACACGTTTCTCATCGCATTTTGAAGATACATGATTTATTCCAATGCGTAGAGGAAGCCAAAGCCACAAAAGACTATTTAATTGTGTTAGATCTATTGAGTAAACTTAAATATTTAATATGTACTGAATCTATATCCGAAGTCGATTTTCTGTTTCAAAAGTGTGATTGTTACGATGCAATAAGAATAAAGTACCATATTCAAGCAAATATTTTGCAGCAAAATCTCCAGCAAAAATTTGATCGTCTTGTACAATTTTCCGAGAAATCATTTTCCTCTGCTAAGAATGTTACTATTCGGGTGTCAACAAATGTTGGACAATTGCAGGATACTGTAATGGCTCTATTTCAGGTATGATCTAAAAAACGTCAGAATTTGGCTTAATCTAAGTTACCAAAGTACATTCAAGTAAAAGATTATCAGACGATACAAAATTTAAGTTTAAATAGAAACAAGTTAAATTCGGCTCGTTGCTGATATATCCAATATGACATTGCACCCATACTAGTTGTTGGATGATAGTCTCTTTAGAAGTATTGACAATTTCAGATCAATTTTTGTAATACCGCTCAGCCATCCGAGTGAATAAGGACGTGACTTATTAGTGTATCTCGCGATAGCGTGTATTTCGAACTGAAAACTGAGTTCTCTCGACCCATAGTGATAAATAAGAGAATGGGATGATAGTGTACGCGGAGCTCCGTGCGTACAGGAAGCTATTTTACACTGGAAGGTCACCCAGTGTTCAAGGGGATGTCTCCGTTCACTGCACATGTTTTAATTACTTTCATCATTCAGCACGATTTCGAGAACATCTTGGCTTGGGTACCGGTTGAGATTTAGTTTTCTGGGTCTCTTCAAGAACTTGTCTGACATGCTTGAACCTAGGCCGGCATACCTCCTAGTACATCAACCAAGAAAGGAATTTAATCTATTTTGTATACTTTTTTAAAATCTTTCTTAGAATTTCCTTTTTTATATTTAAAAATTGAATACTTGCATACATTTTATTGCTTTGTAGTAGAATAAGTACAATTTGAATTTCTTTAAAGCTAATTATTTATTTTACTATTAACACAAAAATAGACATTCGAAGAAAATTACTTTAATTAATATTTACCATTTCATTAATTTTTTTTTTTTAAATTAAGAAGAATATGCAAAATTAAAAATAGAATATTTATCTACTAAAGTGACGGGTAAATTAGACTCGGCATAGCTGAATTTAACTTGTTATATTTTTTTTAGTTTAAAAATTCTTTTAATTTTGTAAATTTTATCATGTGTTCCACACAAATTCCGACGGTTTTTTTATTCCATAGTATAATTACACTATGGGTAATTCCATTTAAAAATAAAATCGGATAACGATCAATGACAAAAAATAATATGAAAAACAAATTAACAATTTAAAAAAAAATGTTTTCAACGCCAAACTTTTCTTTTATTTGAAAGTGCTAATTACTCAAATATGTTCCAAGATTTTATTATTAATTTTAAATGTATTTTTTCATATCAGGCGCGATATAATCCTATGAAGATATGCGATTTTTTGTTAGAAAAATGCTTAATACCGATGATTACAAAACCAACATCTGTGGAATATTCGACCGATAATGATGAATACCTACAACTTAATATATCCTACTCAGTGAAAGAAATAGGAAAAAGCCTACGTCCATCATATAAACACGTGTTTTCAAACATCACAACATTGTTAGATTGCTTGAAAAATATAAATGTTTGTTTGTCCGAGCAGCAACATGTGCTCACAATTATTGGAAGTCATATTAAAGAACGCTTGCTTACATTAATTTTGGATGAGTGTTTGATGCTTTCAGTTCCGGAAACTATTGGTGATTATCAAGAGTCCACTTTGGTTGATGATGTTTTGCGTTTTGAACAAACATTGGCCGATGCCTTTCTCATTGATCCTGAAATTGACTGTGGTTTATCCAAGTTTACAAATAAATTTGAAGTGTATTTTAAGCAACGTTTTAGCAAAAGTGTTTTGGAAACTGCTCGAGAAATAATGCAGAAAGATCTACAGGATATGGTTACAATCGCTGACGGTAATACAATGGAAGCCGTAGCTAAAAATCCATTTTTGTTTCCGCAATGTGTGATATCTAAAAGTACATTGGTAAGTAATGCGAAATGTAAAAAATTTTTTTTCCATGTAGTATAATTACTACTTGCTGTTATTTGTAACATTGGAAGCAATTCTCAATTTTTCAATTCCAAAGCTTTATTATTGCATGACTTATAATTATCGCCCAGCTATGGACTTAAAACACGATGAGTAGGTTCCTCTTACAATATATAGGAAGAGTAGGAATTGATTTTAGGAAATTTGAGTATTAAGGGGGTAAGAATGGCTAAAATCGGATTTATTATATATCTCCGGAACTAATACAGATAGAGACAAAATTCAAACTAAAAATAAAAATAAGCTGATAGATGTTTGATACTTTTTCGATATTTTTCATTTGCGGTATATAAAAGGGTTAAAACACTCCTCTTCCAAAGTAACAAAAACTAAAGACCGAGCGCCGTAAAAGCGAACGAAAGCTTCTTTCTTTCATTAAAAAAAAACAATAAAAAACTAATTTTTGTTTTCAATACAAATGTACGAAAGAAACTATCGTTCACTTTTATGTATGGTGCTGGCCGTAAATTGAATTCTTCTCTTAAAAAATTTTCATATGTATATTGACACTTTTTTTTAAGGCTAAACTTTGTACATCTTTTTGCTACTTTTCTTGTATACATAAATACCTTTGAGTGAACTAATTGATTTTATACTAAATTTGTAAAACGTTTCTGGATGTAACGGTGTTTCGACATACACTTGAGGATTAGCTTCACTCCAAATGCGGCAGTTTTGTTTGTTGACGTAGCCATTCAACCAGAAGTGCGCTTCATCGCTAAACAAAATTCGTAAAATACGTGTTCCGCACAGAACCATTATTTTCGAAATAAAATTGCACTATTTGCAAGCGTTGTTCAGGCGTGAGTCTATTCATCACCGAGCAACCAGAGGTGTCAGAGTGCAGATGTAGTATACATTTTCTTTTTGTCTTTTTTGCACGAACTCAAAATTTTTATTTTGTTTTGCTCAGGTATTTCTAAAAAAATTACACTTTCATTACTTACATTTCGTAAACATGAATTTTAAAACATGAAAATTTGTGTTTGTCATCACTTTTACATTAAATTCCATACTTCATAACAATAAACGTATATATAAGAATCTCCGGCATATGCATTTTCATTACGGAAATAACTTTTTAATTAATGTTTTTTAAAACAAAAAATTTTTCATTTTGCTTATTTTCTCTTATTCGTAATATTAACACACTATATCTGTCTCTTTTATACAAACTCAAAATAAAAAGCTGAGTTTTTCAAAATTCTAACCTCAAAAGTTTCATCTCTGGTTGCTTAGTGCTATTCATGATGAATTGCCAAACCAAACTGAAAATAAATCACTTGACAGCTGTTAAATCGGTCGCCATCTTGAACAGTAATGCCAACTTAAAGTTCTATACGTCTATAAAAAACACCCTTTAATTTCGCTAATATAATTTAAGTAAGTGAAGATAAACCTGCCGAGTTAAATATGTTTTAACGTAACCCATTACGTTTTTCAGTATTTGTAAATATCTAAAAATTTCTATTTGGAATTTAAAAGTTTAACAAAACATTAATCTTTATTTGTGCTTAATTCCAGAAATTCTGTTGGTTTTAAAATTTTTTCTTTTACTCATGATATTCTCATGAATTATTTATTCAGTACAATAAGTACTGAAGGGTATAGCGTATCTATATGGACCTATATATTGAATATTTGAATAAAAGAATAAAAATAGAATATATAGTTTTCAATATTAAAATGTTGGTTAGGAAATTTATTTATTTATTCAGTTCAATGCTTACTGAGTTTTTTGTTTGAATATTTGAATCTTTTTATAACTATTGATTAATAATTCTTATTTAGTCAATAGCTTTTACAATATAAAGGTTCTAATGTTTGCAAGAAACGTTGGGAGTAATCTACTGAGGAATCAGAGTAGCGTCTGATGAAATGGTCCATATAGGTATGCTCTCCCCTTCAGTACTTATTGTACTGAATAAATAACTCATGACAATATCATGAGTAAAAGAATAAATTTTAAAACCAACACAATTTCTGGACTTAATCACAAAAAAAGATTAATATTTTGTTAATTTGTAAATATCTTTTTAATATTTATCATTGTATAATTAATAATTATACGAAGTATACGCACCATATATTTTGTTAGTGTACAATTAGATATGGAATGTCAAAATCAAGAAAGAGAACATAGAATAATAATATTATTTCGTAAACAAACAAAACAGAAGGAAAATAATTTTGATATTCAAATCTAATAAATACAAATTTAAACAAAAAACACATGTAGACTTGCTTCCACTTTATAAAAGGTGATTTTATAAGAACTATCGGAAATTAAAAAAAAAAAACACATAAAATTCAGAAAAATGCATGAAATATTTATTTGGATCGATAGTTGGGTCGATATAATTTAATGTTTGAAGATTATTTCATGCAAATGTTGGCCGCGGCTGCGCCTCAAATGGTCCATCCGCTTAGTCCAATTTTGGCATACTCTTTCCAACATTTCGGCCGGTATCTCACGAATAATGTTGGCAATGTTGGCTTCCAGTGCGTCAATCGAAGCGGGCTTGTCCCTATAGACATTAGCCTTAACATAGCCCCACAAAAAATAGTCTAGAGGCGTTAAATCGCACGATCTGGGCGGCCAATTGACTGGTCCCAAGCGTGAAATAAACTGTTCACCGAACTCGCCTCTCAATTGGTCCATTGTTTCGCGTGCTGTGTGGCATGTGGCACCGTCTTGTTGAAACCACATGTCATGCAAATCAAGCTCTTCCATTTTGGGCAAAAAAAAGTTTGTTATCATCGCACGGTAGCGCTCACCATTCACAGTAACGTTGTGATTCGCATCATCTTTGAAGAAATACGGCCCAATGATGCCGCCAGCCCATAATCCGCACCAAACGGTTGTTTTTTGTGGATGCATTGGTAGCTCTTGCAATGCTTCTGGCTGCTCTTCACTCCAAATACGGCAGTTTTGCTTGTTCACGTATCCATTCAACCAGAAATGAGCCTCGTCGCTGAACACAATTCTTCGATAAGAAAGTGGATCTTCATCTAACTTTTCAAGAGCCCATTCACCAAAAATTTGGCGTTGTGGTAGGTCGTTTGGCTTCAATTCTTGCACCAGTTGTATCTTATAAGGCTTCACACCCAAATCCTTCCGCAAAATTTTCCACGTAGTGGAGTAACAGAGGCCCAATTGCTGCGAACGGCGCCGATTCGATAATTCACGGTCATCACCAACACTGGCCGATACGGCTGCGATATTTTCTTCAGTTCGCACTCTACGTAAGCGTGTTGGTGGTTTAATGTCCAACAATGTAAATTTGGTGCGAAATTTTGTTACAATAGCCCGAATAGAAGCCTCAGTAGGTCGATTAAACTGACCATAAAATGGAAGAAGCGCGCGATGAACTTTCTTAACAGAGCACGCATTTTGGTAATAAAATTCAATAATTTGCAAGCGTTGTTCGTTTGTAAGACGATTCATGATTAAATTATAGACCAAACTGAAGATGTTTGACAGTGACACAAGATACAAAACGTGCGTGAGCTGTCAAAACTAGTGTTGCCAAAAAGATAATAGCAAAAAAATCACTCTTTATAATTACACTATGAGTATTTATCAAACACGTCTTACGTCATTAAATATTTCTAAATATGTTTTTATTATTTATGACATATTTATAAATATGTTTAGGAGAAATATAAGTGCATGGGTATAAATATGCATAAATACGTTGACGTATCACAAAGATTACGGGATGGGATCCATCATTTTAAACGGTAGGTCGTCTAGATTTGTAATCTACCGCCCAAATACTCAGAAGTTACTTTGGACTATTTTTAATTTTTTTTTTAAATTGCCATATATTCATTACCTACATATTCACTATGACTTAACATCCATATCAAGTGAACCCTGTTATTAGACGCTAGTCTTTTTAGAAGTATTAGGCAAGTAATGGCACTCTACTGTCAGCGTGAATATAGAGGTCTCTTGACCTATACTGACAAATAAGCTTCTTCTAAGGTTTAGACCAAATACCCCTGCTCCAACACCCTCAACCGTTGTCGACCCGGCTCCAGGTTTGAAGCTAGTGATATTTTATTTGGTCTGACATTGATCGCTTAGGAATACAAATTTCGCACCTGTTTCAGAAAGAGAGCATCTCTTGAGTTGAGTTGTGAACCATAATTAGGGCATAACAAATATCAAAATTTCATCTTATTCTTAGCTTAAAGAAGCTTAAAGTGTTCAATAAAATTTGCTGTGTTTAAAATAGACTACAAGTCTTCATTAAGCCTGTTGAACTTTCTGTCAGAATTTTGCTATATCATAAATATATTTTCTCTATCATAAATTTGAAATTTTTAGGAACTAATTAAATTAATGGAGGGTATATTACGACAACCAAAGGATACATCATCTAGCACAGAAGTTGAGAAAAGCAATAATTTTATAGATGTAATTCCAATTATCCTCAATACATACTTAACCGAAGTTCTGAAATTCCATGAAAAATTACTGAAAAACATTCCTCAACAAGCGGTGCTTTTCTATAATAATTGTATGTTCTTATCACATTGGGTTGCGAGAAATGCAGAATCTGGCATACCTACTCATTCAGCTTTAGTGAAAATGCTGCAGTCTACTGGTGTCACGAAGTTCAAAGCACAGGTCATTCATCAACAACAAATTATTACAGACATATTAAAGGAGTGTGGTAAGTTGCTTATTAATTAACTTTAAGATTAACCAATTTTCAAGTATATATTTACACTAGCTGGCCCGGCAAACGTTGTTTTGCTTTAAAATTTTTATATATGAGATCTTACTCTTGTACTCATAGAGTAAAGAACCGTGCAAGACCGCGTAAAAACAGGTTCACTTATTTAAAGGCACTAAAAATTCCATATTCAGCAACCTGTATCTCTTGCAATGTTTACCGATTGCGGAATTTTAAAATGGAAATGGAAGCTAGACACCTAGATACCTTGAAATATAAAAAAAAATCATGACAATAGTTTTTTTCTTTACTAAAGAAGTCTTTTAAAGCAATTTATCAAAAAAAAGTCCAAAAATGTGCAATTTTTTATACCCTTCACTGTAAGTAAAAAGGGTACTCGTATATATAACTTTGTGATTCCGTTTGTAATTTCTACACCGTACATGGGACACCCTATAAAGTATATGTATTGAAATGAACTTTCAGAAGGCCCTAGAAAAGTATAGCATACCAACCAGTCAGTTGTTTCTGTAAGACTATTAATATTGAAATTCAGCCATATCGGTATATAATTGGCGGAGCTGAGTCAAAAAACGCGGTATTCAGTTTTGTTTGAAGTATAAGTAATAATACCTGTGATAAAAATGAAAGCAATCGGTCCACAAATGGAAGAGGAATATCAAAAATACAACCGAAATTTTAGATTTTCATAAATTATGGTTTTGTTTTTTTGCGTTTTTTATCTAAAATTAAAAAAGTAGTATGCAGTTTTTTCAAACATCACATTCATATTTTCGTAACCAAAACTCAGCTGGATGGGTCCATAAATGGCGGAGCTATGAGTCAAAAATTGCAATTACCTCTATTTTACCATTTTTGGTGCGTCTTTTGCGTAATTTGTCTAAACTACAAGACGGACAAAAAAACGTGGTACCCAGTTTTATATGAAATAGCAATCATAATGTCTGTGTAAAAAAGCAGAAGATCGGTCCACAAATAGACCAGAAAAATCAAAAATACAACCGGAATTTCACATTTTCATTAATTTTTGCTTTGTTTTTTGGACCAAAATTCAGCTAAATCAGTCCATAAATGGGTGAGCTATGAGTCCAAAATCGCGACTACCTCTATTTTTTGACCATTTTTGGTGCGTTTTTTGTCTAAACTACAAGACGGACAATAAAACGTGGTACGCAGTTTTATTAAAAATAACAGTCGTAATGTCTGTGCAAAAAATCTGAAAGATCGGTCAGTAGTATATTTATGGGCATACTGGCTCAATGGGATGAACATTTTGCTCCGTTTCGGAGTAATTTGAAAATATTTCCTCCGTTTCGGAGTAATTTGAAAATATTTCCTCCGTGTGTGTAATTTGAAGGGTTGTTTGTTGGTAGAAATAGATCGTGAATGCAATTTGTGTATTTGAGTTTTGTTTGTGAAGGGATCATGTTGGTGAAGGTTGTCAAAAAGGTCATAAAATATTTGATAAGGGTATATTGCGCCAGAGATTTCTTGTTAATGCAATTTGTGTATTTGAGTTTGGTTTTGATGTAATGATCAAGTGCATGTATTTTGAAAGTATGGTTATTGGAATTTTGATATTTTGAGTGAAAAGAAAGTCGTAAAGTATTTGATTGGGATATGACAGGTTATCTAACAAAGGGACACAATTGCACATGAGAGTATGCATGTAACGATGTGATAGTTAGTGAAAAACAAAAAAAGGTCTAACGTATTTTAAGAGATGGTAGTGCACGTGTGCATTAAGTACGTGCATGTATTTTGAAAGTATGAAGATCATTCTTAAGTATCATTTATGCAATAAAATTTTGATGACCACCAAAGTGTAGTATGGCATATTTAATTAAGTATTTTATTATCTCTATATATTTAGATAGTATTATATACTTAAGAGCTTAAATTTAAAAACAATTTTTAGGTAGTCTTATATATGAACTTAGTTCATTTCCAATAAAACAATTGTTTGTTTTGTATTTAGTATAAATACACAGAGTGCGTTACATTTAATATTATTCAAAGTATTACACCATTCGGTAGTCATCAAAAATTAAATTTGTGAAATAATAAAATTAAAAATTAAAATGTGTGGATTTTTAGTTTCCAGTACACCTGAAGATCAAGCAGAAGTTGAGATAAGCCTCCTTTCATTCGAAATGAATGAGAGTGATGATGAGGTTAACTTCATAATCAATGGGAGCTTCGACCTCTTTGAAGATGAGGTCCTCATATTCATGGTGGAAGAGGAGGGTGAGGAATTTATGAAGCACGATGAAATTCGTCACTTCCTCGCAGATGATGACGGCGACAAAATTATTAAAGAAGTAATACTGTGATTTATTTAATAATTGCTGATAGTGATTATGATGAAATGGTAGACTGAGAACAAAACGAAGAATTGAATAGAAAAACAACAACACTTGACGTATCTATTAAATACATACGCATCATTTAAAACAAAATTAAAATTAAAAATAAGATTATTAACCAATAAATAAAATAAAATAATAACAAATTTGCATGTTTCAATAATATATTTTTATCTTTTATTTTATTCTTTAATATAATTATATAAGTAAATATAAATATAATATTAAAATTATTTCATGTCAGGCATTTCTTTTGGAAGTAAAAGCGCATTTTTTAAGGACAGACTACTCTTTTATGGTAACTGCAATAGGTGCAATCAGAGTGTTTTATTTGAAGTTGCTTAAACTTAACACAACCAAATTCTTCAACATTGGTTACACTTTGCCCTATAATTTTTTTTAGCCATTTTCCTTTTTCATCACCTTTAACATAAACCTTGCAGTCTTTCAGATTACGTTTCAAAAATTTCCAAACACTCTTATATGAAAAGGTGCCATCATTCCACTTTAGATGATGATTCCGCATTAACCATTTCGCTTCTTTTTGCTTCGCCAATGGCAAAAATTTGAACTTAAAAGCTGGTTTTATAATGAAATTTATATATATATTAGCATTAAATACAACAGCAATTTCTTTCAGAATGAATGTATTTCCACTCAATTTAAATCCTTGTATATCGATGAAAATGCAATCGATGTTTGCCATCCTGCACCAGATAAGATTAATTATTTATGCTATATATTTTAATGTGTTCAATAAACTCCAATGTTTATTCGCTGGGCAACAATTACAGCGACAAATGTTTGTGTCAGGTTCCTTACCAGAAGTAGATTCACCTTTTGTGTGGTCCTTGATTTCTATTTTTCTTTAAATTAAAACATACAATTTTTCTCCTTTTTCTCGTTTATTTTCTTTATTTTATTTTGTGGTTTAAATTATTTATTTTAAGTTGATGTCTAGCCTTGTTAATTGCTCAAATTGAAGTAAGTGTGGTAAAGATTCTCCAGCCAGCAGTTCACATTCCGTTGTCGCTCTTTTTTGTCGGCGGTAGCACATAGGGGCCGCTAATTGCCAACAAAGCAACGCATGTTTTTATACGTGTTGCGATGTGAACACTCAAAATTGTTTTGTTTCATTTCAAATTTTTAATATAATCCGAACTAGTTTCTATAAATAGTCAATTAATTGAGTAATATTTATAGTTTATTTAAAATCATTTAATCATGAGCGTTGCCACGGAAATAATATCTGTTTTTAATAAATTAAATTCAAGGCAGAACATAAGTATCAAGGACATGGTCGTTGCAGAGGATTATCATATTACAGGAGCTGAACGTTTAAATACAAAATATGGAGAAACTATCGTTTTGGAATAAGGATTAAATATACTTCACGTTCCTAAGAGATTCAATTTGTTAGCTGAATAATACATTGAAAGTTTATCCACCGGAGCATATGTAATTACAAAAATTCCTATTAACGATGATGGAGATAGCTCATTCTGCAAATTAGAACTGAAGCCGCTTCCTCCTATAAGAAATTATTACTCATTCAATACTTTTAAACAATAAAGTTTATTATTCCTTTAAACTCAACTCAAAGTATATATTAACTCAATATTAATTAATTATATACTTATTTTAAATAAAACTCTTAATCTATAAACATGGATAATACTGATGATTTTCTACAGAAATTTACAAATATTGCTTTTGAAGAGCATTTGGAACTAAAACGTTCATTTAAAGCTGAATATGAGCATTTTGATTATAACAAACCTTGTCACCACTCTGATGATAATTCTAATGAAGATGTAGTGGGTATGTGTAGCTATTACTTTTTTATGCGAAGAGAGAAAAAATTTTGAAGATTATTGAAAAATACAAAAATTTGTTTAAGCATCGCAGCTACTCATCGAAAGGAAAATTAATAAAAATACGTAAATGTTTAAAAGTATTCTCTATTTGTATTATTTACACTATTTTTATATAAGGCGAACAATTTAAAACATGAACATCAGTTAATATTACAATTTCTTAGAGCATGGATACTTTAATGAAAAACTATCTTCAACGCAATAAGGTTCACCAGTCTCAAATATATGACGTTGTTTTTGATATGGAATACTTTTTAAATTTAAAATTGAAAGTGTCGTGTGGCTTTTCAACAATATGCGGATTTAAACCAATGATATGGCTACACTTTAAGGATAGAGAATTTATTGACTTTGATCGCGAGGAATGGCTGCACTTAATGAATTACAAGGAGTATATTAGCAATGTGCTTTCTCAGCGCGAATTCTTAAATTCTGTAAATTTGATTGATAAAAACGGAGAAGAAGGCATTGAGTACAGTTTTAAATGTAAAAGTGGTGTATGCTATTTGATAATAATACCAATATTTTATTCAAACCTGTTCCGCACTGAGGAAAACGAAAATTCAATTGAGCGAAATAAAAAGGATTAGTATTGATGAAAGAGACATAAATATTGATATAACCCTTTTATGCTATGAAATTGGGGGGAAAAAATGCAAGCATCAGTTACTATTTTAACTGATGTAAAAATTCATAAATTATATTTAAGAATGGAATATAAATGAGAAAAGCAATTATTTATTTTGTTATTATTTCTTTATTTTAAAATTGATTAAAAACATTAAACATAAGTGACCACAATTAAAAGAATTAATTTTCTGGTATCGCTTAAGGTACTGACTCACTAGCCTACTTAGTCGTACGATCTGTCTAAAAACCCATGTGTGCTAAAAAAGTATGATAGTGTGTATTGAACCAGCAGACTTTTTGACAGGTCTGTCCGATTTTTTAATGTTATGAAAATTTCCATAAAATAAATTTTATCTGTGCAATCAGAGTTGCATTTTCTATGTTCAAGGAAGAAAAATAGCAACAATACCAAACTTGTGTTTTGTTTATACAAATATTTAAGTTATTTTTCATTGTACATATTTGTAAAAAAGATATTTTGCGGCAAAGAAGAAAATTAATACTTTTAAAAGTATTAAGATGAGTAAACATATATTTTTGCATCTTTTTTTGTATAATAGTGTGGCATAAAGTTCGCCATTTTAAAGCGATTTCTTCAAGTAGGACAGATTTCTGTCACACATTATTTTGACATAATCGTACGATCGTGTAGGATAGTCAGTCAGTACCTTTATAGTTATAAATATTTAATATTTATTCCTAAATATTTTAGAACTTCTATTGGTGGTCGGAGATTTCCAAAGCTGTCAAAATATTGAACGTTATCATTATTTTTATAATAGGCTACCATCTCCACTACTATTATCCAAACTGATTTTATTTTGTTTGGGTTTTTAGGTAGTTTGTCTCTCATATAAACTCCTCTAAAATGAGGAATATGCATCTTTCCAAACATTTTCAAGTCTACATCTGTTAGTGATCTATTGGGTAACTGTTTAATTAGTTTTTTGATGTATTATTTAAATAAAATAACTCATATCCTTTTTTATAGGGTTTGAGGTAGAAACCTTTTCCCATTGCGATTGCTTCTAATGTTTTATTATGTCGTTTACTTGCCTCAAGTTGTTCTCGGCCATTTTTTGCAGCAGTAATAGCTTTGGCGATTGCTGATCCTCCAGATGATAATGCACCTAAAGCTCCAAGCGCAGTTAGGACAAGAACAAGAGGTAAAAACCCTCCAATTTTAGGAACACTAATTACTCTTGGAATTTTAACTTGAGATTTTTTTCCACGGAATGAGCGTTCAATAGATTTTCTTACTGTTTTTTTTAGCTGTTTTAACATCTATAGGTTTTTTTTTAAATAACTGCGTTATGAAAAAGGTTGCGCTTTACATTCTTTTTAGAATTTTTGGTTTTTACACCTAAACCAAATTTTACTTTAGATTTCATGGCGTTTGTGACAAGATAAGCATTTATTTTTTCTCCAAGTGTACTATCGTTCGATTTTACTCTTTGCCAGGCTTTATCAGCTATTTCTGAGTCGGCTTGATGTCGTTTATTAATATCAGCATATTGAGAATAAGCAATATCATGTGCACGACAAGCTTCATCCATCGTTTCTGTAATTTTGTTCCAGGACCACAAAATTGATAGCCAGGTAGATGTAGCTCAAATGGTATTGAATTAATTATATTGTTAACAAGTCCTTTTCCATGAACTTTTGGTTTACCACTAAATTTATTCTTCGTATACACAATCATTTATACATAGACACATATATTTTCTTCCCCTGTTGAAAGAAAATAAAACTTTTTAAACTGTCAGTTGCAAATATGCTTCTGATTAAACAACAACATGCAAATATTTTAGTAAGAAATTTAGATTTCAATGATAAAAGTAAAGTAAACAAACACAGTTGTCTATTACCAAACTCTATAAGAGCATTAATAGTAGGACCATCTAGTTGCGGAAAGACAAATGTAATGCTTAGTCTGATTGAAAGCCCTCATGGATTAAAATTTAAAAATTTATACTTGTATTCAAAATTGCTACATCAACCCAAATACCAATACTTAAAAAAATTAATTTTATCAATGAAAGGTATGGGTTTCTTTACGTTTTCAGAAAATGAAGCAGTAATTTCACCTAATGATGCTAAAACAAATTCAGTAATGATGTTTGATGATGTTGCATGTGAAAAACAAAATAATATAAGATCATACTTTTGCTGGGAAGGCATAAAGATATTGATTTTTTTTATTTATGTCAAACATATACACATATTCCAAAACACTTGATACGTGATAATTCTAATTTTATAATAGTATTTAAGCAAGATGACTTGAATTTGAAACATATTTATAAAGATCACGTGAGGAGCGATATGAGTCTGGGGGGTTACTCTCTATTGCGATTTGAAAGAAAAACCATTCGCATCTGTATGATTTTTACATTGAGTTGCGATACGTTTTCTTTGGCATCGCAATAGAGAGTAACCCCCCTGGCTATATTTCATCAAATATGCAAGGAATGTTGGAAAGAAAAATATGGTTTTTTCGTTATTAACAAAAGTGATGAAATAGATAATGGGCGTTATAGAAAAGGATTTGATATCTTCATTCAAGTTCCGTCTTAACCAAACATTTAAATGCTTAAGACATATTGATCTTATTAAGAGGTCTTCCTAGCTACTAAGAAGCTGTTTTAGCTGTTTACCTGTTCATATATTATATATCTATTGATAAATGAGAAAATACATTCAAACCATTAAAAAAAGTTGTTAAGTTGTCTAGTGACAATGTTTCATTGAAAAAGAAGGATGAATGATCAAATTTGAATATAATAACAAAATTAAGAAAACTAGTGATGATGGTATTACTACCATTACTCCTATAAAAAAAGTCCCTTTTGACTCATTATCAAACGCAAGTGGAAGTGATGAAGATAGTAATGGAATGAATAATGAGTCATTTTATTCACAACGTTCTAATTGGGAATTTAATTTAACAAATTTACATGCAAACAATAACCTTGATACAATATTCGGACTACACAAGAACGAAAATGATATTTGGAAGTTTGGAAATACAGACTTGGAGATAACTGATGATAAAATAATAATAATAGGAAATAAGACATCGGTGAACACTCCTGGTCTATTTTCATTGTTATTTCAGAAAAAGCCAGAGGATTTCAACTCAACAGAATTAGACATATATAAAAAAATCTTGCTTGATACAAATGCGCATAGAAGAAATTACGTCCCCAATGGTCAAATAAACGGAAATAGAGGTTATAAGTAAATGGTGTTTTTTATAGACGTATAGAACTTTAAATTGCAATAAAACAACGATGGATTATTCGACTGACATGAATTTTATTTATCCGAAAGATAATCTTGTGGCATTACATTTTAAATATGATTTCTGGCAAATGACCGCCACGGCTGGCTCGGATGTAGTCCAATCTGGACGTCCAATTTTCGATGACTTTTTCCAACATTTGTGGCCGTATATCGGCAATAACACGGCGAATGTTGTCTTCCAAATGGTCAAGCGTTTGTGGCTTATCCGCATAGACCAATGACTTTACATAGCCCCACAGAAAGTAGTCTAACGGTGTTAAATCACAAGATCTTGGAGGCCAATTCACAGGTCCAAAACGTGAAATTAGGCGGTCACCAAACGTGTCTTTCAATAAATCGATTGTGGCACGAGCTGTGTGACATGTTGCGCCGTCTTGTTGGAACCACAGCTCCTGAACATCATGGTTGTTCAATTCAGGAATGAAAAAGTTAGTAATCATGGCTCTATACGGATCACCATTGACTGTAACGTTCTAGCCATCATCGTTTTTTAAGAAGTACGGTCCATAAAGCGCACCAAACAGTCAGTTTTTCTGGATGTAACGGTGTTTCGACATACACTTGAGGATTAGCTTCACTCCAAATGCGGCAGTTTTGTTTGTTGACGTAGCCATTCAACCAGAAGTGCGCTTCATCGCTAAACAAAACTCGCTTATGAAAATCGGGAACAACGGCAATCTCGTTTTGTGCCCATTTGCAAGCGTTGTTCAGTTCAGTTCAGTTGTTCATGATGAATTGCCAAAACAAACTGAGAATTAATCACTTGACAGCTGTTAAATCGGTCGCCATCTTGAAAAGTAATGCCAACTTAAAGTTCTATACGTCTATAAAAAACACCCTTTATAAACAAATAATTAATAAACTCACTCGGGTAAAGGTCTAACACAACTAAGCTTAGATAAAGGCTTAATGCAAGTAAGCCTCAATAAACCTAACTATACGAATATATACTGGGATGACCCGAATGAAATAGTAGATCGATTGAAGCTGTTGATAGCATCACAACAATCTGGAATCAATAATTGAAGAATCAAAAGAAGCAAACATAATTGAATAATTTAAAAGTATTTATTATGACTGTAGACAAATTTGGTCATTACTTCAATCAAAAATACAATATCGAAAAAAGAAATTTCATGAAAATGTTTGATACTGATGTAAGCAATAACTGTTTAGATCTACATGGAAAAAGAATTAGTAATTTACTGTCAGCTTCGGATCCAAAAGATGCTGTAACAAAAGTATGATGTTTTATCAAAAGACATAGACAAACTTAAAACAATGCTCAATTCAACAGTACAAAACGTGGACAGTAGAATGGAGAAATTAGAAATTTTGTTTATTAGTAAAATTGAAGAACGATTAAATATTTGAAGAAAATATTTGAAGAAAATATTTGAAGAAAAACTAAAGAAAAAATTTTTAAATCAAGTGAATAGTATTAAAACTGCTGTAAAAAAGTTGGAATTAATTATTTCTAACGATGTTGAAGAAAACGTAAAAGTTATTGAAAAAGCTATTAAGGAACATTATTATTATTTGCACACAATACAATGAAAGCAAAGAAAAGTAAAGAAAATATCAACAAAGAATATGTGAACAAAGCGTATCGCCGAGTACCGAACACAAAAATTATTCTCTCTTCTCCACCCGTAATTTGACTTCAAACGAAATGTTTCCCTTCTAAATGTTTCTTCGTCTAAATAGGGACTATACGAGTACAAAGCAAATTCGGATTTTATGAATAATATCGAAGAACGTTTCAGTAAAAATTCTACAAAAGATGATGTGAAAATACGAAAATACGTACAATTAAAGTAGCTAAATAAAAATAAATGTAATAAATAAAATAACACAGAGAAATAGTTAACGAACTTCATTCTCAAGCGCAAAAAAAAATTTTACCTCGTAGAGTTACTATGAAGGGAATTGATGATCTACGGCAAGCTGATTTGGTAGAAATGGGAAATTATTGACTGTTATTGATACATTTTCAAAATATGCATGGGCTAAATCAGTTTAAAAAAACTACTTTAGAATTTGCTAAAGCTATAGAAGAAATCTTCAAATTGGGGCGAATACCAAAGAATTTGCAGACTGATGATGGCAAAGAATTTTTTAATAAGCAGTTTGGAGCTTTAATGAAAAAATATTTCATTAATCACTATTACACATACGAGTATAGTGTTATGAAAGCATCAATTGTCGAAAGATTTAATAGAACATTGAAAGGTATGATGTGGAAAGAGTTTAGCAACAATGGAACATATAATTGGATCAGTATTTATAAAAATTTAATTGAGCAATATAATAAAAAGAAACATGGTACGATTAACATGGCACCTGCTGATGTAAAGAAGAAACATGAACAACATCTCCTACATACTGTATACAACCATTTGAAAATATTTAAACCATAAAGTGGGCGAAAACGTACGGGTTAGTAAATATAAACACATTTATAAAAAGGGGTATACACCGAATTGGACTACAGAAATATTTAAAATAAGATCTATACAGAATACTTATCCCGTAACATTTTTACTCGAAGACTATCAAGGAAATGAAGTAAAAAGTGCATTTTATAAAGAAGAGATACGACGTACACGCCTTCCAAATACGTATCTAGTTTTAAAAATATTGAAAACTTAAGGAGACAAACCATATATAAAGTGGCTAGGTTTTCCCAGCCAACACAATTCTTGGATAAGCAAAACTGATATATTGTAATATTAAAATTAAAATAATTGATTTTATTAAAAAAATAAAATAAAAAAAACCTTTCACTGTGCATTTATTTCATTTACACATTAGAAATCACGATGTCCATAACGTTGTCATTAAGCGGAAATTTTTCAATTTTAACGGCAAATTATTTTCCAACAATAGAATTAAAAGATAAATATGAATGTTGTCTGATTGATTTTCATTCATATAATTCTATTCCCAATGTAGATTACAACAATAATCTTTTTCACATTGGTGATAAAGTAATTAAAATTAATATAGGATCGTATGAATTGGAAGATATTGCTGACTATTTGATTACGCAATATAAAGCAAAAGAAAAAAATAATAATAAATCAATTTTGATTGAGGCTAATAACAATACTTTGAAAATTGAAATCACCTCTTCTCACGATACTATTTTCTTTGATGAAAAGCGGTCTATTGGAAAATTACTTGGATATAGTGGAGAAATTTTAAAAGCTGGTATAAAACATTTTTAAATGAACCCGTAAATATGTATTTTGAAAATTAATGCTATACAAGTGCAAAGTAATATTATAAGAGGACCATATATGAATAATTCTCCGGCTCAAATACTTCATGAATTTGCGTTAAATGTACCGCCAGGTTATAAATTAGATGTTATACCACATAACCTGATTTATTTGCCGATGAACGTAAAAGAAATAACATGTTTAAAAGTTTTGATTGTTGATCAGGAAGGTCGATTAATAAACTTTAAAGGTGAAGAAATAGCGCTTAGACTACACTTGAGGCAAATAGAAAAATGATAATGTATTATAAAAATTAAAACCAAAAAATTTATAAAAACTCTCTTGCAAATACTTTCAAAGCTACAAGACCAAAATTAACCAAAGAAAATAAGATATTTTTAAAACTACTTAAACTAAAATTAAAAAATAATAATGAGTGATATCTTAAATGTTACTGAAAAACCATTTTCAGATGAAAACATAATAAAAAAAAGATTATCACAGATATGTTCTTATGTACAATCGTTTAAAAATAATGATAAAATTCGAATCACTCTTTAAAATCAAGACTTATATGTGCTCCCCTCTGATAGCTACCTGTATATAGAGGGATATATAAAAAACACTAAAGGATAGACATCTAAAAGTACTAGATTACGGAATAATTGTGTTGCCTTTTTATTTGATGATTGATCGTACTCGATACTTGGGAACGGCTAGTACAATTAAGAGTTATATTTCTTTGAATATGTGTGAAAGCAATATGATGCTGGATGGTCTGTTTCTGAGGACTTATCGTTGAATTCTTTTAAATTTTATTTACCGCTAAAACTACTACTGGGATTTGCTGAAGATTTCAATAAAATCATATTAAATAGTAAACATGAGCTTATTCTGCTACGGAGCGCAACTGATAAGAATGCATTTTACTCAACTGATGTAAATGAAAGTCTTCAATTAACAATTACAAATATTACATGGAGAATTGCACACGTTCAACTTTCTGATATTAAGAATGGAGCATCTTTACCCATAGCATTTCGTAGTTAAGACTGCTACTTTAATCCCACGTTTTCTGGCCTCAAAAATCATAGTTGGAATGTGAATTTATCCATGAACAGAGAAAGACCAAGATTTATAATATTAGTAATGGAAAATAACAATAAATACATTCACTCTGACTTAAAAAATGTAAAAGTACACTTAAATTCAGATTCTTATCCATATGATGATTTGAATTTAAAGTTTGAGGATAATCGCTATGCTATTTTATATGACATGTACGCAAAATTTCAACAGCATATTTATATGAGAGATCCACAACCACTTCTCTCTTGCGATAATTTCGAAAACACCCCCATTATTGTTATTGATGTAAGCCATTAAAATGAAATGATTAAAACCGGACCTGTTGATGTAAAAATTGAATTTGAAACGGGGAAACCTGTTCCTGAAAATACAAATACTTATTGCTTAGTTATCTACGACCGCTTATTGAAGTACACACCATTAACTGGAATAGTTCAAAAAGTTATTTAATAATTTTAATATAAAGGGTGTTTTTTGTAGACGTATAGAACTTTAAGTTGGCATTACTGTTCAAGATAGCGACCGATTAAACAGCTGTCAAGTGATTTATTCTCAGTTTGGTTTGGCAATTCTTCATGAATAGACTCGCACCTGAACAACGCTTGCAAATAGTGCAATTTTATTTCGAAAATAAATGCCGTTGTTCCCGATTTTCATAAGCGAATTTTGTTTAGCGATGAAGCGCACTTCTGGTTGAATGGCTACGTCAATAAACAAAACTGCCGCATTTGTTATTGCCGATATACGGCCACAAATGTTGGAAAAAGTCATCAAAAATTGGACATCCAGATTGGACTACATCCGAGCCAGCCGTGGCGGTCATTTGCCAGAAATCATATTTAAAATGTAATGCCACAAGATTATCTTTGGGATAAATAAAATTCATGTCAATCGAATATTCCATCGTTGTTTTATTGCAATTTAAAGTTCTATACGTCTATAAAAAACACCCTTTACATGTGTATACTTACTTTTTCAATTCATATTATTAAAAAATAATAAAGAGTATGTTTTTCAAATTTAAAGTCTTTTTTTTTAACGTTGTAATACGTATTTAGTAAGTCAATATTTCGCTTATCTTTGGTTAACTTCAACAGGAATAATAATATTATAAATACATTTTGTTTTTCTCAATTTTATTTTATATTAATATATTATTTACAAAAATACAAAATATACACATATGAGGTATGATCAAAAAATAACCGTTATTTTCAATTTTTTCAAAAAGCATTTATTTATTCATCAATAACTATCTTGTCCCCTTCAAAGTATTCCCCCTCAGATATAATACACTTATGCCAGCGTTTTTTCTAATCCTCGAGACACTTCTAAAACGCCAACAGCTCCTATTTCGATTTTTCTTTTATCTCCTCAATCGTAGCAAAACGCTTTCCTTTCATCGGTGTCTTCAGTTTTGGGAACAGGAAAAAGTCTCAGGGGCCAAATCTGGTAAATACTGTGGCTGAGGCATGATTGCGGTGTTGTTTTTGACCAAAAAATTACGAACAAGCGACGATTTTTTTTGGTCAAAGTTCAGCAATTTTGGAACAATCTTCGCTGCCGCACGTTTCATGCCTAAAACATCCGTAAAAATTGCTTGGCATAAGCCGAACGATATGCAAACATCATCAGCAACCTCTCTAATAGTGATTCGACGATTATCCAAAATTATTTTCTTCACTCCTTCAATGTTTTCATCGGTTGTTGACGTGCTCGGGCGAGCAAGACGAGCATCGTCACTGACATTTTCTTGTCCTTCCTTAAACCGTTTACACCACAATTGATCTTGTGTTCTGCTCATAGTCAATATTTCAAATGTCCTTGCACAATTAATTTAATTTTTTACGCAAAACTTAATACAGTTTCTTTGATCCATTTTTTGAAATAGTAAAAAATCGAAGAGAACACCAAAACACGACTAACCTTTTATCTGTCAAAAACAAACTGACAATCCAAAATGGCTGATATTGTCAACATAAATAACAGACATGTGTACCAACATAAAAAAAATACGAAAATCTAACATATGTACTTGAGGAAAATTGAAAATAACGGTTATTTTTTGATCATACCTCGTATATACATAAATAATTAGTTATTTTTAATTATCTATTTCCACTAAATCATCTTCATTCGAGTTTAAACATTTTTCTTTATAATGACCCCAGGCCAAAGTGTTTATATTATTATATACATATCTCTTTTCATCAATATAACTTAATGATATATTATCAATGATATATTATACATATTGTGGTAATAAATTTTATATAAACAGTTTTTATAATCTGACAAACTTAGTTGCTTACAAACACTTCTTTTGACACCTTTGGACTTTTTAATTTCTTTCCCATCTTCAGTAATAAAAGAATACATTTTAGATCTCAAACCTATGAACTCTCTCATTATAATACCATTCTTTTCGTCCTTCATCATACCTAAAACTTTTTTATTTTGTTCTATATTAAATTGTTTATTTGTCATATTCTGATAAAAATTATCGGTGAAGATTGTGTAAATATTACATTGGAATAAATATATATTGTTATTGCTCACCTGTATTTATTTGTGAGATTGTGTATTTTAACCCTTACTTCTTCCGAGTTAAACTCAAAGCCATTAACCATTAATGCTTTTGCTATTTCATGGTATATATGTTTATTTTTGCGGGAACCTCTTAGGTCGCTTATAAAGTCCCCCCAGATTGTTATCAGCAAAGATTCCTCGTCAGCTTTCCATTCTTTTTTTTTATATTCTTTTCCTGTTAAAAAGAGTTTTGTAAATATATAATTAAAAAGAGCACATAATGCCTTATTAAAAATATCCTACCTTTTATTTATGGTTTTAACTTCAACTATTTTTTCGTCCATTCTAATTTTTTAATAACTGCAAATACAACGTTCTATTTTTTGTTTTTTTTTTTAAATAAATGTCATTTTTTCTTCTTCAGCGTAGTATTTTTTTAGTACTTTTTGTAAAAAACCATAGGTGTATCAATCAGGGCTATCATAGAATCCAATGTTGGCGGTATTGGATTTGAAACCGACAAAAAAAAATTACTGTGGTGTCATGAAATCCAATGTTGTCGGTTTCATTTTTGAACTACAATTAATGTCGGTTTTAGGTATCACAGAAACCAATATTATCGGTTTTGTATTGGATTGCAACCAATCAGCTGACAGTTGTTGGTTTGTTTAATTTCAAATAAAGCAAGTGATTAAAACGGACTTTTGTAATTAAAATATCACCTGCAATTAGATTATTAATAAAAATTTAAGTAAATTAATATTAATTCTACAAAAATTAATTTTTACTCATAATTTTTTCTTCTCTACCAAAAAAAAAATAGCACTTAAAACTCAATAATTATGCATTTTATAGAAAAATATCCTGTTATTGCTAAGGGATTTACAAAACTTGATAAGCCAACTGTGTGATCTCTTTGACAACAGTTGGCTGAATCAATAAAAAGCGCAGGTTCAGCAAAAATATGTAAACGGAAAGCTTCTTTATTTACCCGGTAATTTATGCATATTCTTTTTACTTTCTGTGAGCGTTCTTCTGCTAATAATAAAAATTCTACAACGGCAAAGTCATTTTATTTCACTACTTATTTCACTGACACTAATTATATAATTTATTTAAAAAAATATAACACATTTTTATTTTTATTTAAACGAAAACACTACGATTTATCGAAATTGTTATCAAACATTTACATAAGCAATTTCATACAAATAAACTAATATATAGAACAACTGATTTGAACATCGGTTTTATTTGTCTTCGAAAATAACAAAAACGACTTGGTTTCATGACACCAAATGAAACCAATATTGGTTTGCAAAGCCGACAATTAGCAAAACCTAGTGTAAAATACATTTTATTTTAGTTTTATAATTTTCAATCATACACATTGTTTTTCTACATTTTCTTTTAGATCTATCTGGTACACATTCTATTGGCTTGGAACCACTTAAATCAGTTCGTCAATGTTTGAGACAAATGGATTTGCTAAAAAACGTTTGGTTAAATATACTGCCAGATGACGTGTATAATGCAACGTTCCGTGATTTACTGAACGATTTTTGCTTGGATATAATTACACGTATTACCTCACTTCAAGATATATCTGCCACAGTTGCTAGTGAATTAAGTGAGCTTATTGATATAATTCTACTTAAAGCACCAAGTCTTTTTAAGGTGAGATAAAAAATGTTTAAATGTCATTAATATATTATTGGCCATATCTGTTTGTATTTAATAGGAAAATCATGAAGTTCTACGTGTATCCTGTTGGATGAAATTGCAACAATTAAAAACAATTCTTAATGCATCCTTGCAAGAAATTACAGAACAATGGTGCGATGGCGCTGGAGTTTTAACAGCTAATTACAAACCCGAAGAAATCCGACATTTAGTTAGAGCTTTATTTCAAAATACTGATCGTCGAGCTAAGGCATTATCTAGAATAGATTAATTGCCCATTTATGTATGCATGTAAAACTGTTAAATGACACAGCTTTACAGCCAAAGTTTTAAAATAATATTTGTTTTAATTTTGGCAAATAACAAATAAAAAAATAAAATAATTTACAAATAATAAATTTGTAATTTTTTAATGCATACTTCTCTTCAACGAGCCATGCATTTTTCAAAGATTATCATTACCAGAGAAACCAAATATATGCAATTGAATGTGTTTTCTCATGTAACATATGAAGGCGGATAATAGATATTTATGTATTCGAGCAGGAGCATTTTATGATCTTTATAGAATTTTTTTCGCATATTGTATTGTGGAGTATATAATTTGTTGAATTGTTTTTAATAACAGTCTATTTCTCAAAGAATAAAAAAAACTTATGCGAAAGAACGCTAGTCACTCACTTTCGAATCAGATTGGGTTTCTGAATGTCATTCACTTTCATTTTAATTACCTAAAATGTTTCAGCTTGAATGTTTCAGTATCAATATTATATTTCAGGGGTGTTGATATGTATTGCGATGCGAAAAAAACTCGAAATCGAATCTTTAATGTGTTTGATAGTTTACTTTTTGCATTTGTCTGCTAGTAACCCCGCTATATAATGTGTAAGGGGGCATTAATGTCGTTTTATACACACAAATATCTTTCGATAAGCAGAGTAAACGTAAAAGCTTTCGTATCGCAATGCAGAGTAGCTCCCAATTTTTTTTCACTAAAAGTATCTATGAACTGTTATATTTGAAAGTGGTATAAGTACACTTATTTTTAAATGAGTCAGCGGTAATTCCAGTTAGATTACTTTACTAAAATTGTCGCTAACTCGTTATTTTTTAATTGGACTTATAGAACTTTCAAATATAACAGTTTATATATACTAAAAAGCTGTCCAAGCATACTTGAAAGCTACACATCACTACAAAAATGTGTAATACTTTATAATAAAAAGTAATTGTAAGCTATTTCAAGTATGCTTGTACGGCGCTTTAATATATACTACTGAATTGCAAGAAAGCAAATACAACTATGACTTTTGTTTTTGCGCAGTAATATAATAAACAGTGGTGTAAGACAGTGAGCAAACAAAAATAAAAAAATTAAATACATTTTTTTATTTTAATTAATAAAAAGGAAAAATTTTAATATAATATAAAATCTATGCATATGAATAAAATTTTCCGGAAATTCGGTACCAATGATCTTTGTACTCCAAGGAATATAGCCGTTTACTTTCGGACTGACCACGCCTACTTTTTAATAAAACAATATACATGAATTTTTTATTAATTAAACTTTTATTTTTCAACGAATTTCTCTAAAATTTAGTACATACGGTCCCTTCCTTCAGGAAGGTTTCTGTATACTTCTGAACCGGCCATGGGCACTTTTACGTCTACTTTTTAAACAAAATAATTGAAATTTGCTTTTAATGAATAAAATACAATTTTTTAACGGATTTGTCTCTAATTTGGAATATTCATACAATCTCTATCCTTCAAGAAAGATTGTTATATACTTTTGGACCTACCATGCTTAATTGGCTATAAAATTGGTCCATACTTGAAAAAAGGTTGCCATACAATTTTAAACCCAATATGCCCATTCTTTAATAATTAAAATTTTATTTTTGAACAGATTTCTTTGAAATGTGCTACACACGCTCTCTGTGATTGAAGAAATATAAATTTGCTCCGACTTTTACGACCATTTTTTCAACAAAATAATTTAAATCCTAACTTTCAGTACATCTTGCATTTCGCTTCAAGGCAACCAAGAAACGTCTTGCATTTACTATGCTATGACAATTATTAACGTACTAAGATAACCTCTTAAGGTAGCAGGTTAAGTTAGAGACTCCCTGAGTTTATCATGGACAAACGTCTGCTCCACAGCTGAAAGCCAGCACAATCTTTTCATTTATGCAGTTAACTGGCTGGTTTAAAATCACGAGATGTCAAATAATTTTGTGCACAAAACACCTTTTTCGTGATTTGAAATCATTTTGATAAGCTCAAATACAAAATTGTCGTATGAGAAAATTTTACAAAATATCATTTATTTTATTTATTAATTCTCTTAAATTATAATTATAAATTATAAGGTAAGAGGAAAAAAGGGGGAAACAACGACATCTTAGGCCTTCAGCTCAAAAAATATCATTTAATTTTAAATTCGACTACAAAAACGCCTGTAGTCGAAATACGCCAAACACAATAAGGGTGGTTATTACAAATAAACCAACCGGCTGACGGCTATCAGTTTTCCTTTGCATACCTTTTTTTAATGTTATTATTTATTTATTTATATTAAAAATATTACACTTTTTTTCATTGTTGTCCATTGCAAGTTTCACCCATTGCGGGCAAATGAAACGTTCAATATCAATAAGCACATCTTCCCAAACTGTAAATATTGTGCTCCTATTAGAGTTGTCGCAATCAATAGATAACGAAGTCGTTTATTGTCGACTTCATTTAATTAGTATTTCAGTAGTGCGATACAGTAACTTTTATTACGAACATTCGTATCGAAAAAAAGCATATTTTATCGAATTCGATTTTTATCGTAACGAATATTTTTGTCGGAAAGTTACTGAATAGCGAATTCGATAAAACATCGTTATACTTTATTTTTCGATACGAATGTTCGTAATAAAAGTTACTGAATCGCACTACAGTTCTTATCGATAAGTATTTGTTTATAATTGGTATTCTATAAGCAAATGCGACTGCGATATTTATTGATACGAATCTGATTTTGTCGTCGCTAAAAAAAATAATAAGAGAAAAATAGACAAAATTAAAAGAAATTAAAAAGTGACATATATAAAGCAATCTCAAAAACTTGCCTTGCAGTAAAATTTCGTAAAGGTACAATTCCATTTAATTTGAAAGCAAATTAAGAAAAAATTCCTAAACAATTAAATTCACTTTTCTAGTGCAATCAGACAGCATTATTATGATTAAAAATTCTCCGGTATTTTTTTTTCTTTTTTTTTAAAGAATATTCTGTGATTTAGCGAATTTTTTCCCAAAAACCAAAATGTTCACTGGGAAAAAAATCCTGGGGAATACTCATAATTGTCTTAACCAGAATATTGAAACAATTGGCTGTCATAGTTCTAAATTGAAGGCGTTTTACACTGTGAGTTCATAAAATCTCTAGGCTAAAAATTTTAAATGTAGCTGCCGATTTAATTTTTTTCAGAAATAAATGTAAATCTAACTCCATTTTTTAAATCACATACTATTGTCTCCAGTACATGATTAACATGTGTTTTTTCAGTTGAAATTAATTTTCAAGCCTGTAGATAAAGTAGCAAAGAGTTTAGTTTGCATATATGGAAATTCTTTTTGATAAATTTTCTTTCTAATACTAGATTAACTGTTTTTCCTCATGACAAGTTGTAATTTTCGGTTATATATTTGTCAACGGGTTCTAATCGGTAATACAAAAAAATCTTTTCAACTAATTAGAGTTGAGTTGTAGACTATAATAGTGGCATGAATTTTGGAATTAAATAATATTGTGAGAACTTGTAAATTGATGCCGTGTAGAATGTTAATTTTTGGTAACTTTGCGCTTCTGTGAAAAATCGCCCATAACAAACTGAAATATAATAAACTTTTTCTAAGAAATTTGATTTCAAATTTTGTTTATTTCTTATCTACTAATTATAAGTTAACATTTTTATTATTTGAATTTGTATGAACATGAAATACAAAACGTTTTTTCAACTGTATTGTACCCTTTCCAAGTAGTATTTATTGTTATCTCATGTAACGGTTAAGCTAATATTATCCAAAACATTAGCAACTTTCTCAACTTTCTTTTCGTTACGTGCATTTTGCTTCTTCTTCTTCTTTAACTGTACTTTTATGTCTTTATTAAGCCTTTGATTTCCTTAAAAGATTAAAATAAAATACATTTTTACAAGTTGGTAATTTCATAAAATAAAGCATAAAAAATTATCATAGTTTAACAAAACTAAAGCTACGGTCACATTAAACAAATATTTGTCTAAATAAGCATAACCACTATATCAGCTCATATACGTTTATACATTTTAAAGAAATGCGCGCTTAGATTAGTTTAATTTTTTACTAAAATACCACATACTTGCACTATTATATAATTTTAATTAATTTTATATAATAAAAGTCATGTTAGACTATAAAAATTATTTGCCAAAAATTAGTGGAGAAATATTTGTGTAATGTGACCGTAGCTTAAGTGTTTTGAGACTTAAAGTTAAATTTTCTTTCACATTGCAAGTTTAATAAAATAAAGGATGTCAAATAAATTTATACAAAATAATCACCCCTATTCCAGTTGTCGTCGAAAACTTCGTCGTCGTTTTTATTTCAACTTCGCTTTTCATCGTCGTAGTCATCACTTCGACAGTTTATCTTTTTTTTAAATAAAACAAAAACACATCTCTCGCATTTCATTCAGCTGGTTTATTTGTTTGAAGTTCTGTGACAAAATGTTTTTCGCTTGTAATCCAAATTTAGATTCAAGTAAAGAAAATAAGATAATCTTGTATTAAAAAGAAAACTTATCAGGAAGAAGCCCGTTATGTTCAAGTTACCGAATGAAAAGTATGTATCACAATCAAATTCTTTCAAAATAATTAGCATGTGATTTAGATATGCATTCATTTCTTAAAAAATTAAATTGGAAGCTACATTAAAATTGGTGTCAACTCACCGTGGAAAACGAATTTAATATTATAGCAGCTAATTATTTGAAAAATTCTGGTTCAATCTCTGATAGGAAGTCCACTAGAAAGTTCATTTATTTTATAGCAATTTGTTATGAAATTAAATTGATTGGTACCTCTTACTGCAAAGGAAGAATTTCTGATTTGTCCAATTATTTTCTTTTTAATTTATATTTTTCTTTCTTTTTTATTTTGTTAACATTTTTTAGTCGCATTTTCTTATAGAAAACCAATTAAAAACAAACCCTTATCGATAAATACCGATTAGGACAAATGGAATACCAATTCAAATAATCGACGCCGTTATCTATTGATTTCGACAACTGGAATAGGGATGATTATGAATTCTCAATAGAAATGTGTGTATTTGGTGCGTCATTTTACACAAAACATGGTAGCGGAGTTCACGCTTCAGTGTCAAATTGTCAAAACGAAATAAATATAAAAATTTTTTTACACACAACAACAAAATGCAATATCCTAATATTTTCTACAACAATTCAGAACTACAATATAAAAACCCAATGAAAATACGTTCTACAATTGTGTAGAACAGCGGTCGCTAATTGGTGTCAGCTTTTAGTTTGACTTTTTAAGTGCTGAAAACAAGCTCATTATGAAATACATGTGATACTACAGTACAGTAGACCAAAGTACAGTTTCTAGTGTCGCTTGTATAGTAGAGCTAAAAGCTCTGTGCAAAAATGATAAAACAGAACAAGCATTGACATGTTTTGAAAAAAAATTTTTTTATAGTTTTGACAGTACTTGCTAATACTTTTACATCTTTTTTACGTTGACATTCATTTCATTCATGCGTAAGAATGAGATACAAAAGCTTTGTTCGAGTAATATTTGGGTAAAGTTCGTTAAAATGAGAGTAAGCTAAGATTACTCTCAAAAAACCACAAAAATACCTAAAAGTAACAAAAGCAAAACACCAATTTTTTAGCCCAGAAAAAAAAAAGCCAAACACAAAAAATAAAATACGAGGTAGTGTCGCTAGCAGTTTTAATATAACAAGCGAATTGTGTTGATATCAAGTTTGACATATTCAGCCAAAAAACTTCATAAATTTATATCACAATTTGCACTTTATTTATTTTTCAAACAGCTGATTGACAATTTACCCAACTTGCACGAAGAAAAAGTGTGGGCTGTTTCGTGCAAAAAGAAGAAGCATAGGCCCCGATTATGGTTCACAACACTTAACTATTTCGTTGTTGTGTGTTGTGCATTGCGATTACCGTTTACAACACTTATCTGTTGTGTTGTCTTTTCAATTGTGTATGTTAATTTTCGGCGATTATCGTTCACAACATGTCTTATGTGTGTTGTAAAAACATAAAAATAGACAACTGGTTTTTAGGTGTTGTCTCCTTGTTGTGATTAGTTTTTTTGTCGGTTTAAAAATAAAAATGCAGAACAATTTTTAATTAAATTGTAAGGAAGGTATTTTCAGTGGATTTTTTTCAAGATTTTTATTATTTTTATTTAAAATTCAACAGTTGGGTGAGAAACTGCATCATATCATTGACTCTACTTCCTTATAACTACCATCAGCAAAAAAAAAAAACAAACTCCGGATTGATGGTTTTAAAAAATTTATCTGTTTCACCAGCAAAACCATTGTTGTTTATGTGGAACAATTTAAAAAATTTAATTCCAGAAAACTTTTGCTAACATTGTATTTGGCAGTTCTGATGGGTTGGAGCTGTTCTGAATTTTTTTGTAAGCTCGTGCCATGTCTGTTTTCTGTGTACTCATTATCGAAAAAAATAGAAACACGTTAATCTCCATTTTTTTATTTTATTTAACTTTAACAAAATAGATTTATTTTAGTGCACTTCGTTTTTCTTTTTTTTTTTAAATGTTGATTTCTTTCAACTTCCCAGTTTTTTGCCTGCACGCTTGTATTTTTAAGAAAAAATCTACTAACATTAATATACACCTGTGTGACGTACACAACAACTAGATGTTGTGAACCATAATCGCATGTTCAATTAATGTTGTTGTAAGCGAGACAACACAACATTTTTGTGTTATGAACCATAATCGGGGGGTAATTCTCTCACACAACTGCTCTTATTTACACAAGCTTCCAGTAAGCGAACGGTTTTTTGTAAATTGGGATCCCGCGGGAAACCCAATGTGAAGTAAACGAACACACTTAAAATCAGACGTACCCAAAAGTTTCTATCACATTTTTTCGCAATGCCCTTAAAGGTACTGACTCACTATCCTACTTAGTCGTACGATCTGTCTAAAAACCTATGTGTGCTAAAAAAGTATGATAGTGTGTATTGAACCAGCAGACTTTTTGACAGATCTGTCCGATTTTTTAGTGTTATGAAATTTTTCATAAAATAAATTTTATCTGTGCGATCAGAGTTGCATTTTCTATGTTCAAGGCAGAAAAATAGCAACAATACCAAACTTGTATTTTGTTTATACAAACATTTAAGTTATTTTTCATTGTACATATTTGTAAAAAAGATATTTTGCGCCAAAGAAGAAAATGAATACTTTTAAAAGTATTAAGGTGAGTAAACATATGTTTTTGCATCTTTTGTATAATAATGTGGCATAAAGTTCGCCATTTTAAAGCGATTTCTTCAAGTAGGACAGAATTCTGTCACACATTATTTTGACATAATCGTACGATCGTGTAAGATAGTCAGCCAGTACCTTACTTGGGGGTCACACGATCAAGAAAACAGCTGACTGCAGTTTTTTTATTCCAAATTTGAATTCTTATTCTGCCGCCAGTATTGTTTTTTTTTTTTTTTTAAATATGTTTGTGAACAAATTAAACAAATATAACGATGTTTTGCAGTTCATAGAGATATACAGAAGGCATGAAGTTCTGTGGAACATGAATATTCCTGCATATAGACGGAATAATTTAAAAATTAAGGCATATAACTCTATTGCCGCCGAAACAAAACTGTCGGTGGAAGAGTTTAAAAAAAAAACATCTTGTTGAAAAACTTGCTTTGAAATTGCGTGCAGCCTACGTCAAAGCTTTCAATTTTTGTAAATTTTGACAAGCAGTATGTCTAGATTTCTTGAAAGAGAATTGTAAAAAAACTTGATCGTGTGACTGCAGTGTTAAGTAATATGTTTAGCAATTATTGCCGTGGCAACTGTCAAATTTGTTTGTTATAAATGTCAATGTTTAAGCTTCTATTTTGAGGTGGCGAACAAGTGCAAAAATATCTTATAACATAAAATTAAAACTAATTAATTGATATTATTAATGTGATGGATTTATGTGTCTTTGAAGAATTATTTAATTTTTTATTAGCTTCACACGTTGTTTGTATTTTTTTTATCTTCGCAAAAAATGAAAATTCAATTTGACAGAATATGTCCAAGATAATTGCTGACCAATATGTTACAACAAATTTTTCAACATATATTCATGCGTTTCCCCCGTAAAATTTGGTGTTGGTAATAAAATTTGACAGTTGGCACGGCAATAATTGCCAAACATATTGCCATAAACTAAAATAGACTAGACAGTTGAAAAAGGATAGCTATAAAATTTTGCGTTTTATACTTGTCCCTTGTACACAGTCACAGCAATTGCTAGTTCTCTCATTGCCTTTTTTCTACCGCTAAAAACCATAATTTGTGAAATTTTTCAGTAAATGGTTGTTTTTTTGTGTTAATTTCTTAGTTTGCTAAAAATTAATAATAACAATAGTAATTGAAATAAATTTATTTAAAAAAAAACACAAAAGCATAAACTAACAAAAAAGTGCACGCAAAGTGTTGTAGTGTTTTTAGAAATAAAACGAAATTGTTGTCATTGTGAAGTTATTTTAGGGAATGATGTGATATTGTTTTTTACAATAATAAATAAAATGATAATTAGTTGTTTTATTTTAATATAAATTATAAAATTAAAACTTATATTATCAAGGTATTAATCTATATTTGTGCTTATTCCAAAATTGTGTTGAGTTATTGAAATGTATTGTTTTCCCCATGATATTCTTGTGGCACAATCGTTTGATGAGTTTTTGGCTGTAAACTAGATAAGACAAAGTGCTATATGTTTACTTTATTTTTCTTGTAACAAACACACATCTTTCAACAAATTTACAAAAAACAGTTCATCCGTGCACTGATTTTATCACTTTAACATGAAATTTTAATAATTTTCATTTAATAAATTTATAATAAAAGTTTTGTTTTCTATAATTTTTTAATTTCAATTTCATGCATTTTCCTATTTTTCGTAAACAATGTGTAATATATCTGTCTCTTTCATAGATACTAAGCAATCAGATGTTTTGTTTGGGCCTTTTGCATCACTCACTTTTTACATGTCTATGTTAGTTTATGATATTGCTCGTGTGTTTAGCGGGTAAGAACTTGATAGAAACTTTGTTCTACGCTGTGATAGATATTTTTGTCAACACTGTCAGTCAAATAACAGATCAGTTGAGTGTCACTGTTCTTGTAGGGTTTCGTATGAAAGTAGAAATTCAAAACAAAATTTTGTTTTGAAGCAGTGACGTAAATTAGAGTATATTTGTTTTTTTAGATGTGATTAACTATTTTAAATTATGCCAATGTATGATATATTATCAAAATTATTGTATTTTTTTTTAACAAAAGGCATACCTTCTAATTCCATAATTGAATCTTTTTTTGGTTTCTTACTATCACTATGTTCACTCAATTTACGTTTCTTTCTTTCGGTATGTACTTCACTTTCATCAATAATGCTTGTTGGCTCATAAGCTTGATATTCCACAGGTTCAGTAGATGTTATTTCCATAACTTCATCTTCCTGTACAACAAAATTGTTTAAAATCTCTGTTTCCATTGCCTCGAAATTTTCAACATCGAATGCACTAGCCTCGGAATGAACAATAGAGGCACTAATGTGCACGTTATCAGTTTCAACTATTTCGGGTGGATGGGTACAGTATTTTATTTTTCCAGAATTCCAATCGTTAAGTACACTGCGTGCAGCGGCAACAACGTCGGGCACTCCTTTCTTTAAAAATTTTCCTAAACGAAAACAATTTAAATTTCTGTAGAGTATGTGTTAAGTATTTAAGTAAATTCATTGCAAAAAAAGTCATACCCATTCTAGCTGCTTTTTTCGCGAAAAACTCTTCGAATGTGTTATATTCGGTAATATCATATAGTTTACAAAAATATTCTTTGCTAGCCCTTTTTAAAACATTTTCAGCAACAGTAAAAGGATCCTTTACATCACTGACGCGTTGAGCGTTTTTTAAAACGGCAGATATGTTGTTGCTTTCGGAAGCTCTGAACACAATTCCAGGACAATCAATAAGTTTTATTTTTGAATCTAGTTCAACTTCTTGCATGGCTCTGTAAAAATAATTAATAAAAATAAGAAAATTAGTAATGATGATGCATATTCTGTTTGTTTGTTTGCTCGCTTTACAAATTTGTGTTTTCTAACCGATTTTTTTTCAATTTTGTAACAATAATCTATATACTCCATATACTTTCCACTCACTTTTAAATAAAACATTTTGGATGGGTCTGTTATTAATTACAGCTTTATTTTTCAACAGATTTCTCTGAAATGTGGTAAACACGCTAAAAAAAATATATAAAGGAACATCGTCATACACCTTTGGACCGGACCGACCATGCCCACTTTTTTAACAAAATAATTAAAATTGGTCTTTAAATTATTGAAATGATTTATCTGATATTTGGTGCAAATTCTCTCTACACTTGAAGGTTGCATTTAGTTTTGAGTCTACCATTCCCAAAAATTCCGGAAATTTTTCATTAAAGATAATTGAAGATGCTTTTTTAATTATTAAAATTCTAAAGCTCAAGATATAATTCCAGGAAAATCAAAGGCATACAGTCAAGGACCAAAATTAATCTGTTGTTTATCCAATATAATTTTTCAGTTTATTAAATGCATACATAACATAAACTGCTTTTAAAAGTTGACACGACACTTGCAGTTCTAAGAAATATACATTACACTAAACATTGCAATGATTCAAGACTATGAGAACAAGTGATTTTCAGAACACGCCTGATACCTAGCGTTTACACATGCAAGCTCAATACTCTTACACCTTTGCAGCTGTACTTGCAACCTAATGCTGTTGCAAGTAAATTTTTTTATACTAGCAGAAAGTTAAATGTCAAAGAATAACTTAAACATTAAAATTTTTCAGTAAAATAAAAAGAAATTGAGTAATTTGTTATTCACGCTTTAGTTCATTTTTGACTTATTCATGTAACGCAGTTTATTTTCCAGCTGAGGTACGCTCGGTCTGTCCAGGGTCGAAAAAGGTTTGCTTCCTTTGTATTTACGCCACCACAGTCGTCTAGTACTTCTCGGCTTTTTTATATAGAAATATACGAATAATATACTCCAGCCTCACTAACTAACTATAATAGAATAAAATAATACTAATAACTACAAAAACGACTTGTTATTAAACTTGATGCTTTATGCATTCTCTTCTTTATAAAGGGTGTTTTTTATAAACGTATAGAACTTTAAGTTGGCATTACTGTTCAAGATGGCGACCGATTTAACAGCTGTCAAGTGATTTATTCTCAGTTTGGTTTGGCAATTCATCATGAATAGACTCACGCCTGAACAACGCTTGCAAATAGTGCAATTTTATTTCGAAAACGAGATTGCCGTTGTTCCCGATTTTCATTAGGGAATTTTGTTTAGCGATGAAGCGCACTTCTGGTTGAATGGCTACGTCAACAAACAAAACTGCCGCATTTGGAGTGAAGCCAATCCTCAAGTGTATGTCGAAACAGCGTTACATCCAGAAAAACTGACTGTTTGGTGCGCTTTATGGGCTGATGGAATCATTGGTCCGTACTTCTGCAAAAACGATGATGGCCAGGACGTTACAGTCAATGGTGATCGTCATAGAGCCATGATTACTAACTTTTTCATTCCTGAATTGAACAGCCATGATGTCCAGGAGCTGTGGTTCCAACAAAGACGGCGCAACATGTCACACAGCTCGTGCCACAATCGATTTATTGAAAGACACGTTTGGTGACCGCCTAATTTCACGTTTTGGACCTGTGAATTGGCCTCCAAGATCTTGTGATACACAATAGTAGTTATGAATATTCCCGTATTCTAATTTCATTGCGAATTTGTGTAAATACTTAAGCTTGATGACACAAATACTGACGACGAGGAAAACTGGATTTTTTCGAAAGCGTCGCTCCAACAATCCCGTGTCTGGGAGTAATATTAATTTTTCTATATATTTCAAACAAACCAAATATAATCAAAAAAGTAAGAAATATTTTTAATGCCAACTTTTTCCATACGTATGTGATTAACTTGGTAACTCTAAATTATAAAGCAAGCAAAATCATCAAAATGAAGTGAAACAATTTTTGCATGAACTTTTCTCTTCCACATTTTTAAAATGAACTTTTACTTTAATGTGTAAACACTCGTGCAACTTGCAAGACAGTTCAATGTTTCTTAAACATTTTTGGCGATAATACGTATACACAACTTACTTTCATTGTAAACGCACTGATAAATACTTCTTATACCTATTTTAATTATTTTCGGGATTTTGTATCTAAAAAAAAAGCCTTAACTTCAGTGCTATTTTTTTGACCGCAGTTGTAAAAGGTGATTTTATAAGAACTATCGGAAATTAAAAAAAAAAAACACATAAAATTCAGAAAAATGCATGAAATATTTATTTGGATCGATAGTTGGGTCAATATAATTTAATGTTTGAAGATTATTTCATGCAAATGTTGGCCGCGGCTGCGCCTCAAATGGTCCATCCGCTTAGTCCAATTTTGGCATACTCTTTCCAACATTTCGGCCGGTATCTCACGAATAATGTTGGCAATGTTGGCTTCCAGTGCGTCAATCGAAGCGGGCGGCTTGTCCCTATAGACATTAGCCTTAACATAGCCCCACAAAAAATAGTCTAGAGGCGTTAAATCGCACGATCTGGGCGGCCAATTGACTGGTCCCAAGCGTGAAATAAACTGTTCACCGAACTCGCCTCTCAATTGGTCCATTGTTTCGCGTGCTGTGTGGCATGTGGCACCGTCTTGTTGAAACCACATGTCATGCAAGTCAAGCTGTTCCATTTTGGGCAAAAAAAAGTTTGTTACCATCGCACGGTAGCGCTCACCATTCACAGTAACGTTGTGATTCGCATCATATTTGAAGAAATACGGCCCAATGATGCCGTCAGCCCATAATCCGCACCAAACGGTTGTTTTTTGTGGATGCATTGGTAGCTCTTGCAATGCTTCTGGCTGCTCTTCACTCCAAATACGGCAGTTTTGCTTGTTCACGTATCCATTCAACCAGAAATGAGCCTCGTCGCTGAACACAATTCTTCGATAAAAAAGTGGATCTTCATCTAACTTTTCAAGAGCCCATTCACCAAAAATTTGGCGTTGTGGTAGGTCGTTTGGTTTCAATTCTTGCACCAGTTGAATCTTATAAGGCTTCACACCCACATCCTTCAGCAAAATTTTCCACGTAGTGGAGTAACAGAGGCCCAATTGCTGCGAACGGCGCCGAATCGATAATTCACGGTCATCACCAACACTGGCCGATACGGCTGCGATATTTTCTTCAGTTCGCACTCTACGTAAGCGTGTTGGTGGTTTAATGTCCAACAATGTAAATTTGGTGCGAAATTTTGTTACAATAGCCCGAATAGAAGCCTCAGTAGGTCGATTAAACTGACCATAAAATGGAAGAAGCGCGCGATGAACTTTCTTAACAGAGCACGCATTTTGGTAATAAAATTCAATAATTTGCAAGCGTTGTTCGTTTGTAAGACGATTCATGATTAAATTATAGACCAAACTGAAGATGTTTGACAGTGACACAAGATACAAAACGTGCGTGAGCTGTCAAAACTAGTGTTGCCAAAAAGATAATAGCAAAAAAATCACTCTTTACATGATTTAGGACAGTCAAGGTGTGCAACTGGCCTCACTCTCACCTAAACTAAGATCAGCCATAGCCTAACGTCACTGAATGAAGATGGAATTTATAATAATCTTATTTTGTGTTAGATACCTGCACATGAGAGCCGTGAAGACAACGGGCGCGCGGACTACTTGGCCAAAATAGGATTCACTGTATTTTTCACCACCAAAAACCTACTTTGGCACCCATCTAGGCTATATTCGGAAAACAACACTAGTACTGAGTCAAATCACAATTATCAAAATATTAAGAATCGTTGACAAGACTCAGACAGGAGAACTGTTTTATCACGCTGTCATCATCATGTAGCACATCTCTCGGAAGCAGTTGTCACTCAACAACCATAATTCAGTTTCCTTAGATATCATTACTATAGGATAGGAAATACCAGGATCAGAAGGTTCTGTGGTCTACATAACGAAACCTCAGAACATGTGCTTATTTTTATAATTACAATAGTATTACTTGTATCTATTCATAATCATGAATTTTATAAATGTAAATTTGAAAGTATAAGCAACCAAACATAAAAAATGCAAATTTGAATTACAGAATATATAAAATGTTTTCTTACCTTGTAACTCCAGGACTGCATCCAACTGAACAACTCTTGCCTCGAATTAGAGAGTTAATTATAGAACTTTTTCCAACATTTGGTATTCCAACAACACCTACACGTATTAATGTCTTTATGCCCTTATTACGACAATAATTGCCTAACATAGACAATAGCAGCTCTGCTCCGACACACATAGAGCTTTTCATTATTTTATCTGAATTCATTTCATTAAATTTGCGTCTACCTAATTTTGTATTTTGATCCTGAGTAGAAGCTTTAAAGGCCGTTACTGGCCCTAAACGCCTAAAATATTTCAGCCATGCATTTATGTTTTCTTTTGGAACTAAATCAGCTTTATTTAATATTAAAACCAGACGTTTATTACCAGGTGCAGAAAGAACAGCATGCTGAACTTCTGAACATCGGGTGCCTAAAGGATCACGAGCATCTACGACTTCCAATATAACATCGGCGTTTTCTACAACTTTTTTAAACTCTTTAATATATTGCTTCAGCGACTGTTCCTTGGATTCCGCATCTTTATATTTTTTCTGAAAACAAAATATAAATAAAAAACTACAGCATTTACATTTAAGCCATAACAGATTGTAAGTTTATTTATTATGATAAATTAGTTTATGAGGTTTACATAAATAAATCATAAACATTTTTGCAACTTGTTTTAAAAACAAGTTACCTCCAACATTAGATTTTCACTAGTTGCATAATAACGAATATCTAATGGTAATACTAACAGAGGCAAAATTACGGCATTCGATATCGATAAAAATTTCCATTTGAATTACATTGAAATTTCAATTGACGTCGACAATTTTGCTTTCAATTTTTTTTTTAGTTGAAATGATAATTTTAAAAAGTTTTTGTTGATATCATGCATGTATAAGTTTGAAAAGCTGGTTAGCTCCAATTGAGGAAATGCTTAGTTTAAAAAAGGCATTTCTACTAAGGTTATAGGAAGCAAAAAAAAAAAAAAAAAAAAAGAATTTCTACGGAAACTGTTAGAACGGCAGATAAGTGGATTAAGGCAATAAATAAATTTTAATGTAAAGGGTGTTTTTTTATAGAAGTATAGGACTTTAAGTTGGCATTACTGTTCAAGATGGCGACCGATTTAACAGCTGTCAAGTGATTTATTCTCAGTTTGGTTTGGCAATTCATCATGAATAGACTCACGCCTGAACAACGCTTGCAAATGGGCACAAAACGAGATTGCCGTTGTTCCCGATTTTCATAAGCGAATTTTGTTTAGCGATAAAGCGCACTTCTGGTTGAATGGCTACGTCAACAAACAAAACTGCCGCATTTGGAGTGAAGCTAATCCTCAAGTGTATGTCGAAACACCACACATGTCACACAGCTCGTGCCACAATCGATTTATTGAAAGACACGTTTGGTGACCGCCTATTTTTACGTTTTGGACCTATGAATTGGCCTCCATATTTAAAATGTAATGCCACAAGATTATCTTTCGGATAAATAAAATTCATGTCAATCGAATAATCCATCGTTGTTTTATTGCAATTTAAAGTTCTATACGTCTATAAAAAACATCCTTTATTATTGTCAGACACGCTAACTACAGTGGTAAGTAAAATATAGTTGAAAACTGGGCGTGAATATTAAAATATAAAATGAATAAAAATTATACACAAAAAATATGCATTTATAACAATATATGGAAAAATATGTATGTATAGCATAATATGCAATAGCAAATTGATTTCATTTTTCAATAAATTCTAGATTTCGAATCACAATCGATTTTAAGTCACTGAGTAAAAACATGCATTTTAATGAAAATCCTTGCTCTGGTTGTTACAAGTATATATTTTAGGATGGTCGCGCCACTTTTACGCAAGTCATTCAGAAGATAGCAAAATTTGTACTGGTCACTTGAGAACGTTTAAAAAATCTAGTGAAAAACCAGATTTTATTTATATTTAAATACAATCCGTTTAGTCTAATAATTCTACACAAGGGGGAAGGGAGCAAGACCAAGAGAAATGGGTAAAAACAGCTAGTAATATTATAAAGAACAATTTTTTTGTTTGTTTGTAATTATTTATATAGAAAATTATTTACCTCGTTATTCTCCAAATTATGTTCATGCAATTTTGTATGCACAGTTTCTCGCGCATCCGCATCACATACCAAAGCTTCAATGGTTTTAAATTTCTGATTCTGATTTTGTTCTTTTTTTAATAATTCTCGCCTTTTAAAGCGCTCTTCTTTATCCCTTTTCGCTTCTTCAACTTCCTTTAAAATATCTTCCTTAAATGGGCAAATGTTTGGAATCTGTATTAATTTTTGTTTTTTGTTTGCATTTTTGGGATTCTTTTTTTTGCCACGTTTTATTTTTTGGTTATGCTGACGTACTTTTTTTTCAATTTTGTGCTTCAATCGACCAGTCATTCGTTTCGATTTTTTAGCTGGAAAAGATAAAGATAGATTCCAGTTAAAGTTTTTACTCTCTTTTGACGCTCTCTCGTTGCAAATTTTTCGAGTTAATGAACACTTTCCAGTAACAATTGTTAGTTACTGAACAATCTTGTGATATAAATTTACAAATTTATGAAGTTTTCTGGCTGAATATGTCAAACTTGATATCAACACAATTCGCTTATGTTAAAACTGCTACCGACACTACCTCATATTTTATTTTTTGTAATGTTTGGCCTTTTTTTTGGGCTAAAAAATTGGTTTTTTGCGTTCTTTTACTTTTAGGTATATTTGTGGTTTTTTGAGAGTAATCTTAGCTTACTCTCATTTTAACGAACTTTACCCAAAAACTACTCGAACAAAGCTAATGTGTGGGCTGTTTTTTGTTTCACTCTAGCACACTTTTGAATATCAACCACCGGAAATATTTTTAACAGAAGGAGCCTCAAAAGCAATAACAAAATATATGGGCTTTTTGTGATGTTATTTTTGTATTTTTGAAGTTACCTGGTTTTATTGTACCATGCGTAACGGCAAGTATAAAAAACAACTTATTTGGATTTTGAGATGTCAGAATTATATGTATGTCTGTAGTAGTAGAATTATGTGCCTGTAGTAGTAAAAAAAATGACCATACTCAATAAACCAAAAAACTTGCGGAAAATATTAAAATAATTATTTTAAAATGTGCTTAAGATCATCATAGCATATTTATATGGACCATTTCACTGAAGCTCCTCCTCATCTTCTTTATACAAGAAACTATAATTTCAGTAAGCATTGAACTAAACGAAACTCCATATTCGACAAATTTTTACTGACTAAAAATACTCCATTTTTATTTTTTGTGTAACAGTTTTAGAAAAAAAAAATAAGAAAGTTAAATTCGGCTGTGAAACTGGTGTAGTTGTTTGATTAAGAGATGTTTTCATGGTGTTGTCAAAAACTTTTTTTAATTTTTATTGCATATTAAAAGGTGTCTTAGTCCTCGTCGAATCGATAAGGTAAAATTGTACCTTTACCCGTACGAAGTAAGATAAAAAAATAACCGTTATTTTCAATTTTCGTGAGGTACGTGTGTTCGATTTTCGCATTTTTTTATGTTAGTACACATGTCTGTTATTTATGTTGACAATATCAGTCATTTTGAATTTTCAGTTTGTTTTTGACAGATAAAAAAAAGGTTAGTCGTGTTTTGGTGTGCTCTTCGATTTTTTACTATTTCAAAAAATGGATCAAAGAAACTGTATTAAGTTTTGCGTAAAAAAAGAAATTAAATGTGCAAGGACATTTGAAATGTTGACTGTGACGTTTGGCGAGTCTACTATGAGCAGAACACAAATTTAATTGTGGTATAAACGGTTTAAGGAAGGCCGAGATGTCAATGATGATGCTCGTCTTGGTCGTCAAGTTCGATCAAATGTGAAGGTTTTGCTCACTGTTTTCTTTGATTACAATGACGTGGCGCATCTTGAATTCTTGCCACAAGGTCGAACGGTCAATAAGGAATACTAAATTCGTCAGAATCGCACAGAATTGTGGAAAAACCAATCATGGATTTTGCACCATAATAACGCACCAGCTCACACGTCGATGCTTGTGCGTGAGTTTTTGGCCAAAAACAAAACCGTAATCATGCCTCAACCACCGTATTCACCGGACTTTGACCCCGCTGACTTTTTCCTCTTCCCAAAACTGAAGACACCGATGAAAGGAAAGCGTTTGGCTACGATTGAGGAGATAAAAGAAAAATCGAAACACGAGCTGTTAGCGATACCAAAAAGCGCGTTTCAGAAGTGTTTCGAGGATTGCAAAAAACGCTGGCATAAGTGTATTATATCTGAGGTGGAATACTTTGAAGGGGACAAGATAGTTATTGATGAATTTGAAAAAATTTAAAATAACGGTTTTTTTTCATCATACCTCGTATATATTTTATTTGAAAAAATTTTAAGAGTTTTTCAAATTCTATGCGGTACAAGCTTGATATTAAACAAAACATAAATAGAAATTAATTTAATAACTTTTATTTGAAAAATTATGCATATATTATTAAGATATAATAGTTTCTATGTAGTCATTAAATGTTCTTATTCGATGAGGATTAAAAACATGAAATGAAAAATTTTTTATATGTACAGGGTGGGCCAAAAGAAACCAAGGGGTGTAAAAGTTTAATAACTTTTTTGTTTATTAATTTTTTTTTATTTTTTCTTTCAGATTATATAGACAACACTTGGAGAATTTATAATGGAGAGGTTCACAACTGAACAGAGAACCAGAACAATAGAATTTTATTATTTAAACCAGAGATCAACTTTATTGAAAATTTGATTATGAGTGATGAAGCTCATTTTCATTTGAATGGCTTTGTTAACAAGCAGAACTGTAGGTTCTGGGGTTCTCAAAATCCAAGAGCCATTCATCAACGCCAATTGCACCCCATCAGGTGTACAGTATGGTGTGGGATCACATCTGAAAATGTCATTGGGCCCTACTTCTTCGAGAATGAAGATGAAAGTGCTGTAACCGTAAATGGAGAGCGGTATCTTTTTATGATAGAAAATTTTTTACGTCCTGCTCTTGAAAACAGACCTGGTATATGGTTTCAGCAGGACGGAGCCACTGCCCATACTGCCCGAGACACACTTTTAAGTCAAATTTTTGGAGAGCGAATATTTTCTCGAAATTCGGAAATTATTTGGCCAGCGCGATCGCTAGATTTGACAGCACCCGACTATTTTCTTTGGGGTTTTTTGAAGGAGCGAGTGTATGTGAACAAGCCAGAGACAATCCTTGAACTCAAGGCAAACATTGTTGCAGAAATTCGAACGCTACAGTCACAAGTTTTGAAAGATGTTATGGAAAATGCTCTAAAAAGAGCCCATCAGTGCGAAGCTGAAAACGGTGGTCATTTAAGAGACATCATTTTTCATACTTAGTGTAAAAAAATTTCCATTTTGTATATTATATAATCTGAAAGAAAAAATAAAAAAAAGTTAATAAACAAAAAAGTTGTTAAACTTTTACACCCCTTGGTTTCTTTTGGCCCACCCTGTATATACAAATTTGAAAAAAAAAAGAAAACAAAAAATAAATACAGCACTTATCAAAAGTCTTGATACGATACAAATTTTAGCGAGCAATAGATAATTCTAAAGAAGAAAAATATTTAACTTTAAAATGTGTTATTTAAAATCTCAATTATGGTAAAAAAAAACTATTGCAAATTTGACGAATTTTTTTATTTTATTTGACTGTTATTTTAAAATTATTTCTTTTGCTCACTTTTAATATTTGACAAGTCGCTATATTTTACACAAACAAAATGATTGTTGTTTCTGTACTGTTGTGTTTGTTGTCGAAGCAAGTTCACCTTGTATGAATTCGCCTTGTTTATACCCGATGGGTGTTTATACGAGCATGTAAAACTTAAAAAATAAGTTTCTTAAATTTTTTTTATTAATACGCACATGTAAGCTGTAAAATAATTATTTGGTCCTATTTTAAACAAAAAGTTTAAAGTAAACAAACTTCAAAATCAAATTCATAACTAAAATGACATTTGATATCAAGATTAAGGGTGTCCCAACAAGAAGGCAAGATTTAAATTTGGCGCCACTCGAAGTGTCATTGTTTGACATTTGAACAATTGTTATTGTTTGCTAGTAGAAGGTACGAGGTTAAAAAAATGGAGCGCTACACGAATGAAAAACGCATTCTCATTGTGAAATTGTTTTACCAAAATGGTGAAAGTTTTTCGGCTACAGTTCGCAAATTGTGATCAATTTGGGGTCACAATAATGCTCCAAAAGAGTCAACTGTAAAGAGATTAATGGATAAATTTGCCGAAACTGAGTCTGTTAGTGATGTAAAGACAACAACGCGCCTTCGATCAGGTCGATCGACCGAAAATGTCGCAGCTGTACGTGATGATGTCGCTCAAACTCCATCCACCTCAATTAGTTCCATTTTTCTGTGTCAAATCACTTAAATAAAGTTTTAGAATTGTATAATTTTTGGGGAATAAAAATAAATGAGGCTAAAAGTGAAGTTATTTGTATAAGAAATGCCTCTGGAAAATGTGCATATTTTGTTGTTCCTGAAAGTAAGAGATTAAAATTATTAATAAATAGAGTTGAAATTCCTTTTAAAGACAAATTTAAGTATCTTGGAATTTATTTCAATAAACTTTTCAAATTTAATGAGAATGGCAAATTTGTTTTAAATAAAGTTAAAGGTCTTTTTGGAAGAGTTTTTACTCATAAATCGTTACCTATTAAATCAAAATTATTAATATATAAGAGATGTTTGAGACCGGTATTATTATACGGTTTTCCAATATGGTTTTTTATTTCCTTTTTTAATGAACAAATTCGAAATTTTTGAAAGAAAAGTTTTGCGTTCGTGCATTAATAAACATTTTAGTTCTAGGTATAAGAGATACTCTAATGTTGTAATTTATAAGGAATCAGGAGTAGCACCTCTGAGTCGTTATGTGATTAATTTAATTAAAAATTATATAAACAAATTGTCCCTTCATGAAAATGTGATTATGAGGGAAGTAATTGATTCACAAAGGGAATATAGTTGCTCTAATACTTCCTATTTGTCTCCTATTGGGTTACTTAATGAGAACATTTTTATGAATATGGATTATTCGTTACCGGATTTTTTTAAGAAAGTAACTTCTGACTCTCATAGGGGTCAATTTCTTGTAATTTTTAATTTTTGTTATTACTTTTTATCCATTTTTTATTTTTTGCTTCTAGATTATTAGTTTTAAGATTATTGTTATTATTCGAGATATTACTTTCATGACACTGAGTGCCTTGGGAGCAAGGCCAAATACTATTAATAAGTTAATTTTCGATAAAAATTTTTTTCTCTTATTAAGCTTGGTGCTATTAAATAAATTCTCTATTTAATTTTTTTAAGACATTACATTATAATCTTAAATATTTTTCATTTGTTATTTCTGTATATACATTGTTTAAAAAATTAAATTAGTTCCATTTTTTAATTTTTTTTGGGTAAAAAGAAAAATTTTGTGTGAAATCTATGAAAACTTTGGAGGCCCATTACTCGAAAAATAGTAATTTGCCCGAGAAATTTTACTTAACTTTTCTTAGAATTTAATTTTCTATGATCTTAAAGTAAATTTTTTTCAAATGACGGCAGGCACCGGGAGACCGGGTAAAAAAGAGCTAGTAACATATAGAGCTGCTGTAAAAAAAATAGTACTGAAGGCAAGACGTCTCTTTTTTTATTTATTTTACCTTTGTTTACTTGTCGATATAATTTTCCGACTATAATTAAAATAGGTATAAGTCGGGTCTATGATATGCAAAAAAAAACTTTTTTTAATTTATTTTCTTTTATGGAAATAGTCAAAATTTTGAGTGGTAAAACAATAGCACTATTTTTTATAAAGTACTTTAAACTGAACAAAATTTAAAATTTTCAATACAAAAATTGATTATTCATACCAATATATTGTCGCATGGCCTTAAGTGGCAATAACGGCAGCGTAGCGCTTCGACTTGGTGTTAGTCCTATTTTGGGAATCCTTTCACAGAGCTTCTTAACTATATCCCAAAGTTGTTCGTTTTTGGTTCACACATATTTGACTTAACTACAGTGTAATGATTTTATATTGTGTTGAGGTCTTGCGACTGAGCAGGTCAGCCTATGACACTAATATCATTAGATACAAACTGTGAACTCTCAACTGACGAGCCTTTTTGATAGTATCCTTTAAGTCATTATCCTGTTGGATGATCCAAAGTGGAGGCAAATCTTCTTCTGAATAAGACAGAATCACTTTTTTTTAAATATCAACGTAGAGATTTTGACTGTTGTTGCTTTATGTAATGAATTAGTACCACTCGATAATATGAAAAACATGCCTATACTATTATGCTTGAATCTGTGTGATTAATGTCTTTTTGAATTGTACTTTCATCCGTTCATAAATTTTTCTCGATTTAGAAACGATCAGTTGTGAACGCTTAACAACTACATTTTCAACGTTTGCTGTTATGCTTTGCAGTCAACAATGTAAACTTTTAGGAATTACAAACTTCTATATTGTGTTCTGGCAAATGCTTATGAGATAATTTTATCTATAATATATGGCTAGTCAATAGGCTTACCAATAAATGGGACATTTCCGCTCTTCTCCTGCGAATTTTAACTATTTTAGTGTACGTTATTATATTACGTATCATTTTGTTTTAGAAATTTAAGAAATGTCATATTTCTGCATAACTTTTGCCTTCTAAGATCATTCTTTGAATAATTTATTTTTTTAGTCTATGCAATGTTTCCACCGTCCTATACTAGGGGGGTTATTATGTATTTCGATTCGAATCGAAAAGGGTTTCGAAGAGAATTTCCAATTTGAAAAGAATAATAATAATAATTACATACCTACACACCTGATAAAAATAATAGATACACTTGTAAGTACTTTTGTAAAATACGTTTTTTTACGCCTTGGGTAACTTTAGCTTGCATCATGTTCTTCGCACTGTAGAATTACACTAAATTCTCCAAGCATAAGCAAATATTTAGTACCGTTATAAAAAAATTAAGTTTTGACTGCTAAAAGTGAAATTTGGATTGATCAAAATAATAGATACACGTGCAATTTTATAGTAAAAACTAATTTTTTCTGTAACATTTTTAAAGAACGTGGTAAGCAATTGTTACTAGAAAAAAATGAAGTGATTGTATCCTCTAATTATTGTGCAGATGGGTCAAAATACGCACTGTACTTCAGAAGAACGGAGACTTGTTGCTTAACTTCGTAAAAATGGAAAATATTTACGAGAAATCTTTAGATCTCTTCAGAGATCACTTCATTTTGTTCAGAATGCATAAACAAGTTGTTTACAGAAAGGTAGCCATGGTAAGCCATTGAAAACCACTGCGGCACTTGACCGCTATATTGTTACAATATCAGAAAAAGATCCATTTAAGTCATCCAGACAAATTTCTACAGAAATTGGAAATGCGGTTAGCGCTCCAACAATTAGATGACGTTTACAAATGGCCAATCTTCCAGGATTAATTGCTAGAAAAGTCCCTTTAATGTTGAAAAAAAATCTGGCGATAAAGTTACAATTTGCAAAAAAAAATCATGAGTTGGTTGAGCCCTGTTGGTGAAAAAAAAATTGAGAAACATTTTATGGAGCGATGAAACTAAAATTAATTTGTTCGGAAACGACTCCGAAAGGAATGTAAGACGCCCCAAAGGTAGAGAATCCCATGCAAGTTTCACGAAAACAACCGTGAAGCATGGATTTGGAAACATCATCTTTTGAGGGTCTTTTTTATGGAAAGGTGTGGGACCAATATTTCAAATTACAAATAAAATGACAGCTTTTGATTATAAGGAAATATTGGAAAACATAATGCTACCGTATGCGAAGCAGAATATGCCAGCAGGATAATGCTCTAAATCATACAGCAGGTGTAGTAAAAATATGGTTTACCAACAACAATGTTATTCTTCTTCCGTGGGCAAGTCAATGCCCGGATCTTAATCCAATAGAAAATTTATGGGGTGACTTAAAAAAAAAGTTGAGCAAGGAAACATTTAGTAGTAAGCAACAACTCTAACAATTCGTGCAAAACACTTGGTATGAAATACTGAAAGAAACGTGCCGCAATTTAATAAGTAGCATGCCTAGGAGGGTGACAAAATTAGTTCAAAATAAGGGTAGCTACAGTGGAGACTAGATGAAAATCCGCAAGGACTAAAAATTACAAGTTTAAAACTACTTTTTATTTCGCAGATCTCAAGTGTATCTATTATTTTGAGCAGACTCATTATAGCAAAAGATTAAAAAATATATTTTTCTTGTGTAAATAACCTTGTCTTGAAAAATACATATGTATTTAGCTTAAGGAAAAATATAAAATCATTTTTTTTAATGAAGTGAAATATAATTTTACTTTCATAATAATACAACTAAAATCTGTGGTGTATCTATTAATTTGATCAGGTGTGTATGTAGAAAATTCGGAAAAATAGTTAACATTTTTCAAATCACACTAAAAATTTTGACTTAAATTTACTTCGCGCAAGCACCTCAAATTAAATAAAAAAAAGTACTACAGGTGATAGAAAATTGAATTCTAAGAAGAAAATATTAAGTAAAATTTCTCGGCGAAATTCATATTTTCCGAGTTATGACCCTCAAAGGTTAAACACAAATATTTAAATTTTTCACGAAATATTACAAAAAAAATAATGGAATTAATAGAAAATTTAATTCTAAAAAGAAAATATTTAGTAAATTTAGTCTTTTAAGTCCTCTTTTCGAGTTTGGCCCGAAGGCCGGCTACACAAAAAAAACTTTTGCAAGCGAAGCCTGTGTTCGCCATCTATAAAGGATGCAATCCTTCAGTCCGGCCGAAGGCTGGCTACACAAAAATACTTTTGCAAGCGAAGCCGGTGTTCGCCATCCATAAAGGATGTAATCCTTTAGTCCGGCCGAAGGCCGGCTACACCAAAAAACATTTACAAGCGAAGCCGGTGTTCGCCATTTCATAAATTATGGAATTCTTAAGTCCGGCTACACAAATATACCTTTGCAAATGAATACGTTTTTCACCATGCATAAAGGATGTAATCCTTTAGTCCGGCCAAAGGCCGGCTACCAAAACAACTTTTGCAAGCGTAGCATAACTTTAGGCTTAAATTAAGTACGAGCACACATCTTTTTGAATAGTTGCGAATGAAAAATTTAAAATTTTGGAGTCTCATATCGGAAAATACGAATTTCCCCGAGAAATTTTACTTAATGTTTTCTATTAGAATTCAATTTTCTATGACCCTGATAATTTTTTTTCTAATTTGCGGTACGTGCGTAAAGTACATTTGTTCCTCCAAATTTATAAAATTGTTTTATGCACACTTATTCTACAATTAGTATAACAATAACCTAAATAACATGTGTCAAAACTAGCAAGGCATTATTCCGTACTATTTTTTCGCGACAGATTTTAGATGCCAGTGCAGAAATTGTTTCATATGGTAAGAACCGTTAACTTTATGAAAATAAAGTTAACTCTTTTAGAGAGGCTTTGTTTTAATTTATATCACAGTGGAATCCAAAAACATCAGAAATATATTATTAGAATTTAGTACGGCAGTAAATAAAACTACTGTAGTCATTGTCTTGTTTCAAATAAACAAAATTTTGAGTTGTTTTCACTACTGCACATAACAAGAATCACCAGTGTTGTTCAACTGTTCTTGCTTCAATTCACTTGTTTTTGAGACATTTTTCCACATGAAGAAGTCTTTTCATCTTTTCACTGAACAATAAAAAAAAATTTTTTATTTTACTTTATCACAAAACAAGAATTGACCCTCTGGTCTTAATTTACTAACAAGATAATACCAGAATGCTTCGTGCACGGAATTATTTATTCCGTAAGGTTTTTTATATGAGCAAAAACAAATACGAAATAAATCAGCGCAAATGTTCGCATTGCTTTAAATTTTTTTTTAAGTTCTGACAATTTTCATTAACTTGGGGGTCACACGATCAAGTTTTCATTCAATTTTTAAAATTTCTCTCATTTTTTTACCAATACACTCACACTTTTAAAATTTGCTGAGAGTTTGCTTTCAATTCTTCATTCAATTGAGTGTTTCAAATTACAGTCAAGAAAACAGCTGACTGCAGTTTTTTTATTCCAAATTTGAATTCTTATTCTGCCGCCAGTATTGTTTTGTTTTTTTTTTTTAATATGTTTGTGAACAAATTAAACAAATATAACGACGTTTTGCAGTTCATAGAGATATACAGAAGGCATGAAGTTCTGTGGAACATGAATATTCCTGCATATAGACGGAGTAATTTAAAAATTAAGGCATATAACTCTATTGCCGCCGAAACAAAACTGTCGGTAGAAGAGGCTAAAAAAAACATCTTGTTGAAAAACTTGCTTTGAAATTGCGTGCAGCCTACGTCACAGCTTTCAATTTTTGTGAATTTTGACAAGCAGTATGTGTAAATTTCTTGAAAGAGAATTGTAAAAAAACTTGATCGTGTGACTGCAGTGTAAACACAAAACAGAAATGAATGAAAACTAAAATGTCACTTGTATTTTTTAATTTTTCTGTTATTCTCAGTGACTTGGGTGTCACACGATCAAGTTTTCATTCAAATTTTAAAATTTCTCTCATTTTTTTTACCAATACATTCACACTTTTAAAATTTGGTGAGAGTTTGCTTTCAATTTTTCGTTCAATTGAGTGTTTCAAATTACAGTCAAGAAAACAGCTGACTGCAGTTTTTTTAATTACAAATTTGAATTCTTATTCTGCCGCCAGTATTGTTTGTTTTTTTTTTTAAATATGTTTGTGAACAAATTAAACAAATATAACAACGTTTTGCAGTTTATAGAGATATACAGAAGGCATGAAGTTCTGTGGAACATGAATATTCCTGCATATAGACGGAATGATTTAAAAATTAAGGCATATAACTCTATTGCCGCCGAAACAAAACTGTCGGTGGAAGAGTTTAAAAAAAAACATCTTGTTGAAAAACTTGCTTTGAAATTGCGTGCAGCCTACGTCACAGCTTTCAATTTTTGTGAATTTTGACAAGCAGTATGTGTAAATTTCTTGAAAGAGAATTGTAAAAAAAACTTGATCGTGTGACTGCAGTGTGATTCATTCAGTATTTCTTGTTGGGAATAAAGCATTCAGTATATATATATAGATAGTTCTCGTATGATCCAGAATACATATACCAGGTGGGCTAAAAGAAATCATCCTATTGGAAGATGATCTTATTTTTGCAAATGGCGGCCAATGTCAAATCTGTTTTGACATTTGTGAACTAGACAGATGTAGAATACAAGTGAACAAGCCATGGATACACTCCCCAAGAACACGAAATAATCGAAGTGGGCGATTTTCGACCAAAATCATAATGAGCTACGAGGCTCATTTGCACCTCAGCGGGTACGTAAACAAGCAAAACACGTACACCGGCTCAGTGGCTGCATGGTGTGCTGTTAACGCTGGAAGAGTCATCGGGCTGGTCAAACGACAACAGTGGACGGTGCGCTAGCTATATGGTAACCGAGTTTTTTCTGCAGCAATTGAACGAATTAGGACTGGAGGCCATGTGGTTCCAACAGGATGGAGCAACGGCACACATTTAATTTTCATTTAGAAAAAAAATTAGAGCAAACAACATCGGATGACTTCTCTTTGCCCACCTTGTACTTTATAGCGTGGCACATCTATGGTGTTGAAATTACAAAAGGTATTTACAAATTTCGGTCCGTTTGCAAATTTTTCGTAAGTACTTCTTTTTCACCCACAAATTTTTAGCAAACCGTGATACTTCTATCACGCATGTGCTTACAGATTTTCAAGCGAATTTTTTCAAAATGGAAAAAAATCTCAAATATGTTTGCCTTAAAACAATGTGATTGTGTAGGATACCACCTTTGCGTTTTCATGAACTTATATTAATCTTAACCCAAGTTCGCATAGCGTATAAATATGTATGAATAACCTCAGTTTATATTTCAGACAAGTTTTACGTAATTAGCTGTCAACATTTTACTTTTCTTATATATTTTCTTACTTCTTAAACGTTTTAAAGCCATTTTGTATGCAACACTACAGAATAATATAACCAAAATAAAACAAATAGAAGTAATCTTCAGCACGTGCAGAGCAGGATACGAAGCCGACTAACAGCCGCCGTCGATTGCTTTTTTAAATACACAGCAGCCGCCTGTGTACGGTTCAATTTTCCAGCCGTTAAAAAAAGATAAGTTGCCGGACTTCAGATAAATCAAAACAGCGTAAGGCGATTTTATTTATTATGTATTTCGATTTGAATTGAAGACTTTCGAAAATAATTGTTGATTCGAAACAAATATCCAATGTAGTACATTCGAAAATCCTGCACTGTTCAATTAACAGTTTCAATGTAAATTTTAATAGTATGTTCAGACGAGACAAGGTTCGCTCTCTTTCGAGGGTTCACATCCCAATCTCGAATGAAACAGGAAGATTCGCCATACAAAATTAAGTGAGCGAATCTGCAGGTTTCATTTTGAAACTCTTGCCGAAACCATGAAAATTTAGTATCATCCCTAGTTTCTATCGCTAGTTTATCTTAACTAGCTGTCCAACAAAACAAATTGTAAACAAAGAAATATTATTGTTTTGCAAGCATTTCAATGTATTAGTAAGAAACAAAGGAGAGTGTTAAATTGTTTAAATATAAAAATAAACATAATAAATAACACAACATATTAAATTATTTGAAATAATAAATAAATTTTTTATAAATTATTATTTTTTCTAAAAATACATATATTTATATATTAAAATTTACCTTTTTTATCCATTTCAAAACTAAAAAACAAACGCGGGCAAATGCGAAACAACAAAAAACAAAACAAAGCAACTGTCAAATGAAACTCATTATGTGTCGTCTGAACGCAAATTTTCACAATCGAGGTTCAGACAGCGAAACCAGCATTGAAACTCGTCGTGTGAACATGCTATAAGGGAAGTCAGGTTTTTACATGTAAAAACTTGGCATTACTTTGCATATCGTTGTACATATGTATAGAAAGAAATTCATATAAATGTAGGTGTATACGAGTATATCATTCATATCATGGTGAAATTATACAAGTGTTGCATTAGGCAATTCGCCCCGCAGCTATTTTAACACGAATTGTCAAAATTGATTTTCATTTAGAATTAATTAATTTTAACTTACCTGTAACGATGATATTTCAATTATATGAAGTACATATTATTCATTTTTATTATATTATATATAAAAATAAAAATGTTTGTTAAAAAAAATTTCTTGCTCCACTCTAGCACACTTCTTAATTACAACCACCGGAAATAATGTTATTCTTGTATTTTAGAAGTTACCTGGAGGCTTATTCTGAATTGCGATGCGAAAATCAATGCGATGCGCATATGAAATGCAATACGAAAGAAAATTGGTATTCTGCAATTTATTTCAAATCGTGGCAGTTCTGCTCAAATAAACCTATTAAAATTAAAGTTGAAGTCAAATATTTTTGAACTGGTTTATATATTTCATAATTTTTTTCATCCTGCAGCTTCTCTAATAGGTGGTCGATTGATATTTAGTTCTTCAGTTAACGCGTGTCACAAAGTATTTCAAGTGGCCTCTTGCCAATTGGCTGTGCTTTATTCATAAATTCTATCATTATTTAAAATGGACGCGGTTTGGTGGTCTTATTGCTTGCTTCCCTGAATTAAATAATAAATATATGATGAATAAATAAATAAAATATTATCTTTCACTTACATGTTTGTACTTTGTGAATGCTATTTTGTTGGCGAATAAATTTTGCGAATTTGACATTTGTTTTCGCAATGTAGAATACCGACTTGAGACCTTTTCGCATTTGAAATGCTATTAAAAAAGAACTTTGCGGATATCGCAATACAGAATAGCAATTGTTCGAATTTATGTATTTTCGCATCGCATTGATTTTCGCATCGCAATTCAGAATAAGCCTCCTGGTTTTATTGTACCATGGTAAAAGCAATGTTAAATTTTTTTTTTCGTTTATTGTACTGGGAACCGTAAAATTTTTTTCTTTTTCTTTTTTTTTTTTTATTTCCTTACCCAACAAACCATGTAACAATCAAACTACTATAAAACGTAAGAATATTAAAAATTCTGAAGGTAATTATTTATTTATGAAATATAATAAATATAGGTATGTCTGTATTTTCGCAGTTACCTTGTAAATGAATATACGTTGCTCATACCGTTATGTATGAATTTTTTCAATATAAATTTTGCTGAAACTGAAAACAGAAGAACGTGTAACAGTTTAAACCATTTCCATTTATTCATAGTATATTTTAATTAAATGGAAATACCATGAACAATTTAATAATTGCTTCCTTGAAATTATAGAAAATTTTATTGTTATATGTATGTTCTTGATTTGTTTTGTTAACATTATTATTTATAAGGATTACATATTCCATAGACAAATTTTTATAAATAAAGAATTTTTTAAATAATTAGATAACACCCTTATTAAGCTAGTTATATAAAGTGCACAGAATATATGTTGTTCAAATATGTTGTATATTTTTTTTAATAAATTGTTTAATTTTCTTAATGTTATAAGAAATATTACGCTATTTCGAGTCTTATTTGTGTCATACATACATGCAAAGATTCATATATTAATTAACTACATTTAGGCAGCTTATTGTAATACAGTTATTCAAAACTTCTTATTTAGAAAGCAAAATACGAAATAGTTAAAAATGTGCACTGATCACTAAAATATTTTTGTGAACTACCTTTATTACATGTAGTATGTGTATGTGCATGCACGTATGTATGGATTTGACAAATTTTTTCATACCAAATACACACACACACACATATTTATGAGCTGTTATATTTGAAAGTGGTATAAGCCCACTTTTTTTAAATGAGTCCGCATTAATTCTAGTTAGATGGTGTCCTTATCTTACTAAAATAACCGCTAAATTATTATTTTTTAAGTGGACTTATACCACTTTCAAACATAACAGTTCATATATATATATATATATATATATATATATATATATATATATATATATATATATATATATATATATATATATATGAAGTAACCACATCTATATATATATATAGATGTAGTAACCACATATATATCGATTTCAATATTTAGTGTTCAAAACAATTAGATGAATGTTGGATTTTACTTATGACAATTGCTTGGTCGCTTGATGGTGATCGGGGTTGGTCGCATGTTCAATTTCTTCCTTAGCAAGAAAATTTTTTTCTTTGCAGACGGCGGCCTATTGTGGCTTCCTTATACCTAAGTTATTGAAAATTAAACATGTTGGAAATAAAACTTTTTTCATGTTAATATTTTTGTCTACTAATGCGATCACTTGAGAATGTTTTGTTGCCATTAAAAAAAAAAAACAGGTTCGTTTCTATACGTCTAATCTAAAAATTAGTTTTTGATTGATAACTGAAAAATGTTATTTTTGTTTTTTTTTTCAATTATATTGGGAGTTGTCTCTTCTGAGTGGCATAGTTTCGTAATTTATTTCTTATTAACTATATTCTGGTACCAATGCGGCGCATTGATCTTGAAGAGGCGGCTTGGGTAAAGCAGACGCGCCCTTCGAAGTATTTTTGTAGATTCAGACTCTATAATATATTTCTTCTTTTTCTGGTAGTTTTTCTCTCAAACTTCATAAAATTTGCATTACAAATACACATTTAATTTATTATTTTTAAAATCTATTGTTTTCACACATGGTGCGTTTATAATAGATGAAGAGGGTAAAAGCAGTCATGGCGTCAGTATCCTTATATCTAAATGAGGGCTTGTAAATGCGTTATGTGTAGATACTAAATTTTTTGTTGAACTTCAATCTAATAAGATTTTCTTTTTAGGGTAATTTGTATAAATAACTTTCTTTTTCCTCAAAGTAACACACCGACAAAGTGGTATTGCTTGCTGTGTTTTTTGGAGAAGAGCTAAAGGCTTCTTCAATCTCATGTACGGAAGGTTTTATGCAGTCATATGTAAATCTTGCATTATTAATATATCTAGCAGATAGCCCAGTATTTTTTAAATGATGAAAGGTGGTGTCGTTTCTTAGCAGAGGCAAAAGTGGCAAATTTGTTGGCAAGTTTGGAATTTTGGAATGAAGTTGAGTACGATCATTAAAAACTAAATTTCCAACTGCACCAATATTTATAGATCTAGATGAAGATGATTCGTTTGCGTCCAAATCGTTTTTTTCTTCTGTTAAATATTTTATTTTATTTAAGGAAGAGTTTCTTCTTATATTTTTTTGTGAAAGTGTTACACAACTTTCATTAAATTGATCTTGGTGTAAATTTTTTTCCATTTTCCAGTTTTTATTTTTGCTAAGTTTGGCAAGTGAGCCAGGTAGTATTTGCTAAAGAAATTTTTCAGCCAATGCCTTGGTAGATGCTGAAGTAGTAGATGACAAAGCTAAAAATGAAAGAATTCATATTATTTATATTATATTTATTAATTACACTGGTCGAAAAAAAAAAAACTTTTTGTGTGTAACATGAAAACTTTTGTCTTGCTATGTTTAGGACAAGGATATGGATAATATAAATAAAATTAGAATGCTTCCAATACGAATAGTTTTTTTGTAATTAGATGTTATATAAATTTAGAAAATTTGAGATTTTGTTAACAAAAGTAAGTTATTTTATTATGTTACAGTATTAATTTAAATAAAATTTTATGATTTTCTGCTGTATTTTGCTTCAGGTACATCTCGTTGTAATGTCCAACAGTAATCCGATAGCATACGTGGACTCCACTTGCCCTGGTATCATTTTTCCATGGTAGAAATGTCTTGGTGGAATCTTTCACCATGTTCATCGCTGACGGCGCCCAAATTTTCAGGAAAAAAGTCTAAATGTGAATGAAGGAAGTGTATTTTCAATGACATATTACAACCCAAAGCCTTATAAGCAGATAGCAGCTCCGCGACAATAGTTTTATAGTCATTTGATCGGTGATTTCCTAGAAAATTGAAAGTTACTTTCATGAAAGATTCCCAAGCAGATTTTTCCAAATCACTGAGTTTTTCTTTAAATATGTCGTCTTTCATCAATTATCTGATTTGTGGGCCAACAAATATGCCCTCTTTAATTTTTGCCTCACTCAATTTAGGAAACTTTTCCTTCAAATATAAAAAGCCGTCACCACTCCTGTCCATAACTTTCTGGTGGTTCTGGTACAGGTAGTTCCTCACTATGAGGGATCGGTCTTTTAGCAGATGGCAGGTCAGGATATGTTATTTTATTTTTTGTTTTAATTGTGATACCTTTCGTATCAGTAACACAAAAATAACAATCAGATGAGTGATTCGTTGGTTCTGTCCAAATTACGGGGATTGCAAATGGCATAGATCGAGATCTCCTCGCCCATCCAGTAAGAAGACCCACACATGTAACACAGCAGATGTGTGGTGTCAAATTCCTTCGCTGAGTTTTAAAAGTAATGTTACCACAAATATAACAAAAACCTGTCAGGATCATTTTTGCACTTTCTTGACATTATTTAACAGTCGGTTAACTCAATAAATAGAAAAAAACACTATACTATTCACATAAATAAAATCTCTGAATGCAAAAGTGGAACAAAAATGGTTAATTTTAAATTTTACGGGTAGTAGCTGTAACACGAAAACTAGAACTGATGGAATCAAAATAAATACGGAGATAAAATGAGGGTATTTAGGTAATTCCAAACTGGTAAGTACCTTTCTTGTTACAAAATTTTGTTGACCAGTGTTATTTATTTATTTAAGGTTTATTTTAACAATGTCCTATTATATAATTTTTAATGGAAAATTAACTAATTGTAGGTTTGGTTAACAGACACCATTTAACCAACGGTTACCGATTAGGTTTCACCACCATTTGGCTACTTAACAAAAGCATACCGTAGATACTGCGTCTATTTGTTTACAAAAAATAGTGCAATGAAAAAAAAAATATTTTTGGAAACAAATTTAAAAAACAGGGCCACAGTATGTTATTTACAAGTTCGTACAGGAAGGCATAGGTCGGCTGGAGCTCCTGAAGGAAGCAATGTAACTAAAGAAATTCACTATTTTAATCTTAAATCAAAAAAAATTGTTTTTATTTTCCCCTGCAGTTTTGTAAAAAAAAAAAAAGTAAAAAAAAAAGAAATGGTACAAAAATTTAAATAAATTTAAATTAAGCGGCCCATCCATTATACAATAATATTGTATATAAAGAGTGATTTTTTTGCTATTATCTTTTTGGCAACACTAGTTTTGACAGCTCACGCACGTTTTGTATCTTGTGTCACTGTCAAACATCTTCAGTTTGGTCTATAATTTAATCATGAATCGTCTTACAAACGAACAACGCTTGCAAATTATTGAATTTTATTACCAAAATGCGTGCTCTGTTAAGAAAGTTCATCGCGCGCTTCTTCCATTTTATGGTCAGTTTAATCGACCTACTGAGGCTTCTATTCGGGCTATTGTACCAAAATTTCGCACCAAATTTACATTGTTGGACATTAAACCACCAACACGCTTACGTAGAGTGCGAACTGAAGAAAATATCGCAGCCGTATCGGCCAGTGTTGGTGATGACCGTGAATTATCGATTCGGCGCCGTTCGCAGCAATTGGGCCTCTGTTACTCCACTACGTGGAAAATTTTGCGGAAGGATTTGGGTGTGAAGCCTTATAAGATACAACTGGTGCAAGAATTGAAGCCAAACGACCTACCACAACGCCAAATTTTTGGTGAATGGGCTCTTGAAAAGTTAGATGAAGATCCACTTTTTTATCGAAGAATTGTGTTCAGCGACGAGGCTCATTTCTGGTTGAATGGATACGTGAACAAGCAAAACTGCCGTATTTGGAGTGAAGAGCAGCCAGAAGCATTGCAAGAGCTACCAATGCATCCACAAAAAACAACCGTTTGGTGCGGATTATGGGCTGGCGGCATCATTGGGCCGTATTTCTTCAAAGATGATGCGAATCACAACGTTACTGTGAATGGTGAGCGCTACCGTGCGATGATAACAAACTTTTTTTTGCCCAAAATGGAAGAGCTTGACTTGCATGACATGTGGTTTCAACAAGACGGTGCCACATGCCACACAGCACGCGAAACAATGGACCAATTGAGAGGCGAGTTCGGTGAACAGTTTATTTCACGCTTGGGACCAGTCAATTGGCCGCCCAGATCGTGCGATTTAACGCCTCTAGATTATTTTTTGTGGGGCTATGTTAAGGCTAATGTCTATAGGGACAAGCCCGCTTCGATTGACGCACTGGAAGCCAACATTGCCAACATTATTCGTGAGATACCGGCCGAAATGTTGGAAAGAGTATGCCAAAATTGGACTAAGCGGATGGACCATTTGAGGCGCAGCCGCGGCCAACATTTGCATGAAATAATCTTCAAACATTAAATTATATCGACCCAACTATCGATCCAAATAAATATTTCATGCATTTTTCTGAATTTTATGTGTTTTTTTTTTAAATTTCCGATAGTTTTTATAAAATCACCTTTTATTTACTTTTGACAAATGTATTTACAAATACAAAAAAGTTATTTGTTGCAGATGTCTAGTGCGTAATGTATTAATGGAAGCAAACATACATATGCGTAATGTGTGTTCGCGAACACACCCACCTAGCAATTGGAAGATCGTTTTTTCAATATGAGTATAAAAACTGTTGTTCTGATATAATAAGAATTTGATTATACAAATGCTGCCAATGAGGAAAATGGGATTTTTTTTTTGCAAAAGTATCGTTCCATCAGTGTCTGGAAGAAATTTCAAATAAAAAGCGAATATATATACTTGGTTGACTTTCAATATGGAATAATAATGGTACTATTGAAAGTCAAAATATGATCTAAAGCGCGTTAATAATATAAAAACTAAACTAAAAGTAAATGATGAAACAGAGCTGGAGCTTTACGATCCGTGAAATAGAATCTATGTGGCATTGACTTTTCTTATGCTCTCATTTTGAAATACAAATGCTCTTAATAATATTGCCACACTTTTATTAAATTTCATAAATTTTGTAAAAAAACTCAAAAAAAAAATAATAATAAGAAAAGAGAATCAAAAGAACATTTGAAAGTGCAATAAAATTAATAATTTTGTATATAAAATTACTGATATTGTTTAAAAATTAATTGAAAAAGTACATAAGCATGATTGCAGTCGCCATTGTACAAAAACTTTTATTGAAAGCAAGACTTGTAATGTAAAAACATTAAATAACAGTTTGTGAAGCTGCAGTCGTCGTTTCAATTATGGTTGAAAGGAAGAAATCTGATATAAACTCGGAGAATAAAAATATGTATGTGAATTTAAATCAAATGATTTCTTGTTGGAGAAAAATTATACAGGACCTTACTTACCAAACACCTCAGTTTTGCAATTCATGTAAGTACAATACTTAATATAATTCTCGTGTCCTAAGAAACTAATAGGCATGTTTCCGTTCATTTTTCCAAACACTATAACTCTCTTAATTATAATTGCTCCAAAACTCTGAGTTATTAAAATGAATGTCTCATTATGCACTACTTCACTCAGTACGTTTTTGCCAACTGCACTAACACAGACTATTTAGTAATAAGTAATAACACAAACAGGTAGTAATTTCAAAATTACAACTAAAGTAGAGCTGAGTTGTAAGCTATAATAGGGGTCTTATAGCTGTCACAAAGCTATAGGATGATTACAAATAAAAATCCTAATTTTTATTCAAATGGTATTGCATGATTGCCGGCACAGGATGTATGAGCTAGTTTATATGATAGTTATATACATATTTAAAACAGATGAACCAAAATTTTGGATATGAGAAAGCTGAGTGCAAGATGCCTTAATTCTAATCTTTATATAAATAATTAGTTGAATTTCTTACCATCAGGTTCAGCTTTATCAGTTTTTGATTTTGACCTTGGTGGAGATGATACTATTAATGACGTTGAAGCACCTTGTATTTCTGGTAATATTGGAATGGCAGAAGTTGATGGCACCTTGTTCTCTAAAGGTACTGCTGCATCGGGTCCAACTTGTGTTTTATTTATTTCTTCTGCCGAAGTCCTTAATTGTCATTTAACTAATTCAACAGTAAGAAATTTTTTTAGACGTTCAAAATATTGAGAATGAAGTTCAACATCATTGTGTCCTGCTCCCTAAAAAAAAAACAAAATATTTATACATTAAAATATATTTTATTTTTATCTGTATCAAGGTATAATATATACTCCGGTTCACTTATTTAAAGGCACTAAAAATTCCATATTCAGCAACCTGTATCTCTTGCAATTTTTAACCGATTGCAGAATTTTAAAATGGAAGTGGAAGCTAGACACCTTGAGATATAAAAAAATCATGACAATAGTGGTTTCTTTACTAAAGAACTTTTTTTAAGCAATTTATTATTTTTTTATTGTTTTTAAAGTAAGCGATGATTTTTTTAGAGAGCGTTTGTTTATTGCAATTTATTACATCTTAATCATTTTACGAGTCAAAATGGCTAAACAAAAAATTTTAAGTCTATCGGAAAAAACTAAAATCGATGTTTACTGTTATGAAGGATATTCTAACCGCGCAAGAACAAAAAAAAAATTGGACGAAACCCAGCAGTTGTCGATAATTACATCAAGGACCCCGAGTGCTATGGAAAAAATTTTAAAGGAAGGGTTTCATTTCTTTATCTACGTATGAGAAAAAAAATCATCAGAATTGCTTCTAGTTCTGCTTGTAAGTCCTTTCAAATATGCTTGTGCAGCCTTTTAGTATCTATACCTTCGTTCGACTAGGGTTAAATATTTTATTTATTTAGAAAATTTTAATTTTTGAACAAATTAAGTAGGGTGTAAATAAAATACAATTAATTATAATAAAAATTATTTGTTTAGGTTTGTCTTGTTTGGTTTTTAAACTACTCACCTCTACCCAAAGTGGTTCAACTGCCTTTGGACATCTTTCATAAATGCCTATTCCGTGAGAAAAATCAATTACTTCGTCATCCGTCCCATGAATAACCAAAACAGGTGATTTTACCTTAGAAACCTTGTCAATGCTGTGTGAAAAAATAAAAATAAATATAAATTGATAAAAATATTTCTGTTTTATAAAAAATTTCTATCAGCTCTTTAAGTCTTTATGAAAATAAAGCAAAAAATTGCATTTTAATTTTTGTATTTTAGTTTACATCTTTGTTAGACATCAAAATATTACAAATATTAAATTTTGCTGTCTACTTATTGTTACATTTTCGTTCTTTGCTAAATTATTTATTTATTACCTTTGAATAAATATAAACAATACAAATCACAACAGTTTATTTACACTTAAAAACCTCAAATCCTTTACGCACTGCTTATACTAGTTCAAGTTGAATTCACGTTCATATTTTTTATTGTACTGTTGTTTATACCACACTCACACACTGTACAGCATAAGTGTCTATACCACGATCGTTCACCAACCATGACGGGTCAAATTGCAAAAAAAAAAATTGGCCGATTGATATGTTACTTGCTTTTCTTAAAAATTGTAACGCAGTTTTCGCAAAACGCCAAAAAATGTGACAGTCTACGAATCTATTACTACCTTAGTTGTTAGAATGCGAAAAAACTATCGTTAGCAATTTTGGTCATGAGGGTAAAACAGTTATAAAAACGGAAGGAAAATGTTTTTAATAACTTCTTTATTAAGGCTACAACTACAATCGCCTCTATTCCAGCATAAGTGTCTAAACCACGATCGTTCACCAACCATGACGGGTCAAATTGCAAAGAAAAAAATTTTTTTTTAATTGTAACGCAGTTTTCGCAAAACGCCAAAGAATGTGACAGTTTACAAATCTATTACTAACTAGTTGTTTGGCGCACTTGTCTTTCAAAAGCAAAAAAAAAATATCGTTAGTAATTTTGGTCATGAAGGTAAAACAGTTATAAAAACGGAAGGAAAATGTTTTTAAAAACTTCTTTATTAAGGCTACAACTACAATCGCCTCTATTCCAGTTGTCGTAATTAATAAATACCGTCGTCGCTTATTGTCAAAAGTTTTTAATTAGTATTGCAGCTGTCATAATCGTTATTTATCGATAAGCGTTTGTTTATAAATGGCATTCTACAACAAAATGCCACAGCGATATTCTATTGAAACGACTCTGACTTTGTCGCCGCCATTTTAAGTAACGACTAAAAAGTGTTACACAAATAATAAAAAAGATATATTAAAAAAAATACCATGAGATTGCTATAAAATAAATCCACTGTTGTAGTGCAATCAGAAGAGACTGAACCAGAATTGTTTAAACAATTTTCAGTCTGATTTGATAAAAACCTTTTGTTAAAAATCTTAATGTAGGTACAATTTTTTTTAAATAAAACAAATTTTTAAATGTTGAAGAAAAGCTTATCTACTTGTTTACATTTAAAGCATTGTTCACACAAAATCCAGCCGCATAAGCAATTGAATATATATTTAAAGGAAAAGCTATTATATTACAAAACTATTGTTCATAAATACATACATACATATTTGTGAATTATTTATTTATTTATTGCTTTTTCAGAAATATTAAAAAATGATTTACAATTCATTTCCTCTTATGAATTTCCACGTTTTTGTCTTAATAGCATGTTCACACGACGAGTTTCAATGCTGGTTTCGCTGTCTGAACCTCGATTGTGAAAATTTGCGTTCAGACGACACATAATGAGTTTCATTTGACAGTTGCTTTGTTTTGTTTTTTGTTGTTTCGCATTTGCCCGCGTTTGTTTTTTAGTTTTGAAATGGATAAAAAAGGTGAATTTTAATATATAAATATATGTATTTTTAGAAAAAATAATAATTTATAAAAAATTTATTTATTATTTCAAATAATTTAATATGTTGTGTTATTTATTATGTTTATTTTTATATCTAAGCAATTTAACACTCTTTCCTTTGTTTCTTACTAATACATTGAAATGCTTGCAAAACAATAATATTTCTTTGTTTACAATTTGTTTTGTTGGACAGCTAGTTAAGATAAACTAGCGATAGAAACTAGGGATGATACTAAATTTTCATGGTTTCGGCAAGAGTTTCAAAATGAAACCTGCAGATTCGCTCACTTAATTTTGTATGGCGAATCTTCCTGTTTCATTCGAGATTGGGATGTGAACCCTCGAAAGAGAGCGAACCTTGTCTCGTCTGAACATACTATAATGGTTCCCATTAGTTTCTGCACAACATTCTGATTTACATGCATATTTGTTCCAAATTTTCAACATAATTTTGGCGTCAGGAACAACAGTACCACTTTTCCTTAATTTGGCTTTGACAATAGCCCAGTATTGTTCAATTAGCCGAAGCTGCGGACAATTAGGAAGGTTCATGTTTTTTGCCACTATTGAGAATCGGCATCTTCACGTTTCGCCGCAACATAAAATTTTTGACCTGTTTTAAGTCCATTTTTACATAGGTTTCATCGTCCATAATCAGGCAGTTGTTGAATTTTATTAACACTTGATCGTAAAGAATGCGTGCTCGTTTTATTGCAATGGCATTCTGCTTTTCACTCCTGTTTGGACATTTAATTGAACTATAGCTTCTGTAGCCAGCATCCAGACGAATTCTTCTACTGGTGTTATATTTTTTTGCAAGATCATTTTCAGAGAGACATAGGCTTTGCTGTATTGATCGTATTAGACATTTTGTAAGCTCTGAGTTTTTTTTAGCAACTATATTCTTTTCCTTTGGCTTGTGATCTGTACTTATGCTTTGGTTATATCTTTTTAAAACCTCATTTGCAGAGCTTTTTTGAAGCTACAGTTTTTTCTAATCATTGCATCTACTTTGATTTTCCATGACTAACCACGTTTACAAATAAACTAATACTGAAAAATTTTTTCTACAAAATAACGGTGAATATTTTTAGAAAATTTTTTTTAAATTTAAGTGTTGCCACTAGATTTTTCTAAAATGCTTTTGTAAACCGGTCGAATGTAGTGCGAACAATGCTTTATAAAGGTACAATGTTAACTTATCGATTCGATAGGGATTAACTTGAGGGTCACACGATCAAGTTTTCATTCAATTTTTAAAATTTCTCTCATTTTTTTACCAATACACTCACACTTTTAAAATTTGCTGAGAGTTTGCTTTCAATTTTTCGTTCAATTGAGTGTTTCAAATTACAGTCAAGAAAACAGCCCACTGCAGTTTTTTATTCCAAATTTGAAGCAGTATATGTAAATTTCTTGAAAGAGAATTGTAAAAAAACTTGATCGTGTGACTGCAGTGTAAAGACGCAGAAAAAATTAAAAATTTTTTTGACAACTTGTTGAAAACAGCTGGTTCTTTTCTACTCAAATAACTACACATAATAATCAATTCGCCTTGGGTACAATTTTAGATTATCAATTCGATACGGAGAAACACTAGATTTACCAGCTATTGAAGTATACCTATATCTACCAAACCAGTCAAAATGACTGGTGTATAAGAAAAAACGCTTATTGTGGCTTCCAGTCTTTATTCACTCTTAAAAAATTACAAAAAACAGTTTAAATAAACAAATAGAAAAAATTGCTCATCCACGGTAATATAAGCTCCCGGTTTGAAGCAATTTTGACTGTTTTCCATAATTTTCTCCCAAACTATTGAGACTAACGCGAGTTTGTGTTTGCAAACTTTGATTTTTCTTATTTCTTTGGTCGAAACGAATGTATCGTATAATCTCAGTAAAATCTCGTCTACTCATAGTGTTGGTAAAAAATGATGGTCCCAACTTGTTGTTCCGCAAATATTGAAGCCTTAAAGTATTTAATTTATACGCTGCACGTGCGTACAATATTGCAAAAATTTAAAAAATTTTGATTGCGTGATTGTTCAGTTTTTTCCAAAATTAAAGATGCTTCCCACTCTACAAATTCATATATGTTCCAAAATATAGTTGTCAATCATTAATGGGAAATCACTACTTAGATTACAGTTCATAATGTTTCTTTTAGCATATACATCTTTGAAAGCACTATGAACTGGCAATCTACCAGTAACACCTCCTTCTTCAATTCTTCTCCAAATAGTACTTTCTGAAGCAATTTCAGTTTGTTGACTTGCTTCACCTTCGTCTTCAGAACTGGAAGGGAATCGCATGAATCGTCTCGTAGCTTCGTTTGGCTAACCTATATTATTTTCATCAGAAATTTCCTCATGAGTACTCTCGCTATCACTGCCTTCAAATTGCCTATCTAAAAATTCTATTATATAATTCACTTTCTACATCTGAACATTTTAGAAGTATGCTGGTTGCATTTTCTAAATATGTAGAAACTTTTCTTTGTTTTGACTTTTTTAAGGGCTGACGATCGCTTTATAAGCTGAAACTAAGACATTTTCTTCGTATTTATTCTTCTTACTGAAGAATATATTTTTGAATATTTCCATATTCATATAAATGTTTTTTATCTGTACCACTATTCGGGTAAAGATGAATGATTTTGATATTGAACCGATTACAACGATTAATGCATTTTTACAAAGATTTTTACTAACATTTTTACAAATACACAAGGCCGAACAGAATTGTTTCGAGTTTCATTCAACGAAAACAAAATCTTAGATCTCTTGCATTAAGAGATCTTTTGCACTAAGATTTTATTTCTGTTGAATGAAGCTCGAAACAAGATTGTTCATGCATTTCCGAAGCAATTGTTCGTAAAAATGGTGTAATCAGCTCAGTGCCGATAGTGGAACGAACGAAAGATGCATGGGTGCTATATGTACTACATCGGTTTCATGATTCTCCCGAAATCATACATATCTTCATAGAAACTTGCACCAGTCATTTTGACTGGTACTGGTATAAATGTTAATAACAAAATATATATTTTTTTACTAACTATATAAAGTAACATTAAGTTCATAAAATGTATTCTCTACTTATAGCTATAAAAGTCATAACATAATTTCGGAAAGCAAATGTTATATGTAGTAGGAAATTTGAAATTGCACTACCAGTCAAAATGACAAGTCTGGTAAATCTAGTGTTAAATGTTTAACAACACGATGAAAAAAGCAGGTTCTTTTTTACTCAAATAACTACACCTTTTAATAAATTTGCCTTGAGATTTGTTAACTGTTTATTGATGTTTGAAAGCAGTTCTTTCAAGGCGGGCCAGAACCATGAGTTCTTTTAATTTCATACTTATTTTAACAACTCTGTCTTTTTTACCCGATGGTTGTTAATATCTAAAAGAGAAATAAAAATAGAATATTTCTATTTGCTTCGTAATGTTGGCTAAAAAATTTTGTTTATTTGGTTTAATGCCTACTTTATTAGTTTTTTATTTTCTTGTTGAAAAACATTTTGAAACTTTTTGTTTGCCTATTGACTAAAATTCTCATTTGGTCGATTGGTATAGTAAAATAAGTATTCAAATTTTTGGGCAGGAATTTAACAAGACTTGGGAGTAATCTACTGAAGATTCAGAGTAGCGTCTGATGAAACAGCTGTATAGATATGTTTCACTCTTAGTACTTATTGTACAATTTTTTTAAATTTCAATGAGAATATCATTGAAAATAATGCATTTTGCACACTAACTAAATTTGGAATTAAGCACGAATAAAGATTAAAAGTTTGCTTTTGATCGAGTATGCGATTCAAACGGTAAACTTTGAAAATTTAATGTCTTATACTCGTTCGTAAATAAGTGCTACACACTACAAGTTTAGTTAGGCAATTCTTTCTCCATTTTCTTTTAAAATTATCTTTTTGTACACACACAAATTTTTTTTTCGGCAATTTTAGTATTCTTATTCAGTCATTTATTCAGCCTTCAAGCTACATGTCTTCTTTCTTTACATTTTTATAAAAAAATACGAAGAGAGAACAAAAGGGAATTGCGAAATACAAGTAAAATTGTACCCTTTCCATTCTTCTTTCCTCTTTCTCCTAGAAAATCAAGAATTGCCCAACTAAAATTGCTGTGTATGGTACTGGTCTTTACAACATCGCCGATTAATTATTCCGAAAAATTAACAAACTGCCTCAGGCATATTAGTCTTGTAACATGTGGCAAAGCAAACAAAGAAAAGAAGAGGTAATGATGCTAAATGTGTTACTTTATTTATTTGTGAAATACTTTACAGGTTATCAGTAGTTGGAAACTTTAGAATATTAAAAATATAAAAAGTAATACAACTTCTGCACATAATATATGCAAAAAAATTTATTCATAACAAAATATTTCAATAAATTTTCGACTTCGGAAAAGTATTTGACCAGAATAGATTTTAAGTTACTGAGTAAAAACATGCATTTGCATGAATATCCTTGCCTTAGTAATAACGTTTATAATCTAATAAAATATTAAAATTTACTGCAATCATATCATGTTCCAAAAGCAAATTTGGGCAAACTTAGTACTTGATTGAGACATTTCCCTTCAATAATTTAGTAGAAAACGAAATCAGGCAACGAAATTAAAATGAACCTTTCAGTAATAAAGAAAGCCTTGAACTGTGTCTGAAAATATTAATTTCTATTGTTAAGGAAGCTTTTGATAAAATCAATACAGAGAAATCTTTGAAATCGATTCGAATCGAAAAGGCTTTTGAAGAGAATGTTCAATTTGAAAAAAACTAAGTATTTTATATAAAAATTCGAAAAAAAAAAATTAACATTTTTAATTACCCTCAAAATACAACCCTGCTGGATTTTTGAAATCCTTTTCAAAAGCCATTTCGATTCCCATCTACATACATAATAACCCTCCATCAAAATACTGATCGGAATTTCCAAATACGAAAAGACCTTAACCATAGAATGAAAATAAATTATATCCTGAAACAATTAAATAGGCATATTGATTTCCAATTTAATAAATACAGAAAAAATGTTGGACGAAAGAAATTTTGCAAAGATCAGAAGCATTAAGAAATAAAAGTTAAATTATTGCGGATTTACACATAAGAAAAAATATTATGAATACTTGTGATGAAAAAGCTAACGCAGTTGCTTTTGAGAGTTGAAAGAATATTATGATTAAGCATATATCTCTTCTAGACACTATGTTCAATAATAATACATATTAATATAGTTTTAAATTTAAAGTTAAAATTTTTCACACAAAACTAAACAAAATTAAAAAATAATCAAAATTTATGATTTTTTTTTTATAAATTTGTCGGGCAGATTTAATTTTTTATACGGCAATTACTACTGTCTGTACATTCTATACATTGTGTAAGTATTTTCAAAAAGTTGATTTTAACCAGTACACAGAAGGCTGACTTGTGCTAAGTCGACTCCGCTGTCATAAATATACTGTAATAATATGGAAGTGTTTAACAAGTGTTTAAAAATACATATATATATATATATATATGTATATTTCTGAAGCAACGAAACTAATACAGCATTATTTTCTCATATGTATACATATATCTGTATGTATTATTACATATTTTTTTCTTAATTCCCTTAAAACTTTATCTTAACAATACATATTAGGAACTTATTAAATTCTAGTGTTAAATTTACCTTGGAAAAGCATCGAAAAACCAAGTCCTTTTTGTGTTCCTAAAAACTACTCTTAAGCCCGACATCAAAGGCGAATGAAGTATAACTGCGCCTACATCGTGCCTTGTAGCAAGATCTACAGTGGGTACAGTTCCAATACTTTGTCCATATAGAATTACGGTCTCCGGATTAATATTGAATCTATGAAAATATTATAATTTATCTACACATCACTGTTATAAAGATTTTGTGTATTTACCTTGTGCGCATTGCTTGCCAAGCTGCTTCAATATCAGCATAGAGATTTTTTTCGGATGGTTTACCGCCACTCATTCCATACCCTGAGTAGTCATACCCAAATATGTTGCAATTTAGTTGTGATCCTAAAGATATGTAAAAGCTGCTCATTTGTCCCAAGTCGACTGCATTTCCATGTGAAAATAATAATGTATATTTTGCATTTTTACTACAGCGGACGTAAATGCATGTTATGAGATTTCCCCGAGAAGTTCTAGTAAAAAATGCATCAACTTTTGACTTATCTCTTTCTGAAAATTGCCATTCGGCACGATCGTATAAGTGAAGATTGTACTTTATGTTAGCGTCGTCCGCAGGAGTTAGTTTGTATGTCGGTTCTGGAGGTTGAAAGGCTAATTTTGCGGCTATCGATCCAGGACATGGTGGGCAACAAAACATACAACACAGTTCACTTATGCTAAACATGTCGTTCACCAATTTTAATATAACAAACCGTCTTATATAAAAGGGATATGAGTACATATATTGCTTTCCAAAGCTTAGAAATATTTTTTAATATTTCCCTACGACAGATATACAACACTTATAATATATTTATACTTAAAATATTCACAATATGGGGTACACATATTTTAAAATGTTAGTTAATAGAAGATTCAAATAACAGTATTAGAGAAGAGACACCACTACGAATTATTTATATTAAAATCATTTGTGAATTCTTTTATAGCTAACTTCAACTAGTAAGTCAATTCAAACAATTACGAGCTACGCCACACAGCTATTATTGAATTAAAATAAGTATATTTTTAATGAACAAAGATAGCAACTGCATGCTGCCAGACAGTCTTAATGGTACCCTGTGGTCTTGTGGGGGTTTTACACTGTAATATCATGGTGCAATTATGCAGATGTGTGCATCCCGAAAATTATATCAAAGGCGAATTCATTTTCTTTCAAACTGTCAAAATTTTCAAGATAAACTTTATTGTAATTTGTGATTCTAAACAAAATATTTTGTTAAATGGATTAATTTTTATGATTCAAATTGTAAATTAAAACAAAATTTTGAGAATTTGGAATAGAGCAGCTGTTGACGGGATTGCTTAATGCCGTGGTAAAACTAACACGGTAAGGCATATATTACAACAAACACTGAATTCCGAATACACGTACCGTATGTGTCAAATAAAAAGGAGGATATTCAATGCAGATCCGGTCATACAATCACACACACTCCATGTATTTTGAACACAATAATAATGGCGAGGACAGAATGTAAACATATTTTGACAGCTTTGCTAACAAAACGATGAAGAAAAAATGTACAGCTGTTTTATTTGCTTTACCGTGTTATTTCTGCCATGCTTATGCCCAGTATTAGACTTCGGACTTAGGTGTCATTTGAACTTTAAGTCCCGCTTCCACAAGCAAGTAATTGCTAGCAAGTTGAGTATACGTATTAACTACGAAAAAGCCGAAAAAATAATCGAAAGTCTTACAAATTGAATGAGAGTCTAGACAGAACAGTGCAAGTTCATTTTTAAAATATCGGCAACGGCTTCTCTTCTAGTGAAAAAATGGCTGCGCTATTGATATAAAGAATAAAAATATATGAACGAAGTGCTGCCGCGTTGCAAACACCGTGAACACCAACTAAAAATTTTTTAGTTTGTATTTTTTAAGTCAAAAATATACAATTGATAATTAAATTTAACTTTTAAATGTGTTGGTGGGTCATTATGTTCTTTTTTTATATATTAATGTTGTTAAATATGCTGTATATCAATTACTAACGTAACTTATATTTTCCAACAGACTAAAACATTAATTAAAAATTCATACTCGGTAGCACTGTTTCTCATTTGTCATTTTACTTGCTGCAAGTGTCAAAAATTTACTTGCAAGAGAATTTGGTTGCCAGTTCAGATGCAAGCTCGAAAAATATGAGTGTGTTAGTGAAAAAGTGAGAATGTATTGAATTTTTCGAACTTGCACTTGCATGGTGATATTCTAACAAGAATTGTCAAAATTGATTTCCATTTACAACTAATTAATTTTAACTTCAAAGATGATTTCTCAATCACGAAGTACATATTATTAATGTTGATTACGTTATTTATATCAATAAAAAAGAACATAAAAAAGTAAAAAAAAATTCTATAACAATTTTGACAGCTCGGTAAAAAATAAATTCGCCTTTGTTATGATTTTTGGGATGCATGCACATGTATAATTTCACCATGAATTCGACGTGACAAATAATTTAGACATTAACGGCTTTCAGTTTTCACAGCGAATTGCCCAAATATACCTGATATGAATTTGCCTTGGTTCTACCAGCCGGCACAGAAGTCATCGATATTTTTGTGCTGAGTAGACATGTAAGCATATTTACGGAACACGTTTATCGCTCAGGTTCCAATGTTTGGTAAACAGACTGGAACCACTGAATCGTTCAGATCTGGAAGTCAATTAATGAACTAGTTCATTTTTATCGTTCATCGTTCCTTTCGTTCACTGTAAGGCAACAAACTTATGATTCGTTTATTGTATTTTTCATACACCGTAGTACTTTTATAATGATATGTTATTTCCACTGATTATTGAATTTAAGCATATGTGATTTTAAATTAACTAGCAATTTTCTATGTTTAAGTCTGCAATAAAATTTTGCTACATTTTAATTAAACAAATTTTAGATATTTTAATCCTAAATAGTAAATCCTAGTCAGTAAACGATGAATAAAATATTTCAAACAAATTGAAATATCGGAACCGTTCAGCTTGTTGAATCGTTTATGTGATCTAAGTCTCCCATAAATGCCACAAGAAAAGTATTTTGTATTGTAGCATGAACCTCACGGTGAAATACATTTGAAAAAATATATACCTTTATTTTTATATATGTTACTTTCTACATTAAATAATTCTGGTAAATTTTTATATAAATTAATAAAATTTGCCCAACTCTTTTTTTTTTCAGTCGTAATTTTTCTTTTTCTTTACTTCAATTAATTTTTTCAGCTGTCGACAAAATCGTACATGCTTACAGCTTACTTGTTTTCGATAAACTAAACGATACAGACTATGGAACCAACGTCAATACAACCAGAAAATATCAAAAAAATTTGATATTTTGGAAACACACTACGCAACGAAACAGGAAATATGTCATGTTTACAGTACATGTTTCTAAGTGTGTACTCAGCACTACACCCAGTAGACTTGTGCTCCATAGTTCGTTTTATTGAGCACTCTTCTTAGTTCAAAAATTAAAAAGGAATAGTCCGTTCAGTTAGTTCATTTGATCTTTGTATATTTATAACTTATACTTTTCATTGTCATTGAACTTTCTTTATTATGTAAAATGATATCGAATAGGGGTTGAAAGCAATTTTTTACGAAAATAAACAACAAAACAAAATTCGAAAAATTTTTAAATTTAGTTTTCGATTTTTTTTTATAATGTAATTCAAAAAGTACATTAGTCACTATGGCTAAAAAAATTAAGGTTTAATTTTAAAATTAAGCTTTTTAGCACGCATAATACATTTTCTTCTTCAGTTTATTTGATTTAAATACCATTTTTGCAAAAGAAAATTAATTGCATCTTTCGTTCCTTCGTCATTATTTTCGTTTAAGTTTAGTTCGTTCGTTCATTTGAAATGATCAGCAAGTCAATGACACTAAGCAACCAGAGATGAAACTTTTGAGGTTAGAATTTTGAAAAACTCAGCTTTTTATTTTGAGTTTGTATAAAAGAGACAGATATAGTGTTTTAATATTACGAATAAGAGAAAATAAGCAAAATGAAAAATTTTTTGTTTTAAAAAACATTAATTAAAAAGTTATTTCCGTAATGAAAATGCACATGCCGGAGATTTTTATATATACGTTTATTGTTATGAAGTATGGAATTTAATGTAAAAGTGATAACAAACACAAATTTTCATGTTTTAAAATTCATGTTTACGAAATGTAAATAATGAAAGTGTAAATTTTTGGAAATACCTGAGCAAAACAAAATAAAAATTTTGAGTTCGTGCAAAAAAGACAGAAAGAAAATGTATACTATATCTGCACTCTGACACCTCTGGTTGCTTGTTGTCAATGAACTATAGAAATTCTAAATGCGGGCTAGTTCGTTCAGTTCAAATAAGTGAATAGTGCAATATGAATAGTACGTTCGTGTGTTACCCAAAACTAACACGCAGCCACCGCCGCCAAATATATTGGAAGGTCTTTGACCTCTGTGCAACATTGGCGTTTTTAATAAAATGTGCGTTGTTTTGTGAAATTAATTTTAAAGTTGCAAATCACTTTTTGATAAAACTATAGTCTATATCTAGAATATTTTAAATTAATAATTAGCAAGACTATAAATATGTATCTAGGGTTTTAATTATGGAAGAAGCATGTACATTTGAAAAACGATACAGCCTTAACATGGCTCAATGCAATCCAGTTGCTGAATCCACGCATATAAATGGAAGCAGGTGAGCAGCGACATGAACATCTGTGGAAAAGGAAAAATCGCTTACGTCGTTTGAAAAAAGAAATGGACTTGTAGCAATAATTTTACTAATTTTGTTCAGGGATGGTATGCCGATATATTCCTGTAAGATAACTTTATAAGGCATAAGCGAGTTTCCATGTTGCCACAGTCATGTCTACAATGTATATGCATAGCTTATTAAACTTATCATTATATACAAAATTTTACTTAATATTTGATAGTTATTGGCGTTCTATAGGTCCCAAGCATCGCAGCTGCTCCAATGTTAGTTTAAATAATATAAATTCTGCTGAACGCATTATTAAATCGGTTAACAGCCCGAAATCGAGAAATGTAGTAAAAATTGATGCTAGAATTGCAACTGACGTTCAAAGCAATGGATTAGCAGCTCGTATTGTAAAGTACCATGAGAATGGAACGAGGTTAAATCGAAGCATGTCTGCTCATAATTTGTATAGCAAACCAGGACAATTTCCAGCAGTTACGCTTAAGCGAACTAATTTACCATATAGAGCTACAAAACTTGAACTTTCAATGACACGTATACCTCTCCCAGGTAAACAATAGCATATTTGTTTATTAAAAAAATCAAGTGCATGTAAATAGTTTTGTTAACAAAGTTTCCTTTCTTTGAAGAAAAATCGTCATATTACGGAAACACGATTTCCGGTCTTTTAAGGTCTAGTTCAGTTATTGGATTGCAGCCTAAAAGTAGTGTGGATTTATCCAGGGAGAATAGACCCATACTCCATCCTCCTCCCTCGGAAAACGAGATGGCTCCTACTCGCAGCGTTTTAGATGTACTCAAAGAGATTTCGCGTAAGCGTATTAACAGTAACGTAAGTTAACAAATTATACTAATTCTGGTAATAAAAATTAAGATTTAACATTATTTTAGGATTTAGACACGGAAGAAGCTACCAAGAAATATTGTAATCGTACTTGTAGTGATATTGTTGACTCTGTTAACACAACGTCCACGGTTTCTACAAGTTTTTTATCACCATCGTTGTCTTGTCAACGATATAAAAGACAACGAGATTGTATCACACCACATCAAAGTGTACAATTTTCTGAAGTAAAAACATCCCCAGAACAAGCAAAAAAACGAGTTTGTAATTACAACAATGATATTACAAGTTCACTTAGTTCAAGCACAAAGTTTAAGAGGACATCATCCTACAAGCTAAATCAAACAATGCTAGCAAATGCAGAATCGTTTGAGATGCAAACAAAAAAAATACAACGATATCATACTAATAACAAAAACGAAAGCATTGGCCAAGTCGACGGAAGGTTAGAAAACAACTTGAGGAAAGTTGATTCTATTAATCCTATTACCACCATACCGGCTCCCCCTTGTTTGCGAGATCAATCAAATGCTGATGGGGTTGTGCCTAAGCGAACTGTATCAGAACCCCTTTATTACTCAGATGGAAAAATAGCACATTTAGTGCAACGAGCTAACAAACCTCGTTTAACACTATTTAATAAAAATTATGATAGTGAATGTGCTGAAGCAGAAGATTTGCATTCGGAAAAATCTGACGAGCTAAGAATTGAAGACGAAAGTGCGGGAATACATTTTGTAAAGCCAAAAAAAATTACATCGAAAAAGCCTTTGAAAAATCCTGTACTGGAACGAACTCAAAAATCAAAATTAGCCTTGATGTTAAGTGGACTTCGGGGAGAACTGTATCAAAACCCTGATGTTGACGAATTAGATTCGAGAAATGAAAAACAAAAACTTAAGATAAATAATAATGTAAATGATACGTTGGCGGTACAATTAACTAGAGCGGAGACCCCTTTAACTACCGTTACTTGCGGAACATCCAATGCATCAAATTCATTAAATTTCTCTGCAAATGCAAAAACGAATTCAATATCACCATTATCTAATACTTTAACAAACAAAACATCGTCTCCTTTAGTTGGACTAAAATTGTCTCAACCAAATAAATCATCTGAAAATCTGACTAATGTAATTGGTGTTGATACTACAAAAACCACAGAAGTAAAACTTTTACCGAGTGTTCCTGTTTTGGGCGGTTTCACTTTAAGTGCGACAAAAGCAAGCTCTACATCCATGGTAACCACATCCACAAACACTAATATTCCCAAAGATGTCAAAACTACAACAGCTATAATAAGCAATAGCAGCATGCTTAACTTTGGGCAGCCAACACAGTTGATATCTTCTTCGTTAACAAAAAGTACAGAGACTCAATCCTCACCCATTTTAAGTAGATTATCCATGAATGTAACTAGCACAGATACTTCTGTGGTAACCTCTTCTTCAAATAGTAATGTTATTAACGATTCTAACGCTGCAACAACACAAGCAAGCATAAATAACATGTTTAACTTTGGGCAGCCGACGCAGTTGACTTCTTTAATAACCTTGAATGGTAAAACAAATAACCTTCCAATAAATACTGAATCGGCGTCAAAAGCCAATTCGTTTCAATTGTGTGAACCTTCTACTACAACACTTAAGGCGTTAACAACCAATACAAAATCTTTATCAACCACAGCAACTTTAAGTACGAGCAAGGCCTTTTCTTACAATTCAAATGTAAATTCATCACTAGTAACTACAAGCAGCACTTTAACACCGGTTGGATATAGTCCTGTATTTAATAACGCTGGGAAGTCGAATAATACTTTTAATTTTAATGCGTCTTTGCCTACCACTAATATACAATCTATGCCTATGACGTTTAGTACCTTGACGTCTTCAAAAACTTTGACAACCACTACTATGACAAGCATTACAGCGCCAACAGCGTCTAGCTGTGCTGTAGCATCGGAAAGCTTAAGTAGTTTGACGAGTACCGTTTATTCAAACAAAACTGGTATAGCAAATGGTGCGACAATTTGTACCAGTAGGGAAGATGCTGGTAATACTAAAAACAATTGTAATAACTTAATTGCAACTTCCGCGTCTAAACTTGCATTTTCTTTTGGTTCTGATGCAAAAGCTCCAAACTGGTCTTCAAATGACCAAAATAACCGACAAAACGTTAGTCAGACTACAAATAAAATTGTGAATACAAACACTCCTCCATCCTTTAGTTTTAATATGAAAGGTGCTGATAATGCTAAAAATAATGTTTTCAGTTCAGTGAACACATCGTCAGTTGTCGATTCAAGTTCTGTTAAGGATGGCATACAGATATTTGCATCAAATACATATAAAAATTTGGAGGCATCTACCACACCAACTATATTTGGCAGTACTAATACCAACACTAATACATCCCCTTCATTTAGTTTTGGATCAAACTCGATTGCTACCACAACTACCAACGCGAATAATGCCGCCTCTGGTCTTGGAGGATTCTCATTCACTTCGGCAATTCTGCAAGGTACAGAAAGTGGAGCATATAAACTGGGAAGTACGACCAGTGTTCAAACAAGCGCTTTAAATAATACTTTCAGTGACGCACCTGCTTCAACCCCACAAAATAAAAGTTTTACATTTGGTTTACCGAATAACAAATCAAATAATTCCTCAAGCATATTCGGTGGCACAGTAAATAAACAAGCTGAAAATGCTACATCAGGGTTTTCATTCGGATTGTCGACTTCTGTGAAATCTCCAACATTTACTTTTGGGGTAGCTAAAAATTCTTTGGGAGATTCTGTTAATAATGTATCCACAGGTTTCAGTTTTGGAGCGTCCGCATCTACAGTATCCAAACCAAGTGAAGAATCACGTAAACCGTTTTCGTTTGGCACTCCACAGCCCTCGCAGCAAAAACAAGTACAGTCAGGAACAAACAATAATACCAACTCTTCAAATATATTTGGCGGTCTAGGTGGAGCTACTAAAACTGTACAAACATCTCCATTTAATCTTAATTCTGAAAACTCAACAAATTTACAGCCAAATATTCAGGCGACAAATAATATATTTGCTCTACCTTCTTCGAATATCACAACAGGCCCTGGTGACCGACTAATACGTCGAGCAACAAGGCGATTGCAAAAATGACCCGCAGATCTAATTTGAATTTTTGACTTTTTGTAGTGAAAAACAAAAAGTATATTTATTTTTATATACAGCTTAGTTCAAGAATATTCGTTATGTGACTGTTATCTAAAAAATAGTCAATTTCAGATTTCGTCAAACTTATTGAATAAAAATGATACTGCAGCCGCAAACTGTTCTTTAAAATTTAGTTTACCACAGCGAAATAAGTGGCAGCAAGATGTTTGAATTGATTCTATTTCGTTGATTCAATTATTCTTGAGGCTTCCCTGAATAAGACAGTGTTAAACACAACTAGAAATTTCTAAGGATTCCAAAATGTTCATACTTGAAAGCCACACATCACTACAAACCTGTAATATTTTATAATAAAAAGTGCTTATAAGCCATTTCAAGTATGTATGTATGCAGCCCTTTAGTATGTAAACTCTAGAGAAAAAATACATATACTTTGAGAAATTATATTTTCCGAATTATTAGTTATTCATATTTCGCCGGTATGTTGAATACCGGCTTCCCCTGCAATTTTTTTTTTTTACCCAGCAAGCCTTCGACCGAACTTGATTTGTATCTCGCGCTTTAACTTTTTTTAAATAAATAAAAAAAAATTACCTCTGGCCCCTAATGGGTTAAATTATTTTAAACAATTTTAGTATTACCTGAAAAATATTTTCATATAACTCGCAAGAAATTTTACTTAATTTTTTCTTGGAATGTAATCTATCACTATTAAAATTAAGACCTAAATTACAAAAGCAAAAAAACTTGTCAATAAATAATTTATAATTAAAAAAAATGTTATTTTCTAAAGAAAAACATAAATGTTGGTATTAGACGATTTGGTTACAGCATCGAAGTTATTTCGCTTCAATCTGGGGTATCGTAATCAGTCGCACCAATATTGATTCGCAAAGCAATATTAGCTCCTACTTTTAATGTATGGCTCATAGACAGTGGCAGATTTTGGATTACTTCCTTTCCTCCACCACAATAACTTGGGATGGTATTTATTAGTATTTAGAAACAATGAAGGTGCTCATACACGACGAAAGCACCGAGCACCAGAGGTGTCAGAGTGCAGATATAGTGTACATTTTCTTTCTGTCTTTTTTGCACGAACTAAAATTTTTATTTTGTTTTGCTCAGGTATTTCTAAAAAACTTACTTTCAATATTTACATTTCGTAAACATGAATTTTAAAACATGAAAATTTGTGTTTGTTATCACTTTTACATTAAATTCCATACTTCATAACAATAAACGTATATATAAGAATCTCCGGCATGTGCATTTTCATTACGGAAATAACTTTTTAATTAATGTTTTATAAAACAAAAAATTTTTCATTTTGCTTATTTTCTCTTATTCGTAATATTAAAACACTATATCTGTCTCTTTTAAACAAACTCAAAATAAAAAGCTGACTTTTTCAAAATTCTAACCTCAAAAGTTTCATCTCTGGTTGCTTAGTAACCAAGCACCCATGATAATAAATCGGGTAATGCAGTCCCTACAACAGAGTTTTTTTTTCATATAAACAGTTTTGCGGTTGTCAAAAACATGTGACTAAAAAAGCAAAAAAAAGGTTTTTTTATGATTTTATACCACGGAGATGAACAATTAAGTTGCTTAAAATAAAATATTATTTTGCTGAAGGGACATCAATTAGACGCAGAAAATCAAATGCAACACAACTATTTATTGCAATTTAAAGGCTTTTAAAATACTCGCAACACAAATAGTCCTTAGCACAAAGTGGTGTTCACTCACCAACACATTTCACAGTTGCAAACAAGGATTCAGTTACTTTCTCGTATTTTTTTTTGCACAACGTACCGAACTGGTTTTTATATAGTTTATTTTAAAATAATGTTTTATTTATATATTTGGTTTCAATTTCAATACAAGTTTTTCACAAAATTAATTTTTAGTTGAAAAAATGAATATGGCGCCTTGAAAATATAAACAAATTTTGACAATCGGAGAACTGAACAGAAATAAGAGCAAAAAATTTCCAGCTGGGCTCATTGCATTGCTTGATATTATACCATGGCATTGTACATGGCATAATTATACAAGGTAATGACAAACAATAGGCATCTTTTTTTTCCTTTGTGTCAAACACATGTACAAGGCGAATTCATAGGAGGTGGGCGCAATATGTATTTTGTTAGTGTAAAATATCTAGCAAACTGTCAAAATAAAGAAACAAAACAAAGAGAAAAAATGAGGATGAAATAAAATTTTCAAATAATAAAGTTTGTTATAAAGAAAAAGAAAATATTAATTTAATAAAAAAAAAGTAATAAGAAGCGTGTAACAAATTTAATTGTGTAATATAGTTTTGTTATTACTATTTGTGAAATTATTCAGTGCTCAATTATCGCCCAATTGTAGTTTTTGCGGTTTTATTGATGAGGACGCTAAACCATTTTGCATTGGTAGTAGTGTTATAAAAGTTTCTTATAAACACACGTTTTTTTTTATAATTTTTCTAATAAGAACGTTTAAGCAAATTTAATTTATTAATATATTGTAGGCACACAAAACAAAATGAATTAAAAATTTTTTCTTATAAACACACACTTTTTTCAGAAGTTTTCTTATGAGGATGTTTAAATAAATTTAATTTCTAAATATGTTGTAAACACACAGCAAAATTAAAAAAAAATTGACGTTCAGTCATATAAAACATAAATATAAATAAAAAACACCTGATCAGTTGCCATCAATTCCTATGAATTCGCCTTGTGTACTACTAAAAGAGAAAAAATCAATGTAAAGCACTCACACACTTACACTTTCTATGTATGCATGGGTATAAAACATTGACTCGCAAACAAATTTTGACGTTTACTAAGGACAACAGGAGATGTACGCTGTTCTACTGTCAGTACCTTGTTAATTCTGCTATGCTCGTGTATGGGAATTTTGAATTATTGTACCCTGTGGCTGGTTTCTGTAAGACACCATTTACACAGGGAAAGTTTACTTTGCAAAGTCTTGAGTTTATAGGAGATAGGGGTGAAGAGAACGGGAGGCAGTACAGACTTTCTTGTACTCGCAAATTCGTTTTGTTCTTTGTTCGTAGTTTATATAACTGAAGTTAGCTGCAACTTTTTATTTGAAAACAAAACAAAATTTGAGAAACAAAACTTTCCCTGTGTAAACACCAAAGAAAGTTTAAAAGAGAATTCAACAAAATTTGTCAAAGTAAACTTTCCCTGTGTAAATGGTGTCTAACTATATACGAGAACTTCTGACATCGAAAAAGGTGTAACAAAAAATTCCACTTTTTTCGATTTGTGAGTAAAAAGTGTTTCTGTAGTTTATGTGAGAAAATGCAAAGCTGTTACGTCTTTATTGGAATTAAATTTGCTATGCCACACACAGAAAAAAAGGAGAAAATTTATTAACGAAGAATACACATAAAATTTCAATATTTAGCTATAAAAAATATTCCAATACATTTTATGTAATTTATTAATTTAAACGATATACATTTATTAATTTTTATATTGTCATTACTTTCGCACTCTTCTATCATACATTTTAAAATGTGAGATGTGTTTACATATTTAAGGTACTGACTGACTATCCTACTTAGTCGTACGATCTGTCTAAAATCGCATGTGTGCTAAAAAAGTATGATAGTGTGTATTGAAAAAGCATGTGTATGACAGAATTTTTGACAGGTCTGTGCGATTTTTTAATGTTATGAAATTTTTCATGAAATAAATTTTATCTGTGCGATCAGAGTTGCTTTTTCTATGTTCAAGGCAGAAAAATAGTAACAATACCAAGCTTGTGTCTTGTTTATACAAACATTTAAGTTATTTTTCATTGTACATATTTGTAAAAAAGATATTTTGCGCCGAAGAAGAAAATGAATACTTTTAAAAGTATTAAGGTGAGTAAACATATGTTTTTGCATCTTTTTTGTATAATAGTGTGGCATAAAGTTCGCCATTTTAAAGCGATTTCTTCAAGTAGGACAGAGTTCTGTCACACATTATTTTGACATAATCGTACGATCGTGTAGGATAGTGAGTCAGTACCTTTAGTGAGACTTTTTTCGCAAAATTTTATTACAGAAACACTTTAACTCTTATTTTTCCAATAAAGTACGTCAAAATCACTAAAATGACAGATGGTTCTCACAAGGTAAAATTACAGAAACACTTTTGTGTATTAAATGACATTTTGTTCAATTTTATTGTTTCTTGTGAAAATTTTCTTGTTGCGAGAGTTATAGAAACGAGGTACTGGCCTAAATCAGTGTCAAACATAGTCGAGGAACATACAGCAATTTAGTTACGCAACTGTTGAGTTTTTAGGAGAGAGAGAGGAATTATTGGTATTCGGCAATTCTCATATGTTCTCCATTCGTACCTTTTAAAGCTGAAAAAAGAATACAAATAGCTTAAATGCTGAATAAATAAGAATGCTTAAATTGACGAAACAAAAGTTGTGTGTGGACACAACGGCAATTTTAAAAGAGAGCTAGGTCTCGCAACTAAAATTGCCGTGTTTAGCTCTGGTCTTCGAGTCACACTTAAGCGGGCTTCAGACTATTGTATTTAGTATAAATATATGTCAAAAATTCGTGTATTAAGTAAAAATCTAATAGTGTAAAAACAAAATGTTAAGCAAGTGTGGTGAAATACTTAAGTATTTTTGGCAGTATTATGGATTTTGTCATTTTTAGAATTTTTTCTAAGCTATCACACTGCTCATTTTATCAGGGTTGCTTTTGTACAAGCAACCAAAAAAAAAACTAGAAATCAGCGTGAAATTATTTGCCGCGTTTTGTAGTTTATTTGAAATGTGATGGTATGAAAACAGAAAATATTTTCCTTCTGATTTTTTGACAGTCTATTTGAAGAATGGAAAGTGGTACAAACTTAGTCGTACTCCGCAAGTCCCTTTTGTTCTCTCTTCGTATCTTTTAAAGCTGTAAAAAAGAAGACAAGTAGTTTTAATGCTGAATGAATGAATGAATAAAAATTCTAAAATTTCCGAAACAAAATTGCTTTGTATAGATGCAGTAATATTAAAAGAGAATTAAGAAAGAATTGTGCAACTAAAATTGTCGTGTGTGGTCCTGGTCTTACAGTATGTCATAGATCAATATAAGTTGCTCAACTTTTCCCTAAGATCAGGACCACACTCGGTAATTTAATTGCGCAATTATATATTGATTCAATTGTTTCGGCAGTTTTATAACTTTTATTCATTCATTCATTCAGCATTAAAACTACTTGTCTTCTTTTTTACAGCTTTAAAAGATACGAAGAGAGAACAAAAGGGACTTGCGGAGTACGACTAAGTTTGTACCCCTTTCCATTCTACTCTTCTCTCTCTCCAACAAAATCAAGAATTTTCCAACTAAAATTGCTCTATGTCCTCATTTACACTTTTGTCCGGACAGACGAAGCTTGTAAGCGAAGGGGCATATACGCAAGGTAAATAAGTAAAGTAAGTATTCAAATGCTTGAGCAGGCATTTAACAAGACTTGGGAGTAATCTACTGAAGATTCAGAGTAGCGTCTGATGAAACAGCTGTATAGATATGCTTTCCCTCTTAGTACTTATTGTGCCAAGTAAACAAATTTTTAAAATTTTCCATGAGAATATCATTGAAAATAAT